>OU343220.1:286922945-287017195 GCA_910596185.1 Chrysanthemum makinoi | reverse complement strand
AAAGATGATGCAGAATGAGCATCTCCCCATTTTGTGTTTTCTAAACCTTCGAAAATCTCAAAGCATATTTGAGGGGAGAATTTGTCAAAAAGGAAAATAAACTATTGAGTACAAAGGGATAACATCTTAAAAGTACCTTGATTGATTTTTTAATGGTTTCTTAATGGCTTGTGTGATCGTGAAAGTACTTCAAAGAACTCTTTCCTCTATGTGCTAAATGATTTCAAACAACCAACGCACATTTTGAGGGGGAGAATTTACCAAGAAAATCAAAAGGCTTTTTCTAAGGAAATTGTGATCAAGGAAATATTTCAAAGTCCTCTTGCCTCCATGTGCTAAACAATTTGAAAATCAGAAAGCACATGTTGAGGGGGAGCATTTCAAAAAGATCAAAAAAAAAATTAAGGTACAAAATGCTTTGATATTATATCACAAGTACCTTGGTTGATTTTCCAAATAATTTTTCAATTGGTTTCAAGAAGGAAAGAACAATACCAAAAGACAACCAAATTTATTTTATGCATGGAAATATAAGGATGGTTAGGTTAGGTATTCGTTCCCACGATCCCGCCAGAGCCGGAGGGATCTACCCATGGATAATCCACTAGATAGTGTAGAGTCCTTAGGTATGATGAAAAAAGGAGAAAAGTGAGAATATGGGAAGAGTGCCGACTGAGACAAAGCTAGTACTGGAACAAACCAACAAGGTTCTAGTAATGAAGTCTCGGTAAGCACTGAAGGGGTTGAAGAATGAAAAAGAAATGAATGTGAAAAGGGTGAAAAGAAATAGCCCTCAAATAATTCAACCTTAGGGCAGAAACTGGGTTCAATTCATATGCTACTGGTGGTTACTAAGGTAACGCCGGTATTGAAGACAAGACGTCATGGACCCAGTGACGCACTGCACTAAACTTCCCAAACTACTCAAATTCCTCTTAAAAGGACTTGTTTCATTCTCACGGGGAACCTACATTATCTATCGACTTTCTCATAGAGTTAGTTGATATTGAAGAAGGAGACCCTCTCCCTAGTCTCCGATATAGGAACCAAATATGCACAATTGAGTCTAGAGCCAAGAGATCATCCACAATATCTCATTAGGACACAAAATTAATGAAGACTTGTTGTTTCACACAATGTGGAAAGTGAGTATATTTTGAGAGTCCTACGCATTATCCTTGTGGTATTGCCAGAACATCCTAGTGATATGTAAAAATATTCACAATGAAGACGGAAATCCTTCTAGAGCCAACATCAAACAAGCTCTTGGTGGGTGATATGTGAGATCTTTTCAAAAGATCAAGCTTGTGACAACTGGATAGAAACAATGGGGTGATTCACTCTTGAATTAACCTTGGTCCAGGAAATGAATTGACGGATACTTTTGGAAAAACCGTTCGATATGCAAATATTCTTTTCTCTTGCACATCGAATGTGTATTCATTTTCAAACACAAAAAGTATTTTTGATTGAAAATTGATCTTTCTTATAAAATCTTCGTCGTATTGCAAAACTCTTTCTTCAAGCAATACGCGATTGTTTTCAAATCAATTTTTCATCAATCAGTGAATCTCAATTCGCTGGTTCACTCACTCCGTGTTGTATACTTTGTGATGCTCCGGTTTGAGAACGGCTAGATCAAGCTGCGAAACCCTGTCAAGGAGATTCTTCGGAATTCTACCTGTTCACAGGCAGTATTTATACTGATCAACGGGGAATCGTGGTTCTTGCAACTATATTCATCGAAAGTGAACAAAGACACTTTTGTGTGTTTTAGTGCTAACTGTTGTTTTCAGGAACATTGGACGGTTGCAGCTGATCGATATTGAGAAGTCAATTCACAACCGCATGCTCACAGCATTCACACTTAATTGAAGAAAATCATGAACATCAAAGACATACAACAAAGATGCTTCCGCTACTCTGATGAAAAGATGTCATGATCCAGAAAGTGTGAGCATGTCGTTCCGAAAGTCACAACATCACAAGATGGCAACACATAAAGGGTGTCCAGAGATTTACTGTGGCTGATGATCTCAAAGAAAGCTCGAAGATCATCAAAGATGTGGATCAGTTCAAAGACCTCCACTAAAAGTACAAAATAATCAGACTTTGAAGAGTCACTGCTAATGCACAAAGATGCGGAAGTTGAAGAATTAAAGTCTACGAGCTCAAGACTGAAGACAAAATAGAATGCTAGGATTCAAAATGTAAATCATGGGGTGACCTCCCTTAGGGGGAGATTGTTAGGAATTGGAAATTCCATAGTGAAGTTTCGGTCACCTCAACTATAGTCTAGCATATGTTAGCTCGTAGACATATCGTTATTTACTAGTTTATTAGTTAGTTATTAGCTTAGTTTAGCTTAGTGTAACACCGTGGAGGAAGGACGGGTCTTTACCCACTGTATGCCTGATCCACAGTCCGACAGGAGGACGTATTCTTTGTAACTATAAATACCCCTTCCATCCTTGGAAGGGGTAGTGCTTCAAATCTAACATTTCATTATTTTGTTTTACTTTCTCTCTCTAGAACACCCTCTCATCTCTTTCACTCTCTAACCATGGCTTTCTTGTTATTTCACCATCCTAGACCACCCGAATCATCAAACAACATAATATGTATGATCCAACAAAGTTTGAATATGATAATTGAACTATTAGGAATACTCAAAACGAGTCTTAGACTTAGAGGGTTTCCAAATCAAGACCTCTCGTTTTTACAAAACGCTAACTCAAAATGATTTTAACAAATTTCCTCTAGCCAAGGCGAAAACTAGTTTGCCAAACCTATGACATTCATACTTTCAATATAATATCAAATGGAAGTATTCATATGACCGTAATCCATGTGCACGTCTTCTCTACTCACGTAACGAGTTTACTCCCTTATTGGTCGAAGAAAGTAAAAGGTCACTTTGCGTAAACGCATCCTTTCCCGCTATGGGATATGTTTTACTTGAGATGCAAAGCACTTAGTTTGTTTGCATCAAGATAATTATTGAATTCGTCAAGTGTTTCTTAATCTTAATTATGTAATTTGATTACTTGACTTTGTGATATTGCCATATTGGAAGTTTGATTATTCTTTGTATATTCTTCACTCATCAACATTAAATGTTTTACAAACTCGCACACTTCTTACACTCACTTCTCACTAAACATTCCCTTAATCATTTATTTATTTTCATCTTTCAAAACAAATGATTAATCACACTTTTCAACACAATCCAAACATTCCTTTTACATTATCCTTAGACATTCCTTCCTACTTTCCAAAATACATTCCCCAATCATATATTGTCATATTTCTTTCAAGATAATATATCACTTTGATAATCATCACTTCATCATTTTTTCACAAAACACTTCTTTCCTACAAACTTGGATTCAAATTTGAAAAGTGCCAACTCACATCCTCAACATTCTCTTACACACCTTGTATTTTCTTGTTCCTTAAATTCCAAAACAATCTCATACATTATCCTTATCGTCTAAACATTCAAATTTGAATCAAATAAACCTTCTCGCACCCAAAACTCCTCACCCTTTCCTCATCATTCAAATTTCAAATTTGAATTTGAAAACTTAGGCTCCAAACCATCACATCATACAACTCACTTTCCTATTCCGTCACATATGAAATTTGAATCTCAAATTTGAATTTAAACCCAAGGCTTCTTTCCCTCACATCACATCATATATTTACAATTCACTCCATCACATGTGTAATTTGAATTTAAAAATTCAAATCCTCCTCTAACATTCACACTTCCTCTCCAAGGATGAAATATTCCTTTGGCATATTCTTTATCTCTTAACCATGCCAACTCACTAACCCAACCATGGTTAGTTTCTAACATTATCCAACATTTGAATTTCAAATTCAAATGTCTACACTTTTTTCCCTCTTATCCATTTGAAATATTTAATTGGATATTCTTTTTGACAACTCACTTATCTAACTCCATACTCAATCTCGAACAACTTGTTTTTGAATTTTAATATTCAAATATGAGAGACAAACTTGTATCCATCATGTAATGTCCAATAGTTCTCCTATACCTATTTGACATAGGACAAACCTCCCTTACTATCTTTTAAACACTTAACACATTATTTTTGACAATGGCTATTTGAGTTGATTTAACATATCACACTAGAGTGTTAGAATGATGTTAACTAATATAAATTACACATTAAATAGAAGCCTTTAGTGCGTCTAACGAATTAATTAGCGACCATTAAAAGGATGATGAATTATTAACTAATATAAATAGCATATGTACTATAAATATATTAAATACATTATTATTGATGAAACATCGGTGTATACGCGTATGACCCATAGGCTCACATATTTTCCTGTCGTATAATTATTTGCTATGATATGAGAATGGTAGGAACCCCACAGTGACAACCACAAAGAATCTCAAAATGGCTTATCCGGGACGCGCCCAATACGGATAGTTGGGAGAAATGGATCTCGAAGTATTAAAGAACACTTAAGGGCTCGTTTGGTTCGCAGAATGTTTTTGACGGAATTGGAATCTGTTTAAGGAATTGGAATGTGAAGGAATGGAATGTTAGAAATTGAAATCCTTAGGATTTAAAATCTGACGGAATTAAAATCTGCAAATACTAACGCATGTTTGGTTGGAAGAATGAAATGAGAAAAAACAATTATATTAAAATATTTAAAATTTAATTTTAGTTTAAGATTAATAAACTAAATATTATTTAATAAATAAATAACTTATCAAATTATAATAATAATTTTTTAAATAATATTATATAAACTAATATATTAAATAAATAATTTTTTATATAAAATACAATTGTATTTTTAAAGTATAAATTTAAAAGGTAAGCTATAAATAAATTATATTTAATTTAAAAAAATTAATATAATAATATATTTTTTTAAATAAATAATAATTTATATTCAATTTTAAATAAATAATAATTTTTAAATCTTAATAACATGGTTGTTTATAAAAAAAAAATAATAATAACAATAATAATTAAATGATCGTTTATAATAATAATAATAATAAAATAAATAAATAAAATAAATAAAAATAATAAAAATAAAATAATAATAATAATTAAAATAAAAAATAAAAATAAAATAAATAAATAAAATAAATAAATAATAATAATAATAATAATAATAATAATAATAATAATAATAATAATAATAATAACAATGATAAAGATAATATGAATTCCATGGAATTGTAAACAATCCTTCTCATATTGCCATGGAATGTTGAATTCCATATATATGGGATTTTGAAGTAATTTCATTCCATTCCTTTGCCAACAACACAGTAAGGAATGGAATTCAGGTTCCAAATTCTTTAAAATTTTCAACCAAACACGTTATGAAATGGAATTGAATTCCAATTCCACCAGAATCCTTAGGATTCCGCCGAACCAAACGGGCCCTTAAGAAAAAGTGAAACGGGAATCCTAAAGTTTGCAAATTATATAAACCTAGTATATATACCAATTTTCCCCTCGGAAAATCGTATATGGAGTCGCCAGGTCCTGGAAATTCCGGCTTTAAATCATCGGGAATGCCATAATCATTACAATGTTGAACTCTAATTTGGATAGGGTAGAACGAAATGTTTATGTAGTTTTCCAAGTCATTATAATAGCAAAACACAAACCTTTTTCTAGCAATATAGGAAGATCCAAAGAAGATGTAGCCAAAGTGCACTCGAAAATGCCGGAAATCAAGAACAACTGTAAAAGCTTTGAAAGAAAAAGAAGAACAATAAAAAATAAGAAAAGGAAGAGTGAACCCTTTATATAGGCACGACTCGCATCTCCATTGAAACCAATATCCAACGGTCAAAGTAGATGAAACGTGGACACTGCTTCTACGGACGACCAGGATTGAAAGGAATTAAATGGTTGTATGCTTACAATCCTCTAAAACGTATACTTACTCTCACACCCGAGGTTGATCGTGAGAATCCCCCCATGGTGAGACTAACAATACTCTATCTTAGCAAGACAAATCCCGTGAATCATATCCATCTAAAGAAACGAGAGGCGTGCTAACGTGGATTGTGGAGCGAAAATAACATCGCTAAATTATGTATTATGAGTACTTGTGTAACCAAAGGATGAAGAAGAGGGTGAAAATGAAAATTTGGGGAGGGCGAGGGGGGGGGGGAATGAAATTTTGGTGATAAGATATCAAGTGGATATGAAATTTTGAAGACCATGTTTTGGGGGCCAATTTTTTTTTGGCCGGCAAATATGATAACTTCTCAATTTTGGAAATGAAAATTTAGTAGATATGTTTAGAAATTAACATAGAAATACTAATCAACTCAAATATTGTGAAGTCTTAGAGAAAAAAAAAACAATACTTATAATTAAAACAAGGGCAAATGACAAAAAAATGCATCGAACTTGACACTTTTTATGATTGTGTGTAGCCAACTATTTTTTTTCTTATTGTGTGTACTGAACTTTCAAAATTTGATTATTGTGCGTATTTTGTGACCGTTTTACCCTTAATTTTTTCAAATTTCGAAGGGTAAAATGGTCATTTTACATGGCAGAATAGTCACAAAATACACATAATGATCGAAATTTGAAAGTTCAGTACATACAATTAAAAGAAAAATAGTTGGCTACACACAATCACATAAAGTGTCAAGTTCGATGCATTTTTGTGTCATTTGCCCTTAAAACAAAGACATATAAATCAATGACTAATGACGTTCGCATGTACAATCAAAAGTTCGTAGCTTGACTTGTCTGTTTCTCGTATTTTTTTAACACCCCATGCGAATATATGTAAGAACGTCTATAGCTTGGCCATATTTTACTCAATTGTAAATAAATCGTAATTATAGTGTGGGTCTAATATATATGTATAATTTTGTGTGAATAATAGTTGGTGAAAATGATAATAACTTCTTCTTAGCACGTGATGCACGCATAAAAAGAAAAGGAAAAAAGAAAATAAAATGAACCGTGCATGTTTTGTTGTACTAGTAGATGTCGGGAGTGGATCAAAACAAAATACAAGTTACAAAATGATACAATTAATTCAATACTCCGGTCTCCAGTTGCGCATTCATTGGGAGTGACTTCTAGATACTAAAAGGGTAGCCATCAGTATTCCTACCAAAAATACTACGACCATATGTGGCCCTCATTAGGTCTACGACAAGAGGAAACTGCAAGGCCACAAAAAAAGTAATCGTTAGGCCTGTCAATGCCCCGATTGGGATAAGAAGCATGCATTCTTTTGTCCAGACACAATGAACAATGCAGCACCAAAAGCTATGATCATGGTTGTTATTGAGATGAACAATGTGACCAAGCCAATTATCAACTTTCTGGGCAACTTGTAGAGAAAGTCTTCTTCAGCAAAACGTGCGGTGAGTATCGACAAGAACATCAACAATGACATAACACCTGTGAATAATGATACAGCGTCTGATACCGCAAATATTGTGAAGGCAGGGTTGTTAGTAAAAATGGGTACCCCTGTGTCCTGGTTGTTGCCTCCGGGCACTGTAATAGCCGCTGCAAACACAATGGTTGTGATTAGAGCAGCAGTAATGGTATATGACTCTGCAGTAGACTTCATCCACTTTTCACCCTCGGTCACCAATGCTTTGTGTGTTTCTGTAAATACCATTTGAGGTGTTTCTTGAGATGAGTTCTTTTGCGTTATATTTAATGGACACACAAATCTTTCAACTTCCTGTAAATATTACAATATATATGTTAATTATTCTCGTGTAAAAAATGCATTTTGGAAGCATTCTTAACAGAATGTAACATTTGAGTAATTAGATATTCCTACCTTATACCATTGTAGCTCATATTGTATTTGTAAAGCCGCCCCTGATATAAGATTCAGTTTTTCGGCAGGTGCCAATCTTGCAACCAAATGCAAGAGGTTGTTACCCAATGAGTCTTTGCTTGTTTTATAAACATTTTTGTGTTCGCTCATTTCATATAGTAGGTTATAAATCTTTTCCGAACGATTTATCACAGCATATTGAATAACGTTGTGACCATCTTCACTTGCACTCCAAAATGCATTTGGAAACCAACACACAATCATTTTAACAACCTCCAGTGAATTTTGACTTGTGGCCTCGAGAATCGGATTGGTGTAGTAGTTCTTGTAAAGGCTGGAGCTAATGGAAAGTTGTATAAATAAACATACTTTGTCACATAACGAGAGAGCATCATCACGGGCTTGAACTCTTCTTTTAACGAATGGATATACTGTAACATTAAGAATTGGTGTATCTTCAAACTCGACAAGACAAAAAAATGGTGTACATGAAATTGGTTTGAGATGCCTTATAATAAATTGAAAAGGTAATATAAGAAACATGTAGTGATGCAGGTAGGTTCAATTAAAAAAAAATCTAACCTGCGACTATTCTTTCCCAAAAACTGAGCCCGCGTGGGAGATTTTGAGCTATAGCCATCAACACAACATCACTGTCCAAGTTTTTGTAATATTTTTCCAGCAAATGCTGTGCCAATTCTGCATATATTGTATAGTTAGTAATAAAGTATTCATATCTTAAATCTGAAGTGAATAGACGATTACTTACTAAAATGTTGGGAAGAAATAGCAAGAACTAGAAGCTCGTCACCACTTGTGCCAGAAAACAGAATATCCTTATGTATGTCCGTTTTGATGTTATCCAACAAACACTCAACCGCCTCGAAAGGGCTACGGAAGGCGGTGTTTGACCCTCATTGTCCTTTTGAATCAACATGTCAGGGTATCTTTCCACCAAGATCTTAGCAGCTGGAGTGTTGCCAACAATAGCAGCAATATGAAGCAGTGTACTTCCATCCGAATTCTTTAAATCCGTTAGCGATATGTTCTCTGGTGTCTTTTCCAACATTTTCTCAAAGAATTCTGAATCCTTGGAAGTACCCATCACTGCTACATGGAGTGCTGTGTTACCATTCTTGGTGATTGTGTCTGTGACAGAAACTTCTTCCGATTCCAAAATATGATTCACGTCAGACATCCATAGGCGTCTAGTATACTTATAGAGCCGTTCCTTAGCCTCTGTTTTTCTTTGGGACGTGTTACACAGGCACCCCATAGCAGGGGGTGCTTGTAATTTCTCTCTCCTCATCAAATCAATTTCGTCCTATAGCCTGTGGGTCCCCCACATGCGGCGGCGATTTTTTTTTTTAATTGTATAGTGTTTAGGTATATGTATAGTATATTTATTTGTGTAGTGTTTTTATATGTATAGTGTATTTAATTGTGTAGTGTTTTTATATGGTATTTATTTTACGTTACTTTTTATAAACTTTTCTTACAAATTTTTTATAAACTTTTTATAAACTTTTTTTTATAAACTTTTATAAACTTTTTTTTATAAACATTTTTTATAAACTTTTTTTATAAATTTTTTATAAACTTTTTTTATAAACTTTTTTTATAAAATTTTTTTATAAAAAATTTTATAAAAAATTTATAAAAATAGTTTATAAAAAGTTTATAAAAAAAGTTAATAAAAAGTTTATAAAAAAAGTTTATAAAAAAATGTCTAATGTTTTATTGTTATTGTTTAATTAAATGAAAACAATACACAAATAAATACATTATACATATAAAAATACTACACAAATTAAATATACCACACAAATAAATACACTATACATATAAAAACACTGCACAAATTAAATATACCACACAAAATAAACACTACACAATTAAATAAAAAAAAAAAAAAAAAAAAAAAAAAAATGTACAGCCGTCTTCTTTGACTTTCTTGTGTTTGGCTTGTAGTGCCTGTTTTGTGCCTGGCTTGTGGTACACAATTAAATTAAATAAAAGGTAAGGACAGCGGGCCCCATGCCTATGGGGTGCCTGGCTTGTGTTTTTTGAGGTGCCGCAATGGGTCCTCCTATGCAGGCACCCCTTAGTAAGGGGTGGTTGCATTTTTTTGTGCTTCGATTTCCGTGCCAATGATTGGTAATAATTGGTTCTTCGATTTCAGTGCCAAGTCTTTTTACAACTTATTATTTACCACTTATAACACTTATTTTATTTTTACAAGTTTTTTTTGACTGTACATGTTTTTTTTTTACAAGTTTTTTTTAAAACTTATACCACTTTTTATAACTTTTTGTTTTGGTTTTACAATTTTACAAGTTATTTTTTGGTTTTACAAGTTTTAAAACTTTTCAAAAAAAAGTAGTTGGAAAATATTTGAGGCTCAGTCCGAAGGTTGCAAAAGTGAGATTATATCCCACTTTGCCGTCCATTCGGTTTTCAATCATCGCCTCGGAAAGTTTTAGGCTCAACCCGAAGGTTGCAAAGTGAGATTTGATCTCACTTTACCGTCCATTCGGTTTTTTATCATCATCGCCTCGGAAAGTTTTTAAAGTTTTTAGGCTCAAAAAGCATCATCGCCTCGGAAAAGTTTTAGTCACAACTGCACAAAGTCACCAGTTCACAAGTCTAACAACACTGCACAAGTCTCAAACTGCTCACAAGTTACCAGTTCACATGAACTTCACATGTTTCACAAGGTTATACACGTTTTGAACAAGATTCTCAAAAGTTACCAGGTACTGCAAAAGTTCACAAGATTCTCAAAGGCAATGTACTAAGTTCACATGAAATCCTAGGCAGGCACCCAATATAATCCCAGGTGAAGCAACAACACAAACAACAATCAACCAACAACACAAACAACCATATAATCCTAGCAGTCACCTCATATAATCCTGGTGAAAGCACAACACCAACGACAATCAACCAACACAAGTGGTCCGAACAACAAACAAGTGGTCCGAACTGCAAAAGTGGTCAGTAACAACAACAAACAAGAATAAGCAACAACTGCACAAGCAACAACATACCAGTCCACCATGTCTAGTTCACCATTTAACACACAAGAGGTAAACAACTTATCAAATGCTCAGATTAATAGTTTATAGTTCATGTTGGCTGCAAATTAAGTTTTGCCTGCAAAACTCTTTTAAGTTTTATTTTTAAAAAAATCATCATTGCCTTTTTTATTTCATTAAAGTTGCAAAATGACCTTTAATGGCCACTTTTTACCATCCAGTAAGAATGAAATTTTTTTATACAAAACACTAAGTTTTTTATACATTACGTTGCAAAGTGAATTAAACTCACTTTACCATCCAGTAATGAGGTGCATGCCAAGGATTTCATGGGGGCCTACGTAGCTTGCCCACAAACAAAACAAAAGGGTCCTCCTATGCAAACTGCAAAAAAGAAACAAAAGTTTTAGATCTAAAAAGTTTTAGATCTAAAAATTTAAGAAACGAAACGTTATTGTTTTGAAGAAAATCACCATATTCAAAGTTTTTAGATCTTAAAATGTTTTTAAAAAATCAAAAAGTAAACTTTTTTTAAAACCTCATAATATTTTCAACATCGGGATAACTTAGAAGCATCTAAAAAAGTTTTAGATCTAAAAAAGTTTTAGATAAAAAAAAATTAACAACGAACAACATCACAACTGAACGAAACGTATATCTAACAAGTGTAAACACTTATTAGATCAAAGTTTGTAGATCTAAAATTTTTAGATCTTCAATTTTAGAAGAGAGAGAGAGAGTGATAATACCACTAGGAGAGATAGAGATAGTGGTTTTCCCAGGAGACAGAGAATATCAACAAGGCAAAGACAGAGAAACCGATGCTTCACATGGTTTCACACCATGGTATATACACGGTCAACAAAAGAAACGCGTAAACCATTCGAGAACCACACACGTAACACCAAATATATACACACACGTTTTTAAAAGAAAAACGCGTTTTTACTTATACACGTAGCAAAAAAAACGTTTTTTTTTATAAGTTATTATACATAAAAAAACGTTTATAAAAAAAAAACGTTTTTTTTTTAAAGTTATTATACATAAAAGTAGGGTTTTTTTTTTACTCTTATTTCCTTTAATCAAAATTATAAACCCTTTAATCAAAGCTATAACCCTTTAATCGAAATTAATAACCCACGGTATCAACCCTTTAATCAACCCTACTCACATTTAAAAAAAAATTAATCAACCCTTTAATCCAAATTAATAACCCACGGTAACAACCCTTTAATCAACCCTACTCACATTTTTTTAAAAAAAAATTAATCAACCCTTTAATCCAAATTAATAACCCACGGTATCAACCCTTTAATCAACCCTACTCTCATTTTTTTTTTTAAATTAATCAACCCTTTAATCCAAATTAATAACCCACGGTATCAACCCTTTAATCAACCCTACTCACATTTTAAAAAAAAAAATTAATCAACCCTTTAATCGAAATTAATAACCCACGGTATCAACAATTTTTTTTAAAAAAAAAATTTATGAACAAGATTATAAACGAAGTTTTATCAACTACAACATCTACAAACCCACCGTATCAACATTTATAAAAACACGGTATCAACAATTTTTATTTTTTTTTTAATTTATGAACAAGATTTTAAACAAAGTTTTATCAACTACAACATCTACAAACCCACCGTATCAACATTTAATTTTATTTTGATTAAAAAAAATAAAATTAATCAACCTGTTATCAAGTTTCTAAACCCACGAGCCAAAAATTTTGTGTCCAAAACAGCTCAATAAAGAACTTTGACACAATTTTAACCGGATACCACAAAAAACGAACCATCACGAATCTAAAACTTTAGATGTAGGGCGCGTCGGTGAGAAATATTGCGCGTGGCCTATGTTAAAATGATCATCTTTTCCCGATCTATCGTTTGGTATATGAGGTGAAAATTACCGGTGGTGCGTGGCCAGAATATTGGAGTGAGAGAGAGAGGTAGGTTAATAACTGAGAAATTTTTTTAAACGAACATTTTTCCCTAGTACTTTACACATATAAACCACGCCCATACAATTTTCTAAAATGAACACTTCAATATTAGACGTTAGATTGGTAGGTAATACGCTTTTAAACCGTACACGTGTACAACCGATTCCTCGGGCGTGGTCAGCGGTGAAGTTTGGGCGTGATACGTGTTGCGGGCGTGACCACGTGCGATGGAGTGACCTAGGCGTGCCCTGGGCGTGCATGAGGCGTGGCTGCGTGCCCTAGGCGTGAAAGTGCCTGGGCGTGGAAGTGCCTGGGCGTGGCTTGAGTTATCAAGCGTGCCCTAGGCGTGAATCTAGGACTGTGCGTGGATTAGGCGTGAATCTAGGACTGTGCGTGGATTGTGCGTGGATTGTGCGTGGCTTGGGCGTGCCCTGGGCGTGGCCTAGGCGTGGCCTGGGCGAGCCCTAGGCGTGCCTGTGCGTGGCTTGGGCTAGGAGTTGTTTTGTATGATCCAGGTTCTGTTTGTTGATTTACCCATGTAATCCAGGTTCTAATGTAAAAGGTTTGTTGATTTACCCATGTAATCTAGGTTCTCATGTAAAAGGTTTGTTGATTTACCCATGTAAAAGGTTTGTAAAAGGTTTGTGGTTTTGATTTACCCATGTAAAAGGTTTGTTGATCTGTTACCCATACTTTCATGTATAAGATTTGTTTGGCTACACATGGAAAAAGAAGCGGCAATGTAAAAGTTATGATTGTGACTATCTATGAAAGTGACGTAAAATTGGTCAATGTCGTAAACTATAGAAAAAGGTTCATTATCATATATCATCACTATATAAACGGTTTGTTTTGTAATTTCGCTTAATAAGCGTTTTTTTTTAAGTTAAGTTTGTTAAAAAAAAAAGTAAAGTTTGTTTAAAAAAAAAAGTAAAGTTTGTTAAAAAAAAAGTAAGGTTTATTAAAAAAGTTTGTTGTGTTTTTATATTGTATAGGTGTTCGGTACTGAAGTTGATTTATTTAATTGGGTGCGATCTACTTATGTGAATCGATTGGTTTTGTTATTGTTATTGGAAAAAGTAAAACAGATAGGGGCTATAAGTACTCTATCGAATTTTCGTGTTCTAGACATGGGGCGTCTTCCGCGTGAAGGTTTAGAAGATGAACTTCAACGGCAGACTAGTACCGACAAATGTAATTGCCCATTCAGATTACTAGCGAAATATATAAAACGTTTTAATGGTTGGATATTGAGGGTTAAGTGTTCGAGCATAATCATAATTTTCGGCACTGCTTGCATGGTTTTTCACAGGCCATGCGATTAAAAGAACGAGTTAGTTTTTGTGAGGGCAGATGACAAAACACAGCGTGTAGCACCACGAATTATACTTTCTTCAATAAAAGAGATGGATCCTAATAAAGTGTCTACCATTAAAAGGTGTATAATGCACAAGAAAAGATACGTCGCGACAGTCGTGGTGATTTGACTCCGATACAACTGCTTTTAGTACATTTGCGACGTAAAGGTTATACATATTACCCTAGGATAAATGACCACACAAATGAGCTGGATGAAATATTTTTTGTTCACCCGGCGTCATATGCCCTGTGGACAACATATCCGGAAATCATCTGTGATGGACTCCACATACAACACCAACATGTTTAAACTGCCATTCTTTATAGTTGTTGGGGTTACTCCAACAAACACAACATTCTCATATGCGTTTAGCTTTTGGAGCAGGAAAAAAAGCCAAATTTCAAATGGGTGTTGGAATGTATTAAGTTGGTGATACAAGAACAATACTACCCTCGGGTTATCGTCACCGACACGAGACTTAGCGTTGGCTTGGGGCTTGCGCAGAAGAATTCCCAAACGCTAGCAGATTACTCTGCGATGGCATATCAATCAAATGTGCTAAACATTGCGGTACACAGTTCGAGCACGTTAAAGGAGTATGAGTCCGTTAGATTGACATGGGATTGATGATTACTGACTCCGAATGAAGAAGTGTTCAGCATTTATTATCGCACCTACGTGGTTTATTGGTCCAAAAAAAGGGTACTATTTTTTGTTATTTAATAATACATTTTTTTATTATTATTTAATAAATAACTACTCGGATTGTTTTCTCACTTTATTAATTCTTTGTTTTCTTCTGATGTTTTCCAGTATTTTCGTAGCGGGCTGCGATGATGGGATTACATGGCATGTTTGGTCGTACATTACATGCCAATATCGCGGCTTCGCCAAACAACAACATGTAGAGTTGAGGGTCAACACGCTACTGTTGAAGTTATACTGGGCTCCACACGTCCGGCTTAGACACGTTGTTGTGTTCGATTCGACAAGATTATAGTCGCAAGAAACTGCGATAATGCGAGCCTCTTTGAATATAAGCAAAATCAAGAAACGCATGCTTGTAAGAGCACTCTATTTAGCTAATTGCGTATAATGTTTCAATGGATGCTTTAAGGCTCATACTGCGCAGAAAGTAAGCGGGATGTTGACCCACATGCATGTGGTCATCAGATGCGGTTAGTGTATGATTTACCATGCTATCACCAACTGTATTGGCTTCAAGCAAACGGTATGTACTTTAAAATTTATGCCTATCAAGTTATTCTTCCACGTCAATACGATAATTTTAACTAGTTCCTTTTTTTCAATCTGGATTGCCAATTCGCGCTTGATTTTGTTGATAATTTTGGAGAACACTAAGCGTTCCACGGCCTGTTGTCCGAAATACTCAAGAGCCTGATGAGCATGAATATCCCGCAAGAGCCTCAGAGGGCTGAAGAGCTGAATATTTTCTTGTCAAGATGACGTCAGAGAATTCCAAAGTGTTTATACCGAGCATCGTCGTTTGTCAAAAAATATATGTTAAACATGCTCAGAGGTATATACGCTCCTGACAATTTGTGTCAGCCAACAACAAAATCAAGTAATAAAGTAATCGGGCGTCCGAGCTAAAGGACAACAAATCCAAGTCTAAACCAAATCTCGGTTGATGCGAAACGAACCCCCGCATCAAGGCAGCGCGCAGAAGCTACACAAAACCTAAAAGTCCCGAAGTAAATAAAGAATCTGCAGTGGACGCAGTTCTTATGTGGGAGAGCCTTCTAACGTCCCAAACTTAAACGAAGGACCTAACGAAGGACCTAGCGAGGGCGACTTAAGACACCACTTGTACGTTCTCCAGTTACTTTAGCGAATATTGTATGACTGAAATTCGGCTCTTTTCCGCGATTTGGATCATGGGGATCTTTAACGTGGAGGGTGATGGAAATTGTGGCTATCGAGCTCTTGCCATAGGTCTTGGCCATCAGCAAGAAATGTGGCACAGAATTCGAGCTCTTGCCAGGGAAGAGGTAGACAATCACGAGGAAGTTTACCTGGGATTTGTGGGGTAATTTATTTACATCTACACGTAACTCGATGAATTGGTTTAACGGTGCAGCACTCGGCGTTATTGGATGAGTATGCCGAAATGGGAGTGGTTATTGCTGACGCTCTTAACCGTCCTATTGTATGTATAACCAATTCACAATCTATTTTGTGTCTTCCGCTGAGAGGTTCTCCCGATTCAGCAGAAATATTGTCTCCGGTTGTGATTCTTCGTGTAGGGAACAACGATTGTGCTCACTTCGTTCTTGCGGTTCTTGATGAAGACTCACCACTCCCGTATAATCACCCACAATGGAGACATTTTAGAAATGCCGAGGCCACGCCATGGGAACATGTGTTTGCTCAACGACAGAGGATGTTTAGACATGTATAGACGATTACTGATTTATATTGTAAATGACAAAACATGTATAGACGATTACCGATTTATATTGTAAACGACAAAACATGTATAACGATTCTGATTTACAAAACATGTATAGACGATTACTGATTTATATTGTAAATGACACAACATGTATAGACGATTACGGATTTATATTGTAAATGACAAACATGTATAGACGATTACTTGATTTATAGCAACGACTCGTCATCTTTTGTTACAGATTTCGCTACACCTGCTCGCGTTCTTCCTCATGTTTTTTGTTACAGGTCGGATGACATTGTGGGGGGAGGGACATTCATTGTGTCAACCACACACGCCGCCGTGTTGAGAGTCCAGATTATGTGCTTTCTTCACAATCTTATGTGCCTCCTCTCGGACAGCTATATCTCCATTTGCAGATGAGGGACAATTTTATACACCGTCCTCCGGTTCTTCCTCATCTACTGATACAACCGTCTCGCATTGACGAGTACGAGCGAGAGATTGACGGATTGATGAGACGCATTTCAGAGTTAGAGTCTCGTGTGGGACAGATGGCAGCATCATTGGAGCGACTACGCATCGGGCGTGATTGATCTTAGTTTCTAGTTATATTGTAATTTTGTGAACCATGTATCAACTATTAATCTATAACAAGATTGGTTATTTATGTATTCGAAGCTTCTAATTTTGTGAACCATCATATTACTAATTTATGTTGTGAATAATTATACAAATTCTTTTGGCCAGATGCAACAACAAAATCCTTACTTGTGTCGTTGTCAACGTGGATTAATAATTGAAAGAACATCCCACCAGCCCAATACTTGTGGTCTGAAGTATTATGCATGTCCTTTCTCAAAGGTAAATAATTAAACGTTTGCTTATTTGCGTAAATATATCAATAACTTGTTTGTTTAGAATACATTTCTTATAATTGTTTCGACATGTAATGTGCCGTAGGGACTAAAGACTATGGGTGTCGATACTTCATGTGGAAGGAAATATTTCAACAAAAGTACTTTGGTGAATCCTCTTCTTCAACGCAGTTGCTCAAACTATCGAAACTAAAGATACAACGATCAACATGCTATTGGCTGAAAACAATTTGTTGCAGGCAAAAATAAAGGCGTCGGAAGCATCACTGGAACTGGCAAGAAATCCAGTTGATCACGCATGTCACCGAAGTGGAATACTCTATGACTTATAGATGGACATTAATAATCTTATGTGGAGTAGGACGTTGTAATATTGAAAACATTTGTTGTTTTAATTGTTTAATGTTTACATTTGTTGTTATACACAATTAAAAAACATAACGTAAAATAAATACCATATAAAAACACTACATAATTAAATACACTATACATAAAAAAACACTACACAAATTAAATACACTATATACACTATACACTACACTAATTAAATACACTAAAAAAACACTACACACAATTATTTAAAAAAAAAAAAAAAAAAAAAGTCAAAATCGCCGACAAGGTGGGGTCCACCCTAAAATGAGGTGCTTGCCAAGGATTTCATGGAGTGCCCACGTAGGCTGACCCGCCGCAATATCTCATCCCTTTTCTTTTTATCTTTTCTCTCTCTTCTTCGTTGGGTTCTTCTGTATCTTTTGACTTGTCTTCTCATTTTTCATTTTCATCTGTTATTATTTCTGTTTCTCCTGCGGTCATGAATTATAATTCTCTTTAAATTTTTTCCTTGTTATGAAGGTAAAAAAGCTAAAGGACAGAAGAATGAGACCACTAAAATGCAAATTAAAATCATTTGCGAGGAAGAATAAAACGAAAATGCATATAAAAAATATTATATGTTTGATTTAACCAACTATAAAATGAAATCTCTCAACTATATTTCTTTCATGGTTTAATAGCTTGACTCTAAACCAAACGTAATATTGATAAAAATTTGGTGTAAAAAAAAATAATACAGTATGATTCAAAAGAAAATTATGGTTGATGCGATTGAAATTCTTCTTCGCCTTAATTTTGAAGACTATTTAGTTCCTAGAAATATTTAAGCCAAAAGCAACAAAGAGGAACTGGCTAAACAAAAACTAGTAAAAATCTTACCGTCAAGTAGGTTTGGTTAATCATAGCTTTGTGATGATCGATAAAAGTAAATAAGTAAGGAATCACAACTCTGATCCGACTACAATTCGTTGTCACAACTTTAACTACAACCGTGAGCAATAACTTATTGTTCATAAGATATTGCAATCACTGTGGCGATATTATAATAACTAGAGTAAACTACACCGTTCGTCCTTGTGGTATACGTTGACCATCAAGTTTCGTTCTTTGACCAAAAAAATTGCACCGTTAGTCCTTAAGTGCGAAACGTTACTCAGCGTTGGTCCCTCACCCTAACTGGCGTGAGTAACGAGCGTTAAGCCTTTTTAAGTCGAGGGTATTTTGGTATTTTCCCTTTTATTTTAAGAGTAAACTACAGTACATCGTATCTCCATTGATTACACTTTCGTCTATTCTTTTCATTTTTCACCAAAAGTTAAACAAAGTACTACTTCATTTAATATATTTTGAAGAATTTTGCCTCTATTGGATTAGTTGAAAGGAAAAAACCAATAAATTCAACAACACAATATCTCCATTGACTTCAACCTCACTTTTCACACCAACTCACTTCACTTTCTCTATACTCCCACCATTATCAAACTTGATATCTTTCTCAGGTTTTAAAGAATGGGTTGTTGTGTAAGCACAAAAAAGCCACCCCCCATCACCTGAATTCCACCAACATTCATCAAAATCACCACCTGTAGATGAAGAAACAGTGAAAGAAGTGCTTTCCGAAACACCTAATCCATCACATTTCACAAAAAATGAAGATCAACCCATTATTATTACACCCAAAAAAAAACATACCCAAGATCCAAAATCAACATTTATAAAAATAAAATTTCCGGTGATGTTTCCGGTGAGGTGTCAGGTGAAGTTTCTGAGATCTGTAGTAATTTGAGTGAGAGCATTTCAACTACTACATTTGAAGAAGAAGTTGATGTTTATCACCACTTAGAACCGCCACTAAGTGAGCTAGATGTGAAGCTTCGTTTTGAGTGTTCTGGGTTTTGAAACAGATGTGAAGCTTCATTTTGAAACACCAACAAACAAACAGATGCAAAAAGTAAAGTTGGATAAGAAAAAAATCAAATGAATGGAGGTTAAATGTTTGGTCTTATCCAAATTTACTTTGATTCTTATTTCAGTTTATACGGATTTATTGTTTTTAGATAGTGGTGGCGACGGATATGGGTGGTGGTGATGGCGAAGGGTGGTGGGTTTTTAATATATGAGTTTGAGTTATTGTGTATAATGATGGTTAAAGTGACACTACGTGTGTGGGGATGTTGGGGATTCCCGGGGTTTTTTTCCCCCTAGTTAAGATGAGGAGATGATGACGAGATGGTGTTGGTGTTTGATGACGATGGTGGTGCTCAGATCTTCCAATTGGCGGCGTGGTCACTGGAGATTAGCGATAACGATGGTATGTATGTGCTTTTTCTATTTCTATTAGAGAGGGTGTGAAGAGTAAATAAGTTGAGATAATAATTTTGATTTTGATTTTGATTTACAAGTTTGGGGATTATTTCTAGAGAGAGAGAGAGGTAGAAACGGAGGAGAGAGAAGCAGAAAAGCAAAAAAGAAGACTTTAGATGGTTTTAAGTGTTGGTGTGGGTGGTGTGGGTGGGAAAAGACAAATATACCATCCATTTAAAAAGGCTTAACGCTCGTTAGTCCAATCAGTTAGGGTGAAGGACCAACGTTGAGTAACGTTTCGCAGTTAAGGACCAACGGTGCAATTTTTTTGATCAAAGGACGAAACTTGATGGTCAACGTATACCACAAGGACGAATGGTGTAGTTTACTCTAATAACTATAACAAATCGCCTACAATTCTTCCCTATATATATAGAATGAGTAAAGAACAAGTCGCGACCTAATTGTGGGTTTCATCATGCTTTTGATATTTCTATGATTTTTTATTTTTCAAACATGTTAATGAAAAATGTGTACTCGTTCATATCGATCCTTGAATAACGAAAATTCTAAAATTAAAAAGGGAAAAATTGAAACAACTTACATTTGAACTTTTTAAATCATTCAGTCAAATAATCTCTTATATTAGGAAAGAAGAAAATGTACCTATTGCTTGTTGAAGAATTGCAGGACCATAAATACATTTTAGTTCATCCCACACATCTTTTGCAGTGAAATCTACATTTGGGTTCTTGGATGTGAGACGATTCACAACATACATTGTTACTTCATCAGAGAGGGTACCTAGAATCCAGCTTACGACTAGCGCATCCGATCGTATCCATGCCTTCATGTCTTCCATTTTTGCCTTCCCATTCCCCTTCAGACTCACAAACTCACCATTGATGAAACCAAGCATATCATGACTCGTCAAGAAATAAATCATTTGTGTTTTCCACACGTTGTAGTTGTCCCTGTTACTCAACTTCGCACTAACAAGACTTGGGGTACTTGTATGTATGGGTATTCTTCTCTAATTTCCACTATGAAACTTGAATTCGAACTTGCGCCTGCCATAGTTTGTTTGATAGGTTTTGATGGGGTGGAATGGGAGTGAAACTAAATGTAAATTTTTGGTTGCTTGATTAATGTCACATTGTGGATATCAACCACACTGTTACTTATATGCACTATCTTCTGTATCTTGTATGTTAATACACATATTATTCTTTACTTACCTTTGCGCCAAGATTAGCTTACTTATCTTCTTAATATATAAAAACATTCTTTTTAACTCCATCCTGATGCTTATATGGACAATCTTATATGTTACACACACATATTATTTTTTTAATATATAAAAACGTTCCTTTTAACTCTTTCGTCCTCTACCCCATGCTTATATTCACAATCTTCTATGTTGCACACACGTTATTCTTTACTTCAAATGCTTATATATACACTATCTTGTATGTTACACACACATATTGTTGACGAGAGCATAGATAAACATAGAAATTATTGTTGATAAGTAGGAAAGGATTGTGATCATTATGGAGTCCTTGAATGTAGGAGTAATTTACGTAATGCTGTTGTAAAAGTTATTATATATTCATGTACCATCTAGGAATGAACATACAATTTTACACCAAAATAAACCTCGTATTTCTCTCTATACATATTATTCTTTACTTCAAATGCTTATATAATTATGCTACATACACATATTATTCTTTACTCCAAATGCTTATATATGCACCATCTTTTATGTTACATACACATATTATTCTTTACCTCAAATGCTTATATGCACTATCTTCTATGTCAAGAGAAAGCCATTTACTAAATATAAGAGAAAGCCATTTAACTTCGAAAATACAACTAAATATAAGAGAAAGCCATTTAACTCGTAATAAATAAAATAAAAAGTTGATAAACCACTACATTTTTTCTTATCTTTTTTTTTTCGTAAATGCATCAAATTTTTTCTATATAATCATGCTTTAAATAAAAAATATCAAAAAAATTCGGTTTTTTTTCTTTCACATACGTGCATCTTTTTACATTTACGAAAACATATTTGATTTCGTTATTAATTAGCTTTTGCTAAGGGAAGATAAATTCCAAATGATAAAACTAAGGGTGCTTAAATAGTGAAATGTGAGCCACTTTTCCAGTTTATATAATAACTTGCCGAGTGCCTACGCCTAGCGGTATTGACCGCGAATATTTATATTTTGACAAATTGTATTTGTAGTGTTAGAAAATCCTTTTTAGAAATTGTTTTCTAATGGCATAGTTGCATTGTTTTTGTGATAACGTCGATCTGTGTGTTTGAAAATGTCTTTCTTCGATAGCATTGTTTTAAACTCAAGCAGTCAATTAATATTGTAATAAAAATACCTTAAGCGTCGCATCTAATAAGATTCAAATTTGAACCACAAATATGGACAACTATAATTATAGTAGATGAGTAGAGTCTATACTGCATAGTAGTTGTCCTTCTATAGTAGCTCAACGAGTACATATTTACCCATACGTTTAGGTATATAGTTTCATAGCTAGCTTCTTCTAGGCTTTCTAATATATTTATTCACTACGTTAAGGTGTAGAGACTCATAGTTTCTTATACGCTTTCTAGGCGATATTAACAAACTCACGTGTATATATATGTCTCTACTTTCGGGTATAGAAACTCTTAGCTATGCATATCTTCAAATTTTAGCCTCATCCCTTGGTATATAGACTTAGATATATGTTTTTTATGGTTTTATACTTATGTATAATTTTATTCATATATGCCCTTATTTTGTATCTCTTGTGATATAATGAGTATCCTTATAGTCACACACGCTCACTCACATATACTTGCACGTAATATTTGTGCACGTGCACTCCCTATCCTCAGGTAAGGTTACGAGACTCTCAACATCGCACCTCCCTCATACCCTACTCTCGCAGGAGTGGGTATAGTTGTTCAAAGTAGATTTAGTTGGCCAAATATATACATTATACTTTGTTAAACGTTTATTTGCATATGCACAAAAGACAGGTCAAATAAACTCATCAATCACTATTTATACTTGGTATACAATGATAACCAAGTAAAAGACTCGTAAAGAATGACACAATTGCTCAATGCCGTTCTTTTTTTCCTTTCAGAACGGCTAAATTTTCATTTACACTTTTATACCACCTATCTCACAAATGTCTCTACCGAGAGTTGAGCCCAATCCACGACCTTTATTCATGATGCATTATAGCATTGCAGATAACTGTAGTCGTATTATCACCTTGTGATACAGGAAAGGTGTAATAGTAACAATTATTAACTGAACCTTGTGTTGTATAATATACAAGCTTTATTCTTCTACATATAATTTTAAAGCTCAAATCCAAATAGCAAGTAGAATGTACATTGGTTGATCAGTGTGCCAAAGTGGAAGCTTCACAACCATCATGCACACACGCTAGCACGTCTCTATAATCCCTTGAGATTGTAAAACTATCATGGACCCGTCCATCCCTACTCTTCTTGTACTCAAAGAGTAGCGAAGAGTGATTAGATGATGTAAGTTTAACAAATCCCCAGTCATAATCTTTAGAAAGACTCCAATCGGGATTGACATCAGTAAATGTTGACAATATGCTCCCTCCGCCACCAACAACCACATGGATTGTCCCCCTCACCGTACCAGAATAGTTAAACCTTTCTGTGTTGACACATTGGTTCTACACCACCAAAGTAAGTTAGAAAGATGGAAATAAGTAATCTTTACATGTCGTTTAACTATTTAACAAAAATAAAACGAAGAGTTGTACCTGATATATAGGACAGGTTCTTTCATAACTATGAACATGTCCATAGAATGCAATGTCAACCTTGTATTTCTGCCATAGCTTCTGCCAGTGTTCTCTTCCCATGGGCTCTTCAAAGGAACCCTCAGTACCATACTGACTACTAGAAGAATATCCAAGTACACGATTAGCTGCAAAAATCAACCATGGCTGTTTTTTCCTGTCAACCGATGCAAAACTCTTTTCTATCCATGTGTGCTGTTCTGAACCCTCCGTCCAGTCATGCTCAGAATCTGCTATACAGAAGTGAAACATTCCATAATCGGTCGAGTACCTGTCGAGACAAGTATGAGCTGGGACTTTACATCTTAGAGGTTGCAAAATGGGCGTGTTGATAACGGGTCAAAATGGGAAATATTGGTGCAAGTCAAAATGGGTCAGCTCGAGCAAACCTTTTTTAGTCTACTTTATAAATTTTAGAAGTAATTACATGTGCCAAATATGACTATTAAATCTACATTGTACTGTATTAGTCTAACGTAAGATTTTATGCATTTGACTACACTTGGAATGACTTCGGACCCGCTTGACCCATGTAAAGTTTCTTTTTTTGGGGGGTAAAAAGTGTATCGTACATATATAATCAAATATTTACAAGAAAATATTATTCCATGTGATGTTTCTTGATTTACAAAAAAGAATCAATTACCAGGGCTTAACTCTGTTCGTTGCAGGAACGTAGAACATGGTCTCAGCAGGCACACCACACTCACCACCAGAATCAGATGTCAAATAAAAGGATCCAGAATTTGGATAATCTCGTTCATTGTTGCCACTGCAGAATCAAGAAGTATTTGTTCAGTATACTATTTCTATTTAGAACTAATAATCTTACATATATAAGAATAAAAACCTTGCAACCATATAAGGCTTTGTTGAAGCAATACGTTCTATCTGTGCAGTGAATTGGTCCCACTGTGAAATATATCCTTTTGCATACGCTAAATTACCAATATGGAATACTATATCAAAGTTATCCAGATCATGGACAAGTTGGTCTGCAGTAATGAGTGATCCTGGCTGATAATTATCATACTCATTTGAACCATCACGTTCTGCCTGAAGAAAATTTAATACAATTTGTTCATATATTATAGATTAAAAACATGAGAATTGCAGGAGATCCGTCACCACTACCTTCCCCATGTCGCCAAAGATGACAATACGCTGCAATGATTCCTGTCCTGGATATGGAGATGATTTAAAGGAATACAATTTACTCCA
Organism: Chrysanthemum makinoi; assembly: GCA_910596185.1. Lineage (NCBI taxonomy): Eukaryota > Viridiplantae > Streptophyta > Magnoliopsida > Asterales > Asteraceae > Chrysanthemum > Chrysanthemum makinoi. The sequence goes on along the minus strand of OU343220.1, from coordinate 286,991,988 downwards.
AACAATAGTTCCATTTGTCAACCTATGGCCCATCCTGTATTCGTACCTGCAAAATCATGTCACAACGGGTCCCTGTTAGAAACCAAGATAAATAAAATGAGAAAAGTAGATATATACTTGTCGAAATTATTATCAAAACATTTGAACCATACATGGTGTTAGGCCACAAATCTTTTAAAAAACTGGTGTGGATAAAACCAGGTTCACGCCATCCAACAGTCCGTGCAGGTGGACCTACAGGGGAATTAAAGTTTTAGGACATAGGAAGAATCTTAAAAACTTGCGTTTAAAATTTTATTACTTTTTATATGATTGAAAATGCAACATCATACCACACATGCTACTACGAGAAAAAGTCAATGTTCCTGCGGGGGAGAGATTTACGCGTTGACCCTTCCAACCCCACTCAACATATGGAGTGGCTTCATCAATGTTATAACCACTTGTCCATGTCACCGCTATCTGATAATATAACCATTTAGAACACACCACGACAGTATTAAAAGATTAGATTAATTCAAGGCTGTATTTATATATAATTTACAATTTTACCGTATCCGAAGACTTTCCATGAGCAAGGCGTGGATAAAGTGGAGCTTTAGGGTATTCAAATGTTACAATAGATGAAGATGCTATCAATCTTGGCTGTGATTCCAAAAGGCAATCGCTCGGTGAGACTGTAGTAGCATCAACAAATTCAGAAAATTCATGTATGAAAAACTTACGTTATCCAACCCGCCAGTAAAAAGTGCAAATGAGAAATCTACACGCTGATTAATAATCTGGACAGTTAATGACGCTCGTCCTGTTATTGTATAGCCTGGATTGGTATGGTTCGCAAAAATGTACTGTTGAACGGATATAATTCATGTAATGCATTATTTGTTAGAAGAAATTATATAAAATATTTATGTAACTTGTCATTTGTTACATTTTACCTTTATCGGGGCTGTACATATGTGTTGACCGTTTTGCAAGTCACCGGTATCAGAGTCCCGATCTGATGCACTGCAACATTCATTCAAAACATTTAAATGAGTGAGGTAGTGACTTTGTCCTGTGTATATAACAGAATTTAACAGATAAATATTTACTTGAAGTTTGCTGGTGAGAAAACGCCAACCCAATCACCCGTACTTGGTTGTGCAGAACGCAGCTACACATTGATCTGTGCAGTATCCTCACCCTATTGTCATATGAACAGTCATAAATCAATATGTCATTAAGTTGAAATAACCAATTCAAGAAATAGAAGTGAGATGAATACAAACATGTAAGATTACTAAAGTCACTACAGAAATGAAAGTGGTTAAGTAGTATATAAGTTAAGAATGTGTTTTACCGCTTGTCCCAGAAGAACAGGGTTAACGGTTATATAAGTTGATTCCTGAAGAGCAACAACAGCTTTTTGAATCGCTATGTTGGCGAGTGGTTGTTCATTGGTGGGAGAATAGAGATGGTGGCCACGATCAGTGTTGGGTGAAGCATAACAGACCCTTAAAACAGTTGGATTTGATGCCAGCAAAAAAAATAGCGTGAACAAATTCTTCATTTGTTCTCGTTCTATTAAACAGTTGATATGCGTACGCTTGATAAGGAGATATTTGGTTTTACATATATTAAACTAACGAGATCAAGTTAATATATGTACTACTATCAACAATAAACGATGCACTCTATTGAAGAAGCAAGGAGTATTTATCCTGCAAGATAAACTGCCTAACATCAGACCTGCTTCTAGTAGGTACACAAAGAGTGTGTGCGTCGAATTTTTAAAAATTCATCTTCCAGGAAAGAACGTAGAATATTCAGGACCAAATTCCTCATGCTTTTACAATGTCTTACAAAGAGCTACATAAAATGCACACTAATAAAAAACATAAAACAATACAGTACTCAATAAGCACCTTCATATTCGGTTTCAGTGCAAAGCATGATGTAACAATGATATCTACAAAAATGTACATGTAATCAAAGGCGCAACTTTGAATCAAAAGGCAAAGACATAGCTAAAGGTGCATAGGGTATTATTAAATCCATTGTTTATAAATATTTCCCTATAAAACTATAAAACCATTCACAGAATGCTGTTTCCTGGTTAGTATGAAGTTATGAACTACAAGAAGCTAAATACAACATAATAAAAAATATTGTTTTTTAACGAACAAAAATTAGTTGAGCAAAAATCGGAGCACAAACTTGCGAATATCCCTCACCAATAATCACCACAAGAACATTTTCCATCTTCAAAGCGATGAAATCTGCTAGCATCTCTCACAACAATCACTCGCCCCGTTGCCTTAGCTATCAACTTTACTGCCAGGTGGCAGTCGTCACAAATCCGGTGACTCTGCACAAGATGCAAAGGCGTTGACTGTGACGTGTTCATCAGCCCATAAGAAACTGCGAGTTTCTCACTGTGATACAGTGACATCTGTTCTTCCCGTTCATCGACATCAGGAAGCAAAGTGTTTTTCTTAGGAGTATAGCCATAATTCACAATCTCCAACATTAATTTCTTCAAATTCCTAACAACCTGAACTTGGGATTTTGATTTATCTCCCGAAAGAAACATATGCTGTTGTTTCTTGACATCTATCCAAGTACACACGGGCAACATCCTCAAACCTTTCTTTTTGAGAGTATGGAAAACCGAAGCAGCTTCTTCACGCTTTCCACAACTGTTGTATATGTTTAAAAGAACAACATAGTTACTAAGCTTTTCAGGCTCCATCCCGTATATTTTCTCAGCTGCAAACTTCCCAAGCTCCAAATTCTTGTGGACCCGACAAGCAGTCAGCAAAGCAGCCCACATGTTGACTGTAGGTTTAAAGGGTGCATCTCGGATCATAGCGAAAGCTTCGTCCAAAAGCCCTTCACGGCCTAATAACTCAATCATACATGCATAATGCATGACTCGAGGCTTTACATTAAACTCTGTACCCATTGATTCAAATATCTCCCACCCTTCATCCGATAAACCTGAATAGCTACAAGCCGATAAGACAGCAAGAAAAGTAACATGATTCGGGATCATTCTTTCTTTAATCATTCGGCTGAATAACTTTAAGGCTTCAATTCCTCGACCATGATTACCATATCCAGCGATTAAGGCGTTCCATGATATGACATTCTTATGAGGCATTTTCTCAAAAATGTTACGTGCATCTTCTATTCTTCCCCATTTGCTATAAAAGTCAACAAGTGCAGTGTTGGCAACTATGTCTTGACCATACCCATTACGCACAAGGCCAGCGTGTGCTTGTTTGGCATGTTCTAATGAAGCTAATCTTGTACAAACTCTTACTATCATAGAGTACGTGAAATGATCCATTTTTACACCCGACTCTTGCATCTCGTAATAAAGATCCAACGCCTCTTCACTATACCCATGAAGTGCATAGCCTGCAATGATCGTATTCCAACCCACAGTCGTTTTCTCAGGCATTACATCAAACACACACTGAGCATCTTCAATACTTCCACACTTACTATACATATCAATCAACGCACACGACACAAATATATCTTGACTCACACCCAATTTTATCGCACAAGCATGCAACTGCATACCCGGAACAATCATCTCCAAACCCGCAGACGCACGCATCATCGTAGCAAAAGTCCTCGAACTCGCCTCACATTCCTCCTCCCACATAACCAAAAACAACCTAAACGCCTCCACAAAATCCCTACAATCCACAAGCCCAGCCAATATCGTATTCCACGAAACCAAATTCCTCTCGGGCATCTCATCAAACAAAACACGCGCATCAATCATCATCCCACATTTCACATGCATCAACAACACCCTATTCCTCAAATACAAATCCGGCTCATACCCACTTTCCACCATATACCCAAACACCCGTTTCACCCCACGAATCGACTTCAAACTAATACACGCGTCAACTAACGCGTCATAAGTACTCTTACCAACATCAACATCAAACCTTTTCTCAATTTCCATTATTTCAAACATTTCTAATGCATCTTTATACCTTTTACAAAGCACCAGTTTCTCAATCTGCCCACATATCCCCAAACCACCCAAACCCGACCCGTTCACCCCTTTTCGCTCCTCGACAACATCGTAACCTATCTTAACGGGCTTAGGCTTAGGTTTAGGGTGCAACCCTTTTTCTAAAAAGGAACAAACAGCTCCAGATACATTGGTTCTATGTTTTCTTGAGGTTTTTACAACATGGGTACTAATAAAGTTTGTATCTTTATAAAATTTAACAGTTTTTAAGGAACTATTGGCTTGTTCTAGAGGTGATGTGGTATGCGAATGTGATAAAGCAATGTCCATAAGTGATTATTATAAGAAAAGATTGGGGTTTAGTGACTTACTGTATGTGGGGATGAAGAACTGATGATTATTGTTGTTGTGAGTTAACGATGAATAGATGAAGGTTTATTTTCCTTGTACATAGGAAAATCCGTCGTTAGTTTGGTGGAAGTTGTTTACCAACGACCCATATTAAAAATGACCCGAAGTAAGATTCGGGTTTAGTAATTCGGCCGGGTGAATGGGCGTGGGTTGGTGTAAGATCGAAACCAATTCAAGCCAATATGTGATCAAATCAAATTATGACATGAGTTAAGTTGAGCTTGAGTTGCTTAACTAGATTTTTAGGGTCGAAGCTCGAGTATTATACGAGACTTATACGGTCATTATATCAGGTGTAGTGGTGACCAATATCATCACTGTCAATTCAGAGTCACATCATATTTTCACCAAATCACCAACATAACCAACGACAATGTGTGATAAAATTACTAACATCTAGGGGTGAGCAAAACCGCCCGAGACCCGACAACCGAACCGATACCGACACAGCCCGATCATCCCGATACCAACTAGCTGCTTATCGGGTCGGGGCATCGGTTCACCATTTCAGCCATTTCGGGTTTCGGGTCGGGACGGGGCGGGTCGGAACGAGCCAAAAACCGAAAAAAACAAGCCAAACAAGCCCGAAACCGAGCATACCGAACCCGATTATCCCGAACCGACTTACCCGACTACTTCTCGGGTCGGGATTCGGTTTAGAAATTGGAAGACTTTCGGGATCGGGCCTTGTCGGGACGGGTCGGGTCGGGTCGGGATCCGGCCCGATGCTCAGCCCTACTAACATCACTACTCAAACATACCCTACTTATACACAAAAAATACTTCATAAAAACTAATATCACAACTTTACAAGTTGGCGGGTATATCGACCGACTTCTCCTTTTTTCGAGCCAAGTACACGTAGGTGGGTAGGAAGATTTTAAGAACGACGTGTCTTTAGAGGTCATCAATTAGTGGGTGACCTCGTATTACACATACCCCTAAATATTTGATCGAATTGATTTTAAGATTTTATAATATGAAGAGGAAAGTATCATGCGATAATCTTTTAGACGTGTAAATTTTGTCTAACACTAGCATTTATATGTTCATGATTCTGGGTTAATAATCATTTTTAATTTTATTTAATTTTTTATTTTTTTTAATAAGTTACAAGAAAAGTTGACATCACAACTTTGTGACTTAAGGGTGATCATTCAAGGGAGTTTTGATTTAATTACAGTACTTTATTGGTAAATTTTGTCTAGCACTCTAGCTTTTGCATGTTCATGATTTTGGGTTAAAAACCATGTTTTTTCTTGTTTTGTTACTCCCCCGTCTCAAAATATAAATCTATTTTTTATTTTTCAATGTCGTTTTTTTTTCGACATTGACCTTAATTATTATTTTCCTTGTTATATAATACTTGATAAAAAGTATACCAATGAAAATGCATTTAAAAACATATATACATTTATATATTTTACATCAAATATTATAAACAATAAAAAAATAATGTCAAAGTTGGAATAAAAAATTCAAAATGGACTTATATTTTGAAACGGATGAAGTATAACTATAAGTTGAAAAGTTGACATCACAACTTTGTGACTTAGGGGCGATCAAGCAATCGAGTTTTGATTTAATTACATTAATTTGTTGGTGTATTTGGATTCTAAACTCTTACCAACTCACAAAATACTTAAGGGCCGTTTGGTTCGTAGTTGAGTTTATGATTAGAATTTGAATTTAGATTTGAATTTGATTTAGGATTTGGATTTTAATTTGAGAAAGAGGGAGAAAATAATATTTAAATTATATAATATTTTTATTTTGTAAATAAATAAAAGAAGAATATAAATTTATTAGTATTATAAATTAGCTCATAAATTAATTTTTAAACTAAAATAAATGGTTGAGATTAAGCATGGGCCAATCACTTTTGAGAAAAGACAAAGAATGGCCGTAATTTTTTTCTATCCCTGACTCTTTGTATCGATTCAAGTATAGCAATTATTTATTATTAATGTCAAATACTTAAACCTACTTTTTTTTTTTTTTTTAAAGGCAACAAATTTTATAGAACCCACAAAATAAAACAATTACAAAAGAAAGGCATCCTTCTCCATTTAATCAAGCAAATTAAAAAAGAAAATGACCCAAAGGAACAAAATAAAGTACATAGAAACCTTCTTGATTCAAAGTAGATCTACTATCAATGTTTTAAAAATCGGGTTTTTAATCGATCCGGTCGAGTCACCGGGCACCGGTTCGACCGGTTCAACCGGTTCGACCGCCGGGTCAACCCGGTTTTCTATTTTTTATTATTTTATTTTTTCTGACCGGGTCAACCGGTTTGATCACCGGGTCAACCGGTTCGACCACCGGGTCTAACCGGGTCAACCCGGTTTTCATTAAAAAATTTTGAAAAAAACCAAACCCGGCCGGGTTTCATGACCCGGGTCACTCAAAACCCGGCGGGTCTAACCGGTTGACCCGGTTTTAGAAACCCGGGTTTTTTTTACCCGTTTTAGTGGCCGGGTACCGGTCCGACCGGTTGAACCGGCCGGGTCGAACCGGGTTTGAAAACATTGTCTACTATCCTAGCCTATCAAAACAAACTCATGACATAAAGACACTACATAGTACTAAATTGACTCAAACTGCACCTGACACATATATATGCCATATCTTGACTATCGCTAGCGGTGCGGCCTACCCAAGCACCCCATGAATTCCTAGCCATGGACCTTGTAATACCTGAATTTCTAAAATTCACAAAAAGACCAAAATACCCTTATGATCAAAAGCAAGAATAATTAAATAAACACAATACCAAATGAGCTATGTAAATTCAGAAAACTTATAAGAAAATCACATATGATCCAAATAAATCTTGAATGACTTGGTAAAGTTAATTTTTATAGATTAAAATTTTATAAAATCAATTATGTACTTTAATAATTAGCCGAATATATTAAATAGTTTTATAAAAGAAATTAATTAATAAAAGCCCAATATAAATTTATATTATTAAGAGTCCATTTATTTTAGGTCCAATACATTATTAAGCCCACAAGAAAATTGGAAAAGTATATATATACATAAAATTCGGTTCCTAATAATCCCTAAATACCGATTATTCCCAAACCGACTTCAAAACCCTTCATAATTCGATTTCCAGTTTCCAGAGCTTGAGACCAATTTTCTTGGACAAGTTTGAAGGTAAAGAAGGTGTGAAAAATAGTGTTCGAAGTCCTAAGTTGCTGTGGTGATCGTGGAGAGTTTTTGAGTGAATTAGGGTTTCGGCAAATAGAGATTTTTGGCTTCTTTTGTTATAACGATTCAAGCTCATCAAGGGTATGTTTCTAATGTTGATTTCAGTCCTATAAGTCATATGGAACACATAAAAATTGGCCATGCATGTTTAATATGTCGTATGGAATTATTTGGAATCTAAAACCCTAGAAATCGTATATTAATAACGAATGGGCGTATAATATTTTTAGAGATCATGAATTGATTTTTACAGAAGCTATTACATGTTATAAGACCTGAATAAAATACATAATTATGAATTCGAAGCTTGTATGAATTGTTTTGAGTTTTATGGTTCGATTAAACATGGAAAAAGGAAGGTTTTTAAAAAGGAACAATTAGGGTTTGCATGAATTAGGGTTTTCTTGTAATCATTAAAGGTAATTAATGAAGTAGTAATGATGAGCTAATGATTGGTTAAACTTAGGTTTAGGGTTTGTACTTAAATTATACTTATTCGGTTTTAAACAAAAGTTTTGGGTTGGTTTTGTAAATTATGAAACTTGAGGGTTATTTTTGTAAACAGTAAAATACTTGTACTAAACGTATAAAAATAAGTGTGGGGGTTAAACATGTAATTTTGGATAATTAAAGGGCCATTCGAATTGTATTTAATTTATTTAGGTACGTTTTGTAAATTCTAAAACCTTTGGGTTAAAAGTGTAAAATCTGATAAAGTAAGGTGAGATTGTGAACTTAAAGAGGTCAAGGGTGTAATTTGAAATTCTGAGCAATTATGGGTTCAACAAGTGTAAGTTGATTTTGTAGAGACACGCATGAGTTTAAGTTAATTTCGGTTTGTTATCATTTACGTTCTAGGTTAAATTGGGAAATCATTAAAAGAAGTAATATGTGAATTTAATGCGTATTTAGTAATATTTAAAGAGTATGGGAAACCCTAGAACCTAAATAGAAAGTTGGTGAATTAATGAGGAATACCCTAAAATGTTGAGAATTCGTCTGTCACTAAAATAAGAATATTCTGACAACTCTAAAAGTATTAATGCGATAAATCCGTTATAATATTGATGATTCTAATAAGTATTAAATAAATCATAATCCGTGTAGATTCGTTGGAGGAGACGCGACGTTACATCTTCGTATTCGTTCATTCGTTACTTTTCTCTCAATTGCTTTAAGGTACGGATATTCTGTCTTACTTTAAGACACTTATGTTATCGTACAGATATTCTGACCTTTTTAGTAAAGGTTCCTTATGATGTTCTTTTCGTTAGCTTTCCTACTTTTCTTATTAGGGTTTCCGATGCCATTGCTATGAACCCTTTCTTGTTTGTTTGACCTGTTGTTTATTTGAACTTATGTTTTATTGAACCATGCGTTATCTGATTTGAACTTTATGTTAGGAAGACTTTGATGTGCATATTAGTTGAACCTTGTTATATTTGAATATGAACCTTATGATATGAGTTATCTGATATGTTATTTTCTATGAACACTAATGTGTCTTTTGAGCTGTTGCTTATCTGAACTTTGATTTCTGAATTATGAAACATCTGATTTTGAACTATATGATATGAAGACTTTGATTTTGAAAACATGATTAAACATTTGATAAAACATGATCTATGTCAGTTATGACATTCTGATTTGACCTAAGTTAGTTTGACACCCGAGCCAAATAATAACTAGTCATGGGGGTTCCATGTCCGTGTCAGTGATGCACCTCTGACATGACTCTAGGGCAGTAGAGTGATGTTCTGCCACGTCCCTTATCTGTTATTTGTTATGAGCTCAGTTGGTATTAAATTACCTATATATGTCTGTGGGGCGTATGGATGCATCCTAGATCTGATCTGTTATCTGATATGATTTGTCTGGTGAATGATGTCGTGTGCAATACGCGTCTTCACAAAATTCTGGGAGCTAGCTACTCCAATTAGTTTATGAGGTTACTTTCTGAATAAGAAAGATATTTCTGATATGATATGTTCTGGGCTCGAGGTAGTTAACTAAATCTGTATTTGTTATTTCTATGTTAAGTTCTGATTATGATTTGGTGTGTTCAAGTGTTTATGATTATGTCTTTGGGTTATTATATGATCTTATATATGTGTATGCTTCTGTATGTATATGTGATTACCGTTTATAATGCTATGTTGTGATTAATACGTTTAAATGGGGTTTGCATGCTGTTATCTGATGTCATGTTAGTTTATTGTTATGTGAATTCGTTGAACTGTGGGATGAATGTGTTAGTGTGATAGTGAGTATTCTATAAGTTTAATATGTATAGTCTGATCAGTTAATTTTGGGAAACTTTGTTTATACGTTAGTGTTTTATTGCCTATGTGACCTGCCATGTTAAGTTCTGCTTATGCTAATATTTGATCTGGGAAATGATTCAATTTATGATGCCTGGTCTGTTAACTTGATAATTGCTATGCTATGTCTTTTGCTTATTTAGTTATAGTTTGTCTACTATGTTTCTATTTGTTTGTGAGACTGCCATGTTTTGGACTGTTATTTTCCGCTGCTGCTTTAATGTTTTAAATGTGTTAAGTGAAGGTTAATTAATTGTTGAACGCCAGGTTTATTTTCTAGAAAGTGTTTTCGTTAGCTTTAGACTTTTCGTTTGGCTTATAAGTAAATTGTTATTCTTGATATGTTGAATGTTTGGATTTCTGTATATTTGTGCTTCCGCAGAATCCTGAAAGATCCTTCGTCATTATTTCATTTTATTTTGTCATTTGTATATTTCGTTTTGTTTAGTTTTTGTTTCGTTATATCTGTTCACTGGGCTTTGTAAGCTCAGCCGCACTTTTCTTTTCCTGCGGCAGGTATTAAGCATTCAAGATGAGCTTATGGGATAGCTGATCTGGGTTGAGATTAGAGCTGAGAGCAAGACTTGACCTTTAGAGATCTTAGATTTATTTTGAAGTTTAGCTATTTATGTTTTCTTTTTGAATATTTTGTAAAGGCCTTCGCTATTGTATAGTATTTAAAGTTCTGATATGAAACCGTATTGTGATATCTTTACCCTTGTCGGGTCGGGGTGTTACAATTTATGGTATCAGAGCCCTAGGTTTTAGGACCCTTAGAGCTTAGGCTATGACCTGTGAGGATTGGGTAGACATTAGGTTTCCGTCTGTTCAGACATCTTTCGATTCCTTTTGATGGTCGTTCAGATTTGACTTCGATATCCTTTTGCCTTCACTGAATTGGCCCTCCTCTGTTCGCATTGAATTTTGTTATTTTGTTTTCGCTCGTCCGTTTGTCGATCGTTAGATGGAGACTACCCGTGAAGCCAAAGAAGATGGTGCCGACCCTGCGTTGCTGCAACAGTCCCTGGGCTGGAGAGGTTCGTGAAGCAGAAGCCACACTCGACGGCCGTGCTGTTGGAGACTTCAGGATGCTGCTAGAGGAAGCTGGACGGACCAACCAAAGGCGCAAAGGACGGAGATAAGATTCAACCGGTGGCTGAGAAGGTTCATCTACTTCATATGATTTGGGCGCGACGTGTGTTACTCTGATTCGTTTGTCACGCGTGTTGAGGCGGTTTGATATCTTGCTACGCGATTTTGATCGGCATTACTTTTCTTTGATTTGTTCAGAACTCGGTTTGAATCGTGAAGTTTTATCGTTTAGCATTCTGGTATAACTCAGCTTTTCTTTCTGGATCGTCAGTAATGAATCATGAGGAACTGTTTTGAGCATTGGTGGCCTTCTTTTCTTTTGTGGTATGGTAAGTTGTTTTGATGTCGTATATGCTGTATGTATGTGATCTGGTCTGTTATAGTATGTTACCTGCTATCTGATATGTTATCTGTATGTGGTGTGTTTTGCTATGATATTGTTATGTGTTGTGTCATGACCCGAGACCAAATATAGTGACAATAAGAACTTATTATGTGATGCAAGTATTATGACGCCTGATCAACGTGATAATACCGAGATCATATAATTTGAACTTATTGAAATTTTATGACGTCTGGGAAATGCCTGTGATTGATAGATGTATGGATATTTGCCTGGTATCCGTTATTTGGTACTTTTCATATTGAGTTGAGACTCTGTATTTAATTGTGAGATTTTCGTCGGTATCGGTTGCATATAAGTTTTGTTCCAGTGGGATCCGAAGTTGTTATTATCTGTGTTAACCTATAGATTGCCATGCCTGCCTTAGATCTGTATGTTTCCACATACTCCTGCGTTTAGTAAACCGTTAGGGTTCGTTCCATCTATGCATATGATAGAGCGTGTTTTTGAAGTTTCTTTATCTCATCTTTTACTGCTAATACTTTAATAAGTATATGATTAGCATTCGTCATATATTCCATGAAGTTTCGTAATCCACATTTGTCGCCGTACTATTCTGTCTTGTTCAATTTCGAGGACGAAATTTCTTTTTAGAGGGGAAGAAATTGTAATACCTGAATTTCTAAAATTCACAAAAAGACCAAAATACCCTTATGATCAAAAGCAAGAATAATTAAATAAACACAATACCAAATGAGCTATGTAAATTCAGAAAACTTATAAGAAAATCACATATGATCCAAATAAATCTTGAATGACTTGGTAAAGTTAATTTTTATAGATTAAAATTTTATAAAATCAATTATGTACTTTAATAATTAGCCGAATATATTAAATAGTTTTATAAAAGAAATTAATTAATAAAAGCCCAATATAAATTTATATTATTAAGAGTCCATTTATTTTAGGTCCAATACATTATTAAGCCCACAAGAAAATTGGAAAAGTATATATATACATAAAATTCGGTTCCTAATAATCCCTAAATACCGATTATTCCCAAACCGACTTCAAAACCCTTCATAATTCGATTTCCAGTTTCCAGAGCTTGAGACCAATTTTCTTGGACAAGCTTGAAGGTAAAGAAGGTGGGAAAAATAGTTTTCGAAGTCCTAAGTTGCTGTGGTGATCGTGGAGAGTTTTTGAGTGAATTAGGGTTTCGGCAAATAGAGATTTTTGGCTTCTTTTGTTATAACGATTCAAGCTCATCAAGGGTATGTTTCTAATGTTGATTTCAGTCCTATAAGTCATATGGAACACATAAAAATTGGCCATGCATGTTTAATATGTCGTATGGAATTATTTGGAATCTAAAACCCTAGAAATCGTATATTAATAACGAATGGGCGTATAATATTTTTAGAGATCATGAATTGATTTTTACAGAAGCTATTACATGTTATAAGACCTGAATAAAATACATAATTATGAATTCGAAGCTTGTATGAATTGTTTTGAGTTTTATGGTTCGATTAAACATGGAAAAAGGAAGGTTTTTAAAAGGAACGATTAGGGTTTGCATGAATTAGGGTTTTCTTGTAATCATTAAAGGTAATTAATGAAGTAGTAATGATGAGCTAATGATTGGTTAAACTTAGGTTTAGGGTTTGTACTTAAATTATACTTATTCGGTTTTAAACAAAAGTTTTGGGTTGGTTTTGTAAATTATGAAACTTGAGGGTTATTTTTGTAAACAGTAAAATACTTGTACTAAACGTATAAAAATAAGTGTGGGGGTTAAACATGTAATTTTGGATAATTAAAGGGCCATTCGAATTGTATTTAATTTATTAGGGTACGTTTTGTAAATTCTAAAACCTTTGGGTTAAAAGTGTAAAATCTGATAAAGTAAGGTGAGATTGTGAACTTAAAGAGGTCAAGGGTGTAATTTGAAATTCTGAGCAATTATGGGTTCAACAAGTGTAAGTTGATTTTGTAGAGACACGCATGAGTTTAAGTTAATTTCGGTTTGTTATCATTTACGTTCTAGGTTAAATTGGGAAATCATTAAAAGAAGTAATATGTGAATTTAATGCGTATTTAGTAATATTTAAAGAGTATGGGAAACCCTAGAACCTAAATAGAAAGTTGGTGAATTAATGAGGAATACCCTAAAATGTTGAGAATTCGTCTGTCACTAAAATAAGAATATTCTGACAACTCTAAAAGTATTAATGCGATAAATCCGTTATAATATTAATGATTCTAATAAGTATTAAATAAATCATAATCCGTGTAGATTCGTTGGAGGAGACGCGACGTTACATCTTCGTATTCGTTCATTCGTTACTTTTCTCTCAATTGCTTTAAGGTACGGATATTCTGTCTTACTTTAAGACACTTATGTTATCGTACAGATATTCTGACCTTTTCAGTAAAGGTTCCTTATGATGTTCTTTTCGTTAGCTTTCCTACTTTTCTTATTAGGGTTTCCGATGCCATTGCTATGAACCCTTTCTTGTTTGTTTGACCTGTTGTTTATCTGAACTTATGTTTTATTGAACCATGCGTTATCTGATTTGAACTTTATGTTAGGAAGACTTTGATGTGCATATTAGTTGAACCTTGTTATATTTGAATATGAACCTTATGATATGAGTTATCTGATATGTTATTTTCTATGAACACTAATGTGTCTTTTGAGCTGTTGCTTATCTGAACTTTGATTTCTGAATTATGAAACATCTGATTTTGAACTATATGATGTGAAGACTTTGATTTTGAAAACATGATTAAACATTTGATAAAACATGATCTATGTCAGTTATGACATTCTGATTTGACCTAAGTTAGTTTGACACCCGAGCCAAATAATAACTAGTCATGGGGTTCCATGTCCGTGTCATTGATGCACCTCTGACATGACTCTAGGGCAGTAGAGTGATGTTCTGCCACGTCCCTTATCTATTATTTGTTATGAGCTCAGTTGGTATTATATTACCTATATATGTCTGTGGGGCGTATGGATGCATCCTAGATCTGATCTGTTATCTGATATGTTTCTGGTGAATGATGTCGGGTGCAATACGCGTCTTCACAAAATTCTGGGAGCTAGCTACTCCAATTAGTTTATGAGGTTACTTTCTGAATAAGAAAGATATTTCGATATGATATGTTCGGGCTCGAGGTAGTTAACTAAATCTGTATTTGTTATTTCTATGTTAAGTTCTGATTATGATTTGGTGTGTTCAAGTGTTTATGATTATGTGCTGGGTTATTATATGATCTTATATATGTGTATGCTTCTGTATGTATATGTGATTACCGTTTATAATGCTATGTTGTGATTAATACGTTTAAATGGGGTTTGCATGCTGTTATCTGATGTCATGTTAGTTTATTGTTATGTGAATTCGTTGAACTGTGGGATGAATGTGTTAGTGTGATAGTGAGTATTCTATAAGTTTAATATGTATAGTCTGATCAGTTAATTTTGGGAAACTTTGTTTATACGTTAGTGTTTTATTGCCTATGTGACCTGCCATGTTAAGTTCTGCTTATGCTAATATTTGATCTGGGAAATGATTCAATTTATGATGCCTGGTCTGTTAACTTGATAATTGCTATGCTATGTCTTTTGCTTATTTAGTTATAGTTTGTCTACTATGTTTCTATTTGTTTGTGAGACTGCCATGTTTTGGACTGTTATTTTCCGCTGCTGCTTTAATGTTTTAAATGTGTTAAGTGAAGGTTAATTAATTGTTGAATGCCAGGTTTATTTTCTAGAAAGTGTTTTCGTTAGCTTTAGACTTTTCGTTTGGCTTATAAGTAAATTGTTATTCTTGATATGTTGAATGTTTGGATTTCTGTATATTTGTGCTTCCGCAGAATCCTGAAAGATCCTTCGTCATTATTTCATTTTATTTTGTCATTTGTATATTTCGTTTTGTTTAGTTTTTGTTTCGTTATATCTGTTCACTGGGCTTTGTAAGCTCAGCCGCACTTTTCTTTTCCTGCGGCAGGTATTAAGCATTCAAGATGAGCTTATGGGATAGCTGATCTGGGTTGAGATTAGAGCTGAGAGCAAGACTTGACCTTTAGAGATCTTAGATTTATTTTGAAGTTTAGCTATTTATGTTTTCTTTTTGAATATTTTGTAAAGGCCTTCGCTATTGTATAGTATTTAAAGTTCTGATATGAAACCGTATTGTGATATCTTTACCCTTGTCGGGTCGGGGTGTTACAGACCTCATAGACAAATCATTGGGCCAATGATTGGATTCCTTTTTTTTTTTGTTTTTTTTTGTTTTTTTGTTTTTTTTTGTTTATTGTTTTATTATTTATTTGTGTAATGTATATATATAGTGTGTATTTATTTGTGTATTGTTTTATATGTAAGAGTGTATTTATTTGTGTAGTGTTTTTATATGTAGAGTATATTTATTTGTGTAGTGTTTTTACGTTAAAACATTAAAACATTAAACAAGTACAACAACAAATGTTACTAATATTACAACGAAATCTACTCCACATGAAGATTATTAATGTCATCTATAAGCTCATAGAGTATTCCACTCGACTGACATGCGTGATCAACTGGATTTCTTGCCAATTCCAGTGATGCCTCCAACGTCTTTATTATTGCCTTCAACAAATTGTTTTGAGCCAATAGCATGTTGATCGTTTTATCTTTAGTTTCGCAGTTTGAGCACTGCGTTGGAGAAGAGGCTTGGCCAAAGTACTTTTGTTGAAATATTTCCTTCCAAATGAAGTATCGACACCCATAGTCTTTAGTTCCTGGCTGTTACATGATGAAACAATTATAAGAAATGTATTCTAAACAAACAAGTTATTGTTATATTTACGTAAATAAGCAAACGTTTAATTATTTACCTTTGACAAAGGACATGCATAATACTTCAGACCACAAGTTTTGGGCTATTTGGATGTTCTTTCAATTATAAATCCACGTGGACAACGACACAAGAAAGGATTTTCTTGTTGCATCTGGCCAAAAGAATTTGTATAATTATTCACAACATAAATCAGTAATATCATGGTTCACAAAATTAGAAGCTTCGAATACATAAATAACCAATCTTGTTATAGATTAATAGTTGATACATGGTTCACAAAATCACAATATAACTAGAAACTAAGATCAATCACGCCCGAGGCGTAGTCGCTCCAATGATGCTGCCATCTGTCCCACACGAAACTCTAACTCTGAAATGCGTCTCCTCAATCCGTCAATCTCTCGCTCGTACTCGTCAACGCGAGACGGCAAAGATGAGGAAGAACCGGAGGATGGTGTATAAAATTCTCCTCATCTGCAGCTGGAGATATAGTTGGAGAGGGAGGCACATAAGATGGAGAAGAAGGCACATAATCTGGACTCTCAACACGAGCGGGTGTGTTGTTGACACAATGAATGTCCCTCCACTGAATGTCATCCGATTCCTGTAACAAAAGATGAGGAATGTAACACCCCCAAATCTCGGTACAGCGGAAGACTTAATCAAGTTTTCGGGGCGTTACTATTGGATTGGTATCGCACACAAGTATAATAAAAGATAACCATTTAACCATTTAAAACCAATCCCAAATCAAATATGCAAACATTTAATCCGAAAATATAAATATTAGGCCCAAAACATAGTTTAATAAAATAGGTCCCCATAGTTTATCAGAGTCATAAATGATCCTTGAACCCCACCTTCTTGTCAAGCTTCCGCAATCCACATAATCCAAACATCTTTCAAATACCTGAGAAATCATGCTAAAAGGTCAGCTTACGCTGGTGAGTTCATAGGTTTAAGCTCGACAAAATCATAGTGGACTAATAAGAGTTGATTTGCTATGCCGGATCACTAATCATAACACACGTCCCGCATCCAGGGACAACTCGAGCTCGCGACTCTAGTCCAGCACTGTCGTGGCAAAATCTAGAACAATTGCCAACCCCGGACTAGGTCGATGTAGAAGTCTATTCTTAGTTAGGCACGGCTAACCTAAACTAAGGCAACAACTACCACACATCTATCTAAACAGTCAAGCATATAAGCAAATCCAAAATAGTTTTCACGGTCCAAAAATAACAGCATGATTCTCACCCCAAAGTAGTTCAAAACGTAATTAAAACGTAGATAAAAGTGGGGCTATGAAACTCACCTCAAGAAATCAACGCACAAATATCACTAGCAGAAGATAACAGAAATCACAGCATAGCAACTATCGACTCGGCACAACCTATTAATGTAGACCAACTTTAATACACACATTCCTCAAAATCAACGTTATCTACCCCAATATATTCCATTTCTTTATTTCCAAAAACGTCTCGTTTCACCATTAATCCTAGTGTTTGGTATCCTCATGTGGGTGTATCGACTCAATATGATGCCATGAATGCACTCAAACAACCAATATATAACTTAATGCGACACAATGAGACCTTTAAACGATAAGCTCCATAGTTCAATAAGTTTCGGAATAAATAGTAGACCTTATCGAATTAGTCAACTCGATAAATTCATTCATTTATTCGTGTCGCTTATTATCCCATAAATCAATCATATCCTAAAGAGTCATAAGGATAATTCACCCATTAATAAGGTTACCCAACGTACCTAGCGGGCTCTTATTAGATTCGCCAACCTAATAAGTCCGCTACCTACGTGGATCAACACTATTAACGTTAGGTTATCCGTAACCCATGCACACATAACGCAAATAAATAATTACTTATCCAATATTAAATGTCCACAATTGACATTTATTGATAAACGTGTACTCAAAACCTTATTTACTTATTTATTACAAAATCTTTCCAATTTAGTCGTTAGTTTCCGTTTAAAATAGTAAATAACAAGATAAATCTTGTTATCGATATTTTTGGTACAAAAGCCCATTATTATTTACATTTCATAGTTTTATTAGCATTTTCATATATATATATATATATATATATATATATATATATATATATATATATATATATACTAGTGTCAAAACCCGTCCGATGGACGGGTATGACTTGTGGTTTTTATTTTTAGGATTTAGTATAACAAATGTATACTAAAAAGTAATTAAAAGTTAAATGAAACGGTTAAGATCTATAATTGATGTTACCATAATCCATAAAACGGCTATAAGCAGGTAAGTATTTTCATTTTTGGTTTTTATTTTTAGGATTTAGTTGAACAAATATATACAAAAAAGTAATTAAAAGCTAAATGAAACGGGTGGAATAACTTGTACTTGTCGAGGTTCTTCAAGTATATAGTAAATACTCTATGTCTACCCATAATTAACCATTAATATCGTGCAAGTTCACACATCATGGTCCTGTAAATGTAAATCGGCTTCAATGGCTCTAAATGGAAGGCCACTTGAGAAAGGAGTATATGGAGGTGGAGTGGGAAGTGATACTGATAAATGTAGCAGATGTGGATTCTTCATTCATGCCTGCAATAACTACCATTCCAAGTTACGTACTATATTTCCCATATTTTTTCATTTTTAAGAGAAACTTTGATTGGCTAACCTGAATTTGGTAACGGACATCATCAAATTCAACCCAGTGGCAATCCAACTTGACCCCTTCTTCAATACTGTGAAACCAAGAAAGCCGATATCAGTAGCTATTGCTAATAATAGGTCATATCTCAAGAAACATTCGATTACAAAACATCCTGCTAAAGGCATTATCGTTTTCATTTTTTTTTATTACTTCGTGAAACTACGGGTAGCTTGTATCTTGGCTTTCAAACTAAAAAGAAAATAAGAAATAAATATGTTGTGAAACTAATACATACTTTCTTTCTTAAGAATAGATTTAATGCATACATTAGATATATCTCCTTCAAAGTTATCAGATATATAACCATATCGAATTTTCCTGAAACAGAAGGCATATTACTCCCGTCGTTATCAAACCAACATTGATGCTATGAGCTTCAAAAAAATCGGGATCTATAAATAGCTTGCTAGTGTATATGGTCCCTAAATTTGTATCATTATACTCACCCACTCTAGAAGATTTAATAGCCAAAACTGGAAATATCCCAGAATCACACATGAAGTGTTTGGCTATCCATGTGGCAAAAATTTCCCCATAAAGTTATATCAACACTTCTTCTAACATATCCTTGACGCGAAAGTTTCTTTCTTTACAATGTATGAAGGAAATATCCTAAAACAACACCAATGATATCTAAAACAGAATTGTTATCCAAACCTTCAAATTTAGCAGTTTCACAAAAATGGAATTGTTGCTTACCGGCGTTCTTTAGAACTACAATGGTAGAAATAAAGTATATATTCACATGTTGGTAGTTTGAAGGGAGGGTAGGAGTATAATGTGTTAATTGAAAGATTTTTATCGAATCCTGTTATATCCTTCATGTGTTGCCAATGTCACTTGCTGAACGAGCTTCTCTTGTGCACTTTGCGCATCACCCGAGGAAGCAGAAGGTGAAGAGGGTGATATTTTTCTTTTCTTGTCTCCAGATTGAAATATCTCTCCATATGCTTCCCATGAATGATCATTTTTCAATTCAGAGGACAATAACTATTATTTTACATAAAATAGATTCATGTTTTAATCAAGCAATGACCAAAACACCAACTAAATTTTAGTTTGAGTCAAATAAAAAGATACGGACCGGCATTACTTAGCTTAATAGTAGATGGATTATAGACTTAACGTACAAAAATAAATTGTAACTAATACATACCAAATAGCGTACCTAGAATATTTAATGATGACTAAACGACGACAACCAAGAAAGAAAGTTTAATAGGTACAATATTACATTTGATAACACAAAACTTAATTTTATATTTTATAAAACTAACACATATTCCGTTTTGACCTTTAGATATTCAAAGAAATGGAACTTGATACACCTTAAGCTATAGTAATTATCGACATTTTTTTTCTTTTTGCTTCTGCTGGTCTGGAATTACTTACAGTCCAATAACACACCATTCAAAAACAAAAACATTATTCACTTTTATGAAGTGCTTGAAGTGTGATCAAATCAACTTGATAGACATAAGGATCTTGCAAGTTCTACAACAAACTTAACCTGCAAAAATGAAGAAACAATGTACTTTGTGGAGAAAGAACAACATTTTAATTAGTGAGCATAACTGTGTTAGTATATTATCCAATCTAAACAAAATGAAATGAAACAAAGGGTGCTTGGGATTAATTGATTTGTTTTAATATCCAATAGTTACCATCAGTAGTTAGAATAATGTCCCAATATTTAATCTATAATGTTGATTAAACTACAGGTTGGAAAAGGTGATTCTAAAACAGATACATAGCCAAGCCAAAGTTTTTTGGACAGTGATTACAGTGACAGAAGCAATGGTGATGACTTTATAGAAAGGACTAACTGTTGACATCTTATGGTACTCTCATCACGGAGCCACAACCACCCACTTGGCTGTTGGATCATCGTCGCCTTATCAACATTGCCTCGCTGGAGCTATTATGATTCATTATTACGTTGATCATCTCCTTTTCACTATTTTTAATGGTAAGTAAACTACTTTTTGAGCTATCACCCATTAATAAAGAGACAGGCATGACTTGTATTTTACATTTAATTTACACATGTACGGATACCAGTGATCTTTTATAGTTATAACTTATGTTTTAATAAAGAGACAAACATGACTTATAATTATCTATGGAAGGTATTAGTTAACGGAAAATAATACATAAGAAAGGCAGGCATGACTTATAATTATTGTTGGAAGGTATTAGTTATCGGAAAATAATATATAAAGAAATATTTGAGGATCAATTTGATCAACATGCTTAACAAATGAGTATCAATGTTGCAGATGGTCAATGTTGGACTTCGTATTCAGTCAAATCCAACATAAAAGCCACCAACATAGGGGCGGGCATGACTTATAATTATCGTTTACATATTTTTCTATAACGAAAGAAGATTAGTCAAGTAGAAATTTAAAATGAATGAATAAAGATAAAAGAAATAATAAGATATTAAAGAGTGTTTTTTTTATGTGTTAATAATGAAAATTAGTTGGCCGTTATTAATTATTGAACAGTTAAAAGGTACCATATTTTTTTAAATTCCTTTTGCTTAGAATGGCTATACAAACATCACTGCGCAATTTGAACAAAGTCCTTCAAGCAAATGAACGCAAACTTTTATAGAACAAAGAAAATATACAATTTTGTAACAACATAGCATATGATTTAAACTCAAATGCGAAATAAAAATTCTTTATAACGTTTGTAGGAGCAAGAACAAAGTATCAAAGCATATCTCGTTCGATTGGTGAGCAAGCCTTATAAATATCATTTAATAACTTAAGTTAACGAAAAATAAGCTATAGGTATAACCAACACTCGAATGAGCCTTTCCAAGATGTGCATATCCAGCTATCTAAACGGGAACCATTCCTCCTAGTACTTATTGCGTTTGCATCCCTTTGTTCTTTTGGTTCAAGCTTTACCAAGATGTTTCTATTCTGTGCATTCAGACACATTTGTTATACGGAGTAATAAATTAAAAAAGTTAATTATAGGTCACCCCGTCCATTTTGACACTCAGTTATCCGTATTAACCAATTAACTTATCCGTATTAACCAATTAACTTACCCAACCATTTTCCAACATCTAAGTATTCATTAAGGTAAAGAAAAGAGTAATTATATAATGATGACCTTTTTTAAGTAATATATGCTTTTGCTATATGGGCTCTTTATACGAAATGAGAACACAAGATCACAACATTAAAATTATCACAAAATATCAAACTATGTGCTGGGAAGAATGATAATCAATAGTTGTTGAGGGCTATAAAAGAATTATCAAGTTAGGGTTGACTTGTGGATTACCCGCTTTCCTTTCCCTCCCATGACATATCAATGATCGTGCAAAGTTCAAAGTGTAAGCAATAAAAGTTATAACTTTTTGAATTGAACGACTTTATTTCCAATTATGTTGTATCCCTCGACCATCTTTACTCGAAAAGGCATGATATTGTTTACCATTGCAAAAGCATGTTCCTCTTCCGTTACTGAACCTACCAATTATCAAAATGATTTACATTAATGTAAGAAAATAATAACAGTACTCATGAGTGATGAATAAGATGATAGTAAAAAAAAACCCAAACAATGCAATTAAATCAATCGGACGGGAATTAATAAGGAGATACTTTCGATTTGCTAATGTTTTTTCTTTATATATAAATAGCCAAACCCCAACCTGTTTTAACATGCCAAAATGCTCGATGTTGCCCCAACCGTTTTGGCCCGTTAATTAGCACGTCCGTCTTGTCGTTTTGGCCCACCTTTTGCCTGCTAAACTGAAGGGTGGACGGGGTTATTGCCACTTTCCAAGAGTCTAGCCTGTAGAGAGAAAGTGCATGGAGGAAGAGAACCAGAGTACGTGTAAATACAGAAAAAAGCATATAAGTTCTCACTGTTTTCTCCTCCACACAAGGAAATACAAATCAAGTTACTCATCCATTTGAATTTATTTTTTGCACACAAGGAAATACAAATGCAAATGTTGATAATGATACAATGTAGTGCGGGTACAGGTGGACAGATCAGGGGGGATGGGTAACAGACCAGGTCTGATTGGTGACACAAGCCTGAACATGAGTACATCCATGTTACATGAGGGAATTGCTCAGAACACATCAGGGAGTGTTATCTTCTCCAAGGTACTCTCTCGTAACCTTTTCCCATCTGAAATTTTTTTCTTATTCTACATATAAAGTTTTTGCAAATCTAGATAAATACCGTACTTTACGTATATTGACATTGTTCTTCCCATACTTGGTCTCTGTAATTATGATATTCTGTTGGACATATTGTCACGCCTTTTATTAACACTTTATTAACACTGGATGTGCATGCACCAAACAAAACACAATCCATTACCTAAACCAAAATTTCGAGTACTCATCAAGCAAACTTACATCAATATTGATATTAAAGATAACAATTTCAGGTTTTCAACACGTCAATAAGAAACATGAACTTCATGTTGCATTCAATGATAGCAGGTCAACAAATAGAATAAAATAAAAAAATATAGCAAGAAAACTGGTGATATGTCCCTTTTAACTCATTACCAAACCCATCCGACCTGTCCATTTTGCCACCTCTTATAAAGTATAGAGTTGATACAATAACAGATACTGTTATGACACAAAATATATACAATAGCTACCTTGTTCATCATGTTCCATTGACCCACTTGAGGCAAACACTCCTTTTCACGACCTGTGTCATGGTACTTGAGCTACAAAAGCATAAATATGAATGGTCAGAGGGAATATATTAACAGAGAGTCAATAAAGAAAGTAAAAAATGATGGCTATTTACCCAAGGAGGAGGCAATATCCTAGCTTCAACAGATGCTAGCCTTGGACTAATTTTTATCCCGAACTCCTTTGCATACGGGTCATTATCGTAATTGTTGGCTTGCACTGTCTGCAGAAGCATCAGACATGTAAAATGAACATTAGCAAACTAAGTGGACAAACCAGTAATATAAACAAAATTTCAAGACATGTAGTAGAGCACAGCATAAATTAGCCTAATCATAAGTAAACTGGTCCGGTTTTGGCCCGGAAGGCCTAAAAAGCATGCTAAAAACACATGAAAGCCCGGTCCGACCCTTCCCCGGGCTTTAAAAAAAAACCAAACTTGTTTACAAGTGGTCCAAGGCCCGGCCAGCTTTGCTCATATCTACTTTAAATATATAAATCCATAATAGTTGCTCATAATGATGTACAATGTGCCCAACCCCACAACCAACAACCAAGTGAGCCGTTCGCAAACATTCAAACTATAAAATATGTGCAAGAAGAACATCCAAACCGCAGATTTTTCATAAAAGATGTCTGCTGAAATAGACGAGATTTTCCCACCTTTAGGATGTCCTTCTCTCTCTCATGAGGACGTTGACATGTGACTTTAAGTAAGGCTATAATTTGTCTTTCATTCAGCCTCTTTGAATACCTCTGACCCTCCACAATCTTGCAGACCTGATGATATATAAAAAAGATAGTTACTTTACAAACAAATGACAACAAAGAAAATAAAGTTACTTGACGAACCTCCATGGGCAAATAATTTGGTCTCTGATTATTCCCAACTTGTAGGCATGGCCATTATGCGTGTTGAATGGCAAATCCATATGTCTCACGGAAGTACTCAACCACAAATTTCATCATTCCTCCTTCATCTACCGGAAAGTATGTTTGAAAGGAAAAAACTATTATTATAACCATTTAGACCAACTGCTAAGATATGGTAACAACAATGTCCAAGAACCTATAGCGTAATTGTTCGTGAGTTTAGGTGGGCGAATACTATTTTTTACATTCATTGGCTAAAGTGTGAAAACTTACATATGCATAGTCACAATCAAACTTTGAAGGCAAAGAACCAGGAGCTTGGTAGCCAAAAAAGTGGCAGATGGCATTGAATTTCTTCCCCTTGTATGTAACTTCATTCTGTTTACATAATAAAAGATGTATATTAGCATGATAGTTATATGTGAACATTGATTGCAGAGTGAGAAGATTTATCATTAGGGTTTTTACTGTGGATGTGTGATATCAAAGAACTACAAAGCGTGTGCATCATACTCTTGTGTCTAGCACAATCTCGCAAGTAATATAGTGTGATATTTTAATGTGAATTGAATAGATAAACTTGGTCCAAACAATATTAGATAACTTTGATAGACTTTGTAAGAAGTCAAAGACTGTAAAGGTAAGCTTTAAAAGTGTCTTAATTGTTTACCATGCTCTCTTTTAACTTCTGTTTTGAAATTTCTTGCAGCTAAATCTCGATTTTCGTGCTATGCGTCAGAAGAGGCTGAGGCCGATGTCTGTACCAGAAAAATCAAATTTTGGGACGGATGACTCGAAACCGATGACGGATCAACTTAGTGTTGCGAATCTGGCTACTCAAAATGTTGGTCAGAGACCGGGGATGGATCAATCATTGTTGCGAATCCGCTACTCGAGAATGTTGGTCGAGACCGCAATGGATTCTGTGAATCTGCTACTCTAAATGTTGGTCGAGACCACTATGGATCAACCTAATGTTGTGAATCTGAATACTCAAAATGTTGGCCGGTCTGCAATACGACATAGTCCCAAGTCCATAAACCATGCACCATATACCTCCATTCCAACGCTTTCCATGGGTATCTCAACAATTTAAAGATCGGCTTTTGGTGTTGAAACCCGCTGGCACATGCAAGTCATGCACCGTGGACTGCATTTAATGCACACCGAGCTTCTTCACACATGCCATGGTGAATTTGAGTTCAGGAAATGATGGCATAAACTCAATTATGTCTGCTTTTGAAGGTGGGAGGGGAAACCAACATGGTCAGTCGTCCTCTATGGCCAATTCAGATTATATAAATCGGTCAATCTGCTGTCTTTTGTTGGTAATCAACAGCAAAAGATAGCATCGCATAATGCACTAAGGGCTTCAAGTAGTGCACCAGGAGCTTCTTCTACACATGCCATGCAGAATTCGAGATTCTTCTACCAAGATCGCCAGTCATCCTCTTTGGCCAATTCAAATAACGAAATTGAGAGATCCGTTGGCTTTAATTGGTAATCACCAACAAATGACATTGGAAATTCTTGATAAGACTCCAAGGACTGCCTTTAATGCATTGAGAGCTTCCTCTACGCGTTCCATGAGTTTGCCTTCAGCAAATGATGGTATAAGGTCTCGTGTGTCTGCTTTTGATAGTAAGACGGTAAGCCAAGATGGCCAGTAGTTCCCTATGGCCTTCTTAGATAGCAGGAGTACTCGGTCAAATTCATTGGTTTATCTTGGAAATCAACACCAATAGCTGGCATCGCACATGCAATATAATGCAGCAAGAACCTCAGTTAATGCACCGGGAGCTTCTTCTACACATGGCATGGCGAGTCTGAATTCAAACAATGGTGGTATAAGCTCGATTATTCCTTTTGGTGGCAACAAGAGAAACCAAGATGGTAACTCGTCCTCTGTGGCGAATGTGGATAATAGAAATTGGTCGAATTCGTTGGCTGATGCTATTAATCAACACCAACTGATACAAATAATTTACTCTGCTCAACAATGTCCTTTGTGGCGAATATGGATAATAGAAATTGGTCGAATCCGTTGGCTGATGCTATTAATCAACACCAACTGATACAAATAATTTACTCTGCTCAACAATCAGAACTTGATGTTTGTATTATTCAAATAATTTACTTCAATGAGAGTGACAAATCTAATATTACTAGGAATGGAAGTCCGATCTTTACATGTTGATTGATCGGTCAAATTACCAGCTGCAGTATGATGAGCCTCAGCAGAACAACTACCCCATTGAAGATCCAACACCATTTTTGTAAGACGTCAGCTTTGAAACTCTGTAGGACCACCAACCTCTGTTAACGACATAGCAGCTGCATAAGATTAGCCCCAAATCTAGACACCAATACTTAGACATGCTATTGACACTTAATAACAGTGGCAACTTAGAGTAAACTAAAAGTTAACCTTCCACGAAATCCTCCCTTCTTCTAACAACCGCAACTTCAAAACTATCAGCGAAGCCACTGTGTATTAGAAACATTCTTGTGTAACCTTCGTTTTAAACTATCAACTTAGCAACACAAAAAAGAACATAAATATCAAACCTTTAACATAACAACTCGATATGCCTAAGTCTGATCAAAATCCTTACCTCCTTACCTGTTATATGAAAACGATTTAGATGACCAAAGAACGTATACATAAATAATAAACTGCTGCAATTGTGAATCATAGTATGGCTGGAGAAAAAGATGCTCGTCCTGTAGTCACACGGATGCAAAAGTAATTCAATAAATATTGTTTCACTAAAAATATATACTAAATAATACATATATCAAACATGTAACAAAGGTTTATAAGCACCTCGTGACAGTGTCTAGTTGTTATCCTTCCTGCATATTAATTTCATAACTTTGAAGATCATGATCATTATAGGAGATGGCAAAAGATAATATTAGGGTTTTGTAAAAAAAAAAACTGGAAAATATGATATGTATCCGATTATTATTGTAGGTTATTTGAAAATTGGTAACAATCTTAATAAGTTTCCTAAAGTATCAGATCTTATCTCTTTAAAACATATTAACCACCACTTTCATCTTATAGATTATAAGTTGTAAAATAAATATCAAAAGTTGTGTTAGGGTAGTGGTTAATATGCATGACAAAACAGTAGCAACCAAAGTTCGAATCTATTGGAGAGCATTTTTTAAAAACGAAATTGGATTTTTACAACCCAAATAATTGCTTAGGTGGAATTAGAATGATGACATGGAAATATGACATGGCATTATGGGATGCCAAGTGGCATTTTATGTGGCATGCCTCCTCTTTTATATAATGTATAGATATAGATATAGATATAGATATAGATATAGATATAGATATATATATATATATATATATATATATATATATATATATATATATATATATATATATATATATATATATATATATATATATATATATATATATTTCGTCAAATTCCATTATTAATCTCATATCGTTATTAGTTTTCGTCCACAAGCACGAGTCATAACTTCTAGGCTTTTAATCAATCAATTGTCCAAATTATACTAAAGTCCATGTTACGACTTTGTCGGAGTCAACTATTGACTAAAAAGTCAAAGTGACGCCGGCGTAGCTCAAAGTCAACATTATATATATCAAGTCCAAGTTAAATGTCACAATATCGCAATTTAATCCCAAACCACTAAAAACAATCTGTGAACCAATCAATTAACCAAAAGTACTCAAAACCAATGTTATGACCTAATGGTCATGACACGGTCGCGGTCAAGACCACGTGAACCAAACAAGCTCTAGAAGCTTTTCGGCTCCACGCGTCTCATCCAAACCTCAACTACATCAACCAATAAGCTACCAAATCGACCCGACTCGAACCCACGACCCAAGTAGGCCACGCGTCGCAGCCCAAGAGGCCACGTACGTGTCTCTTGTGGCTCGTACACCTCACGACTCACACGCAAACACAACCAAACCAATTCTACAACACTCCAATCCAATCATTCAAGCTCCAAACATCAACCAAACACAAAACCCATCAACTATTCTTAACCAAGAACATGCAACTAAACCCTAAATGCACAAACCCATCAAATTAATACACCACACATGTACCAAACACTAATTACTTGTTTACTTAGTCACTAATTAGCTTTAATTTCATGTTCCACCCAAAAGCCCCAAATTACTTCATAGGGTCGAAACCTAATTCCGGTTCGTGGGTTTTATTGCCCAATCAAGCTCAAAACATGTTCCCTTTACCTTATCTAATCACCAATTGCAAAAGCCCTTTGAAACCCTAAAAGTACGAATCTTAATTCTTGAATTTGAAGGTGTTAATGAAGTCCAAATTGAGTGTATGATATATGGTTGGAAAGAGGAGAAAAAGATCTATCTTTTGCTGGTGGAGGTGGTGGTGGACGCGCCGGCGTACGGCGGTGGTGGCCGGAATAGTGGTCGGCGGCCACTAAGGTGTTATTAGGGTTTTTAGTGAGAGAAATGGTGTTGTGTGTGTTTTCTAGTGAGAGAAACAATGAGGTGAAATGAGGTGTATGGGTGGTATATATATACTCATGAGCTAGGGACCTCAAAATAAATAATTTAGGAGGGGAGGGAGGGCGGCCTGTCAAGCTAAAAAGGGAGGGTTCGGGTTGAAACTTTTCGTATCTATCTCGTTTACCCTTTCCCGAGCTCACATATCGTCCCCCGAGTGTCCCACGACATTTATTTAACTTTCCAACATCGTTACTTACGTTTTTCCACGAGTTTTGACTATTTATTTGTCAATTTTCGAGTTCGGTCTAAAAGTTACAATAACTCTTGTTTTAGGCTTTTCTTGTGCCGAATCGAATAGTGCCTACCAAATAGAGTTAAAACACATACGATAACTCATTTAATAATGAAATAAACCGCAAAAACCAATCGACGATATAAAATCAAGTCACGGTTTATAAAATAGTGATAAAGGCAAATCTCAGTTTAATTTAACGTAATGCGGTTACCTAAAATAGACTCCCTAAATTGCCGGCTGTCACAGCCTCCCAGCCTCAGAAGAAACCCGTCCCGGGGTTTCACCTGGAGTTGCTTGATGTCATGAAAAGTTTAGGATACTTCCTACGGAAAGCGTCCTCACGTTCCCAAGTGAACTCCGGTCCATGCCGGGAGTTCCAACGAACCTTAATAATCGGAATACGGCTATTATTCAGCCTCTTAATCTCACGATCCATAATCTCAATCGGTTCCTCAACAAAATTCAATTTCTCATCAATACGAATATCTCTTAAGGGCACAACTATGTTTTCTTCCGAAAGACATTTCTTAAGATTACTAACATGAAAGACATTGTGTACACTACTCAATTCCGATGGTAGCTCCAAGCGGTATGCTACCGGTCCGATTCTTTCCAGGATTGGAAAGAGATCAATATATCGGGGATTGAGTTTTCCTCCACGCTTCCCAAATGAATCACTCCTTTCCAAGGAGAAACTTTCAACATAACACGATCTCCAACCTGAAATTCTAAAGGTTTACGTCTCTTATCGGCATAACACTTTTGTCTATCACGAGCGGTTTTGCACCGGTTACGAATGAACTATCTTCCTAGTGGTTTCTAGGACAAGTTCGGGACTGTAAGTTGACTTTCGCCACTTGCTTGCCAACAAACATGAGAACGACATCTTCGGCCATCTGTGCCTCAAATGGGCGGCCTTAATGCTAGAGTGATAACTATTGTTGTAAGAGAAGTCGGCCAAAGGGAGGTGTCTCTCCCGAGCCTTTGCGAAATCAATAACACAAACAGCTCTAAGCATATCCTCTAAAGTCTGAATGGTTCACTCCTTTGACCATCGATTGTGGATGTAGCAGTACTCATATCCAAATTCGTTCCTAATGCTTTCGTAACGACTTCCGAAGTGGGATGTAAAACGACTATCCCTATCAGAAATGATAGATATCGGTACACCATGACGCGATACTATCTCCTTAAGATACAATCGAGCAAGCTTATCAAGACTATCGGTTTCACTAATAGCTAAGAAGTGAGCAGACTTAGTTAAACGATCAACTATTACCCAGATAGCGTCATTGCCGCTAACTGTTGATATGTGCAAAAACACATATCATTTCTTTATCAAATCAGACCCAAAATAACCAAGAAAGAGCCGTTTATTGCTAATATCTATTGGTTTCTTGAGTTTATGCATGATGCAGTACGGATATGATGAAAACAGACAAAAGAAAGCCAAAACCGAGAAAAACCGAGCACGAGAGAAAGAAGAGTGCAAAAGCCGATGTCGGGGATGCTATTTCAAGGATTTTGGTGCTTAAAAGATTAAATTGTGGATTTCGGGACATGATTTGGGAGTTTATCATTTTACACCCTTCAACTTTCACAAAATTACACATGTCACCTGTAGGATCGATATATTTATTGTGTTGATGATTCGGGTGGTCTTGGATGATCAAAATACATGTTTGCCATAGTTAGAGAGTTAGTAGAGAGAGTTGGGTGTTCAAGCTAGAGACTTGGTTCACAAATTATGGAATATTAGATTGAAAGCACCACCCCTTCCATAGATGGAAGGGGTATATATAGTTACATGAAATAACGACCTCCTATCGGCCTTGGATCGAGGATCTGATGGGTAAAGACCCTTCCTTCCTCCACGGTGTTGCACTAAGCTATACTACGCTACAAACTAATAAATAACTACTAAATAACGACTAACATTAAAGTCTGTTAACGAAGCTAGATAATAACATTTGGGGTGACCGCTCTTCACTATGGAATTTTCTAATTCCTAACAATCTCCCCAGGAAGTCACCCCATGTTTACATTTTGAATCCTAGCATTCTATTCTTGACTTTGTTCTTGAGCTCGTAGACTTCAATTCCGCAATCTTTGTGCTTAAGTAGCGATTCTTCAAAGTCCGCCCGGTTGTACTTTTAGTGGAGGCCTTTAAGCGATCCACATCTTTGATGATCTTGGCTTTGAGATCATCGGCGCGATAAATCTCTGATCACCCTTTATTTTGTTGCCATCATGTGAAGTTGTGACTTTTGGACAGACATGCTCACACTTTTGAATCATGACATCTTTCCATCAGAGTAGCGGAAGCCTTCTTGGTTCATGATATTTCGCGGCAATGGCGAAGCATAGTATGAAATATCAGCCATGTTATGTAGATATGCACCAGTCATGATTTCTTCAAATTAAGTGTGGATCTTTGTGAGCATCTTGACTTTGGATTGATGATTCGTCAGTGCAATCGTCCAAATGTACACCATGACAACGGTTAGCAATAAAACACACGAAAGTGTCTTTGATCACTTCATTTGAATTGTACACGGCCGGTTCCCGTTGATCGATCAGAATGCTGCCTGTGATCAGTGGGATTCCTAAGAATCTCGCAGCCGGGGTTTCTATTTGTTCTCGAGCCGGAGCGTCAAAGAAGACAACACAGGAGTGAGTGAACTAGCGAATTGGATTGATTGATGAAAAATTGATTTGAAAAACAATCGCGCATTGCTTAGAAGAAAGAGTTTTGCAATACGACGAAGGTTTTATGAGAAAGATCAATTTTTCAATCAAAAATACTTTTGTATTTGAAAAGAGTACACATTCGACGTGCTAGAGAAATGAAGATTTGCACATGAGCGGTTTTCAAAAGTATTTTTCAATGAAGATACTTTTGTGTTTGAAAGCATAAATTTTACATTCGATGTTAGAAAAGAAGATTTTTGCTTGAGACGGTTTTCAAAGTATTAGATCAATTCCATTCTGGACCAAGGTTGATTCACGAGGTGAATAGCCCATCGTTCTATCGGTTGTCATGGTTGATCTATAGAATAGATCTCATACCGCTACCAGGGAGCTTGTTTGATGTTGGCTCGAAGGCTCCATCTTCATTGTGAATATGTATGCATATCACTTTCGGATGTTACAGCAATACCGAGGATAATCGTAGGGACTCTTAATATATACTTACTTTCCACATTATGTGAAAGACAAGTCTTGAATTTAGTGTCCTAAAGAGATATTGTGGATGATCTCTTGGCTCTAGACTCAATAGTGCACCTTAACATTTCATAAATTACATTTACACCTTAACATTTCATAATATATACTTACTTTCCACATGTCACCCCTCATTTTACCAACTTACCATTTACACCTTAACATTTCATAAATTACATTTTTGGTCCTTGGTGCTTTTAATACTACATAAATGATCCTTAATTATTAGAACTAGTTATGTTACTTGTCCAAAGCCAAAGCCCATAACCATTAAACCAAAAAAGCCCAAATCCCAAATTCATACCCGTATAACCAAATCCCACCGGTCAAAATTTAATACCCCAAAGTCAAATTAACAATAAAAAACCACTCCCTGAAGTACCAGCGCCCAAAGTAATTAACCACCATGTTTACTGTTCTTCACCCTCATGTCCATTTTACCCAGTTACCACAAACTCAATTCACCCCACTCTTAAACGTTTCTAGAAGCCTCTGACACGTGACTGACATCATGTCAGTGCCACGTTGGCAATCCGTGGGAAGTGAGATAATAATACATGATCCGACGCTCTCAAATCATGCTTAAAGATGAAGCTAATGTTGAATGGCCAAGATTGAAGATCGTGAAGCTTCTACTCAAACCCTAGAGCCTTTCCCAGCAGCTATATAAACCTCTTTACTTTCACTGAAGAAGTCGTCCATTTTCTCACAGCTTTTAGAGATTATGTTACCATTTAAATTCTGTCATTTACTGTTTTTGTAGTGTAATCTCAAGTTAAATTTGTAATTTCAGTTTGTTTAATGCAATATTAATTTTACTTTGTCTCAACTTTTTACAAAAGCTTTAATTTGATTCTAAATTCTACAAGTTCTAAACTGTTTTGTTAAGCTCATATAAGCTTTTGTAAGCTTATATAAGCTTAATTTTGTACTCAATTATTCTTAATTCCAAGTTTTGAAAAGTCAATGAAAGTCAAACTGCAGAAATAAAGGGTGAATAGTTTTGTATTGCTGAGATTGTGATGGAATTGGGTTGAGATTAGATTCAGTTGGGTTTGATATCAGTTTTAGAATAGTGGTTTCTGATCTCAGTTAGCATGTCATTGTGACAGGACCATTGTAAGTCCAAGTTTAATTTCAATGCATGCACAGTAGTTAGTAGTAATAGTTATGGCTTGATTTAGTTTATTTCACTTCTGTTTATGCTTATTTAGTTGTAATATTTCTTGATATTCTGAATTAAATCATTGTTGTCTTCATTTCTAGAATCTGCATAATATTTGAATTGCATCAGATTAGATCAGGTGCATTTTAGTTGATATAAGTGATTCATTTAGTTTAGTTTAAGTTTAATGGATCTGGTTTGAGGTTTGTTTAGGCTTGGATTTGAAGGTTACTTGGAAAATCAATTAATCAGGTCTTATAACTAGTGTTTGGATTAGGTTGTGATTCTGTGTTAAAGGACTTATTTGTGGTTTATTTCTGATTCATTAGTCTATATTAGTATAATAAGGGTCTTTTAGTTCAAAATTTTGCATATTAGATCACTCAAAGTCCAAATCGTCATATATCTGCTCTTAATTCATAATCTGTGTTAATCAGTTGCTCACTATTAGCATATAGGTTATAAAGTAGTTAAGCTAGCTTGTTTTGGATTTATTCTATCATTAAACATCATTTTCAATCCATTTCATAAGCTCTTAAGTTCAAATTAGTCAAAATTACAAATCTGTTTTTAAAAGTCAAAACATGAAAAGTGGTTTGTGCAATGAATTTTGCTGATTTTTAATTTAGTACTCGTTGGTCCAAATAAGCTGAAATTTTAGACTTAAGAACCTTGGTTGGTTGTGGTTATCAGGGTCATTTTAGTTTATTTTTGTGATTTTTCTAAGCTAGCTTAATGTAGGCTTAAAGTTGGCACTTGAGGGCCGTTTGGCTTTAGTTTTTAGAGCCTGCTATGTAGCTTAAATGATTCCAGCTTGTGCTTATTAGGTCCAGAACAGCTGAAGTAGCTTAAAATCAGATATTTTAAGGTAGTTTTAGGATAGGGTAGCTTATAGTAGATTTAGTTAGCTTATTGCTTATTTTAAAGTGCTTATTCTTAACAGGTTATGCCCAATTCATATTTACTGCACTACAAAATAGTTTCTGTTATTTTTCCTGGGTTCTCAGTATTATTTTATAGTTGACTGGAAGTTTTCATAATTTTCCAAGTTTATTTGCTATTTTTTCTCATTTTAATTCATTTTCTAGCATTTTTAAATAGCATTTTATTCAAATAAATAAGAAAAAGGTCAGAAAAATGCAATTTCAATTTTCCTAGTTTTAGAATATTCAAAAAGTCATAAAAATTATTTTTCCATAATTTTATTAGATTAAATAGTATTTTATAGCAATTTAATTACTTTTAAATAGCATTAAATTCATAATAAATAGAGAAAAAGTAAAAAAAAATGTGATTCCAGTTCTGAAAATTCTTTTTAGTTATTTAAGATTTTTGAAAAATATTTTTGTAATTTTCTAGCTTGTTTTCCTAATTTTTAGTATGTCAAGTCTATTTTAAATGTCTTAAATTAGTTTTTATTTCAAAATAAATCAAGAAAAAACCAAAAAAATTATTTTTAAATTTCAAATAATTTTAAAATATCATTTTTAGCTGTAGAAAAATAGTAGTTCATTTTTATGGCTTAAAATAGATTAGTTTGCATTTAATTCACGTTTTCATAATTACGTTTTTCGCATTTTAGTTATAATTTGCATACTTAGTTTTAATTTCCTTGTTTTCATCATAGATCCAGTAGTTTTAATTGATTTCCTTTATTATTCATTGCACCGTAGTGTAGAAATCCCCAATATCCCTTTTACACATTCGAATCCCGAATCGATACGTGAGTTGATAAACTCCATTCATCCCTCGTTGGGAAAACGACCAGGGAAATACATTCCTTTGTATTTCTTCGGAATATATCTTGTGTACGAAAACGAGCAAATCAAAAATGGCGCCGCTGCCGGGGAGGGCATGTAGTGAGTTTCCGATTCCGTCTCAATTCGCGTGTATTTGAAGATCCTTCCCCGAGTGAAGTTACCGTTGTTTTTGTAAATATCTCTTTCATAAAAACCCAACAAGATTTTCTTTTTCAAAATTTATTTTAAAAAAACCAAAAATATTCTTCTTAACCCTCTGATTTGATAATTCTTTCCTCTTATCCCTCTTATATTTGATTGTTATAGACTCCTTCGACTATTTCTGTCAGTGTTGTAATTCACGTTTGGGATATGATTATCAGTGTTATAATCATATGTGCCCCAATTCTTTCAATAATCTTCAGAATTTTTCCGACTACCCTCCACAGCCCGAGATATCTTCGTTTGATCAATATTATTGTTATGGGTGTGGAGATATGGTAGATTCGTCGAACGATTTTCGTTGTTTACGGTGTATGCCCGAGATACATCCTATTTATGAAGCACCCGTGCCGATTGTGAATAATGATTCTATGATTGAAGAACCCACCGAGGTGTCGGGACGATTTTTCCTGGATTTACGACATGTTTGAGAAACAAACAATCGAATTTAAGAATATGCTTCAAACTTTCTTCAATCAATGGCAAGCTCAACAAAGTATTAATGAAGAACCCGTTCAAGTTACGGAAGATGATCACACCATTCCGGAGCCACCCGAAGAACCCACCGAGGGTCACGGAGACGATTTCTTTGAACGTCGTGCTTTTCTTAACAACATTGAAAAACTTGAAGCCTTGTCGAAAATTTTGAAATATAAGCTTGATGAACCCTCGATTCCTACTCCTCTCCGTGAGGAGATGGAACATGTTTCAGACCCGAGGTGATTCCCGTTTGTACTCTCGACTCTAATCTGAAGAATTCTAGAATCGATCCTTCTCTTTCACGATTCGCTGTTACGAGTTTGTCGAGTTACAACAAAACGGAACGAAATTATGAGCTTAAAACGATTTCTAAACAGAAAGAACCGGAGACCACAACGGAAGTGGTGGAACTTGCTAGCTCTCAGAGCACACCACTTGTCCCACCTCCGGATTCTTATCCCTCTCTCATTTCTAAGCTTCTCATTTCCGACTCTTCCCCTTCACTCACGCCGGTTGAGAGAAGTGATGTTCTTTTGGAAGAGGTCGATGATTCTATTTCTTCGATAATTGTTGAACCCGTTGACTCTTTCATAATGGGGGATGAGCATCTTAGTACTATTCCGGAAACGGAATCGTCTAATGCTGAGATCCTTATCTCAATCCCAATTGAGTCCGAGGTTGTTGATGATATTTGTGATGAGCCTTCTCTTGATATTTCGAGCGATCATGTTGAGATGTTCTCTGATTCCGATAACGATTCTTATGGAGACATCGATTTCGTCGATGACTTACCTTCTGAGCCCGTTCACATAGAAGAAGTAAATGATTTTGAGCCAGAAGATGAAGAGATTGAGCCCGATGATATTCAGATCGAGGATGAAGCATTACGAGAAACATTGTTGAATGTCCATCTTCTCATTTCCAAGATTGAAGCCCTTAACGATAATTCAAGTTCGCCTCCTATCTCCGATAAAGATAGTGATTTCTCGCCCGAGCTTGAGATTTTCCGATTTGATGAAGAGACTAGTGGCAATCCCACTATTGATGATGTTTATCCTCCGATATATGAGCGGTTCTACTTTGAGGTTGATGTGAGCAAGGTTTTGAACGAGATTTCCGATACTCCGACGAATGAACCGATCATTGAGGATGCTATTGATGATCCAATACCACCGGGTATTGAGGATGTTGTGAATGACCCCGAGGGGGATATGGTTGTTCTTGATGGTTTTCTTGACTCTCCTCTCTCTGATGAGTCGACCATCACGTATTCCGTTGAGCCGACATGTGAAGACAAAATCTTTAAACCCGGGATATTCATAGATGAGCTTTTTGTTAAAATCATATTCCGAGATAAGGATCCTCCGACGGATGCCTTCGTTTTTGAGCCCACATATCTTATGCCTTACCATGAGCTCCCTTCTTGTATGGAGTCATTTCACTTTGATCCGTCATCCCTTCGTCCACCCGCAAAACCACCGGATGATGGATCATTCTTTCATGATATGCTTAAACTCACCATTTTCTTTCCCTCCCAACTCACCCATTCTCTTTCCCTCCGGAGTGAGGATACCATATTTGATCCGGGTATCCCTTCTGCTTGTTTCCCCAAGGATAAATGAATTCGGGGACGAGTCAGGCTAGCGACTCGGTGAAGAAAAACAGTAGCGCTTCGTTGGAGGCACCCCATGCTTATCTCAGATCTTCTTTCTATTTTCTAATAAGTGACATGAAGGGGTTAGCCTCTTCGATTTCTCGTGTTTGGTTGTTTGTGATGTTTTGTCTAGGATTTTCCCGATATGAAGACTCTCGTGCTCGAAGTTTCTCTATTCTCCACTCGAGTTTCATGATCGATGCTGATGGAAATCCGATATCCGAAATCTTATCGACTACCGTTTATCTTTTAGCATACTTAATAAACGGCTTTTAGATTTTCGTGACACCCTTACTTTTAAACATTGAGGACAATGTTTCGTTTTAGTCTGGGGTAAGGTAATCTTCGATTTGATTTGACCGCACTTGCTTATTTTTTGTCGTGTACTCTCGCAACCCCGTTTTTCCTTGGAAAATGAAAAATTGTGCAAAAATGAGAAAATTTGAAAATTTTTGTAAGCTTTTGCTAGTTTTATGGTTGAAAAGTCTTTGCGAGTTTCTTAGAAGTTTCTTTAAATATGCGTTTTTCTTGAAATAGCCTTTGCTAATTGCTCAGACAAGAGGCTATAAAATGCGATTCTAGCTCACAAGGCCAAGAATTTGCAAGTCTCCCTAAGTGATTTTAAATATGCGAAGCTTAAACAAGAATTTGCTAGTTTCTTATAAGTTACTTTAAAAATGCGAGACTTGAGATTATTTTACGAAGCATTAGCTAAGTTAATATATGTTTTGACACCTTGTTGACTTTCATTTGGTGAGAGTAGGAATAGAATTCGACTTGACCGGGCATGTTGAGCCCTAGCTTGTTCCCTTAACCATAGATAATCTAAGATTATCGGCTAAGCATCCGATCTCATTACTTGGGATTTTAAATTTGCGGGAGATCGAGGAATGATAGAGTTACTTATGAGTTTAGATGCTAAGCGTGGAGTAGTTGGTTCTCTTTAGAGCCCATCGAAGGTACTTATGGCTTTTTGTCCCCACAAAATTGTTTCCACCCCCATCTGTCTAATTAATAATTAGAGATGTTGAGTTTTTGGCGATAGTTAGTTCTTTATTCTTCTTTAGAAAATCCTTGCCCATGAGAGTTGGGTACACATCAAGGTACTGTCAGTGTTGCGGTGTAATAGACAACTGATTCCTGATAGTTTGCTGCTATTGTTTCTATTGTTATAAAAGCCGTAGGATTCCGAGTTTGGCACAAAAATTAACATGAAATAAAGCCCAAATGTATTAAAGTTGAAAATCCAAAGCCATAAAAGTTTTCTATGTCCCACGGTACCCCCGTTGTCATGGACTTCTAAAAAGGTTGAGGAAAATCCAAAGTCATAATAAGACTTCTGATAAAACGGTAATCCCGTTGAGTTAGGGGTTGAAAAGACTAAGGGCCTAAATTGCAAAAATGCAAATGTGCTGAAATAGTGTTAAGCCAAACTTTGAATCCGGAGTTATTTCCCTAAATCGTACTAAATTGGGACCTTGATGTGGACCTCATTCTTGTGTGCAACGGTTTTCGAGGGAAGATGGATAACTAATTATCGACTTAGCTTCATATCTTTATCGGAATAAAATTTATCGAAACGAGAAACATGAAGAAATTCATTTCTCACAAAAAAAAATCGAGAGGAAAATAGGAAAATGGGAGCAAAAGGTAATTACACAAGTAACTTCCATGGGTAGTGTTAGCATCTAGAATCATATTTAACAATGATTTCGATTTTACACTTAGTTTGGGGACTTGTGAAAAATCAGGGACGATGTATTCTATCCGTATGGTCACTTCACGCTGTGTTGTGTTTCCTACTCCGTGATACTAACGTGTCGTTTGAAAAATGTTGGAGTTATTGATCGACATGAAAGTTCAACAAACCGTCACTCATAATTGGAAAGTGCTTAATCGTAATATCTATATGTGAATTAAAAGGTAAACTGGGCGTTTTTAGAATTAAGGGTTCTTAATCTCTTTTGAGGAATCTTTGCTACTTCTTCATAGGTTTAGTAGAAAGAGATTGAAATCCTTGGTTTTAGAAGCGTGAATTGATTGCATTGTGTGGGGACACGACAATGGTTTCGTCTGGGGTATTTTGATATGTGCAAAAACACATATCATTTCTTTATCAAATCAGACCCAAAATAACCAAGAAAGAGCCGTTTATTGCTAATATCTATTGGTTTCTTGAGTTTATGCATGTGCAGGTACGGATATGATGAAAACAGACAAAAAAAGCCAAAACCGAGGAAAACCGAGCACGAGAGAAAGAAGAGTGCAAAAGCCGATGCCGGGGATGCTATTTCAAGGATTTTGGTGCTTAAAAGATTAAATTGCGGATTTCAGGACATGATTTGGGAGTTTATCATTTTACACCCTTAAACTTTCACAAAATTACACATGTCACCCCTCATTTTACCAACTTACCATTTACACCTTAACATTTCATAAATTACATTTTTGGCCCTTGGTGCTTTTAATACTACATAAATGATCCTTGATTATCAGAACTAGTTATGTTACTTGTCCAAAGCCAAAGCCCATAACCATTAAACCAAAAAAGCCCAAATCCCAAATTCATACCCGTTTAACCAAATCCCACCGGTCAAAATTTAATACCCCAAAGTCAAATTAACAATAAAAAAACCCACCCCTGAGTACCAGAACGCGCCCAAAGTAATTAACCACCATGTTTACTTTTCTTCACCCTCATGTCCTCTTTACCCAGTTACCACAAACTCAATTCACCCCACTCTTAAACGTTTCTAGAAGCCTATGACACGTGACTGACATCATGTCAGTGCCACGTTGGCAATCCGTGGGAAGTGAGATAATAATACATGATCCGACGCTCTCAAATCATGCTTAAAGATGAAGCTAATGTTGAATGGCCAAGATTGAAGATCGTGAAGCTTCTACTCAAACCCTAGAGCCTTTCCCAGCAGCTATATAAACCTCTTTACTTCACTGAAGAAGTCGTCCATTTTCTCACAGCTTTTAGAGATTATGTTACCATTTAAATTCTGTCATTTACTGTTTTTGTAGTGTAATCTCAAGTTAAATTTGTAATTTCAGTTTGTTTAATGCAATATTAATTTTACTTTGTCTCAACTTTTTACAAAAGCTTTAATTTGATTCTAAATTCTACAAGTTCTAAACTGTTTTGTTAAGCTCATATAAGCTTTTGTAAGCTTATATAAGCTTAATTTTGTACTCAATTATTCTTAATTCCAAGTTTTTGAAAAAGTCAATGAAAGTCAAACTGCAGAAATAAAGGGTGAATAGTTCTGTATTGCTGAGATTGTGATGGAATTGGGTTGAGATTAGATTCAGTTGGGTTTGATATCAGTTTTAGAATAGTGGTTTCTGATCTCAGTTAGCATGTCATTGTGACAGGACCATTGTAAGTCCAAGTTTAATTTCAATAATTGCATCAGTAGTTAGTAGTAATAGTTATGGCTTGATTTAGTTTATTTCACTTCTGTTTATGCTTATTTAGTTGTAATATTTCTTGATATTCTGAATTAAATCATTGTTGTCTTCATTTCTAGAATCTGCATAATATTTGAATTGCATCAGATTAGATCAGGTGCATTTTAGTTGATATAAGTGATTCATTTAGTTTAGTTTAAGTTTAATGGATCTGGTTTGAGGTTTGTTTAGGCTTGGATTTGAAGGTTACTTGGAAAATCTATTAATCAGGTCTTATAACTAGTGTTTGGATTAGGTTGTGATTCTGTGTTAAAGGACTTATTTGTGGTTTATTTCTGATTCATTAGTCTATATTAGTATAATAAGGGTCTTTTAGTTCAAAATTTTGCATATTAGATCACTCAAAGTCCAAATCGTCATATATCTGCTCTTAATTCATAATCTGTGTTAATCAGTTGCTCACTATTAGCATATAGGTTATAAAGTAGTTAAACTAGCTTGTTTTAGATTTATTCTATCATTAAACATCATTTTCAATCCATTTCATAAGCTCTTAAGTTCAAATTAGTCAAAATTAGAAATCTGTTTTTAAAAGTCAAAACATGAAAAGTGGTTTGTGCAATGAATTTTGCTGATTTTTAATTTAGTACTCGTTGGTCCAAATAAGCTGAAATTTTAGACTTAAGAACCTTGGTTGGTTGTGGTTATCAGGGTCATTTTAGTTTATTTTTGTGATTTTTCTAAACTAGCTTAATGTAGGCTTAAAGTTGGCACTTGAGGGCCGTTTGGCTTTAGTTTTTAGAACCTGCTATGTAGCTTAAATGATTCCAGCTTGTGCTTATTAGGTCCAGAACAGCTGAAGTAGCTTAAAATTAGATATTTTAAGGTAGTTTTAGGATAGGGTAGCTTATAGTAGCTTTAGTTAGCTTATTGCTTATTTTAAAGTGCTTATTCTTAACAGTTGTATGCCCAATTCATATTTACTGCACTACAAAATAGTTTCTGTTATTTTTCCTGGGTTCTCAGTATTATTTTATAGTTGACTGGAAGTTTTCATAATTTTCCAAGCTTATTTTCTATTTTTCTGCATTTTAATTCATTTTCTAGCATTTTTAAATAGCATTTTATTCATATAAATAAGAAAAAGGTCAGAAAAATGCAATTTCAATTTTCCTACTTTTAGAATATTCAAAAAGTCGTAAAAATTATTTTTCCATAATTTTATTAGATAAAATAGTATTTTCTAGCAATTTAATTACTTTTAAATAGTATTAAATTCATAATAAATAGAGAAAAAGTAAAAAAAAATGTGATTCCAGTTCTGAAAATTCTTTTTAGTCATTTAAGATTTTTTAAAAATATTTTTGTAATTTTCTAGCTTGTTTTCGTAATTTTTAGTATTTCAAGTCTATTTTAAATGTCTTAAATTAGTTTTTATTTCAAAATAAATCAAGAAAAAACCAAAAAAATTATTTTTAAATTTCCATTAATTTTAAAATATCATTTTTAGCTGTAGAAAAATAGTAGTTCATTTTTATGGCTTAAAATAGATTAGTTTGCATTTAATTCACGTTTTCATAATTACGTTTTTCGCGTTTTAGTTATAATTTGCATACTTAGTTTTAATTTCCTTGTTTTCATCATAGATCCAGTAGTTTTAATTGATTTCCTTTATTATTCATTGCACCGTAGTGTAGAAATCCCCAATATCCCTTTTACACATTCGAATCCCGAATCGATACGTGAGTTGATAAACTCCATTCATCCCTCGTTGGGAAAACGACCAGGGAAATACATTCCTTTGTATTTCTTCGGAATATATCTTGTGTACGAAAATGAGCAAATCAACTGTTCTTAGTAATTTAGTGATAAAGTCCATGGTTATTCGCTGCCATTTCCATTCCGGGAGTTCGGGTTGAACTAAAAGTCCTGATGGTTTCTGATGTTTGGCCTTGACTTTAGAACAACTCAGGCACCAACTAACATACTGAGCTATATCGGTTTTCATATTGGGCCACCAATAAAGTTTCTTAAGATCCTGATACATCTTATCGGCTCCGGGATGAATAGAGTATTTTGACTTATGCGACTCGTGCATAATCAACTCACGGATTCCACCATGAAATGGTATCCGCTTTCGTCTCTGAGCATAATGTTCCATCGGAACGCTTCAAGAAGCCGTTTTCACTTTCTACCATTCCATGAAGATTCTCATAAGGACGGTTCTCTTCCGTCAATGCCTCTGCTTGGGTGGCTAAAATTTGAGATGGTAAGGGCGAAACAATGGTCATTCCTAAGGATCTAACAAGTATGGGTGGAATGTCCTCATTACGACTAAGTGCATCAGCCACAACATTAGCCTTACCAGGATGATAACGAATCTCACAGTCATAATCACTAAGCAATTCCAACCAACGACGTTGTCTCATGTTCAGTTCCTTCTGATCTAAGATATGCTTCAAACTCTTATGGTCGGTAAATACTACAAACTTGGTTCCATACAGGTAATGTCTCCAAATCCTAAGAGCAAACACTACAGCACCTAACTCAAGGTCATGGGTGGTGTAGTTTTTCTCATGCTTCTTAAGTTGTCGGGATGCATAAGCAATCACCTTCTCACGTTGCATCAAAACAGCACCTAAGCCTTTATGCGAAGCGTCGCAGTACACAATAAAATCTTCACTTCCTTCAAGCAAAGCTAGGATGGGCGCACTACACAACTTCTCCTTCAGAAGTTGGAATGCTTCTTCTTCCTTTTCTCCCCATTCATACTTAACATCCTTCTGTGTTAATTTGGTCAGCGACTTAGCTATCTTATAAAATCCCTCAATGAATCTCCTATAATAGCCTGCTAAACCTAGAAACTGTCAGATTTCTGATGGGTTCTTAGGAGCTGCCCATTCCTTAATGGCCTTAATCTTAGCTGGGTCAACATGAAAACCTCGACTATCTATCACATGGCCTAAGAATTGCACGGACGGAATCCAAAATTCACACTTAGAGAATT
Organism: Chrysanthemum makinoi; assembly: GCA_910596185.1. Classification (NCBI taxonomy): domain Eukaryota; kingdom Viridiplantae; phylum Streptophyta; class Magnoliopsida; order Asterales; family Asteraceae; genus Chrysanthemum; species Chrysanthemum makinoi. The sequence continues at coordinate 286,947,775 of OU343220.1, read as the reverse complement.
TGGCATACAGCTTCTCCTCTCTTAACAATCCTAAAATGAGCCTCAAATGCTTTTCGTGCTCCTCGCTACTCTTAGAGTATATCAAGATGTCGGCTATGAATACTATCACAAACTTATCCAGGTATGGCTTACACACTCGGTTCATGAGATCCATGAAAACCGCTGGCGTTTTGGTCAAACCAAACGACATCACTTGGAATTCATAGTGTCCATAACGCGTCCTAAACGCAGTCTTAGGGATATCCTCTTCTCGAACTCTAAGCTGGTGGTAACCAGATCGTAAATCAATCTTGGAAAAGACACTAGCTCCTTGGAGTTGGTCGAATAGGTCATCTATTCTAGGTAACGGATATCGGTTCTTCACTGTTAACTTATTCAATTCCTATAATCAATACACATCCGAAACGATCCATCCTTCTTCTTCACAAACAACACAGGTGCTCCCCACGGTGACGAACTTGGTCGAATGAATCCCTTCTCTGACAATTCAGCCAACTGTTTAGACAGTTCCTCCAATTCTCTTGGAGCAAGTCGATAAGGTGCCCGGGCTACGGGTGCCGCACCGGGTATCAACTCTATTTGGAATTCCACTTGTCGAACACGTGGAATCCCTGGCAGATCGTCGGGAAACACATCCAGAAATTCTCTAACGACGGGTACATCGTTGAGGTTTCTTTCACTCTTCTCCTCACTTTTCCTTTCAGAAATTCGAGCCAAGAAAAGACAACCTCCTCTGTCGATGTACTTCTGGGCCTTAATACAGGAGATGATGTGCAACCGGGAAGGACTTCCACAGTCGCTCCGATCTCCTTGTATGCTCAGAACTTTTCCTCCATACGGTAAACGCACAATCTTCTCATCACAAATGATGTGTGCACCGTTCTTCGATAACCAATCCATTCCGATAATGCCGTCAAAACTTCGTAAGGTAACTAGCAATAGATCTATACTAAACGGGCGGTCTAGGAAACTTAAGGTACAACCTCGAACTACGGTGTCTATCTTCTTTCTATTCCCATTCGCTAATTCCACATCGTAACTAAACCCTAGAGGTATTTGGGGGATTCCTAGTAATGGCATAAAGTTGGTGGATACGAAACTCATATCCGCACCAGTATCAAAAAGAATGGAAGCATAGCTATTATTGAGAAGGAACGTATCCATAACTACGTTAAGGTCCTCACCAGCTTCCTTCCCAATAGCGTAAACACGCGCTGTTCCCATGTCTCTCTGCTGATTCCTAGCACCATGGTTTCCCACAACCTCACGCTTCACAGGGTTTAAGCCATTACCTCCTACACATCGGTTAGCAAATCCTCCTACATTACCGGGATTTCCTCTCATCCACGGCTCTCGGCACTCATTCCTTAAGTGTCCCTTCTTTCCACATCCAAAACATGTGACAGTGGCCTTCCAGTCCGATCCCTGTGCAGTTTGAGTTGCAGCAAGTGGTCGGGACCTACAGTCTTTGGCCATATGTCCTACCTTAGAGCACTTCCAACACGCATTAGGGCATGGTCCATGGTGGTGTCGGTTACAACGACCACACACGGGTTTACTATCTTCATAATCATTCCTACCTCCATTTCCTATGGCGAACACCCTGGTTGACTCTTGCCGTGTGTTGCCATTTCCTTTAACAACTTTGTTCCTCTTCCTCTTATCACTCCTATCACTCTTACTCTTGTCTCCTACATCTAGCACATAAGAGTCCATCAAACGCTGAGCCACAGTAATTTCCTCATGCAAATTAACTGGCTTCGCATCGATGACATCATTTCGAGTAGCTAAAGGCAATCCATCAGTATACCTCTCAATCTTAAGTTCTTTAGTGCGAACCATTTCATGGCAAAGCAACGATAACTCTTGGAAATGACGAGTACAAGTCGCCATGTCAGTACCCTTAACCTTATGGTTCCAGAACTCACTTTCTAACTTCTTAACTTCATTCCTAGGACAGTAAGTCTTAATCAGGAGAGCCTTAAACTGAGTCCAAGTCATACTATAAGCTACATCAATCCCTACTGATCTGTGGTAATGGGTCCACCAGGTCAACGCCTCGTCCTTCAAAGTGAAGGTTGCATACTTAACCTTACAATCCTCATCACAGTTACTCACAGCAAACACAGATTCAGTTTTCTCCAACCACCTAGTTAGGTAAACTACTCCCTCAGTTCCTCCAAAATCAATGGGACCATAGAATCGGAACTCCTTATAGGTACAACCTCGAGTTCGATTCAGCACTGGGGTTCCACTAGAAGTGTTAGAAAGATTAGCCTCAGCTAGCAGTTCAGCGACACGCTGCGACACTAGCTGGTCAATGTGAGTTGGGTTCATGAGTGGAGGGTTTTGTAGAACAAGACCATTCTCAGCATGGTCATTCACATTCGGGTTCACAACATATGGTGCGGTCGGGGTCGGACGACGACCTCGACGACCAGGGGCAACAACAGCATCAGGAGCTGCTTGGTTGTTCCTAAGTGAGTTTCGTCTTGTTGCCACCATTCTGGAGGCAAGAAGAATAGTTTCATAAGTTCACAATTGACGCTCTAAAATAGAGTTGGGTTCCAATGATCACTAAACAACGCTCAATATCATAATCAAGGTCAACAAGGACAACGCTATACCGAAGCGAAACAATCAGATACCGCATCATAACTAAAAGATGCATGTTTCCAAAACCATAACTCATAGGTTTCAAAAGTGGAAATACATGGAAGGATTCGAAGAAATAAAAAACGATCCTAACAACGATAATAGTAAACAACTAGGATAAACCTACATCTCGAACCAAGTACTACTCAGTTTCAAGACGGTACAAAACCATGAATCTAGTACTATCTAGCCACGTCTACGATCACTCCTAAATGATCTCCAAATATCGTCCATCACTCTCCATAGTGATAAAATCCCCAAACGCTGAGAGACGCAATCCTTCCTAAGACTCACGACCTCCTTCTCCAAACTGTCGACCTTGCGCTGAAGCGCCTGGTCGGCCTCCAAGGCTGTCAGGCACTCTGTATGCCGGTACCCAACTCGCTCATAGAGTCCCGACAGACCTTCTCTCAAGGCCATCGACTTCTTCTCTACCTTAGTCAAATCTATCCTCAAATCCTCTACACCAGTCTTTGTCACTCCATCTAATCGATCTGACAACCTACTGAGACTAATATTCTGGGATATAATCCTCCTCCAGATCTGACCCGTACTCCCATACTCCGCGGGCTTCCGAAGCAATCTCCGATGGTATCTCAGATCCTAATGGGCTACCTATCTCAGGTGAGGGTGGAGGTGAATCAAAACCAAAAGGCTGTCCAGGGGACTCAGGCTCAGGTAAAGGAGAACCTGGTCCAGGAGAATGTGCAGGACTCTGCAAAGGAGGAGTACCCTCTTCTGGGATATCCTCATCATCCTCCTCTTGAGGATCCTCATCCTCATCAACATACTGCTCCTCAATCTCATCCTCCTCCTCAACCTCATACTCCTCCTCAACCTTATGCTCCTTCTCGCCCTCATCCATAGGGGGAGAGTCCATGAGTCGGAGTCTCTGTGCAGGTAAATCCTGAGGTGGTACACTAGGAGATCTAGGCCTCCTAAGACATGATGATACTGGTAAACGGATAGGTGATTATGGTGGTCTCACGGACATGCGGGCAGGGCTATAAGCAAGCCTAGGAGTCTGTGCTCACGCTAAGACCTGATGTAAAGTGAGTTTCCTAGATGAGCTAGGACGATCTGATGATGATGAACTAGTGTGACGAGAAATCTCATAAGGATCACCCTGCGCAACCGTCATGAGAGTCAATGCTGGCGAACTAGCAACAGCAAGGACCTCCTCATACACATCATAAGCTAGTGAAGGCATAGTCTGTGACAACGGCATAGGGTAGGTATAAGTGTTCGAAACAACTATTTTTAATAAGCGCATCAACTTAACCAAAACACATATCACATAATGAAAGCTTTAAAAGTAGAGGTACCGCATTACTCAAAACATGCCTTTAATAAAACACATAAATCATAATATATCGTTTACTCAAATCAAATTCCGCAATATCTCGACAATCGCATCTCATTTTCCCAAAACCAATAATCATATCTCATTTCCAAAACCAATAGTCATATCTCCAAATAATAACGTTTCCATAATCAGTTCACAATATCCTTTAACATATCATCTCATAATTCAAATCATAGTTCATACCATAATCAAATAAGAAGCTTCGGCTTGGCAAGCGGGCGTGCGTCGGTCGAGGATCAATTTTCTCAAAAAGTGGTTATAGTTTAGGGTTTATAAAATACCTAGTTCTCTATAACCTTGAGCTCTGATACCAATCTGTAACACCCCCAAATCTCGGTACAGCGGAAGACTTAATCAAGTTTTCGGGGCGTTACTATTGGATTGGTATCGCACACAAGTATAATAAAAGATAACCATTTATCCATTTAAAACCAATCCCAAATCAAATATGAAAACATTTAACCCGAAAATATAAATATTAGGCCCAAAATATAGTTTAATAAAATAGGTCCCCATAGTTTATCAGAGTCAGAAATGATCCTTGAACCCCGCCTTCTTGCCAAGCTTCCGCAATCCACATAATCCAAACATCTTTCAAATACCTGAGAAATCATGCTAAAAGGTCAGCTTACGCTGGTGAGTTCATAGGTTTAAGCTCGACAAAATCATAGTGGACTAATAAGAGTTGATTTGCTATGCAAGACCTAAGATAGATAAACACCGTTTTCACACCGATCCATGCCGGATCACCAATCATAACACACGTCCCGCATCCAGGGACAACTCGAGCTCGCGACTCTAGTCCAGCACTGTCGTGGCAAAATCTAGAACAATTGCCAACCCCGGACTAGGTCGATGTAGAAGTCTATTCTTAGTTAGGCACGGCTAACCTAAACTAAGGCAACAACTACCACACATCTATCTAAACAGTCAAGCATATAAGAAAATCCAAAATAGTTTTCACGGTCCAAAAACAACAGCATGATTCTCACCCCAAAGTAGTTCAAAACGTAATTAAAACTTAGATAAAAGTGGGGCTATGAAACTCACCTCAAGAAATCAACGCACAAATATCACTAGCAGAAGATAACAGAAATCACAGCACAACAACTATCGACTCAGCACAACCTATTAATGTAGACCAACTTTAATACACACATTCCTCGAAATCAACATTATCTACCCCAATATATTCCATTTCTTTATTTCCAAAAACGTCTCGTTTCACCATTAATCCTAGTGTTTGGTATCCTCATGTGGGTGTATCGACTCAATATGATGCCATGAATGCACTCAAACAACCAATATATAACTTAATGCGACACAATGAGACATCTAAACGATAAGCTCCATAGTTCAATAAGTTTCGGAATAAATAGTAGACTTTATCGAATTCGTCAACTCGATAAACTCATTCATTTATTCGTGTCGCTTATTATCCCATAAATCAATAGTATCCTAAAGAGTCATAAGAATAATTCACCCATTAATAAGGTTACCCAACGTACCTAGCGGGCTCTTATTAGATTTGCCAACCTAATAAGTCCGCTACCTACGTGGATCAACACTATTAACGTTAGGTTATCCGTAACCCATGCACACATAACGCAAATAAATAATTACTTATCCAATATTAAATGTCCACAATTGACATTTATTGATAAACGTGTACTCAAAACCTTATTTACTTATTTATTACAAAACCTTTCCAATTTAGTCGTTAGTTTCCGTTTAAAATAGTAAATAACAAGATAAATCTTGTTATCGATATTTTTGGTACAAAAGCCCATTATTATTTACATTTCATAGTTTTATTAGCATTTTCATATATATATATATATATATATATATATATATATATATATACACATATATATATATATATATATATATATATATATATATATATTTCATCAAATTCCATTATTAATCTCATATCGTTATTCGTTTCGAGTCCACAAGCACGAGTCATAACTTCTCGGCTTTTAATCAATCAATTGTCCAAATTATACTAAAGTCCATGTTACGGCTTTGTCGGAGTCAACTATTGACTAAAAAGCCAAAGTGACGTCGACGTAGCTCAAAGTCAACATTATATATATCAAGTCCAAATTAAATGTCATAATATCGCAATTTAATCCCAAACCAACTCAAAACAATCTCGCCAACCAATCAATTAACCAAAAGTACTCAAAACCAATGTTATGACCCTAATGGTCATAACACGGTCGCGGTCAAGACCACGTGAACCAAACAAGCTCTAGAAGCTTTTCGGCTCCACGCGTCTCATCCAAACCTCAACTACATCATCCAATAAGCTACCAAATCGACCCGACTCGAACCCACGACCCAAGTAGGCCACATACGCAAGCCCAAGGCCACGTACGTGCCTCTTGTGTCTCGTACACCTCACGACTCACACCCAAACACAACCAAACCAATTCTACAACACTCCAATCCAATCATTCAAGCTCCAAACATCAACCAAACACAAAACCCATCAACTATTCTTAACCAAGAACATGCAACTAAACCCTAAATGCACAAACCCATCAAATTAATACACCACACATGTTCCAAACACTAATTACTTGTTTACTTAGTCACTAATTAGCTTTAATTTCATGTTCCACCCAAAAGCCCCAAATTAGTTCATAGGGTCGAAACCCTAATTCCCAATTCGTGGGTTTTTATTGCCCAATCAAGCTCAAAACATGTTCCCTTTACCTTATCTAATCACCAATTGCAAAAGCCCTTTGAAACCCTAAAAGTACGAATCTTAATTCTTGAATTTGAAGATGTTAATGAAGTCCAAATTAAGTGTATGATATATGGTTGGAAAGAGGAGAAAGAGATCTATATTTTAGTGGTGGAGGTGGTGGTGGACGCGCCGGCGTACGGTGGTGGTGGCCGGAATAGTGGCCGGCGGCCACTAAGGTGTTATTAGGGTTTTTAGTGAGAGAAAACTAGAGAGAGAAATGGTGTTGTGTGTGTTTTCTATTGAGAGAAACAATGAGGTGAAATGAGGTATATGGGTGGTATATATAATCGTGAGCTAAGGACCTCAAAATAAATAATTTAGGAGGGGAGGGCTAAGCTAAAAAGGGAGGGTTCGGGTTGAAACTTTTCATATCTATCTCGTTTACCCTTTCCCGAGCTCACATATCGTCCCCCGAGTGTTCCACGACATTTATTTAACTTTCCAACATCGTTACTTACGTTTTTCCATGAGTTTTGACTATTTATTTGTTAATTTTCGAGTTACGGTCTAAAAGTTACAATAACTCTTGTTTTAGGCTTTTCTAGTCCCGAATCGAATAGTGCCTACCAAATAGAGTTAAAACGCATACGATAGCTCATTTAATAATGAAATAAACCGCAAAAACCAATCGACGATATAAAATCAGGTCACGGTTTATAAAATAGTGATAAAGGGAAATCTCAGTTTAATTTAACGTAATGCGGTTACCTAAAATAGACTCCCTAAATTACCGGTTGTCACAGCCTCACAGCCTCAGAAGAAACCCGTCCCCGGGTTTCACTCGGAGTTGCTTGATAGCATGAAAAGTTTAGGATACTTCCTACGGAAAACATCCTCACGTTCCCAAGTGAACTCCGGTCCATGCCGGGAGTTCCAACGAACCTTAATAATCGGAATACGGCTATTATTCAGCCTCTTAATCTCACGATCCATAATCTCAATCGGTTCCTCAACAAAATTCAATTTCTCATCAATACGAATATCTCTTAAGGGCAAAACTATGTTTTTTTTCCGAAAGACATTTCTTAAGATTACTAACATGAAAGACATTGTGTACACTACTCAATTCCGATGGTAGCTCCAAGCGGTATGCTACCGGTCCGATTCTTTCCAGATTGGAAAGGACCAATATATCGGGATTGAGTTTTCACGCTTCCCAAAATGAATCACTCCTTTCCAAGGAGAAACTTTCAACATAACACGATCTCCAACCCGAAATTCTAAAGGTTTACGTCTCTTATCGGCATAACACTTTTGTCTATCACGAGCGGTTTGCAACCGGTTACGAATCTGAACTATCTTCTCGGTGGTTTCTAGGACAAGTTCGGGACCTGTAAGTTGACTTTCGCCAACCTCTCGCCACAAACGGAGAACGACATTTTCGGCCATACAATGCCTCAAATGGAGCGACCTTAATGCTAGAGTGATAACTATTGTTGTAAGAGAATTCGCCAAAAGGTGTCTCTCCCACCTTTGCCGAAATCGATAACACACCGCTTTAGGCATATCCTCTAAATCTGAATGGTTCACTTCGCTTTGACCATCGATTCGTGGATGTAAGCATTACTCATATCCAAATTCTTCCTAATGCTTTCGTAACGACTTCCGAAGTGGGATGTAAAACGACTATCCCTATCAGAAATGATAGATATCGGTACACCATGACGCGATACTATCTCCTTAAGATACAATCGAGCAAGCTTATCAAGACTATCGGTTTCACTAATAGCTAAGAGGTGAGCAGACTTAGTTAAACGATCAACTATTACCCGTAGCGTCATTGCCTCTAATTGTTCTCAGTAATTTAGTGATCATCCATGGTTATTCGCTCCCATTTTCATTCCCGGGAGTTCCGGGTTGAACTAAAAGTCACGATGGTTTTGATGTTAGGCCTTGACTTTAGAATAAGTCAGGCACCAACTAACATACTGAGCTATATCGGCTTTCATATTGGGCCACCAATAAAGTTTCTTAAGATGCTGATACATCTTATCACTGAGGGGATGAATAGAGTATTTTGACTTATGCGACTCGTGCATAATCAACTCACGGATTCCACCATGAAAGGGTATCCACTTCGTCTCCTGAAGCATAATGTTCCATCGGAACGCTTCAAGAAGCCGTTTTCACTTTCTACCATTCCATGAATATTATCATAAGGGACGGTTCTCTTACTCAATGCCTCTCTTGGCTAAAATTTGAGATGGTGGAGGAAACAATGGTCATTCCTAAGGATCTAACAAGTAGGGGTGGAATGTCCTCCTTACGACTAAGTGCATCAGCCACAACATTAGCCTTACCAGGATGATTGATCGGTGCAAAACCGTCAAGTTATCTCACACAAGCTAGCCACTTGTGAATGGCTAACCATAAGAAACTCAAAACAGGTCAAACACCAAATGCAATTTAAGATCAGAGGAATATAGTGGATTCCTGGGTCGTTAAGTCCCACGGAGGATGAATTGGTGTTTAACACAGTCAGATGTCGAATAATCACTAAGGATAGTGATCAATAAGGATTTTGATGAATAATTATACCTAAAGAAAAGATCTATAAATTACAGCGACTTAAATGCAAATTAAAGGAAATTAAAAAGTTAAAATATATTAAATGAACGCTATCACAATTTTTACAATGATGTTTTTGTGATTTTATAAAACAAAATAACTTAAATAAACTATTTTAATTAAAACTTAAACTTAAATTATCTAAAAATGTGATTTAAAATGAAAACGTAAGTTATTTATAAAAATTACGCGAGTGCGCAAGCAAAAACGTAAAATTTATGAAATAAAAGTCCTACAAGTGTAAAAACAATTTTCTTACTTAATATATGACAAAAGAAAATTTTAGAAAAAAGAATTATATTTTTTTGACTTTTATATTTTTTATTATGAATTAAATAAGATTTTACACTAATTAAATGTTTAAAAATACTAAAACTATTTAGAAAAATCTGAAACTTTTTTATAAAATACTTAATACTAATACAAACTAAAGAAAAATAAAAAGGATGAAAAAGCTAGTTCAAATAAGCTAGAAATAAGCTAATATGTTCGTATAAGCTAAATGAACAAGGAAGACTTATGTATTAAATTGTGCGTGATATAACCAGTCAAAGACCCAAGGGCAACTGGTATACAGGTACACACTATCACTCTCAAAGGTGGGAGGTCTCAGGTTCGAGCATGCCTCCCCACCTTTTTGCAAACATTTTATTTTGGATTTTTCTTTACAAACTTGTTAAGCACAAGAAAATAAGCACTTTTTATAACTATGACTTTTTATAAAAAGCACTGATAAGCTCAGAAATAGCTTATTTATCTCAACAGTGAATAAGAAAATGGAAAATAAGCACAAGTGTTAGCTAAATGGTTATTAAGCTAATGAATAAGCAAAAGCTAAACTGAAAATAAGCTAGTCAAAGGATAGTAAGCTATTATTACAACTGAATAAGCAAAAGAACTTAGAATTAAGCACCAAATAAGCTAAAATAAGCACTAATATAACTGATTAAACAGGACACTTTAATGAATCACTAGGCACCTTCTAACTTATTTTTAAGCACTTAAATAAGCTAGAAACTTAAAACAAACACTTAGATTAGCAAGATGACCAGATAAGCTATCCAAAAAGCTAAAGCTTTAACAGTGGGGTCCACTAGAGAGCTTTTGGTGAGCTTATTAAAAAGCTGAAAAACACTGAATATGACTCAGTGTATGCTTAATAGAATGGGACAAACTAATAAGCACTAGCACCCTATCTAAAAAGCTACAAACTGAAATATTAAACTTGGAACTCAAAGATGGCCAGGTTAGCTTCACAAAAAGCCAAGAATCAAAAGCTGTGATGAACTAATGAGCTTTTTGCAAGCTTGTGATTCGAAGCTTAAAACTTGCGTACACGGGCACATTTTGACTTTTGAAATAAACTAGTAGGTTGACTTTTATGAACTTTAAATCAAAGCTAATGACTGATTATGTTAAGTTAAGGTATAATAAAACTATAATAAGCTGAATCACCAAGATCTAAACAGCTATGATGAGTTTTACTTCCTAAAATCTAACGATTAACTATAGAAATGAAATTAAAAGGTATTTTGACTTTTAACCAAAAGAGCATCGGTTTTCTTTAATGAGATGAGTTACTAAGAACTAATGAGACTTGTATTAACAAAGACAATGACTAGAACAACCTTTATCACAGTTAAACAAAGTAAACCAAACACACCTTAACTAAACTGATTTGGAAATTTTCAAAGCAAATCAAAGATTGAAACCATGCCATAGATAACAGACCTTATAATATCAATTACTAGGACTAAATAGACACTAAACAACAGTATTAACATCATAAAGCGAGGTATGACAACTATGATCTTTTAACTGTGAAAATGATATTTTTGCTAACTACAAATTTAAAAGAACAAATAACTGGTTTTATGGTTTGATTACACTTAACTATAACTAATGAACATGAAAACACAAAGATTTGAGCTATTGACTGTATTACATAGTAAAATGCCAAAATGAATCAAAAAGCTTACAAGTGGATTCAAGCACAAGCTGAGAACGAGGACTTGTAAACACTTCCTAAAGCTTACCAATAAGCTCTATACCAAGGCCATCCATAATCTACCTTGCTCCATTTCTTTCTTGCATCTTTCACCATGGATTTTTATTTTTCAACTATTTATTTATATTTTTGGTGATTTTTAATTTTTGCTTCTAAACTGACTTTTAAAGTAACTAATAGCTTTAATAAGCTATATAGGAGCTTATGTGGCCCTATTCAGTCTTTAATAACAATTAACTAACAACATTAGAACATTTTGATATTTTGAACTTGTAAATATGCATAAACTGAAATCGTGTACAAGAATTGAAATTGAAACTGAAATTAAGTTTTTAATATCTTGAGATAAGATTACAACACTCTTGAAAGTTTAAACATAAACCAGAAAACTTAAATTTATTAAAACGACATACGAAAATTAAATTACACTAAGCTACTACTACTACTTTCTTTCTCTGACTTCTTTCTTTATTTATATTGATCTATGTCGACCTCTAAATCTTTCCCACCTCTTCTCATCCCTTGGATCATTAGAAATCATCAAAACCATACATGTGGAGTTTTTGGCGGGAAAAGTCTTTGAGTTGGTTTCTGCAATTAATGCAGTTTGGTGTATGTGGAGGTGGAGGGGGGTTGGTATACAGCTGGGGAGCAGGTGTAAAGGTGGAGGTGAGGTGGAGAAACCATGGTGGTTTCTAGTTTTGGAATAGCAGGTGAGGGGGAGAAGGAGAAACAGTGGAGGCGGTTTCTTATTTTTAAAAACTGGGTTTGGGCTTGGACTGGGCTTGGGTAAACTGGGTTATGTATTTTGGGTTGGGTGTTTAGTAATAAAAGGGTCCGTTTGGTTTAATATAAGCACAAGGACCAATATTGCAATTTATGAATTCTTGAAGGGCTGATCCTGTCAACAATCCAAAGTAATCATAAGGACCTATCTTGCCATTCTTTAATAGTACAAGGACCATTAGTGATAAAATCCCATTTTTTATGATTCCAAGGACCTTTAATGTCATTTTTGAAACTTAAGGGACCAAACATGTAATTTTCCAAAAGTTTATCATAAGGACCAATTTTGCCATTTATGAATAGTACAAGGCTTATTTTTGATAAATTTCCATTTTTAAATTCACCAAGGACTATTTTTGACATTTTTCAAAGTTTAAGGACTAAAGTTGTCATTTTGTAAACTTTAAACTTTAAAGGGTTTATTTTGACAACTTTTGAATCCCATGGACCTTAAATGACATTTTATAAGTTTTTGAATTACCAGGGACTGTTTTTGACAACTATTGAAACTTGGGGGACTAAAACTGCCAATTATGCAAACTTGATACATTTTTCATCTGATTTTGATATTTTTGCATTTAAAACACATAAAACACTTATTTGTGATATTTTCATCATTTTGATGCATTTCTGAGTGTTTTCAGATGTTTTTGCAGTTTAGATGGTACAAAAATGATGAGTATTTAGACACTCATCAATCCCCCACACTAAGATATTGCTAGTCCCTAGCAATGTTTTATGAAAAGTTAATGGATTTTATCTCTTTACCAAAAGCCATTACTTCTTGAGTAGCCAATTGTTTTAGTTCAAGTAAGAACTTTGGTACAATGATAACCAAATGATTTTGAGCAAATCACCAGCTGTAAACGGTTGATTTGTCTTTACCGAAGCCGTTTGCTCGGACTAGCCAACTCTTAGATAAATTATCAATATTATCTTTGGTGAGTCGATTACCAATTATGGTTTTTCCACTGCCTTTACCACAAGCCATAAACTTGCTGGCTAGCCAACTTTTCACTAATTAAAGATATGGTGAGATGAACACCATACAATTTTGGGCAAATTGCAAGCCATAAACGGATTTGAGATATCTTTACAAAGAGCCGTTTGCTCTGGATTAGCCAATCCTTATGTGGGTTAGACATGGTGGACTGATTACCATTTGTTGTGTTTAGTACATAGTACTTCCACTACAAAAATTTTAAAATTTGGCCATTTTGGGGAAAAAGGGACTAAAAGGGTACATTTATGATCAAATTTCGCAGAGCGATTTCCCCACTTAGAAATGAATATTGTCCTCAATATTCAAAGTACCGGCTGTTATGCCGAAACTTAGAACGTAAAAAGATAACATTATTAGCTAAGTGTAGAAACACAACAATTATTCTCTTTTTTAATATGTACAACAATTTTCATTCATTTTTTTTTTTTATTATATGAAAACTTATATACAACAACGGGGCATCTCCCCCACACTAGGGTGGTACTCATGGGTGAAAACCCATGTGGTGCTTGCTAATGTTTTTGATTCCCGAGTCACTAGCTTGACTCGACCCCGAATTAAATGGTTCATGGGGAAGCAAAGTGGAAGAAACAATCTTCATCGGACTTTCATTCAAAATGTTTGTATAAACATTTAAGCACGTGAAAGTTCCACACCGATGAGATATACATAGAACCGGCTTACAAATGATAAATGAAAATGCCGGGGTCAAAGATAGTGTCTTCATTCCCGAAGGAGTGAAGAACGAGGAAGCTACGGGATAAGTGAAGAAGAGAAAGAAAGTCATGATAAAAATCTTGACTAACTCATCATCATCCGAAGGAGAATTCATGATAGCATGAATTTCATCTTTTAAGCTCAATTGGTCTAGACATATCCCGAGTGTGTCTAGATCAAAGTAGAAGTTATCATACTCCGATAGAGATATGATATGAGTGAGTTCACAGGAGAACTCCTCAAAGGAGAATGATTCATATTCAGGATTGATTTGACTGAGTTCACTGGGGAACTCCTCAAAAGTGAATGATTCATAATCGGGGAGAGAATTAAGAGAATGAGAAGTGGTAATACCACTAATCTTCTCTCCCATATGATCAAAATGGAACGCGTTTGCAATTCGGAATAGAATCATCGAACAAAGTTCACTATCCTCAAAGGGATAGGATATGAAATAGCAGCTTTTCATTAAAAGCCTCGATTCTAGAAATGAGAAGATTAACATTCAATAATGTAAGACGAAGAGCTTCGTCTTGGATTATTTCTTCATCATGCTCTTCTCCTAAGCTAACAGCCGAAGGTAATCCCCCACATAACTTATGTCTCCACAAGATAAAGAATATTCCTCATCAGAATCAGAGAACATCTCAATATGATCATTTTGGAAGACAAGAGGAGGAGGTATATCACACACATGATCAAGAATTCCCTGTGACTCTCTTGGGACAAGGTTCTCAACACTAGACTTTATGAATTCGTCCCTGATTCCTTTTCGAAACAAGTGTCAAGATGCTCGTCCCCCATGCTCTAGAGAGTGAGTGGGAATATCGGTGTGATAGCAACAGCACGGTGAGGGAGTTGAGAAGGACTAGCATACATATGTTTTATACTTTCCATTTGTTCTTCCGCTAGTAATTCCATCATAGTCTTTTCTCCCTGATTTTTCATGGAAGGAATTTCAACTGATGAACTTGATGAACCTGTACAAAATTGACGAATATCAAGGGTAACTTCATCATCATCGTCATCAGGAATGAAACGGAATCGAGAGCTAGATTTAGCTGCTTTTCTTTGCAATTGATTCCCTAATAGATTTTTCAAAGGCAATTTGGGAATCTAATTTAGCGCCGCTCTTCGGCTAACAAAACTTCCATGGATTTCTCATTTGGATTATTTTGGGAGTGTTTACATTCCTTCAAATCTTTCACTAAATCCAAAAGATCAAGGAGAAGATTTTGAGGAAGTGGCTCAGGCTGAGGTGGTGCCTGATTCATTTAGTACTGTAGAGGTTGTTCATGATACGAAGAGTCGTAATTGTTACAAGGAAATGGATTCCTTGTTTGACAATCCGAGCTAGAGTGTGGACCTCCACAATACTCACAACAGTAAAACTGATGTGGCCGTGAGTTATATGTGTTGTAGTCATAATTGTTATCAGGAACCTGCTCATAGACAAGCGTGTTTCCCGATTGACAATCGAACGTAGTGTGAACCACCACAGTACTCACAACAAGATTAAAACTCTTGAGTCTCACAGTGTGGTAGCTGATGGAATAAATCTTTGTGTTATGGTAGGAATAGGGATCCGGTTATAGACGTAACAGTTTCCTGATTCCACCATGCTACAACTGGGGCAATTGCCACCATTATAAGGACCACCACACCATTGACAATCAAGAGGGTGAGGATAAGACATAGAAAGAATCAAATGGTTCTAGAGGGGTTGGGATGAAGAATCAAAGATGTGAGAGGGTAAAGATGGATATTTTTGGATTTTTGGTAAAACATTTTATAAAAACAAAGAATGAAAATATTTTTGGTGTTGTTAACACTTTAGGAAAAATGTTAATGAACTTTTTTATTTTTAAAAAATTGTTTACAAAAAGGTGGTATATGTGCAAGTAATCGGGGTCTAAAACTGCTTAGAACACGCTTACAAAGCCTCCCGCAGCGCGCAAAATTTGATCGGTGCAAACCCGTCAAGTTATCTCACACAAGCTAGCCACTTGTGAATGGCTAACCGTAAGAAACTCAAAACAGGTCAAACACCTAATGCAATTTAAGATCGAGGAATATAGTGGATTCCTGGGTCGTTAAGTCCCACGGAGGATGAATTGGTGTTTAACACAGTCAGATGTCGAATAATCACTAAGGATAGTGATCAGTAAGGATTTTGATGAATAATTATACCTAAAGAAAAGATCTATAAATTACAGCGACTTAAATGCAAATTAAAGGAAATTAAAAAGTTAAAATATATTAAATAAACGCTATCACTATTTTTACAATGATGTTTTTGTGATTTTATAAAACAAAATAACTTAAATAAACTATTTTAATTAAAACTTAAACTTAAATTATCTAAAAATGTGATTTAAAATGAAAACGTAAGTTATTTATAAAAATTACGCGAGTGCGCAAGCAAAAACGTAAAATTTATGAAATAAAAGTCCTACAAGTGTAAAAACAATTTTCTTACTTAATATATGACAAAAGAAAATTTTAGAAAAAAGAATTATATTTTTTTGACTTTTATATTTTTATTATGAATTAAATAAGATTTTACACTAATTAAATGTTTAAAAATACTAAAACTATTGAGAAAAATCTGAAACTTTTTTATAAAATACTTAATACTAATACAAACTAAAGAAAAATAAAAAGGATGAAAAAGCTAGTTCAAATAAGCTAGAAATAAGCTAATATGTTCGTATAAGCTAAATGAACAAGGAAGACTTATGTATTAAATTGTGCGTGATATAACCAGTCAAAGACCCAAGGGCAACTGGTATACAGGTACACACTATCACTCTCAAAGGTGGGAGGTCTCAGGTTCGAGCCTGCCTCCCCACCTTTTTGCAAAACATTTTATTTTTGGATTTTTACTTTTGAAACTTATTAAGCACAAGAAAATAAGCAATTTTTACAACTACCACTTTTTATGAAACGCAATGATAAGCTCAGAAATAGCTTATTTATCTCAACAGTGAATAAGAAAATGGAAAATAAGCACAAGTGTTAGCTAAATGGTTATTAAGCTAATGAATAAGCAAAAGCTAAACTGAAAATAAGCTAGTCAAAGGATAGTAAGCTATTATTACAACTGAATAAGCAAAAGAACTTAGAATTAAGCACCAAATAAGCTAAAATAAGCACTAATATAACTGATTAAACAGGACACTTTAATGAATCACTAGGCACCTTCTAACTTATTTTTAAGCACTTAAATAAGCTAGAAACTTAAAACAAACACTTAGATTAGCAAGATGACCAGATAAGCTATCCAAAAAGCTAAAGCTTTAACAGTGGGGTCCACTAGAGAGCTTTTGGTGAGCTTATTAAAAAGCTGAAAAACACTGAATATGACTCAGTGTATGCTTAATAGAATGGGACAAACTAATAAGCACTAGCACCCTATCTAAAAAGCTACAAACTGAAATATTAAACTTGGAACTCAAAGATGGCCAGGTTAGCTTCACAAAAAGCCAAGAATCAAAAGCTGTGATGAACTAATGAGCTTTTTGCAAGCTTGTGATTCTGAGCTTAAAACTGTGCACAGGGCACATTTTGACTTTTTGAAATAAACTAGTAGGTTGACTTTTATGAACTTTAAATTAAAGCTAATGACTGATTATGTTAAGTTAAGGTATAATAAAACTATAATAAGCTGAATCACCAAGATCTAAACAGCTATGATGAGTTTTACTTCCTAAAATCTAACAGTTAACTATAGAAATGAAATTAAAATGTATTTTGACTTTTAACCAAAAGAGCAATCTTTGGTTTTCTTCTGAGATGAGTTACTAAGAACTAATGAGACTTGTATTAACAAAGACAATGACTAGAACAACCTTTATCACAGTTAAACAAAGTAAACCAAACACACCTTAACTAAACTGATTTGGAAATTTTCAAAGCAAATCAAAGATTGAAACCATGCCATAGATAACAGACCTTATAATATCAATTACTAGGACTAAATAGACACTAAACAACAGTATTAACATCATAAAACTGAGGTATGACAACTATGATCTTTTAACTGTGAAAATGATATTTTTGCTAACTACAAATTTAAAAGAACAAATAACTGGTTTTATGGTTTGATTACACTTAACTATAACTAATGAACATGAAAACACAAAGATTTGAGCTATTGACTGTATTACATAGTAAAATGCCAAAATGAATCAAAAAGCTTACAAGTGGATTCAAGCACAAGACTGAGAACTGAGGACTTGTAAACACTTCCTAAAGCTTACCAATAAGCTCTATACCAAGGCCATCCAGAATCTACCTTGCTCCAGCTTTCTTGCATCTTTCACCATGGATTTTTATTTTTCAACCATTTATTTATATTTTTGGTGATTTTTAATTTTTGCTTCTAAACTGACTTTTAAAGTAACTAATAGCTTTAATAAGCTATATAGGAGCTTATGTGGCCCTATTCAGTCTTTAATAACAATTAACTAACAACATTAGAACATTTTGATATTTTGAACTTGTAAATATGCATAAACTGAAATCGTGTACAAGAATTGAAATTGAAACTGAAATTAAGTTTTTAATATACTGAGATAAGATTACAACACTCTTGAAAGTTTAAACATAAACCAGAAAACTTAAATTTATTAAAACGACATACGAAAATTAAATTACACTAAGCTACTCTACTACTTTCTTTCTCTCAGCTTCTTTCTTTATTTATATTGATCTATGTCGACCTCTGAATCTTTCCCACCTCTTCTCATCCCTTGGATCATTAGAAATCATCAAAACCATACATGTGGAGTTTTTGGCGGGAAAAGTCTTTGAGTTGGTTTCTGCAATTAATGCAGTTTGGTGTATGTGGAGGTGGAGGGGGGTTGGTATACAGCTGGGGAGCAGGTGTAAAGGTGGAGGTGAGGTGGAGAAACCATGGTGGTTTCTGGTTTTGGAATAGCAGGTGAGGGGGAGAAGGAGAAACAGTGGAGGCGGTTTCTTATTTTTAAAAACTGGGTTTGGGCTTGGACTGGGCTTGGGTAAACTGGGTTATGTATTTTGGGTTGGGTGTTTAGTAATAAAAGGGTCCGTTTGGTTTAATATAAGCACAAGGACCAATATTGCAATTTATGAATTCTTGAAGGGCTGATCCTGTCAACAATCCAAAGTAATCATAAGGACCTATCTTGCCATTCTTTAATAGTACAAGGACCATTAGTGATAAAATCCCATTTTTTATGATTCCAAGGACCTTTAATGTCATTTTTGAAACTTAAGGGACCAAACATGTAATTTTCCAAAAGTTTATCATAAGGACCAATTTTGCCATTTATGAATAGTACAAGGCTTATTTTTGATAAATTTCCATTTTTAAATTCACCAAGGACTATTTTTGACATTTTTCAAAGTTTAAGGACTAAAGTTGTCATTTTGTAAACTTTAAACTTTAAAGGGTTTATTTTGACAACTTTTGAATCCCATGGACCTTAAATGACATTTTATAAGTTTTTGAATTACCAGGGACTGTTTTTGACAACTATTGAAACTTGGGGGACTAAAACTGCCAATTATGCAAACTTGATACGTTTTTCATCTGATTTTGATATTTTTGCATTTAAAACACATAAAACACTGATTTGTGATATTTTCATCATTTTGATGCATTTCTGAGTGTTTTCAGATGTTTTTGCAGTCTAGATGGTACAAAAATGATGAGTATTTAGACACTCATCAATGATAACGAATCTCACAGTCATAATCACTAAGCAATTCCAACCAACGACGTTGTCTCATGTTCAGTTCCTTCTGATCTATGATATGCTTCAAACTCTTATGGTCAAAAAAATACTACACACTTGGTTCCATACATGTAATGTCTCCAAATCCTAAGAGCAAACACTACAGCACCTAACTCAAGGTCATGGGTGGTGTAGTTTTTCTCATGCTTCTTAAGTTGTCGGGATGCATAAGCAATCACCTTCTCACGTTGCATCAAAACAGCACCTAAGCCTTTATGCGAAGCGTCACAATACACAACAAAATCTTCACTTCCTTCAGGCAAAGCTAGGATGGGCGCACTACACAAATTCTCCTTCAGAAGTTGGAATGCTTCTTCTTCCTTTTCTCCCCATTCATACTTAACATCCTTCTATGTTAATTTGGTCAGCGACTTAGCTATCTTAGCAAATCCCTCAATGAATCTCCTATAATAGCCTGCTAAACCTAGAAACTGTCAGATTTCTGATGGGTTCTTAGGAGCTGCCCATTCCTTAATGGCCTTAATCTTAGCTGGGTCAACATGAATACCTCGACTATCTATCACATGGCCTAAGAATTGCACGGACGGAATCCAAAATTCACACTTAGAGAATTTGGCATACAGCTTCTCCTCTCTTAACAATCCTAAAATGAGCCTCAAATGCTTTTCGTGCTCCTCGCTACTCTTAGAGTATATCAAGATGTCGTCTATGAATACTATCACAAACTTATCCAGGTATGGCTTACACACTCGGTTCATGAGATCCATGAAAACCGCTGGCGTTTTGGTCAAACCAAACGACATCACTTGGAATTCATAGTGTCCATAACGCGTCCTAAACGCAGTCTTAGGGATATCCTCTTCTCGAACTCTAAGCTGGTGGTAACCAGATCGTAAATCAATCTTGGAAAAGACACTAGCTCCTTGGAGTTGGTCGAATAGGTCATCTATTCTAGGTAACGGATATCGGTTCTTCACTGTTAACTTATTCAATTCCTATAATCAATACACATCCGAAACGATCCATCCTTCTTCTTCACAAACAACACAGGTGCTCCCCACGGTGACGAACTTGGTCGAATGAATCCCTTCTCTGACAATTCAGCCAACTGTTTAGACAGTTCCTCCAATTCTCTTGGAGCAAGTCGATAAGGTGCCCGGGCTACGGGTGCCGCACCGGGTATCAAATCTATTTGGAATTCCACTTGTCGAACACGTGGAATCCCTGGCAGATCGTCGGGAAACACATCCAGAAATTCTCTAACGACGGGTACATCGTTGAGGTTTCTTTCACTCTTCTCCTCACTTTTCCTTTCAGAAATTCGAGCCAAGAAAAGACAACCTCCTCTGTCGATGTACTTCTGGGCCTTAATACAGGAGATGATGCGCAACCGGGAAGGACTTCCACAGTCGCTCCGATCTCCTTGTATGCTCAGAACTTTTCCTCCATACGGTAAACGCACAATCTTCTCATCACAAATGATGTGTGCACCGTTCTTCGATAACCAATCCATTCCGATAATGACGTCAAAACTTCCTAAGGTAACTGGCAATAGATCTATACTAAACGGGCGGTCTAGGAAAATTAAGGTACGTCTATCTTCTCTCTATTCCCATTCGCTAATTACACATCGTAACTAAACCCTAGAGGTGTTTGGGGGATTCCTAGTAATGGCATAAAGTTGGTGGATACAAAACTCATATCCGCACCAGTATCAAACAGTATGGAAGCATAGCGATTATTAAGAAGGAACGTACCCATAACTACGTTAGGGTCCTCACCGCTTCCTTCCTTCCCAATAGCGTAAACAAGCGTTGTTCCCATGTCTCTCTGCTGATTCCTAGCACCATGGTTTCCCTGGTTTCCCACAACCTCACGCTTCACAGGGTTTAAGCCATTACCTCCTACACCTCGGTTAGCAAATCCTCCTACATTACCGGGATTTCCTCTCATCCACGGCTCTCGGCACTCATTCCTGAAGTGTCCCTTCTTTCCACATCCAAAAAATGTGACAGTGGCCTTCCAGTCCGATCCCTGTGCAGTTTGAGCTGTAGCAAGTGGTCGGGACCTACAGTCTTTGGCCATATGTCCTACCTTAGAGCACTTTCAACACGCATTCGGGCATGGTCCATGGTGGTGTCGGTTACAACGACCACACACGGGTTTACTATCTTCATAATCATTCCTACCTACATTTCCTATGGCGAACACCCTGGCTGACTCTTGCCATGTGTTGCCATTTCCTTTAACAACTTCGTTCCTCTTCCTCTTATCACTCCTATCACTCTTACTCTTGTCTCCTACATCTTGCACATAAGAGTCCTTCAAACGCTGAGCCACAGTAATTGCCTCATGCAAATTAATAGGCTTCGCAGCGATGACATCATTACGAGTAGCTAAAGGCAATCCATCAGTATACCTCTCAATCTTAAGTTCTTCAGTGCGAACCATTTCAGGGCAAAGCAACGATAACTCTTGGAAATGACGAGAATAAGTCGCCATGTCAGTACCCTTAACCTTATGGTTCCAGAACTCACTTTCTAACTTCTAAACTTCATTCCTAGGACAGTAAGTCTTAATCAGGAGAGCCTTAAACTGAGTCCAAGTCATACTATAAGCTACATCAATCCCTACTGATCTGTGGTAATTGTTCCACCAGGTCAACGCCTCGTCCTTCAAAGTGAAGGTTGCATACTTAACCTTACAATCCTCATCACAGTTACTCACAGCAAACACAGATTCAGTTTTCTCCAACCACCTAGTTAGGTAAACTACTCCCTCAGTTCCTCCAAAATCAATGGGACCACAGAATCGGAACTCCTTATAGGTACAACCTCGAGTTCGATTCAGCACTGGGGTTCCACTAGAAGTGTTAGAAAGATTAGCCTCAGCTAGCAGTTCAGCGACACGCTGCGACACTAGCTGGTCAATGTGGGTTGGGTTCACGAGTGGAGGGTTTTGTGGAACAGGACCATTCTCAGCATGGTCGTTCACATTCGGGTTCATATCATGTGGTGCGGTTGGGGTCGGACGACGACCTCGATGACCAGGGGCAACAACAGCAGCAGGAGCTGCTCGGTTGTTCCTAAGTGAGTTTCGTCTTGTTGCCACCATTCTGGAGGCAAGAAGAACAGTTTCATAAGTTCACAATTGACGCTCTAAAATAGAGTTGGGTTCCAATGATCACTAAACAACGCTCAATATCATAATCAAGGTCAACAAGGACAATGCTATACCGAAGCGAAACAATCAGATACCGTATCATAACTAAAGGATGCATGTTTCCATAACCATAACTCATAGGTTTCAAAAGTGGAAATACATGGAAGGATTCGAAGAAATCAAAAACGACCCTAACAACGATAATAGTAAACAACTAGGATAAACCTACATCTCGAACCAAGTACTACTCAGTTTCAAGACGGTACAAAACCATGAATCTAGTACTATCTAGCCACGTCTACGAGCACTCCTAAATGATCTCCAAATATCGTCCATCACTCTCCATAGTGATAAAATCCCCAAACGCTGAGAGTCGCAATCCTTCCTAAGACTCACGAACTCCTTCTCCAAACTGTCGACCTTGCGCTAAAGCGCCTGGTCGGCCTCCAAGGCTGTCAGGCACTCTGTATGCCGGTACCCAACCCGCTCATAGAGTCCCGACAGACCTTCTCTCAAGGACATCGACTTATTCTCTACCTTAGTCAAATCTTTCCTCAAATCCTCTACACCAGTCCTCGTCACTCCATCTAATCGATCTGACAACCTACTGAGACTAATATTCTGGGATATAATCCTCCTCCAGATCTGACTCGTACTCCCATACTCCGCGTTCTTCGAAGCAATCTTCGATGGTATCTCAGATCCTAATAGGCTACCTATCTCAGGTGAGGGTGGAGGTGAATCAAAACCAAAAGGCTGTCCAGGAGACTCAGGCTCAGGCAAAGGAGAACCTGGTCCAAGAGAATGTGCAGGACTCTGCAAAGGAGGAGTACCCCCATCTGGAATATCCTCATCATCCTTCTCCTGAGGATCCGCATCCTCATCAACATACTGCTCCTCAATCTCATCCTCCTCCTCAACCTCATACTCCTCCTCAACCTCATGCTCCTTCTCGCCCTCATCCATAGGGGGAGAGTCCATGAGTCGGAGTCTCTGTGCAGGTAAATCCTGAGGTGGTACACTAGAAGATCTAGGCCTCCTAAGACATGATCATACTGGTAAACGGATAGGTGATGATGGTGGTATCACGGACATGCAGGCAGTACTATAAGCAAGCCTAGGAGTTTGTGCTCGCGCTAAGACCTGATGTAAAGTGAGTTTCCTAGATGAGCTAGGACGATCTGATGATGATGAACTAGTCTGACGGGCAATCTCATAAGGATCACCCTGCTAGAACCGTCATGAGAGTCAATGCTGGCGAACTAGCAACAACAAGGACCTCCTCAGACACATCATAAGCTAGTGAAGGCATAGTCTGTGACAACGGCATAGGGTAGGTATAAGTGTTCGAAACAACTATTTTTAATAAGCGCAACAACTTAACCAAAACACATATCACATAATGAAAGTTTTAAAAGTAGAGGTACCGCATTACTCAAAACATGCCTTTAATAAAACACATAAGTTCAGTTTCATCGCATAATCCCATATCAAATCAATCGAGTTCAAAATTTCCAAAATCATAATATATCGTTTACTCAAATCAAATTCCGCAATATCTCGACAATCGTATTTCATTTTCTCAAAACCAATAATCATATCTCATTTCCAAAACCAATAGTCATATCTCCAAATAATAACGTTTCCATAATCAGTTCACAATATCCCTTAACATATCATCTCATAACTCAAATCATAGTTCATACCATAATCAAATAAGAAGCTTCGGCTTGGCAAGCGGGCGTGCGTTGGTCGAGGATCAATTTTCTCAAAAAGTGGTTATAGTTTAGGGTATATAAAATACCTAGTTCTCTATAACCTTGAGCTCTTATACCAATCTGTAACACCCTCAAATCTCGGTACAGCGGAAGACTTAATCAAGTTTTCGGGGCGTTACTATTGGATTGGTATCGCACACAAGTATAATAAAAGATAACCATTTAACCATTTAAAACCAATCCCAAATCAAATATGCAAACATTTAATCCGAAAATATAAATATTAGGTCCAAAACATAGTTTATTAAAATAGGTCCCCATAGTTTATCAGAGTCAGAAATGATC
>OU343220.1:286846901-286922845 GCA_910596185.1 Chrysanthemum makinoi | reverse complement strand
CTTGAACTCCGCCTTCTTGCCAAGCTTCCGCAATCCACATAATCCAAACATCTTTCAAATACCTGAGAAATCATGCTAAAAGGTCAGCTTACGCTGGTGAGTTCATAGGTTTAAGCTCGACAAAATCATAGTGGACTAATAAGAGTTGATTTGCTATGCAAGACCTAAGATAGATAAACACCGTTTTCACACCGATCCATGCCGGATAACCAATCATAACACACGTCCCGCATCCAGGGACAACTCGAGCTCGCGACTCTAGTCCAGCACTGTCGTGGCAAAATCTAGAACAATTGCCAACCCCGGACTAGGTCGATGTAGAAGTCTATTCTTAGTTAGGCACGGCTAACCTAAACTAAGGCAACAACTACCACACATCTATCTAAATAGTCAAGCATATAAGCAAATCCAAAATAGTTTTCACGGTCCAAAAACAACAGCATGATTCTCACCCCAAAGTAGTTCAAAACGTAATTAAAACGTAGATAAAAGTGGGGCTATGAAACTCACCTCAAGAAATCAACGCACAAATATCACTAGCAGAAGATAACAGAAATCACAGCACAGTAACTATCGACTCGGCACAACCTATTAATGTAGACCAACTTTAATACACACATTCCTCAAAATCAACGTTATCTACCCCAATATATTTCATTTCTTTATTTCCAAAAATGTCTCGTTTCACCATTAATCCTAGTGTTTAGTATCCTCATGTGGGTGTATCGACTCAATATGATGCCATGAATGCACTCAAACAACCAATATATAACTTAATGTGACATAACGAGGCCTCTAAACGATAAGCTCCATAGTTCAATAAGTTTCAGAATAAATACTAGACCTTATCGAATTCGTCAACTCGATAAACTCATTCATTTATTCGTGTCGCTTATTATCCCATAAATCAATCGTATCCTAAAGATTCATAAGGATAATTCACCCATTAATAAGGTTACCCAACGTACCTAGCGGGCTCTTATTAGATTCGTCAACCTAATAAGTCCGCTACCTACGTGGATCAACACTATTAACGTTAGGTTATCCGTAACCCATGCACACATAACGCAAATAAATAATTACTTATCCAATATTAAATGTCCATAATTGACATTTATTGATAAACGTGTACTCGAAACCTTATTCACTTATTTATTACAAAACCTTTCCAATTTAGTCGTTAGTTTCCGTTTAAAATAGTAAATAACAAGATAAATCTTGTTATCGATATTTTTGGTACAAAAGCCCATTATTATTTACATTTCATAGTTTTATTAGCATTTTCATATATATATATATATATATATATATATATATATATATATATATATATATATATATATATATATATATATATATATATATATATATATATATATATATATATATATATATCGTCAAATTCCAATATTAATCTTATATCGTTATCCGTTTCGAGTCCACAAGTACGAGTCATAACTTCTCGGCTTTTAATCAATCAATTGTCCAAATTATACTAAAGTCCATGTTACGGCTTTGTCGGAGTCAACTATTGATTAAAAGGTCAAACTGATGCCGACGTAGCTCAAAGTCAACATTATATATATCAAGTCCAAGTTAAATGTCACAATATCGCAATTCAATCCCAAATCAACTCAAAACAATCTCGCCAACCAATCTATTAACCAAAAGTACTCAAAACCAATGTTATAACCCTAATGGTCATGACACGGTCGCGGTTAAGACCACGTGAACCAAACAAGCTCTAGAAGCTTTTCGGCTCCACGCGTCTCATCCAAACCTCAACTACATCAACCAATAAGCTACCAAATCGACCCGACTCGAACCCACGACCCAAGTAGGCCACGTACGCAAGCCCAAGGCCACGTATGTGCCTCTTGTGTTTCGTACACCTCACGACTCACACCCAAACACAACCAAACCAATTCTACAACATCCAATCCAATCATTCAAGCTCCAAACATCAACCAAACACAAAACCCATCAACTATTCTTAACCAAGAACATGCAACTAAACTCTAAATGCACAAATCCATCAAATTAATACACCACACATGTACCAAACACTAATTACTTGTTTACTTAGTCACTAATTTGCTTTAATTTTATGGTTCACCCAAAAACCCTAAATTAGTTCATAGGGTCGAAACCCTAATTCCCAATTCGTGGGTTTTGATTGCCCAATCAAGCTCAAAACATGTTCCCTTTACCTTATCTAATCACCAATTACAAAAGCCCTTTGAAACCCTAAAAGTACGAATCTTAATTCTTGAATTTGAAGGTGTTAATGAAGTCCAAATTGAGTGTATGATATATGGTTGGAAAGAGGAGAAAGAGATCTATCTTTTGGTGGTGAAGGTGGTGGTGTACGTGCCGGCGTACGGCAGTGGTGGCCGGAATAGTGGCCGGCGGCCACTAAGGTGTTATTAGGGTTTTTAGTGAGAGAAAACTAAAGAGAGAAATGGTGTTGTGTGTGTTTTCTTGTTAGAGAAACAATGAGGTGAAATGAGTTGTATGGGTGGTATATATATTCATGAGCTAGGGACCTCAAAATAAATAATTTAGGAGGGGGGGGGGCGGCTGGTCAAGCTAAAAAGGGAGGGTTCGGGTTGAAACTTTTCGTATCTATCTCGTTTACCCTTTCCCGAGCTCACATATCGTCCCTCGAGTGTCCCACGATATTTATTTAACTTTCCAACATCGTTACTTACACTTTTCCACGAGTTTTGACTATTTATTTGTCAATTTTCGAGTTACGGTCTAAAAGTTACAATAACTCTTGTTTTAGACTTTTCTAGTGCGGAATCGAATAGTGCCTACCAAATAGAGTTAAAACGCATACGATAACTCGTTTAATAATGAAATAAACCGCAAAAACCAATCGACGATATAAAATCAAGTCACGGTTTATAAAATAGTGATAAAGGCAAATCTCAGTTTAATTTTACGTAATGCGGTTACCTAAAATAGACTCCCTAAATTGCCGGTTGTCACAAAGAAGAACCGGAGCAGGAGCAGAAATCTGTAACAAAAGATGACGAGTCGTTTACTGTAAATCAGTAATCGTCTATACATGTCTTGTCATTTACAGTATAAATCAGTAATCGTCTATACATGTTTTGTCATTTACAATATAAATCAGTAATCGTCTATACATGTTTTGTCATTTACACAAAGAATCAATAATCGTCTTCTACGTCCTTCTAAACATGCTCTGTCGTTGAGTAAACATATGTGGCCATCCCGCGGCCAAGTCATTTCTGAACCATCTCTATTGTGGGTGAGTATACGGGAGTGGTGAGTTTTCATCAAGAACCGCAAGAACGAAGTGAGCAGCCTGGTCTTCCCCCACACGAAGAATCACAATGGGGGACAATATTTATGTTGTATATGGACCATCTCTCAGCGGAAGACACATAATAGATTGTGAATTGGATATACATACAATTGGGCGGTTAAGAGCTGTAGCAATAGCCACGCCCATTTCTGGCATAGTCATCAAGTAACCGTAGGGTGCTGGACCTTCAAACCAATTCATCGAGTTACGAATAGTTGTAAACCAAGTCCCCTACATTTGCATGTAAACTTCCTCGTTATTGTCTACCTCTTCCCTGACAAGAGCTCGAATTTTGGGCCATATTCGTTCATGGTGACCAAGACCTACGGCAAGAGCTCGATAGCCATAATTTCCATCACCTTCCACGTTAAAGATCCATAGGATCCAGCGTCGGAAAAGAGGTGGAATTTGAGCCATAAAATATTCGCTATTGTCATTTGGAACGAACAAGTCGTGTCTTAAGTCGCCCTCGCTAGGTTCTTCGTTCAAGTCTGGGACGTTAGAAGGCTCTCCCACATATGAACTATGTCTTGCAGCTTCTTCATTTAAGTCTCAGACTTTGTTAGGTTTTGTTTAGCTTTGGATTTGTTGTCCTTTGCGCTCAGATGTCCAAGATTACTTTCTTTAGCAGCAGGTTGTTGGGTTGACACAGATTTAGGAGCGTATATACCTCTGATCCTGTTTAACATTTTTTTTTGACAAACGATGATGCTTTGGTAAAAACACTTTGGAATTTTTGTACGTCATCTTGACAAGAAAAATATTCAGGCTCTTCAGGCCCTTGATGCTCTTGAGGCACTTGAGGCTCTTCAGGCTCTTTAGTATTTCGGACAACAGGCCAGGGAACGCTTAGTGTTCTCCAAAAATTATCAACAAAATCAAGCGGAATAGGCAATCTTGTATTCGAAAAAAGGAACTAGTTAAAATTATCGGTATTGATGGGGAGAATAACTTGATAGGCATAAATTTAAAATACATACCGTTTGCTTGAAGGTAATACAGTTCGTGATAGCATGGTAAACCATAAACTAACCGCAACTGATGACCACATTCATGTGGGTCCACATCCCGTTTACTTTCTGCGAGTATGAGTAGTAAAGCATCTCTTGAAACATTATACCGCTGGTAATATTGTTCTTGTATCACCAACTTAACACATTCCAACACTCATTTGAAATTTGGCTCTTTTTCACAGTCCAAAAAGCTAAACGTCATTGAGAATGTTATGTTTGTTGGAGTAACCCCAACAATTGTAAAGAATGGCAGTTTAAACATCGTGGTGTTGTATGTGGAGTCCATCAGCATGATTTCCGGATATGTTGTCCACAGGGCATATGACGTCGGGTGAACAAAAAATATTTCATCCAGCTCATTGGTGTGTTCATTTACCCTGGGGTAATATGTATAACCCTGACGCTGCAAATGTACTAAAAGGAGTTGTATCGGAGTCAAATCACCACGACTGGCGCGACGTATCTTTTCTTGTGCATTATATACCATTTTAATGCTAGACACGTTATTCGGATCGCTCTCTTTTAGTGAAGAAAGTATAATTCGTGGTGCTACTTGCTGTTTTGTCAACTGCTTCACCAAAACTAACTCATTTTCTTTTAATCGCATGGCCTGTGAAAAACCATGGAACGAGTCTACAAAATCATGATTATGCCTCGGACACTTGACCCTCAAGATCCAACCATTAGTT
The DNA here is from genome assembly GCA_910596185.1 of Chrysanthemum makinoi. Classification (NCBI taxonomy): domain Eukaryota; kingdom Viridiplantae; phylum Streptophyta; class Magnoliopsida; order Asterales; family Asteraceae; genus Chrysanthemum; species Chrysanthemum makinoi. Next base: position 286,917,806 of record OU343220.1, on the reverse strand, counting down.
TGACCTTTTATGTATTTCGCCAGTAATCTGAATGGGCAATTAATTTTAGCGGTACCAGTCTGCCGTTGAAGTTCATCTTCTAAACCTTCACGTGCAGACGTCCCATGTCTAGAACACTTAAATTCGATCGAGTACTTATAGCCCCTATCTGTTTTAGTTCTTCCTTTAACAATAAGAAAACCGTTCGATTCAGCAGTTTCTTGCACCTAATCAGTTAAAACAACTTCATCACGGAACACCTAAAAAATAATAAATACAACTATTATAAAAATTACAACTTTTTAAAATACTTTGAACCTTTTATAAAAGTTACAACTTTTATAAAACCATTTTTAACAACATTTGTATACATTTTTTTTACAAACTTTTGTTACTTATATTAGTTTTTTTTACAAACTTTTATAAAAAATACAACTTTGTACATTTTTTAAAAAACTTTTTCTGCAAACTTTTATAAATACATTTTTTTACAAACTTTTATAAATACTTTTTATTAACTTTTTTTACAAACTTTTATAAATATTTTTATAAATACATTTTTTTTACAAACTTTTATAAATACTTTTTATTAACTTTTTTTTACAACTTTTTATAAAATATTTTTTACAAACCAATACTCTTTTTCTTTAAATTACTTTTTATAAAAACTAATACTCTTTTTCTTTAAATACTTTTTATAACTCTTTAAAATACTCTTTTTATAAAATACTTTTTAAAAACGTTTATAAAGAGTGTGTGTTTTTGTGGTGCTACGTGTGTGGTGTTGGAGCCGTTTACGCGTTTTGTTCTCTTACCATGTGTGCGCACATGGTTTTCTCTGACTTGATATTACCTCTCTTTTGTTTTCTTTGTACTCACTTCTGGCACACCACTCTCTCTCACCTGTTGATATTACCACTCTCTCTCTCTAAAAATTTTAGATCTAAACATTTTAGATCTAAAATTTTGATCTAACAGGTATAAAACTTGTTAGATCTTGAAAAGCTGATGATATTGTGGTGGTGATGTTATGGTGGTGATGTTGTGGTGGTATCGTTGGTGGTATCTGTTTCATTGTTAAAGTTTTTAGATCTAAAAGTTTTTTAGATCTTGAATCTGATGATGTTCTTGAAAAAAATTTGAGGTTGGTTAAAAAAAAGGTTTAGTTTTATTTGATTATCTAAAAACATTTTAGATCTAAAAACTTGATCTAACAAGTATAAAACTTGTTAGATCTTGAATACAGATGATGTTGTGGTGGTGATGTTATGGTGGTGATGCTGTGGTGGTATCGTTGGTGGTATCTGTTTCGTTGTTAAAGTTTTTAGATCTAAAAGTTTTTTAGATCTTGAATCTGATGATGTTCTTGAAAAAAATTTGAGGTTGGTTAAAAAAAAGGTTTAGTTTTATTTGATTATCTAAAAAAATTTTAGATCTAAAAACTTGATCTAACAAGTATAAAACTTGTTAGATCTTGAAAACTGATGATGTTGTGGTGGTGATGTTATGGTGGTGATGCTGTTTCGTTGTTAAAGTTTTTAGATCTAAAATTTTTTTAGATCTTGAATCTGATGATGTTCTTGAAAAAATTTTGAGGTTGGTTAAAAAAAAGGTTTAGTTTTATTTGATTATCTAAAAACATTTTAGATCTAAAAACTTGATCTAACAAGCATAAAACTTGTTAGATCTTGAATACTGATGATGTTGTGGTGGTGATGTTATGGTGGTGATGCTGTGGTGGTATCGTTGGTGGTATCTGTTTCGTTGTTAAAGTTTTTAGATCTAAAATTTTTTTAGATCTTGAATCTGATGATGTTCTTGAAAAAATTTTGAGGTTGGTTAAAAAAAAGGTTTAGTTTTATTTGATTATCTAAAAACATTTTAGATCTAAAAACTTGATCTAACAAGCATAAAACTTGTTAGATCTTGAATACTGATGATGTTGTGGTGGTGATGTTATGGTGGTGATACTGTGGTGGTATCGTTGGTGGTATCTGTTTCGTTGCTAAAGTTTTTAGATCTAAAAGTTTTTTAGATCTTGAATTTGATGATGTTCTTGAAAAAATTTTGAGGTTGGTTAAAAAAAGGTTTAGTTTTATTTGATTATCTAAAAACATTTTAGATCTAAAAACTTGATCTAACAAGTATAAAACTTGTTAGATCTTGAAAACTGATGATGTTGTGGTGGTGATGTTATGGTGGTGATGCTGTGGTGGTATCGTTGGTGGTATCTATTTCGTTGTTAAAGTTTTTAGATCTAAAATTTTTTTAGATCTTGAATCTTTTTATGAACTTGAAAAAACTTTGAGGTTGGTTAAAAAAAAGGTTTAGTTTTCTTTGATTATCTAAAAACATTTTAGATCAAAAAACTTGATCTAACAAGTATAAAACTTGTTAGATCTTGAAAACTGATGAGGTTGGTTTAAAAAAATGTTTGATTATCTGTTTCGTTATGTTTTGTAGGTTTGGGGTGCCTCCATAGCATGACCCTTGCTGGCTGCAGGGGTGATACTCTAGCCAAGCACCCCATGAATTCCTAGTGATTTGGTAATGCAGTTTCATTACTGGATGGTAAAGTGATCATTTTTAGCTCACTTTGCAACTTTAATGAAAAAAACATGAGTGTTTTGGCATGGCACGTTTCATTACTGGATAATAAAGTGATCATTTTAGCTCACTTTGCAACTTTAATGAAAAAAACTTGTGTTTTGGCATGGCAAAACTGATGATTTTGTAATAAAAAGGCAATGATGATTTTTTTTAAAAAAAACTTAAAGAGTTTTGGCATGGCAAAACTGAATTTGCAGCCAACATGAGCTAAAAAGCTAATAATCTTAGCCTATTCGATAAGTTTACCTCTTGTGTGTTAAATGGAGAACTAGACATGGTGGACTGTGGTGATGTTGCTTGTGCAGTTGTTGCTTGTTGTAGGTGGATTGTGACACTTGTGGTCCTGTTTTAGTTCTTTCTAGTTGTTGTTTGTTGTGGTTTTTGGAGATATTGCTAGTTGGTGTTGTTGGTTGTTGGTTGTTGCTTTCTGCTTGATTGGGAAGTGGATTATGTTGTGGTGTTGTTGCTTTCTTGTGGCATTATAAGTTGTTTGGTGCATGCATAGCAGAACCCCTTTGAGAATCTTAGTACATTCTTGTGAAGTTTTGCAGTTTTGGAATCCTACTTACCACATTCATGTTGAAAACGTGTAACTTGTGAAATTTGTTGAACTTGTGAGTCTTGTGTGCTTGTGCAGTTTGAGACTTGTGAGACTTTGTGCAGTTTGAGACTTGTGAGACTTGTGCAGTTGTGAGACTTGTGCAGTTTTGGACTTGTAAGACTTGTGCATTTCCTGTGAACTTGTGACTTTGTGCAGTTCATGTGAACTGGTGACTTTGTGCAGTTGTGACTTAAAATTTTCCGAGGCGATGATGATTTTTGAGCCTAAAAATTTTCCGATGCGATGATGATTTTTTAGCCTTAAAATTTTTCGAGGCGATGATGAAAACCGAATGGACGGCAAAGTGAGATAAAAATCTCACTTTGCAACCTTCGAATCTGAGCCTCAAAAATTTTCCGACTACGTTTTTTTTTTAAGTTCTAAAATTGAAAGTTATAAAACTTGTAAAAAAAGTTATAAAATTTTGTAAAAAACACTTGTAAAAAAAACTTGTAAAACAAAAACTATCACCACATATTTATAAAAAAAACTTGTAAAACAAAAACTAAAAAAAATCACTTGTAAAAAGAATGTCGGAAGGTGATGTTGTGGTGGTATCTTTTGGGAATCGAGACACGTGATTGGCGATGATTGGAATCTACAAACACCCATAAAATGCCAAAGCTTACTACTACTGTAGGGGTGCTTGCATAGGAGGACCCTTGCTAGCCTATCCCTATAATTCCTGAAGAGAATCTTCCTCACTTTTGCAAACAGAACACTCAACATACCACATGCGAACAAATACTATTAAAATCACTACTTTAACCATATTGAGATACCTAAATTGTCAGGTAGACACCAACTGCTGATCATGTGTCATGCTAAAACCATGAGCCAAATGTGAAAGGTTTATGGATAATTATTAATATACGTATGACCGAATTCGAACTCGAGACTTCGGGATTGCACACATTACGTATGGGAATCAATTTTATAATAATTAATATTTAAAATGTTATATTTAATTATTATTCACAAATAAACACTTAACAAGAGTTATTATTTAACGGTGTTTGGCTAACGGTCGTTAAATATAATGTTAAGGGACTAGAGATGAAAATAGAAGTCGGGAATGTTCTAGAACCCTTTTGGGTTGGATGGCCGGTTGTGAATGGGTTTCCATAACCCATTCATGCCCTAACTTGGTCATCAAGTTTTGATTAGTATAAATACAAACCCCTTGTATTCAATTAATTATCTTGGATCACCAAAGAACCCTAACTTCTTCTCCTCTCCTCCCCTTATGCTTTGGCCGATCGTCCCACATCCCTAACCCCTAGGGATTCGATTTTCCATAGCTTAAGTATTAGTGTATGGTTATTTGTGATTCAAGAACCTAGCTTTTCTCATTGATTCTCTAATACGTGTGTCAACAACGAAGAGCAAACACACTTGTGTTTGCATATCTTGGTGGGCGACAAGGGTTTTGTCGACATTCATAAACCCTAATTTATTAGGGTTTAGGGTTTCTTGGTTGTTGATCTTAATTGGGGTTTTCATAAACCCTAATTGCATTGATTCGAAAGATGTAGCATATACTTTTAATTGGTTAATTAATTTACAAGTATTATTCCTATTACTTCCGCTGCATGCTTTGATGATGTTTACATGTTTACTGTAATTGTTATGATTAGTAAAACCCAACAAAATGTACCCTTATCCAAAAGTTGATCAGTGAGTTTATACAATTCGAATTAGGATTCAGGTTTTTTAAATAATTTTGGGTTTTCAGATAAGAGGGATTTTAAAGTTGTCTTTAGATTTTTAGATAATTATCATTTTAAACTATTCCAGTTATTAAAACTGAATCACTAAAATAAAATGGTTTCATGTTCAAGTTATTTGAATTTATATTGGAAAATCAAAACTACACATTAATAAAGTAAATTGCTCGTTCGAGATTTGGGCGGCACTCGATTAAACATAGAGCTTCATATCGTAGAGTTAAAAGGTGCTTGTCTAAGCTTATATATGAGCTTATGAGTTTACTTTGAATATGATTTCATCTTATACTTTAGAAATCATTTTGTTTTAATGTATTTTCAACTCATTTTCATTTTGTGATCTTAATTTTAATATTTAGATTAAATAAATTTATAATCTAAAAAATAAGCCAATAAAATTATGAATCTGAGCTATACCACACAAGCTTAAGCAAATACCTTTTACATGTCTAAATTGATATTCCCTATTTGTCTTAACTTAACTTACGTAAAACTTAAATAACTAATAGGATCAAATTATTTTTCATGATTTATAAACTTATAATCATGTGCCCTATTTGTCTTAACTTAACTTACGTAAAACTTAAATAACTAATAGGATCAAATTATTTTTCATGATTTATAAACTTATAATCATGTGCCATAGCTCGATTGAATTGATAAGCTCAAATTAATTAGCTTATAAAGCTGGAGAGTTAGTTGACTTTTCAATGGGATGTTTGTTTAGGCTTATATTGTCTGCTTATAGCTTATTTAGTTTTGCTTATTTTTATAAGCTCATTTTATCTTAGCTAATGTTAAAACTTTTCGTTTTTATAAGTTAATTATGTCAAAAACAAATATTCCTTTTATGGATGTCTAAAATTAATTGTTGATATTTTCTTTTATGGATGTCTCCCTCCGTCTCATATTTATTGTTTATATTTTCTTTTATAAATGTCTCAAATTAATTGTTCATTGTAAATCTCTATATTATATATAACAGGAAGCATTTGGCATTAATGCCACCATCAGCATCAATCAATGCCACTTCAATCACCGCAATGCTCCTCCAATCTTACATGTCATAAGTTGTCCACCTAAGCAATTTTTGTCCACCTGCAATAATATTTAATTTTGGATTTTTAATAATTATTTTTGTCCACCTAAGTAATAATATTTAATTTTCGATTTTTAATAATTATTTTTGTAAATTTCGGATTTTTATTAAATATTTTTAAAAATTATTTATAAAAAAGGCTACGAGGATTGAACCTTGGTTATTTGGATGAATAACATATGTGTTTACCACTAAGGCAACATGGTTTTTTGGAATATTTGTTGCAAGTCAAAATTATAAATCAATGCAACCAATTATGTAGGAGAATCCCACAACTTAGGTAGCCTAAAGAAAACATATACCTAAAAAATTATATACGGTTCATTCATATTTTTTTTCCTCAACCCTAGGTGCGCCTTTTTTCATAAAAACCTAATGGTCTCTATTATTTTTTTTACATATTGTTGGTTTCTTTGATGCCTTTTGCAGTTTGGTTGTGATGGTTCATGAAGTAGATGATGATGTTCATTGGAATTATGTTTATAGAACTAATGATACCTCTACCTCACATAAAGGTTTCTTTTGTTTATTATTAATTTATATACGTTTACGTGCATGTATAAGCTGTAGCAAAGAGTGGAAGCAATCGTTTGGCTAATAACGTCTTCAAACCAAAAAGGTTAGAATCATAAGATCAAGTTTTTATTAGTATAATATGTTGTTAAAATTTTCTATTAATCATGTATATCTCTTGTCATATTTTATGTATGATCCGGATGTGGATATGATTATCACAACGATTATATCGTCTGATCCACGGCCGTTGATATAGCGAAATCTAAGATTAAAGAGATTGACACATTGTTGTCGATCACGGCTTGATGAGATTGCGTTATCGATAAGATTGATCCGATGGTGAGAAAAAAAAAGGTTATTGAACGTGAGAAAAAAATTCATAAGGCGTTGATATTATTGGATCAAATGCATGAATCATATGATAAGTTGTTGTATGATGCAGAGAAAAGGTTAGTGAATATTTATGAATCGGTTGGTGCAAGGAGATTGGATTCAGGTGTGGGTGATCAAGGTGGATTTTATTACGAAAAGAGGTGATGGAAGAAGTTGTTTCCATTTTGACATATGCTATGTCTATTGGAGCTAATATATCCAAAAATCTAAGTCATTACTGATAATATACCTTATTTAATCATATTAACATAGTAGTCATTCGTAAAAGAAAATAAAACAGGATAAGATATGAAGCTATTAAAAGTGATATAAAGAGCACAAGTTTTAGTTCCGTACTAGAGAAAAGTTATAAATTGAAGCTTAGTTATTCATGTTGCTCATAAAACGTAGCACATGACTTATTATTTCAATTGTTTATGCATGAGATCGTATTATAGTGTCACCAAGGAGATTCCATAAACTTTTTGTTCCAAGATAAAATTCAAGGCGTTGATTATAACTTGCGAAAAGTTGCCATCAAGGAGACCATGCGAAGAAGTTATTAGGTAGCATGTATGAGAAAGAGAGAGGTAAGTTCTTTTTAATTTTTACATTTTTAATTCAGTTACAATAGACACAATGAAAGAAGTGTTAGTCTTAATAGAGTAAGGCCAGTACTATTTTTAATATTACAGCTAGACGATCGATGATTTCAGATGTTTCGGTTATATAACAAGTCGTCTTGGTTTAGAGGATCCAACCAAAGATCAAGAATTGTTTGCAACAATAGTTAATGTACCCTCAAAACTTCAACAACCCGACTACTACACTCAACCTCAAATTTCAGAGTTAGAAGCAAAAGAAAGGGCTGAGCCATGTTATTGCAGACGTGTGAAGGACTTTGTGGTTGGACGCCATGGATATGGTAGTATCTAGTTCTTTGGGGAGACAGGTGTGAGAAAGCTTGATCTTGAATCTCTTATCCAATTTAACAATCGACAGGTGATTGTTTATATGGATGAGAGCAAGAAACCTCCAGTTGGTGAAGGCCTTAACATACCGTGAGATAACGCTTTAAATATCAAATGCATCAATAAGAAAACTGGAATACAGTATGTGGATGGATCAATGATTGATAGATACACATCGATGCTAAAGAAGAAAGCGCGTCCACAGTGCGAGTTTCTGTCTTCACGATCCAGTTGAAGGTGAATGGAAATTTAAAGTCAAACACTTCTGAAGATGATAGTGAATATTGATTCAAATGATTACTCATGTTTTTTAACAAGGGAATTGTAAAAAACGGGGTTTCACTTTTGTCGATTCATTACGTAAGTTTATTTTAGTTGTTGACGTGCATAAACAGGTGGATGCATTTACAGATACGGCATCTAAAGGAAATCCAGTAGCTTTGTGTTGGTTAGAAGGTGTGGACAAAGATGATAAGTGGTTGCAGTCAGTTGAAGCCGAATTTAATATTTCAGAAACGTGTTATTTGACTCGGTTGCAGATCATGAGTCGATAATCCAAAGTTGGGCATGATGGTTTACTCCTTCTTTGAGGTTGTTACTTTATAGTTTTGATTTGTCTACACCTTTTTTTTAAATGACTAAAGCGGCACAAAAGTAATTATTAAATGTCACAGTGACAACTTGGCACTTTTACTCATTATCCCACTTTTTTCCAGCTTATTAGCTTATCAAGTTGAGTTTATGGACCTAAATAAGCCACACACGGACAAATAAGCTAATCTGAACACCGTTTTGATGATGTATGTACGAGAAAAAGTATATATGGCTACTTTTTAAGTGTTTACTTAGGTCATCATTTTGTTAATTTTATCATAATTTTGGCACAGTATCTGAGTATTTGATATGTTAGTGTCAAGATAGCCGAAATTTTCTTTTTGCATTTCAAGATTTCTGCGACTAATTGAAACGAAAGTTAGTTTGGTTAATGCATGTTTACTCGCTTAAATTGTTCTTACGCTAATAGGTTGAACTATGTGGTCATAGCGTTAGCGACCTCCCACTTTCTATATGAATTGGGGTGGTGAATTCGTTAGAATTGAATTTTCAACCCTTTTTGGAGTTTTGTGCCAAAAAGTTAGGATAAAGATCAAAGACTCATCAAATGGTGACACACAAGACAACTTCTACATTGAATTGAATTTCCCTGTTTTCGGTTTGATTATAGTGATCTCGGTTTTGGCGATTTCGAAATACTAAACGGTGTTTCATTGTTGATGTGAAAATGAAAGGAACGATGGCATATTTATGCGTGTTAAAGTTTCTATTACGTTATATGGAAAGGAACCATTGTGATTGAAGTATTTTTAACTGTCAAGTTGGTATCTTTCTTCATTTTCACCGGTGGTGCTTATCAAACAAAAGATTTGTAGAATTCAAGCGCCAATTAATAAGATCAAAGAAGCTCCGGTCGTCTTAGGTTTGTGGCCCATGCTTTCTGTAAGGTTAGTTGTAAAATACCTTAATTGCCTAATAATGAGTATTTTTTTTTATTTTTTTTTAATACCACTTGAGGTTGAACATCAAAGTGATGAAAAACATGCCTTTCTTTGCTATCACTTTCATATAGAGATTGCGTTTTCATATTGTTATTGTTAACATTTTTCGTCTTTGAACGAGAATGTGGAATACATACGATTGCTTTAGTTTAGGTTCGAATATATATGCCGACTTTCACACCCGATAAAACAAGGTTATTGAGGTTATGCGATGTTACATGGAAATTATCCACTTTTGTTTGTAGCTACTACATATTAATGAAAGTGGTGGTTCATGGCTCAAAGAGTTGTCTTAGGTTTGTGGTCCATGCTTGCTGTAAGGTTAGTTGTAAAATACCTTAATTGCCTAATAATGAGTATTTTTTTTTAATACCACTTGAGGTTGAACATCAAAGTGATGAAAAACATGCCTTTCTTCGCTTTCATATAGAGATTGCGTTTTCATATTGTTATTGTTAACATTTTTCGTCTTTGAACGAGAATGTGGAATACATCGATTGCTTTTAGTTTAGGTTCAATATATATGCCACGACTTTCACACACGATAAAACAAGGTTATTGAGGTGTACGATGTTACATGGAAATTATCCACTTTTGTTTGTAGCTACTACATATTAATGAAAGTGGTGGTTCATGGCTTAAAGAGTTGTCTTAGGTTTTATTTGTAGGCGAGATAGATGAGCGGTTGCAATGTTGATAGGAGTTAACTGGGATAACTTATTTGTAGAAAAATGTCATATTAAGAGTAATCGAGCATAAAGTCATGAATGGTGATACGCTTGATGTTATATTGTCATATTCAATCATTTTTTAGATAAAGTGGTGGGTTGGGACTTGGGACATGTTATACAAGAGTTACCATTTGTCTCCAACTTCTGTGCCAAAATAAACCAATATTTCATCTCTGAAAAAATAAGACAATAGTTTTAGTTATTGGTAAGCTAATTGTGCCTCAAGTTAATATGACTTTTTGAGTTAATATGACTTTTATCATCAAGGTATCGATCCTTTTACCAAGTCTCTTGATGTATCCGAAAACTCAATTGGGAAATCGAGGCTTTCGAATCACATATTAAGAGGTTGGAGAAAGAATTGGAAGCGATGACATGATTTCGAAGATGATGTAGAAGAGTTGATGAAAGTAAAAAAGGAGCGGAAGAAAGGGTTATACAAGCAGAAGAGGGTTTGAAAGATTCAAAGTTGGTTTTTTGTCGAAATAACTTCAAATGTTAATGAGAAAGCGGGTATCACAAACTCAAAATTTGCAATAGCGAGATGGTGACTTGCAAGCGCTTGATAAGTCGATTATCATATCTTCAAGAATAAAACAATTCACGGTTGTTCATGTTGTCAATATAAGCTTTTTTAAAAATGTCTCCTTCTCCAGGTATAGGTTATGTGCGGTATTTTATTACTTTACTTTGCAATCAAAGTAATCTCTAATCTGATTCAATAACACCCTTCACAAAAAAGAAGGACAAATCATATGCTTGGTTAAGGTTTGATCACGGGAAAGAAGTCATGACTTCTATAGTCAAATCGACTTAATACATTTTCATTCTCTACAACTTTACAAACATACATAAATTTCATAATGTAGTAAAAATTATATATGTTGTGTTATTAACTATCCACGTAATCCATACAATAATTTATAATTCTTAAAAAAAAAAAACAACTCAAACAAAATTGTTTGACAATTCTAAAAAATATATTTCACTTAACATAAAACAACAAACAAATAATTATAAGTCATGCCCGCCCATTGGGCGGGCTTCGAAAACTAGTATATATATATAAATGTTATCAAATTCCTTTAATACCCTTGGACCAATAAAGACATTAACAAGCAATTAGAGTACAAGTAATACATTGATAAACATAAACAAAATATTTTATTACAAATCCATTAGTACATGAAATCCTAGATATATGTACTCCTACTTTCAAAAAAAAAAAGTCTATTGCTACCAAGTCCACTGCTACCATGCATAGACGAATTACAATAACTAATGTTTAATTTTTCCCCCCAATGATACTATGCATAGACAAAACTAATGTTTCATTTTTTCCCAATGCTACTACCAAAAAAGTCCACTGCTACGAGTACTATGCATAGACGAATTACACAAAATAATGTTTCGCTTTTTTCTTATTGATCGAAATAAGAAACAACATCTTCTATGAGGTATTGATCACAATCAATCTGCAACGGTAAGTTACCTTGTAGTGCCAACCTACCTTTACCAATATGTGGTGTTTGGTAATTGTTGTCACCTCGAACTTTCATGATTTCTTTCATACATGTTTGTAGAGTTAAAAAAAACCTTGTTAAGTTCATGGGATTGCATTCTTTCAAATGATGTTTCAATCGCAACGACGAGCTCATCGATTGTGCCCAATGATTCTTTTTCTTGAAGTGATTGGGTAGCTCCAAAAAAATCCAAGATCTAATACATTTAACTCCGGACTATTTGGAGGTTGAAAATGAAGTCGAATATCAAACCCATCTCGAGATGATGCTTCAAGAAACTCGGTATCGTTAACATCATGTCGTGTTGAATATATATTGGACCCTCGTGACCTTGTGGCCATTTAGCTCTAATAGCCGGTAATACTTTGTCTATCAACCATGTCCTTGTTACATCTTTAGTTACCGATAAAATAGGTTTTCTCTCTAATGTTCCCGCAACATGATTCTTACTTGAACGCTTAGCGGGTTCTAATGTTGTAAGCGGGAAAATACATATCTTTCCGGAAAACACTTCATTGCCAAATTCATCAAACCATGGTCGTGCAACCGCGGCTAGAAACATGACTTTGGTGATAAATGCTTTGCTTTTACATGTTCTTATCGGTTCATCTTCGTCGGGAGCTAGATAATAACGTTTCGATGGTTTTTGTAACACCCCCAAAAATGGTTTGCAGCGGAAGAAAAAGTTTTTGGGATGCTACTCAGTTGGATCATAACACAAGTGAAAAATAATAGCTTTTTCGTAAAATATTTCATTTATTGTAGTAAAACAAAGTTTACAAAAGTTGAATTGTTGCGGAAAATGGCCCATTAATAAAATGTGGTCCCCATTCAGTAAATCGAGTCATCATGACCATGCCATGCCAATGCTGCGCCTCCGAGTTAGCTATCGCCTTTTAATACCTGAGATAAACATGCTTAAAAAGATCAACACAACGGTTGAGTGATATTCATAGGTTTAGTAAATAGTTGAATACAAGTTAAAGATGATAATTGCTTCGAAGACAATTACCATAGAAAACAGATATTATTAGTATGCACTAAGCTCATGATACCAAACTAACTGTATACACCTAATTACTGGTGTAAGTAATAAAATTGCCCCCAGATGTAATAGCCAATTACATAGAGATAATCAAATATGGTGCGCCACGGTTATTTCCGATAATGTCAGTCGGGTCGTCAATTCCATGGTACTATCCACAATATTTGGTTCACTCTCCAGTGATTAATGGTTCATGATGAAGGGGACTTTTGGCAGGCAACTTAGGCTATAATAATAATAATAATCATGCAAGCATGCATTTTAAGAAAAGTCTTGTGTTCTAGTTTATAGCATGTATCTCCCCCAAAGAGTTTATAAAACAGTTAAAAGAGTAAAAGTGGGGCTATGAACTCACCTTAGCAATTTGCAATATGAAGAGAAATAAATCAAGTAGTGATAGTGAGCGGCTTCGGCATGCAACCTAATATAGTATGGCAAGTCTTAGTTTATATGCTTATGTTTGACTCGATGAAGTTCAAGAAAAACTTTCAAGTGTTTGTTGTTGTTGTTGCTTGTGTGGCAGCATTTAAGTTTGAAAATAATCTTTTCAAAAGTTTATGTGTATCTCGGCATATGGAAATAAAGAGCATGTAATGGGTAAATATTGAGTATGAGTGAGACCTTGGCTTGATGATAATCGAATGATGATGCGAAGATGAATGCGTATATTTTAAGACATTGTCGGTCTAAGCGGATACAATGATTGAGAGATATATATTAAGTGTACATTTATATTTTTATATTGCTACTAGTTGTTAAAATAAAAGTATTTAGAAAAAGTATAACTTAACTTGTATGCGTTTGCAATTAGAAAGCCCACGAAAGTTTCATAATATATGTCATTTATCAATTGAAAAATGGTAGATGTGTTTGTCAAAAATGTGGCATGACTTGGGTAAGTAATACTATTATTCCGAGGTGTCTAATGTCAAAAAGTTGTATTTTATATCTAGCCAAGTTTAATGTCCAAATTAATAATTGAAATTATATGTTTACAAGTTTACGTTTTGAATTAGAAGTGCAAAACTTTCTAGTAATGATAGATTCATTCACTCACATGATTACAAAAACTCTATTTATGCTTAATATTCGTATCAAGTCTCGTTTTTGTATTTGGGTTAGTGATGCACTTATGCGTTATGCGTTGATTGGATGAGTCAAGTGTAATAATACGCCATGGGTGGCGAATCGGGGTTGAGGTGGTAAACAAGTCGGATGAGGTAGGATCGAGCCGGGTTGATATGAAATTTAACGTCCAACGTAAATTGTACTGAACCAACCGGACCCTGTATTACTAGGCTTCATCTGTTACTACATCATTCTTGTATTCTGCTTGGCTTGGGCTTGCTTTGGAGTAACCAAACACTCATTGGGTGAATGGGCTTGCGACCCATTGTAAACACTGACCACTTAAACAGACAAGCTTGGGACGGTTTAGAAATAATTTTGACATGTTTGTAAATGCTAGGGGATTCAACAGACACCAGATTATTGTAACTTTAACGCTTGATCGATCTAGACAAAAGTGCTCACGAGACCCATCTCGGCCACACTCTCGTGGTCTTGATTAAGACACGGGTAATAGGCTCCCGCCGGTCGTTTCCTTTTGGTGATTCGAAGCTAAATAGCACCCCGTTTGGGGTTCTTTTGAAATTAAAACAACAAGAAGAACTGAGGCTGATTCTAGCGACCGGGGATTGAACATACACTAATGTATGCATTGAGAAAAGAAACTCCATCGGGATAGTGGCGAAGTCAAGCCCGTGTCATTTGAGTAAAACCTGGTTCGAACGAGACTAGACACCAATCACACCCTTACGGGTCTTGGGTCGCACGAATCAAACTAGGCAAGCAAATCTCTCACCTCGCGAGGGGGGGGGGGGAAGAAAGAGGGTTAGCCTTAGCAGAGGCAAAAATTAAATAAAGTTAACACCTCGAGTATGAATTTATTGACAACCGAATATGCATCGAGAAAGCCTAGGGAATGAGGGAAACTAATTCGGAAAAGGTATTCATTAAACGGAAAAAAATTTGAACAACTAACAATAAGCCGAACACTACTGAAACAAGTAAATCCATACGATCTAAAATGAATCAATCTGAGACCCATAAGGTTTCTTACCCGATTCAAGATTCAAGATTCCTTCATGACTCATATCGGGTACCACCCGAATATGAGGGTATTTGACTTTCAGCCGACTAATAAAATGAGTAGATTAACAATGGGCGCTTCTAAGGTTGTAGCCAAATCTTTTAAATTTTAGTTTCTCTTTATAGGTTTTTGCCACACAAACTCAACAACAAGTTCAGAAATTTATCCAAACGCGTGAGAAAAATATACATAGGTCGATCAAAGGAAGTAAGATTCATGAAAAAAATTTATAAAATTAAAGAATCCTTACAACAACATCAGTAGTGAAGTCGAATGAAAAGAAGAACCGAACACAAAATGGCCACGAGCTTTTCTTGGACAATCTTGATTACACACGACCATTTAACACACCAAATTGAACAAGTTATCACTTAATTTACAAAACTCCCAACTCAATTTGAGAAAACCCTATATTATAAAACCCTAATTTTAGTGATTGTGTGTGAAAAAGTTGAAGAAAAGCATACAAATCGTGCCTATTTATAGATGAAAAGGAAGTAATTGACGACCCATCCTTTCTTGATCTTGAATGGAGGGTGAGAGCCTTTTCTTGGCATGCGTCCCTTTCCACGCAGCATCTCAAGGCGGATGGTGATGGTCCATGTGGATAGGTAACCGTTTGGAGGATGATGACAATGATCCATTTGATGTTTCAGTCTTTGTGTGGGTCGAAAAAGAGATGTGAGTTAGTAGGGTATCACCAAGAGAGTGGGGTGTTGGTTTTGAGATGAAAGTGATATCTCACTTTTTGAGTTTGTTTGGGATTATTGAAGGAGAAGGAGAGTAGAAGATGAAGAGCGACTTTGGAGGAGATGAGCAGAAGTGGGGGCGTGGGTTTGGTAGGGATAAGGGTAGATGTTTATTTGTTTTTATTATTAAGTACAATATAATCCGTACCCCGTGTTTTGTCGAGTTTTCGCGTAAATGTACCTCCCCGGTACGCGTATAATATGAAAAATATATTTTTTTGGAAACGTTTTTAACGCAATAAGGCATCATTATTACTTGGAAAATAAATGATTAAAATTTGTGCCGTTATTAATTTAGTGTCGGTATGTGGGCGGTCTCATTTATCGAGATAACCTCTCGTTGTCATGTTTAGATCATCAACAAAAATAACTATTTTGCATTATTCGTTTATCAATGTTACCCGTGATTGCGCATTTCAATTTAAAAGTAAAAATTTAGGCGTGAAAATGTATAAGAGCGTTTTATGAAATCAGATAAACAATTACTTCATTCTTTACAGGTGAATAATGACTTGGAAATTTACGGGTGGTTACAGTACCTACCCCTTATGGGAACCTCGTCCTCGAGGTTAAGTTTGTGCTAGTCGCTTATGTGATAACGGGGAATTTTTTGAAATTTTCTAGTCTTGTTCGCAAAAGGGACGTGGATAAATGTATTTGAGTAAAAAGAATATTTCAAGAGGCACAATTTCTTTGGGATGAAAAATTGGGTAAGGGATTTGTATCCTCGAAAGGATCCTATAAAACCAGTTTTTATACGTGATGCAAATAAAATAATTTTGCAAAGGTTGATGATTGATGTTCCTTAGCTTAAGAAGTTTTGATAAGGTTTGACCAGAAAGTTTTAACTTGTAAGGATGAGTCTTTTAGAAAAATGTCAGTACACGTTTTATGGTTGAAACGAATGTTATTTAAAGAAAATTTCTCGAAGTTTGAAAATGTTCTAGAAGAAGATGTTGTTGGATATGTATATTTCCAAAAGTTTTAAACGTATGGAAGGATTTAGTTGTTAAGGTCATGCTTTTCGAATTTGAACGGTATATATAAGAAAATATTGAATCTTTAAAATTTTAAATAGAACTTGATGTATGTAAGGAAGGTTGCTAAATTTAAGCTTTTGTAATGAAAACTCGTTAAATAAGGTTTTAGGCGACAACATGGAATCGGTTCCAAGTTGGAGGTTTTCATGTGAATTCAAAAGATGTTTCTCAAAATAATTTCAAATACCTTAGCTTTTGTAAATGATCAATCAGTTTCGTTTCTTAGCATTTCTTATTATTGTTTTCAAAACAAAGCGTTTTTTTTTCTCCGAAAATTTGATTTATTTTCAAAAGAAAATATCGGTTATCCTTTAAAGTTTTTCAAGAGAGTACATAGTTTATAAGGAAATTGCAGTAAAGTTTATGGAAAAGGTTTGTAAAACCACTTAATTGAGTAAGAAGAAAATACTTTTGTCATGATAAATTGTAGTTTGTGGTTCGGTATTAAAGCAACAACTTGGTAAGGTGATTTTTAAACAGCTTATAAAGCAATAGAAAATGATTTATTATTTATAGAATAGTAGTGAAATCGAAGTTAACTTTGTGATATTTTTGTAAGACAACAATTCAGATCATAAAATAACTCGTGAAATGATTTGTAAAATAGCTTATGAGGAAACAATTTAATGTTTGTCAAATAGTAGAAGGTATCGTAGCTCAAGAAATAAGGTGGTAGTAAAATACTTAGTACGGTAAAGACAAAAATAGTTTGTCAGGTAAGAGTACTAAGTTTTATGGTTTCAAATCAGGGCATTAAAACAAGCACTAATAGTCTATAAGACCGTAATATAACTTGCAGGAAAAATTTTGTAATATAGTTTACAAATTGCTATCGCAATTGTTTGTTGTTTCATAAAATAGTGGTAAGATAATTAATCTGTTTATCACTTTATAAGAAAATAGTTTGCAAAGTATCAGTAAGGTCATTGTTTATAAAGTGTTAGTAAATTCATAAATTTTTGGTTTAATGGCACAGTAGTAAGACTTTTTGGGAAAATGACCGTGAAGTGATCCGAAAAATAGTTGAAAGTAGTTTGTGACAAAGTTTACTATTTCATAAGAGGGTAGTAGGATGGACCTTTGATATTTCAAAGAAATGAGTGAAAGGTTAGCGATACGTTCCCAGAACATTGACTTGAGTTGCAAGTTGACTCTTGGTATGTTTTTAGATCGTTTTAGTCGTTCGTTTATTATTTATGTTTAGCAAGGGGATTCCTTGTGTAGATGTCGAGGTGTGATGTTCCTAGAACGACTAAGGATGTAATCCGGTTCATCGATGGAGTACGAGTTTTGGGGTAGAGTGACCTTTATTACTTGATGGATGACGAGATGACTTCGATCTCAACGTCTAAGAGAATGATAATAGGATGGGATGATGGATACATGGGTTGCAACGACTCCGTAATAGAGGTTTAATGATTCCGTAAATGAAGAAGATAAGGCGATGGGACGGGAAAATAGAAGACATGGTATTGTAGCAACCCGAAAATATAATCTAAACCTAGAGTAATGTCGTGCGGTAATTAAAATTTAGTTAGTCGCGCATAATCTACTAAGCAAATCTAGAGTATAATCATTAACTCGCATCATGCAACATTTCACTGGTTATGTATTATCTGCCGGCAAATCTCAGCACGTACGGAGAGGCGGCGAAGTGGTGGCGTAAAGTGGTCCATTTCAACATGGATCACTTTGTGTCCTTCTTGCGAAGTGGTAGTGTGCATCATCGCCAAGCAAATCTCCATACGTTGCTAGTAAGATGTAGATGCGAGTAGGGTAGTGGTGTAAAATGGTCAGTTTAGAGAGGGTAGTAATGAGAAAGGCGTTCCAGTTAGTGAAAATATTGTGACGTCAGTGTGTGATGTGTAGGAGTAAACCTTTATAACTCTTATGATGAAAATTTTAATCTTTTTAGAAGTCAATTAGGAGGTCAACTGGACATAACACTATTATAACTATTGCAACATTCACTTCGAGTGGGACATAGGTGATCGGTATGTCCCATCCTGGTTGAATATAGGTGATCAAGCTATATTCACCCGAGGTTCAATGAATCTTACAATGCTTAGCTTAGTTATACTAGTAACATGTCATAATGCCTTTAAAGTTTATTATGAAAGGTTGAACAATTTTTTAATTTATGTGGGGGAGAAGGCGTAGCGCTGTGATACGTAAACATACATATAAGTAAGGCAATTCTAGCTAATAGTGAGACTAACTTAGCAGTAATAAAAACATATCTTATCAAAGATGACTTCAACGAGTCATAAGTGAGGCAATCAGCTTGGAAGGCAGGCACGTGTCGGTCATAGGGTTAAGTTTTTGTAAAAGTGGTTATAGTCTAGGTTTTGAAAATTTTTTAGTTCTCTATAACCAAGACTCTGATACCAATCTGTAACACCCCCAAAAATGGTTTGCAGCGGAAGAAATTTTTTTTTGGGATGCTACTCAGTTGGATCATAACACAAGTGAAAAATAATAGCTTTTTCGTAAAATATTTCATTTATTGTAGTAAAACAAAGTTTTAAAAAGTTGAATTGTTGCGGAAAAATGGCTCATTAATAAAATGTGGTCCCCATTCGTAAATCAGAGTCATATATGACCATGCCATGCCAATGCCCAAGCCTCGGAGTTAGCTATCCTTTTAGTACCGAGATAAACATGCTTAAAAATATCAACACAACGGTTGAGTGATATTCATAGGTTTAGTAAATAGTTGAACACAAGTTAAAGATGATAATTGCTTCGAAGACAATTAACATAGAAAACAGAGATTATTATTATGCACTAAGCTCATGATACCAAACTAACTGCATACACCTAATTACTGGTATAATTAATAAATTTGCCCCAGGATGTAATAGCCATTACATAGAGATAATCAAATATGGTGCGCTCGGTTATTTAGATAACCGAAGTGGGGTCGTCAATTCATAGTACTATCCACAATATTTGCGTTCACTTGCAAGTGATTAATGGTTCATGATGAAGGGGACTTTTGGCAGGCAACTTAGGCTATAATAATAATAATCATCATGCAAGCATGCATTTTAAGAAAAGTCTTGTGTTCTAGTTTATAGCATGTATCTTCCCCAAAGAGTTTATAAAACAGTTAAAAGAGTAAAAGTGGGGCTATGAACTCACCTTAGCAATTTGCAATATGAAGAGAAATAAATCAGTAGTGATAGTGGCGCTGCGCATGCAACTAATATAGTATGGCAAGTCTTAGTTTATACGTTTATGTTTGACTCGATGAAGTTCAAGAAAAACTTTCAAGTGTTTATTGTTGTTGTTGCTTGTGTGGCAGCATTTAAGTTTGAAAATAATCTTTTCAAAAGTTTATGTGTATCTCGGCATATGGAAATAAAGAGCACGTAATGGGTAAATATTGAGTATGAGTGAGACCTTGGCTTGATGATAATCGAATGATGATGTACGAAAGATGGTACGTATATTTTAAGACATTGTCGGTCTAAGCGGATACAATGATTGAGAGATATATATTAAGTGTACATTTATATTTTTATATTGCTACTAGTTGTTAAAATAAAAGTATTTAGAAAAAGTATAACTTAACTTGTATGCGTTTGCAATTAGAAAGCCCACGAAAGTTTCATAATATATGTCATTTATCAATTGAAAAATGGTAGATGTGTTTGTCAAAAATGTGGCATGACTTGGGTAAAATAATATTATTAGGGTGTCTAATGTCAAAAAGTTGTATTTTATATCTAGCCAAGTTTAATGTCCAAATTAATAATTGAAATTATATGTTTACAAGTTTACGTTTTGAATTAGAAGTGCAAAACTTTCTAGTAATGATAGATTCATTCACTCACATGATTACAAAAACTCTATTTATGCTTAATATTCGTATCAAGTCTCGTTTTTGTATTTGGGTTAGTGATGCACTTATGCGTTGCGTTGCTTTGCTATTGGATGAGTCAAGTGTAAACAAGTCGGATGAGGTAGGATTGAGGTGGTAAACAAGTCGGATGAGGTAGGATCGAGCCGAGTTGATATGAAATTTAAAGCCCAACGTAAATTGTACCAGAACCAACCGGACCCTTTGTATTACTAGGCTTCAGGCCTACAGTTACACGCATTCTTGTATTCTGTTGCTTGGGCTTGGCCTGCTTTGGAGTAACCCAACAACACTCATTGGGACTGAATGGGCTTGCAGCCCATTGTAAACACATCCCTTAAAAAGCAAGCTTCGGACCAGGTTTAGAAATAATTTTGACATGTTTGTAAATGCTAGGGGATTCAACAGACACCAGATTATTGTAACTTTAACGCTTGATCGATCTAGCGAACAGGGCCCGTCTAGAGCCACTCTGGTCTTGAGTAAGACCGAGGTAGACAAACAAAGATTCGGGTGGTTTCCCTGGTGATTCAGCTAAACAACACCCCTTTGGGGTTCTTTTGAAATTAAAACAACAAGAAGACCTGAGACTGATTCCTAACGGCGACCAGGGATTGAACATACACTAATGTATGCATTGAGAAAAACTCCATCGAGGATAGTGGCGAAGTCAAGCCCGTGTCATTTGAGTAAAACACGGTTGAGCGAATAGACACTCAATCACACCCTACGGGTCTTGGGTCGCCGAATCAAACTAGGCAAGAAAATCTCTCACCTCGTGAGGAAAGAGGGTTAGCCTTAGCGAGGCAAAAATTAAATAAAGTTAACACTAGAGTATGAATTTATTGACAACCTATATGCATCGACAAAGCCTAGGGAATGAGGGAAACTAATTCGGACAAGGTATTCATTAAACGGGAAAAGAAGCTGAACAACTAACAATAAGCCGAACACTACAGAAACAAGTAAATCCACATACGATCCTAAAATGAATCTGAATCCGAGACCCATAAGGTTTCTTACCCGATTCAAGATTCCTTCGTGACTCATATCGGTGCGCTCGAATCCAGGGTATTTGACACTGCGACTAATAAAATGAGTAGATTAACAATAGGCGCTTCTAAGGTTGTAGCCAAATCTTTTAAATTTTAGTTTCTCTTTATAGGTTTTTGCCACACAAACTCAACAACAAGTTCAGAAATATATCCAAACGCGTGAGAAAAATATACATAGGTCGATCAAAGGAAGTAAGATTCATGAAAAAAATTTATAAAATTATAGAATCCTTACAACAACATCAGTAGTGAAGTCAAATGAAAAGAAGAACCGAACACAAAATGGCCACGAGCTTTTCTTGGACAATCTTGATTACAAACGACCATTTAACACACCAAATTGAACAAGTTATCACTTAATTTACAAAACCCCCAACTCAATTTGAGAAAACCCTATATTATAAAACCCTAATTTTAGTGATTGTGTGTGAAAAAGTTGAAGAAAACTGATACAAATCGTGCCTATTTATAGATGAAAGGAAGTAATGTGACCCATCCTTTCTTGATCTTGAATGGAGGGTGAGAGCCTTTTCGGCATCGTCCCTTTCCACTGCCGCATCTCAAGGCAGATGGTGATGGTCCATGTGGATAGGTAACCGTTTGGAGGATGATGACAATGATCCATTTGATGTTTCATCTTTGTGTGGGTGAAAAGAGATGATGAGGTTAGTAGGGTATCACCAAGAGAGTGGGGTGTTGGTTTTGAGATGAAAGTGATATCTCACTTCTTGAGTTTGTTTGGGATTGAAGGAGAAAGGAAGATGAAGGCGACTTTGGAGGAGATGGCGAAGTAAGGCGTGGGTTTGGTAGGGATAAGGGTAGATGTTTATTTGTTTTTATTATTAAGTACAGTATAATCAGTACCCGTGTTTTGTCGAAGATTTTAGTAAGCGTCGTCCCGTGCAGCGTATAATATGAAAAATATATTTTGGAAAGCGTTTTTGCGACGTAATAATAAGGCATAATTATTACTTGGAAAATAAATGATTAAAATTTGTGCCGTTATTAATTTGGTGTCGGTATGTGGGCGGTCTCATTTATTGAGATAACCTCTCGTTGTCGTGTTTACATCATCAGCAAAAATAACTATTTTGCATTATTCGTTTATCAATGTTACCCGTGATTGCGTATTTCAATTAAAAAGTAAAAATTTAGGCGTGAAAATGTATAAGAGCGTTTTATTAAATCAGATAAACAATACTTCATTCTTTACAGGTGAATAATGACTTGGAAATTTACGGGTGGTTACAGTTTTGACATATAAAACCATTTTTCATCAATTTGAACAACATTAAACATATCATGAAACTTGGGACACGAACTTGACAATGAATGATCAATCATTGATAAACAAAATCTTAACCTCGCTCTTTTATTCTCGGAAGTGAGAGTCAGCTTGATGGCACTTGTGTGTGGTCTAAGTGCACCTTCTGTAATTTGTCTATGCATAATTTGCTCTTGAAACATCCATTAAACTTGCAAGAGACCGAATATTGGTTCGACACCTTAACAGAATCACTGAAACTAGATTTATATCAATTTGTTTCCTTTTTCGTCCAACAACATTTGGCATTTTCGAAGATAAATCAACCGTTGATCCTTGCTAGACTTGATGTTTAGCTTTTTGCCAAATCCGACTCACGGTATGCTCGCATACACCAAATTTTCTTGCCACAATATTTATGAATCCAAATTTTAATACTCCATTGACACTTTTTTGCAATAAAGATTGGTATATACCATTACGTTGGACTTCGGTAGTGTTTATTTTAGTGAATGCATTTGTTAATTGCTCCATTTAGTAGTATAAAGCAATCTAAAATGAGTGTTGATAATTTTAATTAATGAAGAGGTATACGAGTAGTATTAATTGTCATTTCTTGGATGGATATAAAATTTGTAGTGTGCAAATGGATACTCAGTGATATGGCGCCATCATTATCTTAAAAGATGGTATTCAAATTTTAAATTTATTGGTGTGAAATTTATTTGGTGGCAAAATATTTAGATTAGTTTAGGGTGCGTTTGGTATGATGCCATGAATTACAACGGGTATGAGTTTGATAGTAGTGGTTGGTCCCTCACCTATGAAAGATTCATACCTAGCTCTCTTGATGTATATGGAGTATGAATTATATTTATCATTCATTACCATAGTGGTGGTGACCATGCTTAAACAAACATCTTTAATCACTTTCATAGTCATAGTCTCATTCCCATAATGGGATACCAAACACACCCTTAGATTAACTAGCAATAATTATAGTATTGATAATTAAAAGAACATAAGTGTTATTTTATCATAAAATAGTACTACTTAGGTGGTGTTTGGCAAACATTTGAAAACATGATTATTTGATTATTACGTTTTGAAAACGTAAAATAATCAAGTTTAGGTGTCTGGCAAGAAACGTGAGTATTTGCTTTATAAATTAAATGCTTCAAAATGTGGTTTTGCAACCGGAGCTAGAGAGTTACTTTTTGCGAATCGTGGTTTTGTTTTACATAATCAAACACAAAGACCTCCTTAGTACCTCCTTAGTGAGATTTTCTTGAAGTTAGTCTCCCGGCTATATAAGCACGAAGAAACATCCCCAAAATTTTAGATAAGCCTAAAGCCCGAGTTTGATCAGCTCACTAGGTTTGAAAAGACCGCTCAATATCAGTCTTAGGTCTGAAATCAAATCAAACCAAACCAATGGCACCTTCTCACGACATCCGACGACCACACAAACGCCCAAACATCTCCGACCAACACAAACGGCGCGAACTCTCCTTACAACGCCAAGCCAACAACCGAACCCAAGCCCAGCTACACGCCCGTCGTCTAGCTTCCTCAATCCTCTCCTTCCCTAACTCCGAACCTAATAATGTTCCCGAACCTAATAATGCTCCTGAACCTATAGTCGAAGAGCCTGATGGTCCTTCGGAAGATGTTAGTGATTACGATCTTCGTCAAATGGCGAAACTTAAAGGACCTGAAGCAAGGAGATGGTTTGCGAGCCAGCTTATGCTTCCGGAGTGGATGATTGATGTTCCTGATCGTCTTAATCACGATTGGTATATCGTTGTTTTACGATTATATGTTGCGAATAATTTAGTCAATTTAAGTTTGTGTAGTTTTAATTAAGTGTTGTTTAGGCTAGACAAGTGTGTTTTGGTGAAATTAGGGCTAAGCATGTTTGTATAGTTTTATTTGCGAAATCGCTTAAGCAGTATGTGGACCGCAATGTTTTATTTTAGGTAACCATGGTTTCGGAGCTTTTGGCCATGGGGTTTGAACTGACCGCCACACAAACTCAAACCGGGTAAACTCCTCCCGTTTTTGGAGGTTGGAGCAGGAATTCAGCCTGAGACCTTTCACATTTTAGTGATATTAGTTACAACCCTTCTCCTAATAGGCCTCTCCTGAGTGGAGTGGTTGAAGCTATTTAGTTTAGGAAAGTAAACATGAAAACGGTGCAGGGAGGGCGAGCCTTTTTGACACAGATGTACACGGCTTCACCGGGTTAATCTCGGGACCATTTCCGACCCTTCCCTGGCCACCTCCAAATGGACACACTTAGCGAGGTTTGAATCCTTGACCTCTTCTGAGGAAACCAAAGAGGCAAAGACCTTACCACTAGGCCATTTGGTGAAATTAGGGGTAAATGATATTCGTGTACTTTGACAAGTGTGCTTTGTTATTTAGATGTTACCGAGAGGTTTTACATGTGATGTTTTACTTATTGGTTGTGGTTTCAAAGTGTTTTAGGTCACCTTCAAGTTATCTAGGCTAGAGAAGTGTATTTTGGTGAAATTTAGGAGAAATACTATTTTTATAGTTTTATTCGCAAAACTTTGATAAAAGGTGAAAGGTCCACATTTGAAAATATGTGGAACACAATGCTCATACCGACTAAGCAACCAGCTCAAGGCTAGATTCTATCAGTGTACTTTGATAATTGCCTGATATTGTTTTTAACTCTATGTAGGACTAATTTGTGTAATTTTGATAGTAGGTTAGGATACACATTTAGGTGAAATTAGGATGTGTTTAGCTCTTAAATTGAGGTCTTGCAATTCGTGTTAATTCTAGTACGTGTGGGTTGCCTAGTGGTAACTAATACTATCATCACTAAAATGTGACAGGTCTTAAGTTCAATATCTGTTAGGTGCAAACAACTCTCAAATGGCCAAACAACCTTCCCAAAAAGGGGAGGGCTTTACCAGATTTGAGTCTATGTGGCGGTGGGCTCAAACTCCGTGGATTAGTCGACCTCTGGTGGAAACCATGGTTAGCCAAAAGAAAATTGTAACACATGTTGAATTTTAGGCTGTTAGGCAGTAAACAAACTTTGTGTAAATGGTGTAACTTGGTGTACTTAAACCTGCTAAGCTATCAATAAGGTGTTGCTTGAGTTATATAGCTCAGAAATTCATATTTTGGAGCAATTAGGGCTGAGTTGTAATCGTATACTGCCTAGTCCACTTCACTATCTAGGATTCTAGCTATTAACTCAACTACTCAAGGTCTGACAAGTTAGGTAATGTAACAGTAATTGTTTTGAAGAGTTTTAGTATACCTGCACAAGTTGTACATAAACTGTATTATGAGTTTTAGGATGTTAGGTGATTGCAGATTATTGAATTTTAACGAATGGAAACGTGTAGGTATGTATTTGCAAGGCCTTTTGGAAAACGATGCTTTGTTGTTTCGTCAAATGGAACAACTGTTAGTAGACTACGCAATGGTTCTCTCTTGCATCGTTTCCCATCTGCTTTACCTAATGGTGCCAAGACCAGAGATCGATCTGCCCAATCATATTGTATACTTGATTGCATTTTTCACGAGGTATTATGCTTTTACTTATGCAGTCGGGATTTTTTTTAATATATTTTAGCTACAGTTGTTATATTTTTCTTGTATCTTGACGTTTTTGTCTTTCTCACAGCCGGATCAAACTTACTACGTTATTGATATGGTATGCTGGGCTGGAATCTCGTTCTATGAATGCACTGCTGAGTTCAGATTTTTTTGGATGAACAGCAAGCTTGTTGAGTCAGGGGCTTGTGAGGCTCCATCTGCTTACCATAAGTATAGATTCAGTCTCGTTCCTGTATATAATTGTGATCATGAGGGGCTCCAGACAGCTTATACAGGGGCGGTACCGTATGTGAAGGATGGGCTACTGTTTTATAACAAGTAAGCCTTTCACTGTATATTTTTGATTAAATGCCACGTTCCTTGCTGAAGCCCTAAATGTTTCTGATCTTGTATGCGTGTCAGCGTTTAGGAAGCGATATAAGGATATTTTTTTGTTGCTAGCTTGTTTTATGTATATAATTAATATTTGGATTTGACTTCATTTTAGGCATGCCCATTATCAGATGGGAACCACACCATTGACACTTGTATGGAAGGATGATACTTGTAGCGAATATGTCATTGATACAGATAACAAAGGACAGATTCCAAATCAGCAGCAGGTATGCTCACATTTACACTTTCATGCTTGTGGGTTCTTTTTTCATTTTTTAACTACGTGCCTATGCTTCTATAATGGACAATTCCGGGAGGTTAGGAATTAATATAGATCGATTAGCGAACCTACCATTTTGTGACAAAATTTTTCCCATCTACCATAAACCATATTGTCTCGATCGTGCATCACGTTTATTAGTTCTGGTAAACCTGAATTTGCTCAGGTGGTCCCGTTTGGATGCCTATTGAGGGCATTTTCTACTAAAGTATTCCAAATCAAAAAGTAAGAAAATAGGTAGCACTGTAGACTCATCATGGCATCTTTCATGCATCAAAATCGTTATCTTACGTGTTGACAACTCAGGGTGAATGATGAACCAAAGTTTTGATAAACTCGAGCGTTCTGTTTTTTAGTATATATTAAGGACAGAAGTTCATTTTTCGCAATTGCTGCTATCTGAGTATCTCTGCCATATTCGAATTAGCCAAGACTTAGTTTTATGATTATAAATGAACAGGTGGTTTTGGAGCTACAGGATAATGGGCAACTGGTTACATCTGATGATCCTCCTGTTGTCCTTGGATGCTTGAATGCAGCTTTCATACAGGAGGTCTGTTTAATTACAATTAACAAATATTCCAGCTGTACAGATGTTTATTAGAATGAAATTATTAAAAATAATAATACAAATTGATGAAAGATAACATACAAATGATTCTGAATTAATCAGCTAAACTTTGTCTTTATTGATTTTCAGGCTGGACTGCATTCAGGAAACCTTGTACGTTTTGCTGTTAAGGAGGGTGGATTAACATTTGTCGATGGAAAGTTGGAGAAGGCTGATTTACAGTACATAGGAAAGGTCCCACGTGGGCGTGCTTTTGCCGATAGTTACTCCAAGGTTTCAATTACATTTTTCTTTATATTGGTTAACTGAAACTGATCGACCTATATCATATTCCTAGCTAAACTTTTTATGTTTTTTCTATACTCAGATCATATTCCAGTATATGGTTCGTCACTCTCCTCTACGAATAGAACATCTGTTTGCATCAATGGGATCGTTAAGTGAACAAGAGAGCGAGAGCGAGACCAATGAGGTGGAAATGGCAGGTTGAAAAGCTGATTTTAACAGTATCCATGTTATTCAATGTTTATACTTTGTTTTGTAACCAAATAGGACAAATGGGGTTCAAGCCGAAATAAGGCTACTTGAACAATTTTTTTATGTTCAAGGTTATCTATATGTCTATGCTTTTGAGTGATATGGAATGTCTATTCTGGCGTATATTGCAATGTACAGGTTAATGTTACTACAAGGACTTTTTGCATAGGTCAAAGGTACAAAAGTAATCCATATTTTAAACATAACATTCATCCTTCTACTTCAGGCATAAGGCTAAAGAGACTAAGCACCATAAATGAAACTGAAAAATAATATCATCCATATCATGGTTCGTTTTAATGTAGATTTATATTAACTCGAGTACTCGACAATCAATCAAATTCACACACCTTACGATATCAAGGCAGAAGAAGTCATATAGAGCTACAACTAAGTTACAGAACTGAAGAAATTTAAACGCCAGTATCTTCCTGGTCATTGACAACAAGCCTTTAATATTTTTCCTACAGTCCTATCTGAACGTGTGGTCGTGTGATTAGTGACAAGCCTTTAAATTTGAACCCATCTTGACCCTAATTAGAGTTTAGATTAATTGGGCTTAGGTCTACCCGAATAAGCTGTCCACAAATGCACCACTTTTGACCTGAATCTACCCGGGACGCCGGTTTTCTTACCTCTGATTGTTTATTAATGTTGCGGATAATTAACAAATATGGACAGTAACAGCACTATACGTATGGTGAGGTGACTTATCCAATACATGAGTTTAAAAAGATATCATCTTAAAGTATAATGCAGCAGAACTTTTTCTCAGTATTTTGCCTTTAGTCTTTGGACAATAAGTCACTAAACAAAATTAACAAAAAGGGTTACTCCGTAATAAATACATAAACATTTTGCCTATATTTAGGGTGCCAAAGTGGTAGCTTCACAACCATCATGTACACATGCCAACACATCTCTGTAGTCTCTTGAGATGGTAAATGAGTCATACACCTTCCCATCCTTGCTCTTCTTGTACTCGAATAAGAGTGACGACTGGTTAAATGCAGTCATTTTCACAAACCCAAAATCATAATCCTTATAAAGACTCCAAGTAGTATTAATTTTAGCGAATTCTGACAAATGGGCACCCGCCCCACCCACCACAACATGGATTGTCCCATTCACCGTGCCAGAATAGTGTGACTTCTCAGAATTCACACAAGTATTCTACATCATCACCAAAAACACAATATCAGAAAAAAGGAGTATAATGCTTATCAAGGGTGTTAGGATTGTTGATTTTATAAGCAGATAAGCAGTTTTGAGTGTTTCGGCAGTTCTGATTATTTGCTCAGCTTATTTTACTCTAAAATAAGTATATTAGTAACTTATTAAAGTATTGTACATTTGTACCTGATAAACTGGGCAAGTTCTTTCATAGTTATGGACATGCCCATAAAAGCCAATGTCCACTTTATATTTCTGCCACAGCTTCTGCAAACTCACTCTTCCCAAGGGCTCATCAAACGAGCCCTCGGCAGCATAATATTTGTCTGAAGAATAACCAAGAACACGGTGAGCAGCAAAGATGAGCCATGGTTGTTTCTTCCTGTCTACTGATGCAAAGCATTGCTCAATAAACTTATACTGTTCGGTGCCTTCCCTCCAGTCATGCTCACTGTCTGCTATGCAGAAACGGAACATACCATAATCTGTTGAATACCTACAAAAAAGAACTTTTCGTTTACATCAACAGAAATTAATCCTTCAGAGTTTTTAAGAAGTATTTATTGTTACCAGAATTTAGCTCGGTTTTCTGCAGGGACATAGAAAGTGGTCTCCGCAGGGACCCCACATTCCCCTCCCGAATCTGTACCGTCATAAAAAGATCCGCTGTCAGGCCAGTCACGTTCATGATTACCACTGCACAAAAAACTCATACATAATGTCAATACATGAAAGAGCATGTGAACTACCATAAACGACAATACTTAATTACACAAACCTTGCAATCATATATGGTACAACCGATGCAATGGGTTCCACTTGTGATGTGAATTGATCCCATTGTGAAATATACCCGTTTGAATAAACTATATCTCCTATGTGAAATATGATGTCTATGTTATCAATGTCGTTGATGAGTTGGTCAGTGGTGTTAAGAGAACCAGGTTGATAATTCATGTACTCATTGGAGCCATCACGTTCCGCCTGAAATGATTATAAAGAAAAGGATATGATTACATACTAAATTATAAAGTACTCAAATTATGATCAAAGTGTATCTTTAAGTTCCACCTTTCCCAAGTCACCGAATATGATAACACGTTGTAATGATTCTTGTCCCGGGTAAGGGGGTGACATGAATGAATATGTCTTCTTGCTCCAAATGTATTTACCATTTGCTAATTTATGTCCCACCTTGTAAACATATCTGGGATTTAAGTGTACAATTATAAGTACGTTGATAAACTGTAAAAAACCTCGTAATCCTAAGTATCAACAAATGTAAACATTTACTTGGTATCTGGCCACAAATTCTCTAAGAAACTAGTATGTATGAAACCAGGATCACGCCAACCAACCGTCCTTGCTGGTGAACCTGCAGGAAAACCCGAGTTTTTAAATCTAACTTAATATAAGAAGGTTTATCTTTAAAGACTGATAGTTATCCGTAACTAAATATTATACAACTGAGGCTAAGTAGACATATCTAGGAAAAGCTTAATGTTGTAGATGAACATACCACACATGCTATTTTGATGAAAGGTTAGTGTTCCTGCAGGAGATAAGGTAGCACGTTGACCTGAAACTCCCCACGAGACAAAAGGAGTTGCTATGTTTATATTGTAGCCACTAGTCCAAGTGACAGTCATCTACACGAAATTTCATCAAAGCACCAACCAAGTATTCTTAGTAAAACATTATCATTTCGGTTGTATATAAAAATACATTTGCAATACTTACTTCATTCCAAGATTTTCCGATAGCGAGACGCGGATAAAGGGGTGCTTTGGGATTTTTAAACGATATGAAGTTTGAATATGCCACCAATTTTGGCTGCACATACGAAGACGTAATAAATTTCGTAAGAATGAAAAAATATGTTAAGCTTGAAATGAACGGCATAACAAATGAAATGAAGTCAACCTAAATTGTGGATACATACATTTAATAATCCACCTGAAAATAATGCGAAAGAGTAATCAGCTCGTTGATTGATTATCTGGAACTTTAAGGTAGTTTTGCCCGTTTGTGCATACCCCGCATTTGAGTAATTTGCAAATGTGTACTGTGAAAGAATAACAGTCAGATAAAGTCAATATATTTATACAAATTGACATAACTGAAGACGTGCTCACTTTTATGGGAGCAGAGCAAATGTATGGACTTTGTTGCATAGGATCATTCTCGACGAAACAAGTTGATGCACTGCGTTAATAAAACATTTATTCAGCACTAAATTCTGCAGTTATACTGTTACTTGAAATATGTCACTGAACCGAAACATACTTGAACCGAGCAGGGGAAAACACTCCAATCCAATCGTCATTTGATGATTTGGGGTGCTTAAGCTCTACAGTTACCCATTCAACGTCCTCACCCTTCATCAAGAGAACAGTTAATCGTCATTAAACTATGTGTTTTATATTGACCTAAATAACGCAGTTCTATACATAAATATTTCTTATTATAGCTGCTTATGTTTTTTGAAATTAAAACGGGGTGTTTGGGATTGCTCATTAAAAAGGCTTCTCAGCTTATTTAAGCTGTTTTCAAGAAGTCGTTTCACATCAGCTAACATAAGCAAAAAGCTGTTTACAGTAACCCGTTACATCGGCACTGTTTACGTCCTACAATCAGCATTTACTAATTTAGTAAATGCAAACCATATCTTCTACATTGTCCTTTGACAGAACTATAAGCTACTACGTACTTATGTGGAATAAGACAATTCCAAACACCCTTAGATAATCAGTTAAAGCAGTTTTACGATCGAAACTGCTTATCTGTAACATCAAAAACACAGTATGCAGAAAAAATAATACGCAAAACACGTTAATGAAACCATATATAAAGCATTTCAAATAAACTTTACATTAATGCCAAGAACTGAAGGGTAAGCTTGAATGGATGCACCATCATGAAGATCAACCACAGCACTATGAATATCGATCTTCGACAAGGGTTGTTCCGTAATCTGAACATCACCTTTCACTGACACTAAAACAGCAACAAAAGACAACAGAACTATCACAACTTTATACAACATCTTAACTGATCCTATCTCAGAAAACACCATACCATACAAGGCAAGTTTTTTTTTTATAATTTTTTTTTTGATTTGTGTGAATGTGGGAAGATTCCAAAAGATATTCTGTTTTGGATATTGTTTTTGAACATGTTGTTGTTTGTGTCTACTATGATTAATCATGTCGACAAAACCGAACCAACAGAACTATCGAGAACCACATGTTCCGTTCGGTTCTCGGTTCCGGTCCGGGTATTTCGGTTCTACCCGATTGGAACCGAAATTTTCTAAAAAACACCAAAAAAGTTCATTTTTTTTTCATGTGTTTGCACTTATTTAAGTCTAAATCATAAAGATATTGAATGATTAATATACATGGCAAAATATTGAACAAGAACATTTAAAGTTCAATGAACTTGTGGTGTCGTTTGTGTGGTTACATTATTACACAAAAGAAACACATGTCTGATGTAGTTATTTTAACATGTATATATGTGTATATATAGTTAAAACCTTGTTGAATCAATACAATTTGTTTGTTAATCTAAATGAGTAGATTTTCTTTTCTTGTGTCGAAGGCTAGGAAGATAAATGAACCCTCTCATAAATATTTACTTCGAAAACGACCAAATTTTATTTGAATTACACACCTCGGATACTTGTACTGAATTCTAAAGGATATCATTCTCAAAAATACACTTCTCTAGTTCTCATTACTGTCATATATATACAAGTAATGTATTGAAATGCAAGCTTCAAAATCATTACTGTCATATACATACAAGTAATGTATTGAAATGCAAGCTTCAAAAAAAAATTATGTACAAATGATTAAATGTAATCCAATAGTTCTCTGGTATTCCACTTGTTTATCTGTCACCTGCATTTTTTTTCAATGTCTAAACTGTGGACCGAACATAAATACATGTGCTAGATAAATTTTAGAATTTATATACTTTAACAAAATTAAATACTTGGCTTAAGTTCAGTGTGTCATTTAAGTTTGCAAGGCAAGTTGATATACTGAACTGTTTCGGTCCGAACCGTCTGGACCAACCAAACCGAACTATGACCGCGGTTCTAATCAATTTGCTCACCCCTAGACTCATTTACTTCGGTTTTGTCACACATATGACATGCATGTCACATAGTGGAAGTGGGGACATTTGACTTCTAATAATAAGTGGCCAATCATTACGTAAAGTGTCCAAGACTTTTGGACTTTTTTCTAGTCAGTTACTAGTTGTCTAGTTTGTTATGCTGGATACTATTTTTATTATTTGGGATTGTTTTTATTAATTATTTTTTTTTAGACACAAAAGTATTTGGCAGCCTATCAGTAGTTTATTATGACGGAGAATCGTACTCTCTACGGCCTAAAATTATTATCTACAAAAGGAAAAAAAAAGGCCAATTTAAGGAAACCCCACTACTATAGCTTTTATATACTTAGATGACAATTCTACCCTTATAATTTTCAATATTCAACTTAAAAAATATCATTGAATAATGTGTGACAACCAACTTAATAAGTCAAAGGCGCCAATTTTATACTACTCCTTCCGTCCCATATTAACTGTTCAGTTTGACTTTTCAAAGTATTTCCTTTTTAACTTTGACCTTAAATATTTTATTTGTGTTATATAATACTTGATGCAAAATATATAAATAGAATGGAGGTTTAAATATATTTTCATTGATATAAGTTTCATCAAGTATTATATAACACGAACAAAAATATTTAAGGTCAAAATTGACAAAGAAAGACTTAAAAAAGTCAAACAGGACGGTCAATATGGGAGAGGTAGTACCTGCTAATCAATGGCGCCAAATTTGCCAAAAGCTCACCGGTTATAATTTGATCCAAAAATTTCCCATCATAAAATTCCTAGTAAAATATTGTATCCTTCTTAAAAATGTTACTCTATATTCTCTCAATAATTTCACTTACCAACACTTTTAGTCTACTTTAATGCACATTAATTTTCACTGGAGTATATAACAGTTTCTTTCATTACAAAAAAACACTAACATTGACCAACGCAATGCTATATATCAATCTTTGTTGAAACAAAGTGACAACGGAATATTAAAATTCGGTTCCATAACCGACGTGGCAAGAAAATTTGGTGTGTGTAATCGTACCGTAAGTCGCATTTGGCACGAAGCCAAACATCAAGTCGATCAAGGATCAACGGTTGATTTATCTTCAAAAATGCCAAATGTTGTTGGACGAAAAAGGGTACAAATCGATATGAATCTAGTTTCGGTGATTCCGTTACGTTGTCGAACCAATATTCTGTCTCTTGCAAATTCAATGGATGTTTCAAGAACAACCATGCATAGACGAATCAAAGAAGGTGCGCTTAGACTACACACAAGTGCCATAAAACCGGATCTCACTTGCTTAAATAAAAGAGCAAGGTTGAATTTTGCTTATCAAAGGTTGATCGTTCATTGTCCAAATCAAGTCCCAAGTTTCATGATATGTTTAACGTCGTCCACATTGATGAAAAATGGTTTTACATGTCAAAACCATCGAAACGATACTACCTAGTTCCCGGAGAAGATGAACCATTAAGAACATGTAAAAGCAAAAATTTTATCACAAAAGTTAGGTTTCTAGCTGCGGTTGCACAACCAAGATTTGATGCATTCGGTAATGAAGTATTTTCGAGAAAGATTGGTATTTTCCTGCTAACAACATTAGAGTCGGCTAAGCGTTCAAGTAAGAATATGCTGCGGGAACATTGGAGACAAAACCCATTTTGTCGGTAACTAAAGATGTAGCAAGGTCATGGTTGATAGAGAAAGTATTACCGGCTATTAGAGCTAAATGGCCACAAGGTCATGAGGGTTCAATTTATATTCAACAAAGACAATGCAAGACCCCATATTAGTGTTAACAATAGCGAGTTTCTTAAAGCATCATCTCAAGATGGGTTTGATATTCGTCTTTGTTTTCAACCCTCAAATAGTCGTGTATTTAAATGTATAATCCGAGCAATACAATCATTTCAAGAGCAAAAGTCATTGGGTACAATTGACTAGCGCATTGGCGCAGTTGAAAAGTCATTTGAAAGAATGGAATCTCGTGAGCTTAACAATGTTTTTTTTAACTTTACAAACATGTATTAAAGAAAGCATGAAGGTTCGGGGTGGCAATAATTTTCAAACACTGCACATCGGTAAGGGTAGATTGGCTCAAGAAGGTAATTTACCATTGCAAATTGAGTGTGATCAAAGCCTCACAGACGATGTTAACTGGTATTTGCACCAGTAAACAAAAATGCAACATTAATTAAGTTTTTTTACAATAATAAAAAAGATGAATGCTTTTGTTAGGAAATTGTAGCATCAATTTGTTAAAATATTAACAGTAGATTTTTGTGAAAACTTAGGAGTTTCCATGCATGTACTACGTTAATCTTAAAGAGGTAGGATCAAATGAGAAATATAATTAAGATGAGAAGAAACAACAACCACAAATATTAGATGCATCTATAAAAGTAGATGCATCTCCTTATTATTATTTTTTTCTTATTTGAAATATGTGACTACAATTCTTTCTCACTTTTCTCATTTAAATAATTCTTGTCACTAGATCCATACTCTAATCTTAAATGGTACTTCTTGCCTTTATTTTATGTAAGTATTGGTTGTTGCTTTTATTGGTCTTTGCAATGTTAGGGGTAATAAAGTAAATTTGATCAAATATACCCATCTATTTTTAGCAATAGACAATTAATTTGAGACATTCAGAAAAGGAAACGTGGACTATAATTATGAGACGGAGGGAGTAGTTGTATTTTGCGATTGGTTTTTACAAAACTAACATTATGTTGGTTCAATTCAGTGCCAAATGGTCTCTAATCTAGATTTAAAAATAAATTAGTCCAAATAAAAAAGAATCGCTGATAATGAAATCATCGAGGAACCTCAGCGAAGTTCAAGTCAGAGGCATCGTCAAGGAATTCGAAGATTATTTGAAAACATACTCGCCAGCTAATACGAAGTCAGCTAGTATTTAGAAGGAATTGAAGCTGAAGAAAGAAGGCGTTTATCAAGGGTTAACACCTATAATGAACCTAAAACGGCCATACTTTTTTACTTTTTTGGCATATGGTCAGATGCTAAAATAACATACCTACAGATGGTTATTCTGAGAGCACACGGCTGTATGCTAAAATTGCATATATGGTTATATGGTCCTTTACACAGATTTTGCTAGAACACATTTTTTAGCGTACGGCCGTATGCTTATATATCATACGGCCGTATGTTGTCTGACTTGACCTGTTTAATTTTTAACCAAAAATTCTGGGATGCCGGTTTTCTTACCTCTGAATGTTTATTAATGTTGCGGATAATTGACAAATATGGACAATATCGGCAAAATACACATGGTGAGGTGACTCACCCAATACATTGAAATTCATGCCTCCATAATAAGTGGTTAACTAAAGAGGCATGTAGTCTTTGGACAACAAGTCACTAAACAAAATCAACAAACGCTACTCCGTTAAAAAACACAAGCATTTCGCCAACATTTAAGGTGCCCAAGCGGTAGCCTCACAACCATCATGTACACATGCCAACACATCTCTGTAGTCTCTTGAGATGGTAAATGAGTCATACACCTTCCCATCCTTGCTCTTCTTGTACTCGAATAAGAGTGATGACTGGTTGAATGCAGTCATTTTCACAAACCCGAAATCATAATCTTTATGAAGACTCCAAGTAGTATTAATCTTAGCGAATTCTGACAAATGGGCACCCGCTCCACCCACCACAACATGTATTGTACCATTCACAGTTCCAGAATAGTGAGACTTCTCAGAGTTGACACAAGTATCCTACATTCACCAAAAACACAATATCAGAAAAAAAGGAGTAACTTGCTTATCAAGGGTGTTAGGATTGCTTATTTTATAAGCAGATAAGCAGTTTTGAGTGTTTCGGCACTTCTGCTTATTTGCTCAGCTTATTTTAGTCTGAAATAAGTATATAGGTAACTTAATTTAAGTATTGTACCTCATAAATTGGGCAAGATCTTTCGTAGTTATGGACATGTCCATAAAAGCCAATGTCCACTTTATATTTCTGCCACAGCTTCTGCAAACTCACTCTTCCCAAGGGCTCATCAAAAGTGCCTGCAGCTGCATAATATTTGTCTGAAGAATAACCAAGAACACGATGAGCAGCAAAGATGAGCCATGGTTGTTTCTTCCTGTCCACTGATGCAAAGCATTGCTCAATAAACTTATACTGTTCGGTGCCTTCCCTCCAATCATGCTCACTGTCTGCTATGCAGAAACGGAACATACCATAATCTGTTGAATACCTACAAAAAAGAACTTTTCCTTTACATTAACAGAAACTAATCCTTTAGAGTTTTTAAGTAGTATTTATTGTTACCAGAATTTAGCTCGGTTTTCTGCAGGGACATAGAATGTGGTCTCTGCAGGGACCCCGCATTCCCCTCCCGAATCCATACCATCGTAAAAAGATCCGCTATCTGGCCAGTCACGTTCATGATTACCACTGCACAGAAAAACTTATACATGAAAAACATTTGAACTACCATAAACAATTTATTTAAGACAAGACTTAATTAAACACACCTTGCAATCATATATGGTACAACCGATGCAATGGGTTCCACTTGTGATGTGAATTGATCCCATTGTGAAATATACCCGTTTGAATAAACTATATCTCCTATGTGAAATACAATGTCTATGTTATCAATGTCGTTGATGAGTTGGTCAGTGGTGTTAAGAGAACCAGGTTGATAATTGCTGTACTCATTGGAGCCATCACGTTCCGCCTGAAATGATTATAAAGAAAAGGATATGATTACATACTAAATTATAAAGTACTCAAATTATGATCAAAGTGTATCTTTAAGTTCCACCTTTCCCAAGTCACCGAATATGATAACACGTTGTAATGATTCTTGTCCCGGGTAAGGGGGTGACATGAATGAATATGTCTTCTTGCTCCAAATGTATTTACCATTTGCTAATTTATGTCCCACCTTGTAAACATATCTGGGATTTAAGTGTACAATTATAAGTACGTTGATAAACTGTAAAAAACCTCGTAATCCTAAGTATCAACAAATGTAAACATTTACTTGGTATCTGGCCACAAATTCTCTAAGAAACTAGTATGTATGAAACCAGGATCACGCCAACCAACCGTCCTTGCTGGTGAACCTGCAGGAAAACCCGAGTTTTTAAATATAACTTAATATAAGAAGGTTTATCTTTACAGGCTAATGGCTATCCATAACTAAATATTGATATACATCTGAGGCTAAGAAGACATATCTAGGAAAAGCTTAATGCTGTAGATGAACATACCACACATGCTATTTTGATGAAAGGTTACGGTTCCTGCAGGAGATAGGGTAGCACGTTGACCTGAAACTCCCCACGAGACAAAAGGAGTTGCTATGTCTATACTGTAGCCACTAGTCCAAGTGACAGTCATCTACACGAAATTTCATCAAGTATCAACAGATTATTCTTAGTAAAACATTATCATTTCGGTTGTATATAAATATACATTTGCAATACTTACTTCATTCCAAGATTTTCCTATAGCGAGACGCGGATAAAGGGGTGCTT
The DNA here is from genome assembly GCA_910596185.1 of Chrysanthemum makinoi. Taxonomy (NCBI): domain Eukaryota; kingdom Viridiplantae; phylum Streptophyta; class Magnoliopsida; order Asterales; family Asteraceae; genus Chrysanthemum; species Chrysanthemum makinoi. The sequence continues at coordinate 286,878,752 of OU343220.1, read as the reverse complement.
TGGGATTTTTAAATGATATGAAGTTTGAATATGCCACCAATTTTGGCTGCACATAAGAAGACGTAATAAATTTCGTGAGAATGAAAAAATATGTTCTGAAAGACTGAAATGAACGGCATAGCAAATGAAATAAAGTCAATCTGAATTGTGGATACATACATTTGATAATCCACCTGAAAATAATGCAAAGGAGTAATCAGCTCGTTGATTGATTATCTGGAACTTTAAAGTAGTTTTGCCCGTTTGTGCATACCCCGCATTCGAGTAATTTGCAAATGTGTACTGTGAAAGAATAACAGTCAGATAAAGTCAATCTATTCATACAAAATGACATAACTGAAGACGTGCTCACCTTTATGGGAGCAGAGCAAATGTATGGACTCTCTAGCTTAGGATCGTTCTCGTTGAAACAAGTTGATGCACTGCGTTAATAGAACATCTATTCAGCACTAAATTCTACAGTTATACTGTTACTTGAAATATGTCCTGAACCGAAACTTACTTGAACCGAGCAGGGGAAAAGACTCCAATCCAATCGTCATTTGATGATTTGGGGTGCTTAAGTTTCACAGTTACCCATTCAACGTCCTCACCCTTCATCAAGAGAACAATTAATCAGCATTACTCATAAAATGAATACACGTTATTAAAAAAAAAAAAAAAATGAATACACGTTATTAAAGTTTATGTTTTATATTGACCTAAATCACACAGTTCTATACATACATATTTCTTAATATAGCTGCTTATGTTTTTTGAAATAAAAAGGGGGTGTTTGATACAACTAATCAACACTCTGGAGTTTTTGAATGGAGACTTGAGGCTTATGACTATCTGCTTATTTAAGCTGTTTCAAGAAGTTGTTTCACATCAGCTAACATACTAAAGCAAAAAGCAGTTTACAGTAACCCGTTCCACATCAGCACCGTTTACGTCCTACAATCAGCATTTACCAAACACACAAAAATACACAGCCTTTTTATACTAAATTAGTAAATGCAAACACTATCTTCTACATTGTGCTTTGACAGAACTATTAACGTACGTACGTACTTATGTGGCATAAAACAATTCCAAACACCCCTAAATAATCAGCTAAACCAGTTTTATGATCGAAACTGCTTATCTGTAGCATCAAAAAACACAGTATGCAGAAAAAAATAATACGTAAAACACATTAATAAAACTATTCTAAATAAGCTTTACATTCATGCCAAGAACTTTAGGGTAAGCTTGAACGAATGCACCATCATGAAGATCAATCACAGCACTATGAATATCAATCTTCGACAAGGGTTGTTCCGTAATCTGAACATCACCTTTCACTGACACTAAAACAACAACAAAAGACAACAGAACTATCACAACTTTAAACATCTTCATTGACCCAATCTCACAAAAACACCATACAAGGCAAGTTTCTTTTATAAATCTTTTTGCTTTGTTTACGGAAGATTCCAAAAGATATTCGTTTTTGGATATTGTTTTTGAACTTCGGAAAGTCAGATGTACTGTTTGAGTGATCCGTAAGTTTGTGTCTCCTATGATGTCAACTCTTTTACATTGGTTTTGTCACACATGTGACATGTCACGTAGTGGGAAAGTGGGAAAGTTTGACTTGTAACAATTATAAGTGGCTAATCATTACGTAAAAGTGACTCAAACTTTGGACTCTTTTTCCAAGTCAGTTACTAGTTGTCTAGTTTGTTATGCCGGATACTATTTTATTATTTGGGCTTTGTTTTTATTTTTTATAATTTTTTAGACACAAAAGTGGCCATTTGGCAGCCTATCTATAGTTTATTAGGACGAAAAGTAATGTATTTGTATTTTGCGATTGGTTTTTAACTTTTTACTAGGGCTGAGCATCAAAGATCGTCGAAACCAAAATCGAACCGATCATTATTAAACATCGAAATGACCGACGGCCCGCCGGTTCGGTTTCGGTTTCATGTTTTACATGTTTTCGGCCGGGCGGTTCGGTTCGGCCCAAAACCGACAAAAACATACCTAAATACACCTAAACCGAATCGAACCGACGGCCCGACACAAAACCGAACCGACCCTACGGCCCATCGGTTCGGTTTCGGTTTAGGTTTTTCATGAATTTCGGTTTTCGGTTTTATCGGTTCGGGTCGGTTTTAGACCGACGCTCAGCCCTAGTTTTTACAAAAGTGAACGGTTCAATCCGGTGTTCAAGGGTCTTTGATCAAGATTTAAATATAAATTAGCCTAAATCAAGAAGAATTACAAATAATGAAATCAACGAGCAACCTCAGCGAAGTTCAAGTCAAAGATATCGTCAAGGAAGTCAAAGATTGCTTGAAGACATACTCGCTATCTGATACGGAGTCAGGTAATATGTATGTTGGGTCCAATAAATTGACCCAATCACCCTAAACAAGATTTGAAAATAAAATAGCCTAACTCACTTAATAAGTAGTGAGTGACTCACTGATAAAAGAAATCGAGTGTTGTTCGCTCTTTACTTACCGATACTGTCACGTGAGTAAAATATATGAGCTACAAAATACACCAGGAATCGAGATTTTGACAAATGTCTCAGTGATCCCAAGACCTATCTCTACATACGACCTAAAAATATTGGGTGGAACTTCCAAGAGAAGAAGTCAAACAAGCAAGACTTTACCAAAGTTGAGAATATTGTATGACACATTCAAAAGAATGATTGGTGCTATTCCAAAAGAGGAAAGATGAAGATGGACCACATGATGGATGACATCTCACCTACCACCTCAAGTCTTTGTATTTTTCCTATATATATGTTTGTATTGTAATAGAGATATGTATGCATTCTAAACAAACACAATACATAGTATTAGTTGTTAGGATCATCCTCTCATTGAAACACAAGCATAGCTTGGATCAATGAGAGTTTATTTGTCATTCAATGGGGATAATATACCGAAATTATCCCCGTGAAAAGTTGAGGATGTTATCATGTAGTCTATTTGGTATTGAGTATCTTGTAACAATTGTTCATCATTATTAATGAAGTTCATATTTATTTTATCAAGATTTTCTCAATTATTTGGACCAACAAGTGGTATCGAGGGTCGATTATCCTCATGATCCAGATCCGTTCAATTGGTCACGATAACATTCTTAATAGTCAAAAAATCATGTGTGAACCTTCAAAATCAAGTATCGCCATAGCAATTTTGAGGGGAGAAAGACACACCGATATGACTGTTTGACAAAAACCAACCCAAAAACCCCACTGATTGAAATAATCAGTCAAAAGGTAACCCTTACCCACCACTCATATCTTATCCACACACATCCCAACACACACACAAAACCGATACACACAAAAACCAAGATACAGATCTATTTCACCGTCATTCTTATTCACAAAACAAAAAATAAACACAAATTCACCATCACCAAATCAATCTAACCATCACCAACACAAAAAAACTCAAATCTTAAACCTCTAAAAAAAACGGTACTCGATCTATCCACAAAAAAATCATCACAACAAAAAATGGTACTTGATCTACAAAAACCCAGATAAACTGCTCACACAAACACAAACAAAAAACCCAAACCATAGTTTCATTATCATCCAAAAAAAAAAAAAAATTGAAACCCACACAACCGTTCAAGAAACCTTAACAAAACACGAAATAGTGGCTGCTCTTTGTGATGGTGATATCACAAAGAAAACGATGGCGGTCATTAAAGTGTCCCTAAACCATGTCAGATTGATGAATAGACTTCGGGTCGGGTCAAAATGACGGAGTGTTATTAGGTGGAAAAAGGTAGGCGGATGAGGCATTGGTTCTATTGGATGAGGCGTAGCTCTGCTATCATGTGTAGGTTGGTTAATTGAATTGCACAGATAGCTTGGTTATTGAAATGGGTTTGAATTGGATTTGTGGTTTATAGGTGTTAAAAGATGTAGTTGAGCTTAGCTTGAGTCTGATTCCTTGATGTCTGTTAAGGATATCTTGTTTTGAAGTACAAGTGGGTAATAAATATCAGAGGGTGTGATCAGGTGGAGAGTGAAAGAAAATGGATCTTTCAGGTTGAACCTGAAATTATTCCAGAACTGGAAAGGGTAAAAACGTTAGTGATGTTTGTCGTATTTGAGGTATAGTGTTTGTCAGGCTGAGCCTGAAAGAGGGTCCTCAAAAAATCAGGTCAAGCTTGTATCAGGGAGTGCTAAGTAGGTGTTAATATAATTGTCGGGTTGAGCCTGATAGTTATAAGATTTACAACCTTTGAAATAGATTCAAGGTGTGATAAAATCAGGTGGTATAGGGTGTGTAATTGGGAAGATTGATGATATTATGATCATTGGCCTGATAAGAATCAGTCACTAAGATTGTGACTCAGGGACTTGTATCAAGTGGTACAAATTGCGAGTCAGGGTATGATTAAGATCAACTGTTCTCAGGCTGATGTATTGCAACATCAGTGGGTGATTCAGATTCATAGATAATCAAGGTGTCTCTAAGGGTTCAAATCCATGAAACTACAAAAAACCAAGTCCCTAAAACCCGAGCCACTAAGCTCGTAGTGACCAAAACCAAGTCACTGAAAAATACTAACCCGAGACCCTGAACCATGGTCTCACTGAACAAGTGAATCCCTGAACACAAGGTGACTAAAAAGAAAGTAGGCTTTAGTGGGTCTCAAGACATAATGGATAATGTGTACTGATGGGTGCTTTGAAATCAAAATGGAAGTATGTTTCAGTAGCATTAGAAAGGTTTTGAACCTGAAGTAATTCTCAAAACAAAACCTCGCTCACTGAAACCGAGCACTCTATGAAAGAAGTCCCTGAATGTATGACTCTCAAACCCAAGAGTCAAAAATCAGTGTGTTTCATATCAGTGTGTAATGACAATAGTGTGGACACTGATGTATCAAATTGAACCAGGTCCTTAATTACCTTTGTCTTTGTCAGTGAATATTGTATTAGTGTGTGCCAACAAACATGTATCAGCATGTAATGATCAAAACATGTAAAAGGAGGGTGGGACACTGATGAATCAAAGTGAACCAGGTCCCTCAGTTTATTAAAGAGGACACTGATCCCTCAAAACTGAACCCGTTGAACCTTCCTGAACCTGGGTATTAAACTTGGGTCACTGAGCCTATGAACCACTAGTCACTGAACCCCAAGGTCACTGAACCTGATCAATGACCACTGAACCTAGCACTGAGACTCAAAGGATCATACTGCCTGAACCTAAGTACTGAACCTCAGTCATTGAACAAACTGAACCCTCAGTCTTACACCTTTTACCGATCACTTTAGGCTATTTGTATATTCAAATAGGGGGAGACTGTTGGGTCCAATAAATTGACCCAATCACCCTGAACAAGATTTGAAAATAAAATAGCCTAACTAACTTAATAAGTAGTGAGTGACTTACTGATAAAAGAAATCAGTGAGTGTTGTTCAGTGCTCTTTACTTACTGATACGGTGTCAGTGAGTAAAATATATGAGCTACAAACAACACCAGTGACATTGAGATTTTGACAAATGTCTCAGTGATCCTGAAGACCTATCTCTACATACAGACTGAAAAATATTGGGTGGAACTTCCAAGAGAAGAAGTCAAACAAGTACAAGACTTTACCAAAGAAGTGGGAATATTGTATGACACATTCAAAAGAATGGTTGGTGCTATTCCAAAAGAGGAAAGATGAAGATGGACCACATGATGGATGACATCTCACCTACCACCACATGTTACATCTCACCTACCACTTCAAGTCTTTGTATTTTTCCTATATATATGTTTGTATTGTAATAGAGATAGGTATGCATTCTAAACAAACACAATACATAGTATTAGTTGTTAGGATCATACTCTCACTGAAACACAAGCATAGCTTGGATCAATGAGAGTTTATATGTCATTCAATGGGGATAATATACCGAAATTATCCCCGTAAAAAGTTGAGGATGTTATCATGTAGTCTATTTGGTATTGAGTAATCTTGTAACAATTGTTCATCATTATTAATGAAGTTCATATTTATTTTATCAAGATTTTCTCAATTATTTGGACCAACAATGTAGAAGGAACTTAAGCTGAAAAGAAGGTTCATCAGGGGTTGATAATACCCTGATGAACCTATCAACTCTCTCTGAGCATCCAACAGAGCATAGCTCGAAAATAACTCTTTAGATATTTGAGGGGGACTTTTCAAAAATGCAAAAGAGCGGGATAAAGTGCATTTTGATAAAGTCAAACCAAATACGAGTTGTTGAAAAAGAAGTGAACATTTGATAGAACTGTTTACTAAAGTAAGGTTGTTGAGTTTCTAAGAATAGAAACATTTAATGGAAGATGTACTGTTCTATTAAATGTTTGACACATTTCAACAACTCTCACGTGATCATCCTCGTTGTAACACCCCAACCCGACAAGGGTCAAAATGTCACACTATGGTGTTAATCAGAACATAATAAACATAAGCGGAAGTCTTAAATAAATAAAATACAAGTCATGAAACCATTAATCTTCTAGGGAAATACAAAACTGCTCAAATTCTTAAACGAAAAGAAAATAAACAAAACACAAATCTCAATCTAATTCCAAATGACAAGGAAAAACTAAGGTTGGGTCGGTGCACTAAAAGCTCCTACTCTCATCACTCAATCCCAGCATACCGCTTAATACCTGCCGCAGAGAAAAGAAAATGTTGCTGAGCTAATGCGCAGTGAACATATATGAATAACGAAAAGCAATTAATCAAAATGAACAAGCAAAACGAATCTAACGAAAACCTGCTGATCGAGATGTTAAATGAAATAAGGACTGAATATGGTATAAAGGAATAATCAAAGAGTTATGAAGGAATAATAACGGAACTGTCAAGGAATTTGGCCAAGTGCCTAAACATGATATATGAATAGACTAAAACAATCAAACATATCATATCAATCAATCATATCATATCATATTATAACAAATCATATCAAATGAAGTAGCAATCTCCCAAAAATTTATAGCACACACATATATCTGAACTGAGTACCTAGGATGCATCCATACGCTCCCTGCGTCTATAAACATCATACATAACCATCACATGCTTTTGCCAAATATACTTACGTATGGAATCATAGTCATAATCAAATGCTAGCACAAAAGGGAACGTTGTAGACAAAAACACACCTCCACAGATAGCATCATGCCATTGGTGCCTCAATGACATGGCCATGGTGCCTCAATGGCTAGTTAGTACCGTGGGCAATAGATTTGGTCAAACAATATAAATAAACATATGGTAACGATCAGGGGTTGTTTATCAAAGATAATATGAAAATGGAATGAACTAAATAAACATCAAATAGCATAATCAAACGAATATCGTATCGACGGAATCATATCAAATGGGATCACAAACGAATATCATAACGAATGAAACAAAATCAAAGATCAAGAGTCATGAGAAACCCTTACTGATAAAGGGCAGAATATTTGTACCTTGTGAAATGAAAGAAAATGGAAAAGAACACAAGGGAACAATGTCACGTCTTCTTCATCGAATCTACACGGTTTAGGGTTCATATAATACTTATTAGCTCATTTAATGCCATAACGAATTTATTGCTTATTATTAATCACGTTCTCAACTTAGGGTTTACAGATTAGGTCAGATTCATAATTATTTCAAGTTCTTACGGTTAATAATGATAATTAATTAGGAATAAGTTTTATATGTGTTTCAAATCATTAGTTAACTTAATTAGGGTTAAATGTGCCAAAACAGATTTTTAGGTTTAGAAAGCAAATCTGACTCAGTTTCTTATGAATTTATAGACCTATCAAATAAGCTCTAATAAATCTGAGAAAATTCCCAGAGGTTCTCATATCAGTTAAGTAAGTTCACAAATTTTTACAGATTTTATTTTAAAGCATAAGTATGATCTAAAATTTCATTTTTCCAGACCTGTACAGAAAATGACATTCTGTTACACCTTTAAAGTATGGGTCTGTTAGACCAGCTTAGAAAATTCACAACTCCCCAAAAATTCCAGAAGTAAATTAACATGCCAAATATTTACCATACCAATTTATAGCCCTTAAGACCTTAAAATCGACCATTCCAACTGATTTTCAGACTTAGTTTAACAGCTTTATTCACCCAACTTGAAAAATTCAAAAAGTACCCTTCCCGACCTCTATTTTCTATGAACCTTATATTTCCAGAAAGTAAATGGATTGAAATTATGTTTAGACTCAAGAATTACCCAAAAACACGTTGGTATTATTTATTTACACCTCCTTGAACTCAACCCAATTTCTGGACAGCATCACATCAATTTACAAACAAAACCCTAACTTGTTAAATCTTGTAATAATCATACAAACGCCTAATCTAATTGTTCTAAACATCAATATACTTCAAAATCCCAGATTATTAATCATAATTTAAAAACCCTAATCCATCTTTGTGAGTTGTAATAAGAACATAAAGATTACAAAACTTATTAATTAAAGAATTAAGATATGAAACTCACCGATTCTTGAAATCCTTAAAACCCTAAACTTGGTTCTCTTTTCTTCAATTTTTTTTGAATGTCGAATAACTTCTCTAGGGAATAGTGTAACAATTCGCAATTTCAGGTTACTATTTATTTTTAAAATTTTACTATTCACTTTTACTATTCATCACCGAAATTTTTATTTCACATTCTCGTAAGTTAACCTATTATAGTGATAACCCAAGAATTTCACACTCGTCGGGTCATTTCTACAAATTTCATGAAACCGTGTTTGAGATTTACGTTTAGGTTTAAATAACATTTAGGCATCCCGATATGTCCATAAACATTACAAATAAGAGAAATATAAGTTTTTCACCTTCCATGACATTTTCGTAAGTTTTGGATATTTACGCTTCCAGTTCTGCGTTTTACGCGATTTACGCGTTTTAAAGATACGTTTCTAGTTTTAGCAGCGTTTAAGCAACTCGATAGAACTTATCACTCATCTAATATGCTTATATAGATTATATTGATAAGTTTTAACATATTTATAAGATTCATATTTTTAGGATACCCGGTTTTAAGTTTCGTGACTTAACGACTTACAGTTACCGATTAACGGGACCAAAAATCACTCAGTAAAGTAGATAAGACCAAACTTTATCCATCTAGTCATCCAAGATAGGCATTGAACGAAATTCTTAGCCACATGGGCCATTTTATTTGTATGTGTCATCAAGATAAGGCTAGGAAACTTACAAAGGAAGACTTATACATGTTTAAGTAAACTTAACAACTAAATAACCATCCTAAAGTCCTACATAAACACATTCATTTCTTAGAAAACTCATCTCATCTCTTCCTTTCCCTCTCCATTGTCAAACACCACCATCACCATACATCATTCATCTTTTGAATTCAAGCAACAAGTTATACTACAAAGTTAAAGACCTAAGTGCTCTATACCTAGTTCTAGTGTTCTTTTGGTGATTCCATGGTTGAATTAGGAGCTACACAAGGGTGCTAGGGCTGAATTCATAAGGTTTCTTACAAGGTTAGATCAAGCCTAGCAAGGGTTAGCAAGATGGATAAAAGTTTGGAAGCTAGGGACTTTGGTTGAAAGGGTTTAGAATTTAGTGTTCTTGTTCATAGTTCTAGTTAAATTTCATCACAAGGATTGTAAGAAAACTCCTATTCTTACCTTTGATTTCAGTAAATACTAGTATTTCATGTACTTAATATGTTTTATATGCTTATTATGGTTGATTTTGCTTGGATAATTGAACTAAAACACTAGAAATCGTCGATAGGACTAGTTTTGCAAAATAGAAACTGATCAGGGGCTGTAAATGTAGTTACTGGGAAACATTCATGTACTTATAAACTTAGGTAATGACATAGGATTATAGATCTATGTCTTGTGGTAATTTCTCCGGGTGGCTCATGCCGTAACTTATCCCGATGTGTAAATTAGAGGCAAAACGGCAAAACGTGTCCAATTCTGAGTAACAGATTTCAAACAGGTAAAACTCATAAAACTTGCATATAACCAATTGTTGGTCAAAGAATAAAAGTTTTAGCTAACACCCTAACTTGAACTTGGCCACTGACCGTGCATTAAACGGAATTGTAGAACTCAACTTATGACCAAAACCGTGAGACAGTTTGCTTCTGATTGAAATAACTAGTACATTCAAGGGTAAATTGGTAATTTCACATTAGTTAAATATTTTCTGGGGAAGTAGGACCCACTAATATGTTTAGTACATTCAATTACCTTTCCGAGGACATAAAAACCGAGTCGTGATCAATTACAGTTTAGAAATAACGGGTAGATTTAGACGGAGAAAACTTAAATAAACGAAACGTAAACACTTATACGACTTCACAAATGTTAAGTATCCAAGCATAATTGATGTAATGACTATATAAGCATGTTTATACATTCACATCTTTATTTTAGAATCTAAGACACAACATCATATTCTAGGTTGCGCGTAGAGGTTTCTCGGCTTATCCATCGATTCGTTATACATTTGATATCACCTTTATTAAGGTGAGTTCGTAGCCCCACTTTTACTCGTTTAATCGTTTTACAAACTCTTTGGAGGAGATACATGCTCAACTACTTGCTTTTACTTTTACAAATACTCAAAACATTATACTTGATTGCATTATACTTGATTGCATTATACTTAATTGCATTATACATGATTGCATTATACTTGATTGCGTTATACATGATTGTGTTAAACTTATATGCGTTATTCTTGAGTGCATTATACTTAATTGCGTTATTCAACTTAGTGGCTCCAAATTAAGTTTTTGGATGACCATTAATCTTTGGGAAGAGGCTCCCAGTATGTGCAATTCAGTGGCTCCAAATTAAGTTGTTGGATGACCATTAACTCAGTGGCTCCAAATTAAGTTGTTGGATAACCATTAATTCAGTGGCACCAAATTAAGTTGTTGGAAGGCTATTAAATTAAATACATCCCAAATTAAGTTGTTGGAAGACCCTTGTGGTGGCATTTATACTTTTTAATACTATGATACATGTATACATGATTGACATACTATATTTTAGCAGTGAGTTGTAAACACACAGGTTGCAAGTTTTGTATGAGCGGAACTTGGAACTGAGTGGATTTACAATGCTTTTTCCGTGTGAACATTATTTAAAGGCTTACATGTTAAAAAAAAACTCTATGAACTCACCAACCATTGTGTTGACACTTTTTAGCATGTTTATCTCAGGTCATAAGGCAATAGCTAGAGTTTGAAGCATGGAGTCGCACGACATATTTTGAAGACTTACGTTTTTATCATTTACCTTTCAAAATATTTTGTAACTCTGATTTCATTAATCGAATGGTAACTTTTCAAAACGTCTCATTTAGAGGTCGTTTTCTATAACTTGTACTTTGTATTGTGAAGTAGCACCCCAGTGACACAATCTTCCACTGCGGTATTTTGGGGGTGTTACAAATGGGGGGGGGGGGGGGGGGTCGATTAATATCAAGGGGAGAATTGGGCTAGTTGGGTTGCGTTAGGATTGGGTAGGCTTTGGGCTTTTGTAAAACAAAACTAACTCCTAACCAATAAAGTACATTATTTAGCCTATTTTTTTCATACATCTTTTTATATGTGTGATTATATTAACGAAGCAACCATATGAGTATAGCATGATCTAGGTTAGGTTTGGTTTAGTAAATTTATTAATAACTTGTATTTATCTCATAACATATAGTTTCAAATGTCAATGACTTATTATCAATCTTAGATTAAAATTTCAAATTATATGGAAAAAGTTAAATCAGAATTTAGGGTTTTACACTCGTACTCCTCTATATAAAAAGAATGTTGATCGGAGTAAATGCTCACCACTTCATATTTATTGCAAACATTTAAGAAGTGCATTTACTCTCTTTGAACTCGCAATTGGTCCATGATCCTATCAACGACCTAAGTTCACTTGCAAAATTATACTTTGTTTAAGTTTTCCTGATGAGAGAGCACCTTATTGTCATTCAATTTAGTGTTAACTTCGTATAACACTTTGTAATTCTTTGATTTATTCTAATAAGACTTATCCGTTGAAAAGTTAACTTTGTGTTTGAATACAAATTGTTTATAAAATGTTTCATAAACTTGTTAAGGATTTGGGAACTACAATCTGTATTAGAGCAGTGTTGGTCTTAAAATATTTCAAAACGAGTGCTCAATACTAAAAACTTGTAAAAAAATAGTATAAAACCAAGATCCATCCATGACTTGAAACAATGAAAATATTGATGACGTTGTTGGAAATAATGTTGGTCCAAATTTAAATTTTAACAATAATGCAAACATTACTAACAATGACCTACCTCAACTCTTAGACTCAAGGGGAGGAGCTCATGTTACTCATGTCCTTTTACTAGAAGTGAACGTTTTTTCAAACTGGAAAGACAAGTTTATTGTCTATCTTGATGGACTTAAACCCTTTATTTTTAAAATCCTTGAAAATGGATCCATATATTCAAAAGTCCAGTGCATCCACTCCTGAATTTTTTTGGCTAAGCCACAAAACCAATGGACTCTTGAGGACATGAGACTTGTCAACCATAACAAGAGACTGAAGTATCATTATCTCAAGTCTTCCCATTGGCATAATGAAATCTATCATAAGGTGTAAAACTGCCAAGGAAATGTGGAATGACCTTATTTTAGGTAATGAGGGACCTAGCTCTGAGGTTGAAATCCAATGCCTTTAAGGCAATTGATGGTGAAAATGTTGCACAAACCTACACCAGGATCAAGATCTTGTTGAATGACTTAGAAAACAAGGGGGTTGAAATTCCTCAAGCTGAAGTGAATGCCACCTTTGTAAACAACTTGTCCAGAACATAGTTGAGTCTGAATCAGACTTAGAGGTCCAATAATGCTATTAAAAATGACAGTGTGGTCACTCTATTTAGCACGTACAACAATTATGAGGACCTAATTAACCAGATTTATGAACTTGAATATAAGAAGGTCCATGTATAGACTTCTTTGCACACAAGCATATAATTTATTTATAAAAGTTATAAGCAATGTTTTAAAAACCGGGTTTATAATCGACCCGGTCGAGTCACCGGTCACCGGGTCAACCGGTTCGACCGCCGGGTTAACCGGTTCGACCCCGGGTCAACCCGGTTTTCCATTAAAAAAATAAAAACTAACCGGTCAACGGTCCGACCACCGGGTCAACCCGGTCAACCAGTTCAACCGGGTCAATCCGGTCAACCCGGTTTTATAAAAAGATTTGAAAAAAACCAAACCTAGCAGGGTTTCGAGAACTAGGTCACTCAAAACCAGGCGGGTCTAACCGGTTAACCCGGTTTTAGAAACCCGGGTTATTTTGACCCGTTTTTTTGCGTGGAACCGGTCCAACCGGTTAACCTGGCCGGGTCGACCCGGGTTTCAAAACATTGGTTATAAGGCTTTCATAAGCCGACTCTAATAAAAATGAGTAGATATTGTACTCGAATATCATTCAAATTAATTGAATAAATGTTGGAATTTAATTCGATAATTTTTAATTGGGCTAATAACCTTTTAAAGCACTATACTTGTCAAGAATGGCAGTTCTGCGTAGCGAACTAAAAAAATAACTCTTTTAGACATTAATGTTGACATTTTTGTCTTCTTTTAAGTATTATGACCATTTTACCCTTTTTGAATATTTTTCGAAATACTTTTTTTTCGAAATTTTTTTCTTTGAATTCTTTTTCCAAAAATTTCTGAAATTTATTTACGATATTTTTTTTTGAAATATTTTTCGAAAGGGTAAAATGGTCATAATACTTAAAGAAAGACAAAAATGTCAATATTAATGTCTAAAAGAGTTATTTTTTTAGTTCGCTACGCAGAACTGCTATTTTTGACAAGTATAATGTTTTAATAGGTTATTAACCCTTTTTAATTTGAGTTTATTTTAATGTAATTTACAATAAAGAAGCTAAACCGAATGTAATGGGAAGGTCGAAGAGACCGTCGACCTTCAAAGGAGACACGTCTCTTTCCGTCTCACCCACTACACACCTGCAAGTAGAGGTGAACATAAAAACCGGTTAACCGAACCGTAACCGAAAACAAACCGAAAAACCAATCCGGTCAAAACCGGTTTTGACCATAACCGGTCCGGTTTTTACCCAAACCGGCGGTTTGGAACCAGTTTACCATTTGAAAAAACCACCGGTTTGGAGACCGGTTTTTATTAACCGGTTATACGAACCGGTTTTAGCGCGTTTTTCAATTTTTTTTAATTTCAAAATTTTGAATTTTAAAAGTTTGAATGTAGAGCGGGAAGGAGCCGGGGGGGGGGGGGATATTATTAAATTATGTTCAAAAATTACCATTTTGCCATAGAAAGGTTAGTATAAATAGAAGTTTTGTGTATTTGGTTAATTACAACTTTCAAACAATCAAAAAACACTCAAAAAAATCAAAACCGAAAGTATTTCACTAATGGCAAGTTCCAACACCACCAACACCGAAGCTAGTTCAACAAGTGCAGCGACGATTGTCCGAACTTTACCATGCGATCGTGTAAAAGATCCATGGGAACACTTCAACCTCATCCTAATGTCGGATGGTAAGAAAAAGGCTCAATGTAAACTTTGCTTGAGTATAATGTCTGCCGGTTCCAACTCGACGTTGAGGGCTCATATAAAAAAAAGAATTGCAAGGCACTCAAAATGGTTCTAGAAGCCGGTCAATCGTCCATGGGTCGAGCGGGAGTATTTTTGTATACGATCATGATGTAGTCCGTCAACAATTTTCCGGTTTGGAGATTCAACATGGTTTGCCGTTCAACCACTTTGATGACCCTTTGACGACGACGGTGTTCCAGAATTATGTCCAACCAATGTATAATCATGTAAGTCGCATGACTCTAAAACTCGATGCAATGAAAATGTGGAAAACGGCTAAACAAGATTTAAAAAATGCTTTTTTAAATTTAGATGGTTTTGTTAATTTAACAACCGATGTTTGGTCCGCTCCTCATAATTTGCCATTTTCGTACCTTTGTGTTACCGCACATTGGGTTGATCCCGAAAGTTGGCAAATGATGAAGCGAGTCGTAGCATTTGAAGACTTTCCGGTTCCTCACTCCGGAGATGCTTTATACCAATTGTAATCAATAACGTTGGATAATGCTAGTAACAACACAAATGCAATGCGTAGACTAAAAATGGAATACGAGCCACCTTGTAATGGCGATTTTTTTCATAGTGAGAATTTGAGTCAAATGAAAGAAAGTTTTAAAAGAATGTTTCATGATATTTTTAAAAAGGGTAATAAAAGATATAATGCCTACATTCGGTTGTGTGAAAATGTGGGGAAATCTTGGTTATCACCTAATTGGGATATTGAAACAAGATGGAACTCCACTTATCTTATGTTCATAAGTGGTTTAAAACAAAAGGTGACTTTGATAAATTTTCATGACAAATTGTAGGAAAAGGGCAAGTGTGCTCCATTTAATGCCGATCATTGGGATACTATTGAAAAACTAACCTGATTACTTGAAGTTTTTTACAACGCAACAAAAAAAAAATTGTCGGGAGTTTATTATCCAACGGCTCATTTGGTACTCGAGCAACTATACTTGATGTCTTCAAGTATTTCCGCATTTGAATTTAATGGTGGTGTTTGCAAGCATGGTTTCCGGCATGAAAGATAAGCTTTTGAAATATTTTGAAACTTTGCCACCATTAATTACTTGTGCAGCGGCATTAAATCCATGTTATAATTTAAGCGGGGTAGAGTTGCTTAGCGACTCGATTGTAACTGATTTGGGTTGTTTTGCGTCAAACCCGAACTTTGCTGACGATGCAAAAGAGTCCTTTGGCCATTCTTTTAAAGGTTTGTGGGAATATTATTTTGAAAAATATGGTAACCCACCTCCTACTGTGAATGAGTCTTCTTCATCATCATCAAGGGATTTTAGAGGGAATCCGATACTTGCTTTGCATAAAAATATAAGAGAGAATCCCAACAAACGGTCAAAAAGTGATCGTTTCGTGAACAGTGAATATAAAAGATATACCACAACCGATTTTATCTCACATATTCCGCCCGAACAAGTTGAAAAATTTGATGTGTTGGCGTTTTGGAAAGCAAAGGAAACAATGCTTCTCGTTTTATCCCGAATGGCTCATGATGTACTAAGTGTACAAGCTACTTCGGTAGCTTCTGAATCCGCTTTTTCAACAAGTGAAAGGGTTTTATCAAATCTGAGAACAAGACTCACACCGGCTTCTTTGGAGATGTGTATGGGTTTGAAAGATCACTTGGACGCAATGAAGCGAGTGCAAGATAAAGCTAATCTTGAAAATGCTGCAGACTTCGAAGAGGAGATCTACGAGGAAGAGGTGCAATCGGGTGAAATCGAGTTACTTTCCAATGAAGAAATAAGACAAGATGCAGTTGCTCAAGAAGCTAGGTCCAATGGATCCAATGAAGACTATTAGGACTTTTATGTTTACGTATTTTGTTTTAAGTTTATGTATTTCCTTTCATGATGTATTTCCTTTAAGTTTATGTATTTCCTTTAAGTTTATGTATTTCCGACGTATTAAATAAAAGTTTAAGTTTATTCAGTGTAAGTTTGTATAAATGACAAAAAACGGAAAAAAAAAAAATCGGTTTCATACCGGTTAACCGGTTAAAAACTGGTCCCAAACCGGTTTAGTTTTTTTGAAATTTCTAAATATGGGTGCGCGGCAATTGTTTTTCCAAATTTCAAACCGGTTAAAAACCGGTCTCAATCCGGTTTAACCAGTTTTATATTTTTTAAAATTTGAATAATTTGGGCGACGACAAATTTTTTTTTTCAAAACTTTCAACCGGTTAACTGATCCCAAACCGGTTTGAATTTTGAAATTTTAAATTTTCAAATTTTCAAATTTTGAATTTTTTTGAGTGGGAAGGCGGGTAAATTTTCAAAATTTGATTTTTTTTATATTTACAAGTTTTCCATTGTAAGACTAGTATAAATAAATAGATTGTATTTTTATTTATTTGCAACTTTTATACAATTAAAAATACACTCTAAAAAATAAAAACCGAAAGCATTTCACTAATGGCAGATCCTGCACCGCCTCCGCCACCCCCGCCACCGGTGATTGTTTGTTTTTTACCGGTTAACTACAACTACGTCGAAATGTCGGATGGCAAGCGAATGGCTCAATGTAAGCATTGTTTATGTTTATTGAAACCCTCTTCCAACACGGCGTTGAAGGTTCACACACAGAATTATTGCCGCCATGCACTTGCAGTTGATGGCTAGAGACCTCGAGTCGACGTTGAGTAGCTTATCAAGTTATCGATGCTTTATGTTTATGTTATTATGTGTTATGTTTTAAGTTTATGTGCAATGTGTGATGTATTTCCTTTCAATCGTATTTTCCATTCTATTAAATAAAAGTTGAAGTTTATTAATACACGAAACAAGAAAACGATGACAAACGACGACGAAAAACGAAAAAAACAAATACTAGAACCGGTTAACCAATCAATACTGGTCCCAAACCGTACCCAAACCGGTTTGGACCGGTTGGATTTTTTTCTCTTCGAAGCCGGTTTGTAACCGAACCGGTAACCGGCGCGACCGGTTTTTTTCGTTGACCCAAACTGGTTCGGGTTTGACCAGTCGTCAAACCGAACCGGTTAACCAAAATGTTCACCTCTACCTGCAAGGGGGACGCATCCATGGTTAAGAAAACGCATGAATCGGTTACTTATGCGACCGAGCTGGAAGCAATCCAAAACCCCACATTTTGACCGTTAATCAATTTGTAATTTTTTTTCCTTTAAAAACTTAAATACCCTCACATATAAATACCCCATTACTTCTCAATTTTATACACACTTTCAAACATACTCTTTCTTGTACACTCTATACATCTCATCTAAAACAAATGTCTTTCAATATATTTTTTTATACATCCTCGAGTGATGAAGAAGATGGCGTTAATAGTACCGATGTAGCGTTTTCTACAGAGGTCGTTACGGCAATCAATGGTGAAGAAAACGCATGAATCAGTCACTTATGCAACTGAGTTGGAAGCAATCCAAAACCCCATATTTTGACTGTTAGACAATTTGTAATTTTTTTCCTTTAAAAACTTAAATACCCTCACATATAAGTACCCTATTACTTCTTAGTTTTATACACACTTTCAAACAAACTCTTTTTTGTACAGTCTATACATCTCATATAAAACAAATGTCTTTCGATATATATATTTTTTTACATCCTCGAGTGATGAAGAAGATGGCGTTAATAGTACCGATGTAGCGTTTTCTACAGAGGTCGTTATGGCAATCCATGGTGAAGAAAACGCATGAATCAGTCACTTATGTGACCGAGTTGGAAGCAATCCAAAACCCCATATTTTGACTGTTAGTCAATTTGTAATTTTTTTTTCTTTAAAAACTTAAATACCCTTACATATAAATAACCAATTACTTCTCAGTTTTATACACACTTTCAAACATACTCTTTCTTGTACACTCTATACATCTCATCTAAAACAAATGTCTTTCGATATTTTTTTTACATCCTCGGGTGATGAAGAAGATGGCGTTAATAGTACCGATGTAGTGTTTTCTACAGAGGTCGTTACGGCAATCCATGGCGAAGAAAACGCATGAATCAGTCACTTATGCGACAGAGTCGGAAGCAATCCAAAACCTCATATTTTGATTGTTAGTCAATTTGTAATTTTTTTCCATTAAAAACTTAAATACCCTCACATATAAATACCCCATTAGTTCTCAGTTTTATACACACTTTCAAACACACTCTTTTTTGTACACTCTATACATCTCATATAAAACAAATGTCTTTCGATATATTTTTTTTACATCCTCGAGTGATGAAGAAGATGGCATTAATAGTACCGATGTAGCGTTTTCTACATAGGTCGTTACGACAATCCATGGTGAAGAAAACGCATGAATCAGTCACTTATGCGACCGAGTTGGAAGCAATCCAAAACCCCATGTTGGGAATAATCCGTTACCACGGATAGTTGTGGTTTACACTGCTCGGATTAACACTAGCAGTGGAAACGTATTCCCACTGCGAGTACATTGTTACCACTGCTATCAGTTTATGTTTAGTTAAACGTGTCTAGATAAGTATAGAATAGATCTTGTGTATATTCTATAATGTTAGCTTTATACTTATCTTGTAAATGACTCCTTGTTGTATAAAAGGAGGTCCTAGGTCATTGTCTTAGGTACTTGTCAATTTACCTACGTATTACTCACAAAGGCTTCAAGGTGTAACCCTAGTGATAAGCTAAGATCACTCGTATTATTCATCAATAATATTGAAGCTTAAGTTTTGTGTTTAATCTGTGTTTACATACAATACATCATATAACCCATCTTCTAAGTATTACTAAGTAAATTCCGCGTGCTTAATAATATCATACAAAATATCATTGACACAAGGAGTGTGTCTAGATCCATCAAGTGGTATCAGAGCGAAGGTTATGATATTTTTTTTAGAAGATCCAAGGAATTAAGCTTAACCTACTCACTCAATTCAATGGAGATGGAAAACCACCAATCAAACTCTTCTACACCAAGGCTACCTAAGCTCAAACTAAATGAGTTTGAGATGTGGAGGATATTGATTGAGCAATACTTTCTCATTCAAGACTATGCTCTATGGGAGATCATTCAAACTGGTGATTCTTTCAAGCCTGTGACTAGTACTGTGAAGGTTGGTGACACAGATGTTGTGAAAGTTTCTGTGCCTGAATCTAGTGTTGAAAAAGCTTGCAGGAAGAATGATCTTAAAGCTAGAAGTTTGTTGTTGATGACTCTTCCTAGAGATCAGATCATTGCATTCAGCAAGTACACAACTGCAAAGGAACTGTTTGAAGAGATTTGCTCAGTGTTTAGTGGTAATGATGCTACAAAGAAGACACAAAAGATATTATTGAAGCAAAGTTATGAAAATTTCTCTGCTTCAAGCAATGACTCACTTGATAGCATCTTTACCAAACTCCAGAAGATTGTTACACAACTGAATGCGCTTGGCATTGAGGTAGAAAAGGAAGACCTCAATTTGAAGTTTCTAAGAAGTTTGCCTTCAGAGTTTCAAACCAATGTTACTGTTTGGGAAAACAAATCAGACATAGAAACAATGAAGCTCAATGACCTTTACAACAACTTCAAACTAATTGAGCAAAGGTTGAAGACGGCAGGGAAACTTGTTACAAGCTCTAGTAGCTTGGCATTGTTGTCAACCTCTGTTGACAGTGATGATTCTGAAGATGACAGTGATGATGAAGTTGCCATTGCTGGTTCTAAAGTTTCCACTGGTAATGTGAATGTTACCACTGCAGGTTCAAAGAAGAAGGTTGCTAGTATTGGAGATCCTACCTTTCATGCTTTCATATCTACACAAGTTGATGGCTCTGTCTTAACTCATGAAGACATAGAGCAAATTGATGAAGATGACTTGGAGGAGATGGATATAAAATGGCAGATAGCTCTTCTTAGCATGAGGGCTAGGAAATTCTACAAGAAGACTGGCAAGCCTATTCACATCAATGGTGATGAAACTGCAGGCTTTGATAAGAAGAAAGTGGAGTGCTTTAACTGCCACTAGTTTGGACATTTTGCTAGAGAATGCAGAAGACCAAAGACCAAGGACAACAGGTCTACTTGGTACAAGCAAAAGAAGGGACCAACTGTGGAAGAACCAAAGGCAATGTTGGCTATTGATGGTGTGAGCTATGATTGGAGTTTCATGGTTGATGAACAAGAAGAAGAACAACTCGATGTGCTCTTGTTGCTACTGAATTTGCTCTCATGGCTCTCTCTGACTCTGAGGTACAAAACTTTGATAGTTGTTCTAAAACATGTAGGGCTGCTAAAGAAGTTGAAAGGCTTAATGATTTATATTCTAATGAAAGACAAGAGTTATATACTGCTAATTATACTGTGTCTAATCTTAGGAGAGCCATGAAAGTGTTAGAAAAGCAAATAGAGCACTATCAGGCAAATGAGTCAAAATATAATTATGATATGATTCTTCTTAGAAGAGAGGTAGAACATACAACTGCTGTGAATGAAGCATACCAAAAAGAGCTTGAAAAACTTCAAAAGAAAAATGAAAATGTCAATTTAACTTTAGACACATGTTATCATCAGTCTAAGTCAATTGATAAAATTTGGAATGCTCAAATATATAATAAAGCTAAGTCTGGTATGGGTTATAATACAGTGCCTCCACCACTAAGAGGTGTTCCATCACCTCCAGGTATTGATTTAGCTCATACAGGCTTAGAAGATTTTAAGGATCTTGAAAGAGAATATGGTCCTTTAAAGGACACAATGGTGAAAAGTGAGGAAGAGCTTAAGCATGATAATGATGTTTTTGAGAGTGCTAGTGACTCATCTGTTGTTGATGAGAATGTTAAAAAGAATGTAGAGGCTTCTATCCCAAAAGTTGTTAATACTGTTACAGAGGAACCTAGGAAACCAATTAATAAACCTAGACCAACTGTAAGGTATGCTGAGATGTATAGGAACAAGCCTACAGCTCCTAGGGGTAACCAGAGGAGTTGGAATCATGTTAAATCTCAACAACTAGGCAGCGATTTTGTAATGTACAATAAGGCATGTTATATATGTGGTAGTTTTGATCATTTACATGCTTATTGTGACTATCATGTTGGGAGAAGGGAAGTCCATGGGAATAAAAGGGTGGAGACTAACAGGTTTCAAAATAATGTACACCCTAATTCACATTCCAAAATGGTCCCAAGAGCAGTTCAACTTAGAAGTGGCCTCAAAACTTTTGCCACTGCAAAAACTGTTAACACTGCTCACCCTAAGTCACCTGTTAAAAGTGCAAACTCCAAAACAACTTTTGCAAAATCTGCACAAACAGGGAAAGGAACCTTTCAAGCTAAAAAGGTTAATTATAACCAAAAGTGGGTGCCTAAAAAGAAACCAGCAGTTACCACTGCTCATTCAAAAGTTATCACTGCAAGGGTTGTGATCAAGAAAAGGGGGGACATGGGCAATGCTGTGAAGGCCTCAACACGTTGGGAATGGAAACCTAAAGGAAATACCTCTACAACCAATCCCAATGGTGTATCAATGACCTTTGATAGATATAACTATATTGATACACGAGGCAGATCCAAGTCAATCATGGCTTGGGTCCCCAAAAGAAACTAACTCTTTACTCTTATGTGCAGGAACATCCAAGGACAAAAGATCGATCAAGGATATACTGATAGGGTGTTCAAGGCACATGACTGGCAACAAGTCCTATCTTTCTGATTTTGAGCATTATGATGGACAATATGTCAGCTTTGGAGGTGGAGTTAATGGAAAAGTTGCTGGTAAAGGTGTTATAAAAACTGGTAACTTGGACTTTGAACGTGTGTACTATGTAAAAGAGCTAAAGTACAATCTTTTTAGTGTGTCACAAATGTGTGACAAGATGAACAATGTTCTTTTACCAAAGATATGTGCTTTGTTCTCTGTAAGGATTTTAAGATGCCCGATGACAATGATCCTTCTTAAAATTCCTAGAAAAGGCAATCTCTATAGCTTTGATATGAACAACATTGTAGCTAAAGATGATTATACTTGCTTGCTTGCAAAGGCCACAATGGATGAATCCATGTTATGGCATAGAAGACTTGGTCATGTTAACTTCAAAACCATTAACAAGATTGTCAAAGATGGTTTGGTGAGAGGATTACCTTAGAAAAGATTTGAAAATGATCAAACCTGTGTGGCTTGTCTTAAAGGCAAACAACACAGAGCTTCTTGCAGGTCAAAGTTGGTTAACTCTATTGCTCACCCACTACAAATGTTACATATGGACTTATTTGGTCCTACATCAGTGAGCAGCTTGAATCTTAAGAAATATTGTCTAGTGGTGACTGATGATTTTAGCAGGTTTACATGGGTTTTCTTCCTTGGAACCAAGGATGAAACAACTGGCATCCTCAAGATCTTTATCACATAAGTTGAAAACCAATATGACATGAAAGTTAAAATCATTAGGTGTGACAATGGAACAGAATTCAAGAATAGAGTTATGGATGAGTTTTGCAGAGATAAAGGTATTAAAAGAGACTTTAGTGTGGCTAGAACTCCTCAACAAAATGGTGTTATTGAGAGGAGGAACAGAACACTTATAGAGGCTGCTAGAACCATGTTGGCCGATTCTAAATTACCAATCACTTTTTGGGCTGAAGCAGTTAACACTGCATGTTATGTGCAAAACTGGGTTTTATTGGTAAAGACAAATAACAAGACACCTTATGAACTGTTTAGGGGTAGACCACCTATCCTTGACTTCATGAGACCATTTGGGTGTCATGTATCTATTCTCAATACCATAGATTATCTGGGCAAGTTTGATGAAAAAGCTGATGAAGGGTATTTTGTTGGATATTCCATGGTCAGTAAAGCTTTCAGAGTATTCAACTTAAGAACCCAAAAGATTGAAGAGAATCTGCATGTGGAGTTCCTGGAAAACAAAGTCAATCTCAAAGGATCTGGTCCAGAAAGGCTGTTTGATCTTGATGCTCTAACCAATACTATGAATTATGTACCTATCTCTACAGGAACATCTTCTTTTGATTTTGCAGGTTCAGAAGACTTTCTTGATGATAATGAACCAAGCAAAGATCATGCAGATGATCAAGATGAATTCAGTCTACCTCTTTGGGACTATGCAGATAATGATTATATATCAAAGACTGAAGATGCTCATCCTTCTAGTGATTTGGGAAATGAAGGAGGTAGTAATTTGAATGCTGAAAATTCTGAAAGCAATGGAAATTCAGATTCCACTGTTAGGCAAAATGTTTCCACTGCAACACCAGATGTGGAAATCACAAATCAGCATTCTCGAGGAAGCTCAAGCCAATGATGTTGAAATCTCAAATATGCCAAGTGAGATTGTAGTTCCTCAGACTCCCCATATTTCTGTTCATAAATCACATCCTCTTGAAAATGTGATTGGGGATGTCAATTCACCTGTGAAGACTAGAAGACAAACTAAGTTGCTTGATGTCCATGGAATCATTAGTAAAATATATGAATCTAAGATTCATGAAGGCAAGAATGAATGTCTCTTTATGTGTTTTCTGTCACAAATGGAGCCAAAGAATGTTTACAAGGCACTTGAAGATGAAAGTTGGGTGGAAGCAATGCAAGAAGAATTGCTCCAATTTAAGCTTCAAAAGGTTTGGGTGCTTTGTGATTTGCCTTCTGGCAAGAAGGTAATAGGTACTAAATGGGTGTTCAAAAACAAGAAGGATGAAAGAGGAATTGTTATCAGAAACAAGGCTAGGCTTGTAGCTCAAGGATACACTTAAGAGGAGGGTATTGACTATGAAGAAGTGTTTGCCCCAGTTGCACGAATTGAAGCAATTCGGCTATTCTTAGCTTATGCATCCTTTATGGGCTTTAAAGTCTATCAAACGGATGTAAAGAGTGCTTTTCTATATGGGAAGATTGATGAGGAGGTTTATGTCTCACAACCTCCAGGCTTTGAAGACCCTGAATATCCTAACAAAGTATACAGGGTAGTTAAAGCTTTGTATGGCTTGCATCAGGCACCAAGGAAATGGTATGAAACCTTAACCACTTATCTTCTTACTAATGGGTTTCATAGAGGCAGAGTGGATCAAACTTTGTTCATCAAGAAAGACAAGAATGATATCTTGCTTGTTCAAGTGTATGTTGATGATATCATTTTTGGATCTACCAAGACAGAGATGTGCAAAGAATTTGAGAAACTGATGAAAGAAGAATTTCAGATGAGTTCTATGGGTGAACTCACATTCTTTTTGGGACTTCAAGTACTACAGAGGCCTATGGTATTTTCATTAATCAAGATAAATATGTGGCTGAGATACTTAGGAAGTTTAAGTTCATCGATGCAAAGTAATCCAGACCCTGCAGACAAGACTACACATCCACTTTTGAAGGAAAATAGTGGTGAAGCTGTTGATGTGCACATGTACCGGTCTATGATTGGTTCTTTGATGTATCTTACATCATCTAGACCAGATATCATGTTTGCAGTGTGTGCCTGTGCAAGGTTTCAAGTTACTCCCAAGTTCTCTCACTTGACTGCTGTGAAGAAGATTTTCAGATATCTTAAAGCATTTCCTACTCTAGGATTGTGGTACTCCAGAGATTTTCCTCTAGATCTGGTTACTTACTCAGATAGTGACTATGCTGGAGCTAGCTTGGATAGAAAATCTACAATAGGTGGATGCCAATTTCTTGGCAACAGATTAGTGTCATGGCAGTGCAAGAAGCAAACTATGGTGGCTAATTCTTCAACTGAGGCAGAGTATGTGGTTGCTGCTAGTTGCTGTGCTCAAGTTCTATGGCTTCAAAATCAACTTTTGGACTATGGGTACAATTTCATGAATACCATCATTCATATTGACAATAGCAGTACCATTTGCATCATTAAAAATCCTATTCAACACACAAAGACTAAACATATTGAAATTCGACACCATTTCATTAGAGATTGCTATGAAAAGGGCCTAATTCAAGTTGTCAAAATTCATACTGATGACAACTATGCTGATTTGTTAACAAAAGGCCTTGATGTGGGGAGATTTCAGTTCTTGGTGACAAGTATTATTGGAATGCTTAATCCATAACCTTTTTGTCAAAATGTTCTCTGGTGTTGAGGGGAGGCTGTTGGATACTGAAATTGTTGTATGAGTTTGTATATGCTTGCTTAATGGGAGTTGAATGTAAAAGGTGTATATCTGAGGTACACAACAAATGGTTATTGATTCACCATGTCTTACACACATAAGAATCAACTAGTCCAGAGCAAACGAATACTGGTAAAGACTTGACAAATCCGTTTATGGTTGATAGTTTACCAAAAACTATATGGTTATCAACTCACCATATTCTCTATGATTAAGAGTTGGCTAGTCCATAGAAAACGGCTCATGGTAAAGACATATCAAATCCGTTGATAGCTGGTAGTTTTCTAAAAACTATGAAAAGAGCAGTCTTGTTATCACATGATTTTATTTACCACTACTCTTTGAAATTTTTGTGAAAAATTACCCTTTGCTAGTTCACAGCTCCATCGACAAGGTTATTTTACCACCTGTTGTTCTAGCCGTTACAATGATTGTGTCAGAACTAATTTTTACTAGCCGTTGAAAGTAACCACTGATTGCCATATATATAGGGTTAAAATTTTAAGGAAATTATCTTCTTTCCGTATTATAATAAATACTTTCTAAAGATAATTTTACTTGCGCAATAATTCTAAACCCTAACCCTATATATCTTTCTCTCTCATTTGGCTAGTTATTCTTTAAATTCTTACTAACATAATATCGTTTTTCATCAAAATTTTCTATGGCACCTTTGAAATTTGCGGATGAGCACAACCTAGTGGCCTACCTACACAAGTATAACGAGAAGAGTGGGCCTGTTTTTCATCAGATTGTGGACTTTCTCAATACCACTCATATAAGGTATGCTTTGCTTTTAAAACCCACAATCTATATCTCTCAAATCAAACAGTTTTGGACTTCTGCTAAGTCCATAACGCTTGAGATTGGAGATACACATGAAACAGTGGATGCTCTACAAGCCACTGTGGATGGGGTAACTATTGATGTTACTGAGGCATCCTTGAAGAGAGTACTCCAATTGGGTGATCTCAATGGTCTCATCACATTACCTATGCCCTAAATTCATGATACTTTATCATCCATGGGTATGATACCACCGACAAAAGGCTACTTTAAAAAGAGTGGTTTTTGTCCCCAATGGAGATTTTTGATTCATACTCTGTTACATTGTCTTAGTCCAAAGAAAACATCTTATGAGCAATTTAGTTCAACCATGGCTTACCCTTTGGTTTGTCTAGTCACTGATAAGATTTTCAACTGGTCAAATTATATTTTTACAAGTATGAAAGGCAATGTACAGAGTAAAACAAAATTTTTAATGTATCCAAAGTTTGTACAAGCAGTGCTAAATGAGTTTCAACTGCAACCCCATACAAATGTTTATCAAATCAGTTGCCTAAAGCCTAAAGTTTTTCAAAATTTAATCAAAGATGGCAATGTGATTTTTACACCTCTCCTACCCCAAATGCTTGCTAAGATTACAACTGAACAAAACACACCCATAATTAATGTTCCAAACATTGATTATACCCCACCAGTTTCTATCACCTATGAGAGAAGGTCTAAACAGTCAACTCCTCTCATGACAACACAACAAGTTTCTGAACCTTATGGTCTAGGAACAAGCAGTGGTGGTTCTAGACTTCAACCTAGTTCAACTAGGGAGGAATCTGAACCTTTGCCCCATGATTCACCTCTCCCAACAGGTAACACAGTTGGAAGTGATGAGGGCAGT
The DNA here is from genome assembly GCA_910596185.1 of Chrysanthemum makinoi. Lineage (NCBI taxonomy): Eukaryota > Viridiplantae > Streptophyta > Magnoliopsida > Asterales > Asteraceae > Chrysanthemum > Chrysanthemum makinoi. The sequence continues at coordinate 286,851,321 of OU343220.1, read as the reverse complement.
GGGAACCAATTGGAATTGACGGTTTTATGTACCCAGTTAGCCAAGCAGGTTGAATCTCTACAGAAGGATTTGGCACATGTCAAGAAGCATCATGCCAAGGATGTTAAACACTTAAAGGAAGAGATTCAGACCTTAAAGGAAGAGATGCATGTGTTGACAAAGCACAAAAGGACTGCAAAGTTGGTGGTTTCATCTTCATCCTCACCTACTGATGGTGATTCAGCTGATCATGATTTGGGAAATTTTCCCAAACAGGGGAGGAAAACAGGTGCATTAACGGAGGGGAGGAAAATTGTTTTTGAAGATGAAGGAGATACAAGTAAAGGAGCAAAGGAAGCTGATACTCATGGAGAGCAACTTGAAGATCAAGACATTTTCTCGTATCGCAACTGATTTTACCATCGATTCTATTTCCACTGCAGAGCCAACTATTGCCACTGCAAGTGAAGAATTTGATAAATTGAAGAAAGACAAAGGTAAAGCAGTTATGGAAGATGTAGAGCAAACCGAAGAAAGGTTTCAAAGAAAAGACAAAAGATTGCTCTTGATAGTGAAATTGCTAAAATGATATGAAGAACAAGTTGCTGAAAAGAATAAGCTTGATGAAATGGAAGTTGCAAGCTTTTTGGAGACTAAAAGATTGAATAGAATGGAAGATTTTTTTGAAGATCCACTTTCCACTGTTCAACCTACAGTTCTTAGAGAGAAGACTCCAGAGTTTAGTTATGTTCCTACTGAAGATGATATTGAATTCTTGATTGCTAATAATCTAGAAATCAAGAAAAAGGCAATTGACCTGGTAGCTGATGCATCCTTAACTGAGGAACAAAGAACAACTCAGTTGAAGGATTTCATTCATATGAAGAACAATCAAGCACTTGAAGATGTGATTAGTACAGTCAAAAAGGGTCAAAAGAAATCAAGACAACCTACCAAGGCACAAATTCTTTCATATATGAAGACTTATTGTTGTCATGTTGGTGGTTGGAAGAAGCATCAATTCAAAGGAATGCCCGATGATCAAGTTGAAAAGGCTTACTATAGAGCTCAAAAACAAGATAAAGCTTTTATTCCAATGGGTTTTGAAGAAGAAGCAAAAAGGGTTCCTAGATTGAAGAGAAAGGACAAAGTAAGTGATTTTCAAACTGTTAAGAAGACTAAGGTTGATGAAGATCAAGCAATGTCTACTGAGAAGGAAGTTCCTACTGAGAAATTCATCAAGATCAATTGACTAAATGATTGTGATTGAAGAAGGAGATTTTTATCCGAACCACTGCAAGTTCTACATCCTATTGATTGGGAAGTTTACATTGCTAGCAATTTTGCTCCAACATGGAAGATCACAAGGCTAGGTGGTGCAACTTCATCATTCATTCAATTTGAAGATCTTATAAAAGCTTTTGACAGAGATGACCTTGATACACTATGGAGGTTAGTTCAAGAAAGGTTTAATACTCAAGATCTCAAAGATACAAAGGAGATGCAGTTGTGGGTTAATCTTAGAAGGCTCTATGAACCTGATGTTAATGATGATTTCTGGAAAACCTTATTCACATGTTTTGGTACTAAATGGTTTTACTATGATTCATGTGAAGTTCATCATGTCTCTACAACAGATGGAAAAGATGTTTTCATGCTTGTTGAGAAAGAATATCCACTCAGAGCTGGAGCTCTTACATTAATGTTATGCTTACCAATAAGAGTTCATGAAGACACTGAGAAGGTCAGAGCATTGTTACAAAGGCTTCAAGATCAATGTTCAAGAGCTATTCAAAAGTTAAGAAAGAAGTGAAGTGTTTGGTTGAATTCCCCAAATCCTTGAAGATAATGCATATTGAAGAAACTTATTGATTTGCAGAGAAATCATAAGTTTAGGGGAGGATTGTTGGGAATAATCCGTTACCACGGATAATATGTGGTTTACACTGCCGGACACTAGCAAAGTGAAACGTATTCCCACCGCGAGTACATTTTACCTATCGCTTTTATGTTTAGTTAAACGTTCTAGATAAGTATAGAATAGATCTTGTGTATATTCTATAATGTTAGCTTTATACTTATCTTGTAAATGACTCCTTGTTGTATAAAAGGAGGTCCTAGGTCATTGTCTTAGGTACTTGTCAATTTACCTACGTATTACTCACAAAGGCTTCAAGGTGTAACCCTAGTGATAAGCTAAGATCACTCGTATTATTCATCAATAATATTGAAGCTTAAGTTTTGTGTTTAATCTGTGTTTACATACAATACATCATATAACCCATCTTCTAAGTATTACTAAGTAAATTCCGCGTGCTTAATAATATCATACAAAATATCATTGACACAAGGAGTGTGTCTAGATCCATCACCCCATATTTTGACTGTTAGTCAAATTGTAATTTTTTTTGCTTTAAAAACTTAAATACCCTCACATATAAATACCCAATTACTTCTCAGTTTTATACACACTTTCAAACATACTCTTTCTTGTACACTCTATACATCTCATCTAAAACAAATGTCTTTCGATATTTTTTTTTTACATCCTCGGGTGATGAAGAAGATGGCGTTAATAGTACCGATGTAGCGTTTTCTATAGAGGTCGTTACGGCAATCCATGGTGAAGAAAACACATGAATCAGTCACTTATGCGACCGAGTCGGAAGCAATCCAAAACCCCATATTTTGACTGTTAGTCAATTTGTAATTTTTTCCTTTAAAAAATTAAATATCCTCACATATAAATACCTCATTAGTTCTCAGTTTTATACACACTTTCAAACATACTCTTTCTTGTACACTCTATACATCTCATCTAAAACAAATGTATTTCGATATATATATTTTTTACATCCTTGAGTGATGAAGAAGATGACGTTAATAGTACCGATGTAGCGTTTTCTACTGAGGTCGTTACGGCAATCCATGGTGAATAAAACGCATGAATCAGTCACTTATGCGACTGAGTTGGAAGCAATCCAAAACCCCATATTTTGACTGTTAGTCAATTTTTAATTTTTTTCCTTTAAAAGCTTAAATACCCTCACATATAAATACCCCATTACTTCTCAGTTTTATACACACTTTCAAACATACTCTTTCTTGTACACTTTATACATCTCATCTAAAACAAATGTCTTTCGATATATTTTTTTTACATCCTCGAGTGATGAAGAAGATGACGTTAATAGTACCGATGTAGCGTTTTCTACAGAGGTTGTTACGGCAATCCAAGCTTCCACTTCTACATTCCAAAAAACCTCACTGATCGCGATAGATAGAGATCGTTACGATGCTCATGATCGTCTAGTGGCCGCTTAATTCTCTGAAAACTTAATGTATGACGATAAATTATTATGTAAGCGGTTCCGAATGAGCCGAAGACAATTCACACACATTGTTCGAGAATAACTGATAAAGTGCCGTATGACGATAAATTATGCTGTAAGTTGGTATTTTTCCATTGATAAAGTGTACATCTGCAATTCGTCAATTGACATACGACACCGTTCCTGATGCTCTAGACAAACATCTACAAATGAGTGTGAAAACTTCCCATGATGCTCTCCAAGCTTTCTGTAAGGCTATTATGGACTTTTATGAACACGAGTTTTTGCGAAGGCCTACACATATTGATGTCGAAAAACTCTATACTTTTCACGAGGAGAAACATGGGTTTCCTGGGGTGTTAGGAAACATTGATTGTACGGATTGGCCGTGGGCTAATTGCCCAATTGCATATCATGCTCATATTGTATCATTTTATTGGAAGCTGTTGCCTCACAAGATTTATGGATTTGGCATGCGTTCTTTGGTGTTTTCGAAGTGAACAACGACGTGAATGTGGTATGTCAATTACATATTTTCATCGATCTCAAAGACGGGAGAACACCAGTGTTCCATTTGTGGCTAACGACGTGACTTATAAATGGGGATGTTATCTTACTGATATATCCATAATTGCATGTTTTTGTTAAGTCCATTTAACAGTCGGTCTCGAATGAGACAAAGCGAATAAGGTATAAGAACGCAAGACGAAGCAACAAGGAAAGATGTGAAACGAGCAATTGGATGCCTAAAGGAAAAGTGAGCTATAGTAAAAACTCCCGCATGACAGATGCCTCTTAAGAAAATTACGGATATGATGTACACATGCATCATATTATATAATATGATTATAAAAGACAAAAGAAGGTCAATCTCTCCCGACTTTTATCCAGATGAGCAACATTGTGAAGATGATCCCGTACGAACTCCTGAAGAAACGTTACAAGTTATTAGAGATATATATATCGAAAAAACTCATCTAAGCCTTAGATTCGATCTAGTGGATCACATTTGATGTCAAACAAATGAACACTAATTTGTCATTTTATTTGAATTTTTATTGTAATGTTTTTAATTTATTTGAAATATTAATGTAATGTTCTTAATTATT
>OU343220.1:286804378-286846801 GCA_910596185.1 Chrysanthemum makinoi | reverse complement strand
GATCTAGAAAAATATAAAAAGAATCCAAACTCGAATACAAAGGAAATCATAGACGAGGACTTCGTTATTCAGTGCTCTTAAACCATGCTTCTTTTTCTGTGTTTTGATCTCCCCAAACCCTAGAAGGTTTGGGAAAGGAGAGATATCTAAAACTGATAAAACCATCGACTATTTATTGGCTTCAAACTAGTTACGGCGTAACCTTATTAGTTAGTTACGCCGTAACTTCCTTAAATCTTCTATGATTATTGATCCGCTCCCGAACGTCAAGTTTTCTCACTCAAGCCGACCACTTGTGAATGGCCGACCGTAAGAAACTTAAAACGGTTCAGAAACGAATGCAATGAAGATCTGGGGAGTATAGTGTCTCCCCGGGTCGTTATGTCCCAGCGAGCTATGCAATGGATCACCAAACGTGTAGTGATCGAGAAATTTGAACGGATAAAGGGATTTGGGATTATTATAACTAAAGAAAAATCAAACAAATTACAGAGGCTTAAATGCAAATTAAAGGAAATTAAAAAGATAAAAAATATTAAATAAACGCTATCACTATTTGCAAAATGATGTTTTTGATTTTATTTTTATAAAACTTGAATTTAAAACTACGTAACGTACAAATGAAAAATGTGAAACTTAAGCAATATAAATCCTAAAAATATGAAAATGACATTTTTACAAACCTAATGATAAAAGAAAATATTTAGAAAAATAAAATTATTTTTAAAACTATTTAATTAATTATTATTAATTAAAAACTATTTTTAACTATTAAATAATAGACTAAAATACAAGAAAATAGGAAATAAAGCTAGAAAAATAAAATTATAACTTAGAAAAATCTAAAATATCAAAAGAGAATTTTCAAAACTATTTTTGTATTTTTCTGATTATTTTTCTATTTTCTAGGAATTAAAAACTATTTAAAGCTACTTAAATTGCTAAAAAATACGAATTTAACTAAGAAAAATCTGGAAAAATATTTTTTTGACTTTTTATATTTATCTTAACTTAAGAAAAATGAAAACTTATTTTTTTGAGACTTTTCTGAATTATTTGTATAAAATGCTAATTAAAAGGGCTTAAAAACTAATTAAAATAAAGAAAAATACCAAACAGTCCTAGAAAAATCTGAAAAATTCAAGATAAGCCTAAAATTATATTTATAATGTAGGAAAAATATAAAAAATAGGGGTTGTGTACAAGAATATGGGACTGATGTGCAAAGTGCTTAGAAATAAGCACTAGAAATAAGCCAACAACCACAAATAAGCACTAAAGCTCTGAAGCTATATTATACTACAAGTACCTAAATGCAACTAATCTCAAATGCTTTGAACCTCTAAATCACCATGTACACAGATTTGATGAATTGAGTAAAATGCTAAAATCAGTTTTGGGTGCTAAGTTTGGACTTAAGCACAGGCTTCTGTAAGATATAACTTTTCACATACACATCATAACATTAACACAAGGTAGCATATAGATGGAATTCTAGAGAGAGAAAGTTAGAGGTTTAGGGAACTTAGTGAGAGAAAGTGAAAGATATTATTATGAGCTCCAACTCTCTACCTTGGGAGGTAGAGAGTATTTATAGTCTTACATAAAGCGCCACACATCGGGTACGTGGATCGGGCATACTGATGGGTAAAGACCGTCCGTCCTCCACGGTGTTACTTAACTAAATACTACTTAACTTAATATTACTATGACTACGAGCTTTCTAACGATTACATATACTTGAGGTGACCGACTCTTTAATACATGGAATTTCTAATTCCTAACAATCTCCCCTAAGGGAGGTCACCTCAATCATGCACTAAAATTACATTGAATACAAACAGATATGACATTAACAATTGTTCTTGCATTCTTGATGTAGTCCTTTGTTCCTAAGCTCGTAGTCATTGATTCTTCACATTGCATGTTTGGTTACTTCAAGTGGAGGTCTTTTCCTGATCCACGTGATAATAATTTTGAGCCATCATTTGAGATTATCAGCCATAAAAAATCTCTGTGACATCCTTTGTGGTGTTGGTATTATGTGATGTTGTGACTTTAGGACCGACATGCTCACATTCGGATCATGATATCTTCTCATCGAGTAGCGGAAGCATTTGTTGAATCATGATATTGGCGGCGTAGCGTAAGCATGGAGTGAAATATCAGAGTCATTGATGCACTAATCATGATTTCTTTTGAGATGAATGTGTTAAGTGAGCATGCGGCTATGGATTGACCGCTTCATTACGACAGCAAGCGTCGGGCGTACACGCATACAACGATTAGCAATAAAGAGCACGAAAGTGTCTTTGATCACTTTCGTTGAATTGAGGTACACGGCCCACGGTTCCCGTTGATCGATACAAATGTACTGTGATCGGTATAATTCGAAGAATTTCCTTGACAGGGTTTCGCATTTGCTCTAGCGTTCTCAAACCGAACATCTCAAAGAAGACAACACGAAGTGAGTGAACCAGCGAATTTGAGTCCACTGTTTGATGAAAAGATATTTGAAAAACAATCGAGTATTGCTCAATAGAAATTGTTTTTGCAATACAATGAAGGTTTTAATGAAAATCAATTATCAATCATAAAACACCTTTTGATTTGAAAAATTAGTACCGGTCGACGTGCTAATGAAAAGAGTTTTAAAGCACAAAGACCGGTTTTTCAAAGGTATCCGTCAATCCATAACTGAACCGGATTGATTCAAAAGATTGAATCGCCCCATTGTTTCGTTCGGTTGTCACATGGTTGATCTGTATAATAGATCTCACATGCCACCTACCAGGAGCTTGTTAGATGTTGGCTCGAGAAGGCTTTCCATCTTCACAGTGAATATGTAAACACATCACTCAGATGTTATGGCAATACCACAAGGATAATGCGTAGGACTCAAGATATAATCTCTCTTTCCACATTGTGTGAAACAGAGAGTCTTCATTGAAAGTGTCCTAATGAGATTTATTGATGATCTCGTGGCTCTAGACTCAATTTGTGCATATTTGGATCCTGGGCCGGAGACTAGGGAGAGGGTCTCCTTCTTCAATATCAACAATCTCTAAGAGAAAGTCGATAGATAATGTCGGTTCCCGTGAGAATGAAACAAGTCCTTTTAAGAGGAACTTGAGTGGTTTGGAAAGTTGAAGTGCGGTCGTCCTTTGGGTCCATGACGTCTTGTCTTAAATACTGATGTTACCATCAGTAGCATATGAATTGAACCCGGTTTACGCCTAAGGTTGAATAATTGGAGGGCTATTTGTTTTCACCCTTTTCTCATTCAATTCTTTTTCATTCTTCAACCCCTTGAGTGCTTACCGAGACTTCATAACTAGAACCTTGTTGGGTTTATTCCAGTACTAGCTCAGTCTTAGTCCGCACTCTTCCCATATCTCATTTTTCTCCTTTTATCATCATACCTAAGAACTCTACACTAACTAGTGGATAGTCCTTGGGTAGATCCCTCCGTTCTGGCGGATCATGGGAACACATACCTAACCTTATCATCCTTATATCACCATACATAATGTAAAGTTGGTCGGTCTTTTGGTATTGTTCATCTGCCATAGGAACCAATTGAAAACCATTTGAAAATCAATCCGGATACTTGTGATATATTATCAAAGCATTTTGTACTTGAATTGTTTTTGATATTTTTAGAATAAGAACTCCTCCTCAACATGTGCATCAAGTATTTGAAATTGTTTTGCACACGGAGGCAAGAGGAAGAAATTAACTTCTTTGATTACCATTTTCTAAAAATATCAACATCACTTCCCTAATCGAATCAAGTAGATAAAGCATTTTGGGAAGGATGAGGTTTTCATGATTTTGCTCCCCTCAATATGTGCCTCGAGGTTTGAAAAGAGTTTTGCACATACTAGAGGGAACCGGCACATTGAGATAAGTGATCACGTTTCAAATCATTGTGGTTTAATATAGATGCTCCCCTCAATGTGTGCATGGAAAATTTGAAATCGTTTGTCACTTACGGGGAGGCAAACATGCTAATCACTTAAGAAACCATTTATCGAATTATCGGTTTAAATCCTATTTAAATCACAACTTCTCCCCCGATCACAATTATTAAAACATTTGAGATTTGTGATCTCTTATAGATTTAAATTGATTTTGAAAGCTTTTAAGGAGAATTGTGACTTGATTATGAAAGCGTTTTAACCGATAAGGATCGGATGTTGAGATTTTAAACTCCATTGGTTAAACATGCATGTACATCTTTTGAAAACAATTTAATGCCAAATAACTTTTAATTTAATTGAAATCATTCTCCCCTCAATCAATGACATAGGTTGTTGATTGAGAGATAGAGATTTTGACAGATAAGTCCGGATGATTATCAAAAATAGAGACCGAGTTATTTTTCAAAGCATTTAGTTTTCGGCAGATAAATGTTTATAGAATCAGAGCATGGAATTTGAAAACATGGTAAACATGGCTCTGTTCTTTCTTTTAACCCCGGGTTATTGCTAGAAAATGACAATAAACCATTGTTTCTCTTTCTCCCAAAAATATATATTTTTTTTTTTTTTTTTTTTTAAGAATTCGAACAACATCTAAAGTCCCGTGTCATTCTTTGAGTGACAGCACAAAGACCGTAGATATTTTCGAACCGAAAAAAAACATGACAAAAAGACAATATTTTTAAAGATTTTTCGAATTTTTTTTTCAGATTTTTATGGATTTTTGAAAGTTTTATATTTTTCTATTTGGTTTTATAGGGTTTTATAATTTTGTATTTTGTTTTTCGAATAAGTATTTACAAGAGATAGATGAAGATAGACCTTTACTCCTCGTCTTCCTCCCGAAGACGTTTGAGAGTATCTGGTTGAAGGCTTTTCAAGCCAAGGCGTGGAAGAATAAACTCAAAACGTTCTCTTGGAAGAGCTTTGGTGAAGATGTCCGCTAACGATATTCGGACCTCACAAAATATAGTTCCACCACACCTCTTTCCACTTGTTCCTTAATGAAATGATGTCGAATGTCGATATGCTTTGCTCTTGAGTGTTGAACGTTGTTGCATGAGAGAGCAATAGCACTTTTATTATCACAAAGACAGAGGGATTTTGTTGAATTCAAAGCCATAGTAGATAATTGAGATCTCATCCATAAGATTTGAGCACAACAAGATGACATGGCTATGTATTCAGCCTCTGTAGAGGAAATAGAAGTACTCATTTGCTTCTTTGAAGACCACCTCACAAGCTTATCACCCAAAAGCGAGCACCTCGGATGTACTTCGACGTGTATCTTGACAACCTGCATGATCGGCATCTGCATAGGCCGTTAGTGACATACCGGTGTCCTTCGGGTACCATAGTCCCATATTGATGGTTCCTTGGAGATACCGAAAGACCCGTTTAACCGCTTCAAGGTGCTTTTAGTAGGCTTAGCACGGTATCTAGCACACATGCAAACAAACAAGATGTGCGGTCTACTAGCGTGAGGTACATCGGGGATCCAATCATACTACGATATTTTGTTTGGTCAATCATGATCCTGAGTGGTCCTCATCTAGTTTGGTTCGATCAATCATGGGAGTGTCAACAGGTCACATGAATCAAATCCAAATTTCTTTAAAATCTCATTTGCATATTTAGATTGATTTATGAAAATGCCTCCGGGACTTTGTGAAATTTGTAATCCCAAGAAAAACGACATTTGTCCCATCATTGACATTTGAAACTTAGAACTCATTTCATTAGAAAACTGATCACATTCCATTGGGTCAGTCGAGGCAAAAATAATATCATCAACATAAATTTGAACATGAGTTAAATGTTTGCCCGACTTCCTGGTGAACAATGTAGGATCAACTGCTCCTTTATTGAATCCGGATGATAGAAGAAACTTTGACAGTGTATCATACCATGCCCTTGGAGCTTGCTTTAAACCGTAGAGAGCCTTCTTCAGGCGATAAACGTGAGTAGGATGCTCTTGATTCACAAATCCTTCGGGTTGGTGGACGTAGACGACTTCTTTAAGATCTCCGTTGAAATGCCGTCTTCACATCCATCGATACACTACCATGTTCTTACTAGCGTTAGCGAAAGATTCGATTGCCTCGATTCGAACAATAGGAGCAAAAGATTCTTCAAAGTCTATACCCTCCTCTTGACGATATCCTTTAGCAACTAAACGAGCCTTGTTCTTCAACACATCACCATGCTCATCAAGTTTTACTTTGAAGATCCATTTGAGAGCTATAATCATAGCACACTGGAGCGGTACTAACTCCCATAAATTAAGTCGATCAAACTCATGAATTTCTTCTTGCATGGCATTGAACCAGGTGTCTTCATTCATGGCGGTTTTAACATCTTTTGGTTCGATCTTAGAAAGTACGGAGTTGAAGAAACACCATAAGGCATCGGTTGCAAGTTGTTTCGGGGTTGATACAGGACGAGAGGGATTTCCAATGATGTTGTCTAATGGATGATCGTGAGTCCATTTTCTAAGGTGTTCATGTGGCGGTTGTTGAGGAACTGAGGTAGCGAGTCGATGTCTCCTCAAGAAGATGGTTCGATGATGATTCGGGAGTAGCAAATATGTTTTCAAACGGAGCATCTTTAGGAGTAGCAAAAGGATTAACTTCATCATTGATGCCAGAAACATTTCCATGATGTACATTTGAAGAATGATGATTTGTTGATGAGGCTGAAGGATCGGCGGGTGCTTCTTGACTTAAAGATATTGAGACAGAGGGATTGACTTCATTCACAGGAATATGAGCATCCTCATTGCAGGGAATCATCACCTCATGAGTGTTTGAATCATACAGTTCATCAAACATAGGATCAAACAATTTCTTTACATCATCTTCAGATGGAGGTACATATGGAGTTTCTTGAGTAGAGTTTGGAACAAGAGATGAACCAATGGGACTGTCTTGAAGTGCGGGTCTGGCTGGATTGTCCAGAGCCATTTGACCGGTCAGACTCATCAAACGTAACGTGAATGGTTTCCATGATATGTTGGGTTCTTTTGTTATAGATTCGGTATCCCTTTTTGTTTGGTGCATATCCTACAAATACTCCAATGTCGGCTTTAGCCCTAAGTTTCCCTAAGTCTTGACCCTCATTAGTTGGATAGCACAATGCACCAAACACACGAAGGAAAGAGAGATTAGGTTTTCTGTTTTGGACAAGTTCATATGGAGTTTTTCCATGTACGGTGTGGATTAGGGAACGATTTTGTGTATAGCATGCAGTGGCGATTGCTTCACCGGAGAAACATTGGAACCTTTGAGTAAATCAACATTGTTCTAGCGGCTTCAACGAGAGTCCGATTTCGTCTTTCAACTACACCGTTCTGTTGAGGAGTTCGTGAAACACTTCTTTGATGACTGATTCCAACGCTTTCATAGAATTCATTAAGTTGTTTGTTGACAAACTCGGTTCCATTGTCGTTCGACAATTACGGCGGTTTTGTTAAGTCGAACCTGCAGCTGTTTGATGAGTTTGATGATGATATCGGGAGTTTCATCCTTTGTCCTTAAGAACTTGACCCAGGTGAATCTAGAGTAATCATCAACCACAACTAACACATATTTCTTCCCAAAGATATTCGGTACCCTCATTGGTCCACATAAATCCATATGAATCATATGAAGAACTTCCGTGACAGAGTTAGTAGGTTTGGGTTTATGGGCATATTTCTTGCTTTTTCCCAATTGACATCCTGAACAAAGATGATCCTTTTCATACTTTAGTCTAGGTAAACCTACAACTAGGTCCTTTCGGAAAGATCATTGATGGTGCCTAAGTTCAAGTGATTGAGACGACGATGCCATAACCATGACTTTGTTTTTGAAGCCTTTGATAACAAGCAGATTGGAGAAGCCCTCATCATGTCATCGATAGAGATGGTGTAAAGGTTTGACCCACGAGTTCCTTTTAACAGTTCCTTACCATTAAGATCTCTAACAAAGCAGTTATGTTTTCTGAAGGCAACTTCTAGATCGAGTCACGAATTGACCAACAGAAAATAGATTATGACCCAACCCTTCAACATAGTAGACTCTCGAGATGACACTATCACCAACAACATAATCTCCATAACCCATAATAGCACCGAAATGATCATTACCAAATCTAATAGTCCCGATGAACTTGCTCACGAAGTTCATGAGCCGCGACCGGTCTCCAGTCATATGCTTGGAACAAACTGAGTCCAGTACCACGAACGATTTGAACGAACTGCAGTTGAACACAGACAAAAATGGATAACTGGATAATTGGGATCCCCATGCAAGAATGGGTTCCATTTGGTTAGTAACAGAGATTGGAACACCCACATCGAATCGAAACATCCATATCGAAGTAGAAGCAATGGAATCATTGGGAATAGATGCAATCTTTGGTGTCTGTATTTGCCCTATTCAAAGTATGTTTACTTCTTAAGGGAATAGTTCTACCAAGTAGGCATCCATTTTCTAGTGGGCATAATCTTAGCAGTATGAGAACAAAACTGATTATTCTTATGACCAAAAGGTATCCAATAATAACCTATCTTTATAAAAGTTCTTCCTGTGGGTTTCCACTTTGTTTTCTAACATCTTTCGTTTTTGCCTATTTGCCTTATTTGCACGATTATTAGCATTAGCAATTTTAACTGGGCATTTGACAGCATTAGACAAAGCATTCACACCACATTCATGATTAGCAAAATTCAAGCATGCATCATTACAAGGTTTGCAGATAGTATCGAATTGAATTAATTACAGATGCGCCTAAGGCTAATATTAGAATCAACACGATTCGTTTTATTCAACTCAAGCCTAAAGTTCCTAGATTGGTCTTCTACTCTCTTCCAATGCACATTCTTAGCTTGCAAGGTCCTATCATTCCTTGTATTGTCTTGAGACTTTGACCCGTTCGCTTTAAAGTCACTGATTACTCCTGTAGAGGGAATGGGAACATTAGTTGGTTGATCTAATTTTTGCATTCCGGAACTTGATGTGCAAGGATCTGAAGTACTAGAAGGCACATTAGTGTATACTTTAAGACTGTGATTTGAGCTTTTTGCAGGCACACTAAAGTTCACTTTCTTAGCACTAACATATCGGGAATCTGAACTACTTGAAGGCACATTAGTGTTTCCTTTTTAAGACGGGCATAGAACGGATTTCATGCTTGGCACTAGGCATAGAACAGGGCATCACAGCTTTGCCTTTTTCACCTAAGGTTAAGGATTTTGGACATGTGGCAATTACACATTCTAGCAACTCTTGAGATCGTTTGGCATGGAGGCAAGCAAACCTAATTTCACTATCAAGAGGTTTGTTAATGAAATCCTCTTCGACAATCTCACGGAGACATTCTAGACTATCCTTAAGGTGAGCACATTATTCATGAAAAGCATGTTCATTATTCCTAAGATGAGGAGGAATATATTTAACAGTCACAGTGTATTTGCAGTCTAAGGGTGACTTTGAGACAACATTCTTATTGAAAACAAGTGGCGGTTTCCCATTTCCACGACTTCTTAGATTCTCTATTTCCTTTTGTAAAGACGTTATTTTTTCGTTGTTTTGGTCACGGGTGACTTTCATTGAATCATATAACTCTTTAAAATGTCGTTTAACTTTTCATTTTCTTCTAGAAAACTCTCGTTTTCCTTTTGTAAGGCATCAACTAAGTTTTGAAGATGAAAAGTTTGAGAATTCGGAGAATCTAAAGAAGGAGGGATTTGGGAGCCTGTCTTATTGTTCGTTTGACCCTTTAATTGAGAGATTTGGGCTTTCAACTTTCAGATCGTGTTGCACTGAGCTTGAATCTGTTCATCACGTTTGTTAATTTGAAAAGCTGCATCAAACTCTGGAGCATCTGACGATGTCTTGATATTTGAAGTTTTAACATTTTCTTTAAGATGTTGATATTTTAGTTGTAAATTAAAATGCTCAACTTCCAGTTTAGAAAAATGTTTAACCAAATTGTTGTGATCATCCAGTTCAATTTTCTCGTTTAGTTAGAATTAGTTTTTCAAGCTCAATGACACGATCATGGGAGACTTTCGAGGCCACGATAGTTCATGAAATTAGGAAGCATTAATAGAGCAATTTGAAGCAGTGAAAAAGATATCTTGAGCAACACATTCAGTAATAAGAGTCTCATTTAAGGTATGCAAGTTCTTCCTCTCAATCTCATTATATTTTAGTGCACGCTCATAATCACTAACTTCAACTACCATTGCATCAAATTCCTTTTCCATTTCTTTAATATCGATTTTGTCCCTTTTTTAAGACTCTCAAAATGATCTTTTAGTTGTTTAAAGAAAGGCATGACCTCGGTTAAATAACATTCTTTCATTTGCTCAAAACCCCTTTCCCCTTCAGTTATCCTAGTGGGTGTGATCCTTTTCTTACAAGTTTTCTCAAAATCGGTAAATAGTTGAAGAATAACATATTGGTTGATTAAGGTCTTGCTCTTAGTGGCAATAGTTCTAGGAACTAAATGCATTGGTGTATTTGGAGGATACACATCGCTTTAGGAATTTCCTACAAGGGGGATTCTTTTCAACAAGATTTTCAGCTTTTTGCAAGTCCATATCCTTTTTCGAACACTTGTTCGGGGTCAACAATGTTTGAGGTTTAAACATGTTCAAGGAAATCCAGTTTTCCTTCTTGTAGTCATGGGGAGTGATAATAATCTTTTTCTCTTTGCATTTGGTCATCTAGTTTTTTTGTTCATCCTTTCCCTAGTGACTTCATCTGATTTCTTATCTTCCTCGGTGCACTCAACGCAACTAGGTTTCTGCCTAGGCTTAAGAATTTCATTACCATCATAAAGCACCTTATGAGCATTTCTAGCCTTTTTAATTACCTCTGGATTAGGTTCCTCAACAAGGGGAATGCTATGCTTATCGCTTAAGACTCGATGTTTAGTGACCATGTGAGCAGTCTGAATGGTGTTTCCTTGTATGTACAACTTGTTCTCAAGTTTGTTTTTCAAAGTTTTAAGATTAGAAAAATCTCTCAAGAGTTTTGATTCCTTTGCATTAAATTCTTGCTTAAGCATTTTCACATTTTCTTGAAGTTCTTGTTTTTGTTTAGATGTTTTAGAGAGTTTTTCTTGCAAGGAATTTAATTCTTGTTTCAATACTTCTTCTCTAAACTTACTTTTTCTAATTCCTGTACTTACTTGGTTATCCATTTCCTGCTCACGAGTGGTCAACTCAAACTTAGCACGTTGTTCATAAATAGCAACACGTTCTTTATAGGCATTTAGTTCGGAAATAATGGAATCATCAGGGGCACATGCAGTGTATTCATCAAAAACATAGTCATTGTTGATTGCAGAAGATGCATCACTTGGTACAACTTCACTTTCACTTTGTTTCACATATTGATCATATGGGACAATATTGATATTACCCATATTTTCAATATTTGATTCAATAGTTTCAGTTGATTGTACTTTGTCATGCATCTGGTGCACATCAGCATCATCGTATAGTTTTAATACCTCTGAGATGAGCTTGTCATGGGATGGCCCAGCTAGTGATGAAGAAGAGACCTTGGGAGAAACCATTGGAGAAATGCTAGCCATAAAAATTGTGTGTGCCGTAGGTCCATCATCCACATCAGAGTCGTATGCATCACAATCGGCGACTTGAAAGGCATTCTGATGATTGTGACCTATCTCCTGAATAGGCTGCTCATCCACATCGCATCATAGGTCTTGGCATTGCCCTCAGCTAGAAACAACAATTCCTCTTCATTCAAAGTAGCACCATTGTCCGAGCTTGAGCGGCAGCATCTTATCTCTGAAGTAATCGATTCGTGGGCGCTTTGGAGAAGTACAGTTCCTTGCAATGTGTCCCTCTCCACCACAGTTATAACATTTGATGAGCTTAGTTTGACCTTGGTTACCATTCCTTCCTCGATTCGGGTTTCCAACATAACCTCTCCCAGCTCCACCTCGTCCCCTGATCATCTGTCTTTCCTGAACTAGTTGCACCACGATCCTTCCATCTTTAATAGTGGCTTGATTGTGTGGGTTAGATGCGATTCGAGGTTGTTGTTGGTTTGTGGGAGAGTATTCATGTTTTGACCGATGAGAAGAGCTAGTTGATTAATGAAGCTACCCACGTGAGTATCGGCATCAGCTTGTTTGTACATAGGATCGGGAATGAGTTTGTGATTACCATTACCCAAGGGTATGACTTGTGATGCTTTGGTTGTGATTCGGATGTTTGAGTAGAAAGCTGTAGAGTCATTAGACGAGCTTGTCTCTCCCCGGTTGGTTTTGAACTGATTGAGAATTAATTTTTCAAACATAGCATGTCTCTCATTCGGAAGGAGGAAGGCATAGAGTTGCTCATAGTTTGTATTCTTCAATCCTTTAGTGAGCTTCACAGCAGTAACAAACTTGTGCCATTCGGGATTCATGTTGTTCACAAATTTTGAGTTCAATTGAATGTTAGGCATAGTCATTCTGATGTTCCTCATGTCATTAACTAACTTATGAAATCTCACATAGTACTCATAGACACTCTCATCCGGTTTCATCTTGAAATGCTCAAATTCGTCATAGAGTTGGGATTCTCTGTCTTCCATAGTTAATTCGAACACGAGAGAAGCATCTTAATATTGTCCCAAACTGCCTTAGCATCTGTGTTATGATTGATCAGCTTGTAGATGTCTTTAGGAAGACCTTGAAGAACAATGTTTGAAGCCACGATATCGCATCAAATCTCTTTGTATCCTTATCATCAAGCTCATCATACATCTTAGGTCTGTCTATTCCGTAAACAGTAGTACCATCTGCATTAGTATCAAGTATGTCTCTAGTCGTCTCAACTCGATATGGTCCTTCATCAATGGATTTGAGAATGTTGACACCATTTTCCTTTCCAAGGCAATACAGTCTAATTCGTTGAGCCCAAGAGTCGTAGTCGATTCATCAAGCATGGGTGGACGAGTATCCGAGCCAGTTGCTTGAACATCTTCGACAGCGATGGAGATAACAGTGGGCACGTTGGTAGACATGTTAACAGATTATACGGGATTTTATAGCTCTATGATTAAACCGGAAATGGATTCTTTCACGGATTTTCTTGAATCAAGAGAAAACAGTAAACAATCACTCAAGACTCTAGATGATAAAATACTAAATCGCTAGAAGATAATGCACTAAGTCGCTAGAAATTAATGCACTAAGTCGCTAGAAATTAATGCACTAAGTCGCTAACCCTTAATTCGCTACACCCCTAAGTCGCTAGAGTCCCAAGTCGCTAACAGAAAAGCAAGTCGCTAAGTAGTAACTCGCTACAGACCAAGTCGCTAATCAAATTTTGGCAGCAATTCGCTACACAAGTCGCTAGAGACACAAGTCGCTAAAGAGCAACTCGCTCCTGACCAAGTCGCTACCACAAGTCGCTACCCGTAGTGGAGAATCCACTACTTGTACTTTAACTCGCTAGATCTAACTCGCTAGCTCCAACACTGTAAGTCGCTACAAAATGTGAAGCAAGTCGCTACCAAGAAAATATTCCGTGAGCTAAGTTGCTAGCTTGAAAAAACCATATAAACCTCACTTTTCAATCCAAAACAACCCAACCAAGATGATTCAAGCTTACCAAATGAAAACCTAAACACTTTTGATGATTCTAAACATAAAAGTACAACCAAAATCGAAACTTTAACACTAGAAATCAATCAAATGATGCAAAACCACTAAACTTTTTCAAACTCAAAAACCACCTAAAACCACTAGAAATCCAAAGATGTGTAAGATATGATCTAACCATGGCTCTTGATACCAATTGTAAGATATAACTTTTCACATACACATCATAACATTAACACAAGGTAGCATATAGATGGAATTCTAGAGAGAGAAAGTTAGAGGTTTAGGGAACTTAGTGAGAGAAAGTGAAAGATATTATTATGAGCTCCAACTCTCTACCTTGGGAGGTAGAGAGTATTTATAGTCTTACATAAAACGCCACACATCGGGCTGTGGATCAGGCATACAGTGGGTAAAGACCCGTCCGTCCTCCACGGTGTTACTTAACTAAATACTACTTAACTTAATATTACTATGACTACGAGCTTTCTAACGATTACATATACTTGAGGTGACCGACTCTTTAATACCTGGAATTTCTAATTCCTAACAGCTTCAAAATAAGCTGAAAATGAAAAGCAATTGTTGGATCCTACACTAGACCTGGCCAAGGGCTTGTAAACCAAAAACCAGACTTGGACTAGCTAAAATGAGCACTGAACAAGGCTTGCACAAAATGCACAACACACTTGCAAAGTCAGGTATATTGACTCAGTGCAGGTAGACCAATATTCACAAGCCTTTTTGGAGCTTTTAAAAATTTGATAAAAATCTATAAAAATGGTAATAAGGAATTAGACCAGCTGAACTTTTTAAGCCCTAAGTTTTACATGATTTGGCTCAGAAATGAGCTCATGAAAATTCCTTTCAGTTGGGCTCAAAATGGTTTTACCAATTTGACTTTTAAAGTAAAAAATGAAATGTTGACTTTGGTGAGATTTGAGCTTAATTTTTGGACTGATATTGATCTAATGTGATGAAATGAAGCTACTGCAATAAATGTCTATGAGTTTTAAACACCAAACAAGTATTTGAATTTCCAAAATCTCAACAGATCAGTACTTAAGACAGATTCACATGAAGTTTGACTTTGAGTGTTTGTAAGTGCAAAATTAAGACAGATATGAGTTTATATGAGTTTAACAAACTTAAAGCAACAAGTTTTAACTACTGCATAAGCCTCAAATACAATTAAAGCAACTGATTCAAACACCCTTCTATCCTACTGATTTGCAATTTTAATTAGACAAACTACTTAACTAGCTAATATTATTGATTAAACTGCTTTTAACTATCCTAATTACTACTGAATAAGCAAATTTAAACCACTGAGGACCACAAATACAGATTAAGCAATGAGTTGGACTTGAACTTACATATAGTCCCAGCCACTATGGCTTGCAATCAATGAAACCAGAACACAATAACCACTAGCCTATATAAACAAACCCCATAGCTTCTAATTCAACCCCAAAACCAAAGATCCTTTGCTTCACCCATTATCCATTTCATACCCCTTTTTGCTCCAAGTTGACTTTTATTGACCAATATCCAAAGTGACTTGAAATTGATATAGAAGCTTACAGAAAGCTATAACAAGCTTATATAAGCTTGTTTGAGATTAAAATTAAGCTAGTAAGAGATTGTGCATAAGACTTGGAAACGAAAATTTCAACGAGTCACAAAAATATGAAATTGTAACAATGACTTGAATTGAGACTTAAAAAGAGTTGCAATACATTTAAATACTCTAATTTGATACAACCAAACTGAAATTACCACTAAGACTATATTTAAGACATGATAAGCTTAAAAACGACATACATTTAAGAAAATTAACTAACTACTACTTCTCTTGCCTTCTTCTTGCTCCTTTTATACACTAATCCTGTTTCTCTCACCTCTCTCTTCAAATCCCAGCAATAATCTTGACCATTGGATGCCTTGGAGAGTTATTGGCCATTGGATGCATTTTTGGCGCCAAATTGAGTTTAACAGCTGGAGAGGGTAGAGTGTTAGGTTGAAGGTGCATTAAATGCATTTTGGAGGGTTGTTGAGGTGGGGGGAACAAAACATGGAGTAGGGGTGGAGTTGCAGGTGTTGGTGGCTGGATTTGCAGAAAAGGGAGGGAAAAAGAAGGAAGAAGGAGGCTATGTTGTCGGTTTGGATTTTATTATATTAAAAAGGACGGGGTCAAAAACAGGGGGAGGTCACAAGACATGACAGGGGGTCCAAATGAGTATGACAAGGGTCCAAAGGTCAAAAAGGTTATTAATAACAAGGACTATTGTGCAATTTCTGAAAATTCAAGGACCAAATCTGCCAATATCTCAAAGTTGCTCCAAGGGACTAAAAGTGACAAGCTCCAATAGTACAAGGACCAATCTTGACATTTTCAAATTTCCAAGGACCATTTTTGCCAATTGTTAAACTTGGAGGACCAAACTTGTAATTTCTCAAAACTTTTGATATTTTTCACCAAAGGACTGATTTTGACAACTTATGATTTTAAAAGGACCTTTGGTGATTTTTCTTTTGAAATTATGTGCTCGGGGACTATTTCCGAGGCAATTTTGAAACTTGGAGGATGAAACGCCAATTATGCAAACTTTGCTCATTTTTCATCTGATTTTTAACATTTTGCATCTGAAACATATAAAATGCAATTTTGGAATATTTTCAGATATTTTGATGCATTTCGAGCATTTTTAAACGTTTTGCAGTTCGAATTAACAAAAATGATGAGTATGTACACACTCATCAATCCCCCACACTAAACTATTGCTAGTCCCTAGCAATCTTTTGAGAAAAACTTAATGGATTTGAATCTCTTTACCAAAAGCCATTACTCCTGGAGTAGCCAAATGTTTCAGTTCAAGCAAGAACCATGGTACACTGATAACCATGTGATTTTGAGCAAACCACCAGCTTCCAACGGGTTTGATTTGTCTTTACCAGAAGCCGTTTGCTCTGGACTAGCCAACTCTTAGATAAATTATCAATATTATCTTTGGTGAGTCGATTACCAATTATGGTTTTTCCACTGCCTTTACCACAAGCCATAAACTTGCGGGCTAGCCAACTCTTCACTTTTAAGGATATGGTGAGCTGAATACCATACAATTTTGGGCAAATTGCAAGCCGTCAACGGATTTGAGATATCTTTACCAAGAGCCGTTTGCTCCTGGATTAGCCAATCCTTTTGTTTATTAGACAAGGCGGACTGATAACCAAATGAGTAAGTGCAAAACACTTACTCCAAATTTTTTTTTTGCCAAAAACGGGGGAATTGGGCGGTATAATTACATGGATAAAATTCGTGAGAATTCCCCCCCACACTTAGAAATGAATATTGCCCTCAATATTCAAAGTACCGGCGGTTATGCCGAAACAAAGAACGAAAAAGGGAAATATTACGGCCATTATTTTGAAAGATTTTTTTTTTTTTTTTTTTTGGAAACTTGCATATATACATAACATGTGGGGCAACCCCCCCCACACTAGGGTGGTAGAAAGATAGAAAGAAGTCAGAAATATGGGTGAAAACCCATATGGCATGCTTCTGTTTTTGATTCCCTAGTCGCTAGCTTGACTCGACCCCGAATTAATTTGTTCATGGGGAAAGTAACGTGGAAAACCAATCTTGATCGGACTTTCGTTCACAATGTTAATAAACATATGAACATCAGAAAGTTCCACACCGACGAGATATAACCGCGGTATTGTTAATAGTAGAAACTATAAAGGATGATACCGGGGTCAAAGATGGTGTCCTCATTCCCGAAAGAGAAAAGGAAAAGAGCAACCACACCATCTGTGAAGAATGGAATAAAGACGTACATGAGGATGCAAGTCCATTCCTCATCAGAAAGAAGCAAATCACCATTTTGAACATTTTTAAGCTTAAACTTGAAGCTTAGATGGTGATTGTCAATAAGATGTCTGGGAGGGAGGGTGGGAAACGGTTCTTCAATCAACAGATTTTCGGAAAAGGATGTCTCCCTTCGGATCAAAGTAAGTATTATCAATTCCTGTTGGAATTGACTCATCACTAATAAAGGCATCGACTTCATTCCAAAAGTTGTCATCTTCCTCATCAGGAGTGAGAGAAGGGATGGAAGAGTCGGGAATAATAAGACTAGAAGATGATGGATCATTTTTGAGCAATTCATCAATGGGAAGGATGTCTCCCATTGGATCACAAACATCATCATCCAATTCAGGATGGAAGAGTTTGGTTTCATTTACAGAGTTAACAAACTCGATGCGATAAACTGATTCCGGAGGTGGGACAAGTGGTGTGCTCTTAGAGCTAGCAATTTCCACCACTTCCGATAAAGTCTTCGATTCTAGATCATCATCATCAAGAATACTCTTGACTTCCCTGGTACAACTTTCAAACCATTTGTTTGAACCAGGGGTGATTTTCAAAGCTTTTAACTCATCACGTTTTTGAGAACTCCTCTTAACCGTGAAATTTGAGAGTGTTGCATTGAATCTTTCAGATCTTTGATCAATTGTGGCAACACTCTGTTTGGACAGAGGTTTGGAGTTCTGGTTGATATTCAATGTGAGCTCTTCGTTGTCAACCCGAATGGTCAACTCTTCAGCAAACACATCAATCAGAGCACGACTCGTTCTCAAGAAAGCTCTCCCTAAGATGAGGGGAACTCTAGGATCTGCATCGAAGTCTACTACAACAAAGTCAGTAGGAAAGTGAAACTTTCCCACTTTCATCACGACATCCTCGGCTATCCCAAGTGGACGAGTTATGGTACGGTCCGCTAGCTCGAGTGTCATACAAGTGGATGAAAGTTTAGGAAGAGACAGTTTCTTCCATACTGAGAGTGGCATGAGGTTAATGCTAGCGCCAAGATCGGCCAAGGCGAGCAATGAACCATCCCCAAGAAATCACACGGGATTAGAAATGCCGGGGTCTTCAAGCTTTTGGGAAGCTTCTTGAGAAGGACCGCTGAGCATTGCTCATTGAGAAGGGTTTTAGCCATCTCAGATAGCTTATCTTTGTTGGTCAGTAAGCCTTTAAGCGTGGATGCAAATTTAGGCATTAGAACGAGAGCATCAACGAAGCTTATATCAAAGTGTAGCTCATTGAAGATTTGGAAAAAATTTTCCATTTGCTCTTTGTTTTTGTCTTTGAGCTTCTCATCATTCATTCTTGATGGGTAAGGAAGCTGACTAGACTTTTGAGCGGGGCGGAAGTATTTTCTGGCTCAGGATTTTTCTTCGGAACGGGTTCGGACTTAAAGCTTGGACTACCGAAGGTGGGACGTGTGCGGTACTTCGTGGGCTTGAAAATTGCACCTTGTTCGTTGTTTCCTTGGTAACTTGACTCAATGCTACAGGAGGAGGGGGCATAGGAGTCGAAGGTCCATTGTGCGTCTTACCACTACGAGTGGTGACGGCTTTCAACTCGGCATTGGGATTAGGAATCGTATTGCTTGGGAGTCCTCCAGAAGATGACGAAGCTTTGTTCATATTCATGTTCATGAAACTGCTCATCATATTCTTCAACTCATTTGTCTGCCGAGACAATGTGGTATCAATTTCCTTTCTTAGCTCAACTCTCATGTTATTGATCTGAGTTTGCATTGAACGTATGTTTGACTCAGTGATTTTCATGAAGTCATTTGGTAGGGGAGCTTGAGAAGGTTGTTGATAACTTTGCTGATTTGGAGCTTGATAAGGTTGGTTGAAATTGTTCCGGTTTTGATTGAATTTTTGAGAGTTATTGAAGTTGTGTCCTTGATTCGGAACAAAGCGATTTTGATTGCCATGGTTTTGCACAGGAGGAAAACCAGGTGGTGTCATACCGCTAGGTGCACGGTAATGAGGATCAGCTTGTGGTCGGTATTGATTGTGGTTTACCGAAGCTACGGAGCTTGGTAAAGGAAGCATCGGTTTCTTGACAATCATAATATGCGTGTGGACCACTACAAGTTTCACACACCTTGTTTACGGCTTTGATGGTTCGGCTTATGAATTTCTCTTTTGATCTCCTTAACATCCTTAATCATACAACGGATGGCATCCGTTAGAGCGGCTATCGGAGCAGCTAACTCAGAAGAGTTATTAGATGAAGAAGCAGGAATGTTAGGAGTATTGACTTTGTTGCGAGAAATAGGAACTTTTGATTTTTGCTCGCAAATTTAAATCACATCTTTAGGTCTACGATTCAAGATATTGCCTGCTGGCTGCATTCAGGAATCTTGATCGTTACCTTTCAACCCATTGTAAAAGATATTGACTTGTTGAAGCTCCGTGAATTCATGATGGGGCATTTCCTGAGGAGATCTTTGAATCTCTCCCATGCCTCTCCAAAGTTTTCATCGAAATTTTGACGAAATCCAGAAATTTCATTTTAAAGATTAGTCGTCTTTGATGGAGGAAAGAAATAATTGACAAAATTTTGAACAAGATCCTCCCAAGTTTCGATGGATCGAGGGGGTTCTTTTTCCAGCCAAATTCGGGCTGCCCCCTCAAGTGAGAATGGAAATAGCATCAACTTGATCACTTTTTGTGGCACATCTTTGAAATTGATCGTTGCGGTCAACTTGTTAAACCAACGGATGTGTGCATACGGGTCTTCTCGATCAAACCTGCGGAATTGATTCGTAGACACAAGTTGGATCAAATGTGTCTTCAATTCAAAGTGATCAGAATTGATTCCTGGTAAAACGATGGCATCTCCATAACCCTCGGTGGGTGCTTGGAGCATTTCCGCCATAGTTCGTTCGTCTGCCATATTGTTGTTTGAAATAGTACGAATCTCGGGTTCGACTATTTGGGCGACGTCTACGAGAACGTCTACTAGGAATTTCTGCTAGATCACGCAAAGGACTCAATGATCTAGAAGAACGAGTGCGCATGCACTAGAGTTAACTCTAAGAGATCTCAGAGTTAAGGAAGGGAATTATGAAATTGGTGAAAATGGGGTAAGAAGATTCTTTTTGGGTTTTATGTTTTTGACAAGTAGATATCACAACAAATCCAAGTAAAACAAAATCGAGGCAAAACAACAGTGAACTTAAACCAATAATCACAAGATGAATGGCTTCTTTGAAAAAGGTACACCAATCACAAGGACACAAAGGCAAGTTTTAATCTTTGGTTCGGGAACTTATTATGGTCGTACCCCCAGTTAGGTAGTACACTGCCTTGGTTTGCGGTGGTAATATTTTATGTTGTTATTTATTAAAGAAAACGACAAATCTTTTTGTATTTTTATCTTTGATACATATATAGAAACAAAAGAAAAATATTTTTGTGTTTTATACGTTTTTGGATGTTTTTGGGTTTTTGGATTTTTTATAAGAAAAAATATATATAGATAGAGATGGATGATATGAACAAAGAGTGAGTATTCAAACTACTAATCTGCTAGACGGAAGATAATCAGCACAGCTCCCCGGCAGCGGCGCCAAAAATTTGATCCGCTCCCGAACGTCAAGTTTTCTCACTCAAGCCGACCACTTGTGAATGGCCGACCGTAAGAAACTTAAAACGGTTCAGAAACGAATGCAATGAAGATCTGGGGAGTATAGTGTCTCCCCGGGTCGTTATGTCCCAGCGAGCTATGCAATGGATCACCAAACGTGTAGTGATCGAGAAATTTGAACGGATAAAGGGATTTGGGATTATTATAACTAAAGAAAAATCAAACAAATTACAGAGGCTTAAATGCAAATTAAAGGAAATTAAAAAGATAAAAAATATTAAATAAACGCTATCACTATTTGCAAAATGATGTTTTTGATTTTATTTTTATAAAACTTGAATTTAAAACTACGTAACGTACAAATGAAAAATGTGAAACTTAAGCAATATAAATCCTAAAAATATGAAAATGACATTTTTACAAACCTAATGATAAAAGAAAATATTTAGAAAAAGAAAATTATTTTTACAACTATTTAATTAATTATTATTAATTAAAAACTATTTTTAACTATAAAATAATAGACTAAAATACAAGAAAATAGGAAATAAAGCTAGAAAAATAAAATTATGACTTAGAAAAATCTAAAATATCAAAAGAGAATTTTCAAAACTATTTTTGTATTTTTCTGATTATTTTTCTATTTTCTAGGAATTAAAAACTATTTAAAGCTACTTAAATTTCTAAAAAATACGAATTTAACTAAGAAAAATCTGGAAAAATATTTTTTTGACTTTTTTATATTTATCTTAACTTAAGAAAAATGAAAAATTATTTTTTTGAGACTTTTCTGAATTATTTGTATAAAATGCTAATTAAAAGGGCTTAAAAACTAATTAAAATAAAGAAAAATACCAAACAGTCCTAGAAAAATCTGAAAAATTTAAGATAAGCCTAAAATTATATTTAGAATCTAGGAAAAATATAAAAAATAGGTGTTGTGTACAAGAATATGGGACTGATGTGCAAAGTGCTTAGAAATAAGCACTAGAAATAAGCCAACAACCACAAATAAGCACTAAACTGATACAGAAGCTATATTATACTACAAGTACCTAAATGAAACTAATCTCAACTGCTTTGAACCTCTAAATCACCATGTACACAGATTTGATGAATTGAGTAAAATGCTAAAATCAGTTTTGGGTGCTAAGTTTGGACTTAAGCACAGGCTTCAAAATAAGCTGAAAATGAAAAGCAATTGTTGGATCCTACACTAGACCTGGCCAAGGGCTTGTAAACCAAAAACCAGACTTGGACTAGCTAAAATGAGCACTGAACAAGGCTTGCACAAAACTGCACAACACCTGTGCAGAGTCAGTGTATACTGACTCAGTGCACAGGGCAGCTGAGACCAATATTCACAAGCCTTTTTGGAGCTTTTAAAAATTTGATAAAAATCTATAAAAATGGTAATAAGGAATTAGACCAGCTGAACTTTTTAAGCCCTAAGTTTTACATGATTTGGCTCAGAAATGAGCTCATGAAAATTCCTTTCAGTTGGGCTCAAAACAGGTTTTTACCAATTTGACTTTTGGAGTAAAAAATGAAATGTTGACTTTGGTGAGATTTGAGCTTAATTTTTGGACTGATATTGATCTAATGTGATGAAATGAAGCTACTGCAAGCAATGTCTATGAGTTTTAAACACCAAACAAGTATTTGAATTTCCAAAATCTCAACAGATTAGTACTTAAGACAGATTCACATGAAGTTTGACTTTGAGTGTTTGTAAGTGCAAAATGAAGACAGATATGAGTTTATATGAGTTTAACAAACTTAAAGCAACAAGTTTTAACTACTGCATAAGCCTCAAATACAATTAAAGCAACTGATTCAAACACCCTTCTATCCTACTGATTTGCAATTTTAATTAGACAAACTACTTAACTAGCTAATATTATTGATTAAACTGCTTTTAACTATCCTAATTACTACTGAATAAGCAAATTTAAACCACTGAGGACCACAAATACAGATTAAGCAATGAGTTGGACTTGAACTTACATATAGTCCCAGCCACTATGGCTTGCAATCAATGAAACCAGAACACAATAACCACTAGCCTATATAAACAAACCCCATAGCTTCTAATTCAACCCCAAAACCAGCACTGCTTCACCCATTATCCATTTCATACCCCTTTTTGCTCCAAGTTGACTTTTATTGACCAATATCCAAAGTGACTTGAAATTGATATAGAAGCTTACAGAAAGCTATAACAAGCTTATATAAGCTTGTTTGAGATTAAAATTAAGCTAGTAAGAGATTGTGCATAAGACTTGGAAACTGAAAATTTCAACAGAGTCACAAAAATATGAAATTGTAACAATGACTTGAATTGAGACTTAAAAAGAGTTGCAATACATTTAAATACTCTAATTTGATACAACCAAACTGAAATTACCACTAAGACTATATTTAAGACATGATAAGCTTAAAAACGACATACATTTAAGAAAATTAACTAACTACTACTTCTCTTGCCTTCTTCTTGCTCCTTTTATACACTAATCCTGTTTCTCTCACCTCTCTCTTCAAATCCCAGCACTAATCTTGACCATTGGATGCCTTGGAGAGTTATTGGCCATTGGATGCATTTTTGGCGCCAAATTGAGTTTAACAGCTGGAGAGGGTAGAGTGTTAGGTTGAAGGTGCATTAAATGCATTTTGGAGGGTTGTTGAGGTGGGGGGAACAAAACATGGAGTAGGGGTGGAGTTGCAGGTGTTGGTGGCTGGTTTTGCAGAAAAGGGAGGGAAAAAGAAGAAGAAGGGGGCTATGTGTCGGTTTGGATTTTATTATATTAAAAAGGACGGGGTCAAAAACAGGGGGAGGTCACAAGACATGACAGGGGGTCCAAATGAGTATGACAAGGGTCCAAAGGTCAAAAAGGTTATTAATAACAAGGACTATTGTGCAATTTCTGAAAATTCAAGGACCAAATCTGCCAATATCTCAAAGTTGCTCCAAGGGACTAAAAGTGACAAGCTCCAATAGTACAAGGACCAATCTTGACATTTTCAAATTTCCAAGGACCATTTTTGCCAATTTTTAAACTTGGAGGACCAAACTTGTAATTTCTCAAAACTTTTGATATTTTTCACCAAAGGACTGATTTTGACAACTTATGATTTTAAAAGGACCTTTGGTGATTTTTCTTTTGAAATTATGTGCTCAGGGACTATTTCCGACAATTTTTGAAACTTGGAGGACTGAAACTGCCAATTATGCAAACTTAGCTCATTTTTCATCTGATTTTGAACATTTTGCATCTGAAACATATAAAATGAAATTTTGGAATATTTTCAGTATTTTGATGCATTTCTGAGCATTTTTAAACGTTTTGCAGTTCAGAATTAACCAAAAATTATGAGTATTTACACACTCATCAATTATCCATTGGTTACGGCCTAACCTTAGTTGGGGTTACGCCGTAGCTTCAGTAATCCAGTGTAAATCTTTATTACGGCGTAGCCTGAGCTGAGGGTTACGCCGTAGTCTTTGTTGATTTGGTGCTTATCAGTAGTTACGGCGTAACCTGAGCTGAGGGTTACGCCGTAGCCTTCGTAATCTTTAGTTGCGTCGTAACTTCATCACTTGGTTACGCCGTAATTAAGAGATAGTCGAATCAATAGGGCTTGAAAATATCCAATAGCAGCTTCCTTACTTTGAATGTGTCCTGAAATGAAATAATAAGGAATAAGAATGTTTTCACTAATAATTAACTCAAAATGTGATGATATAGGGGGAAATTAACGCTTAGAAACTCAGAACTATTTGATGTTATCAAATATCTCCCCACTTAAACTCTACTTGCCCTCAAGTAGACCAATTTAGACTGCAAAAGATACATCCTTGAAGAATGTGCAGTTTTAATTTTCATGGTAGAATATTAATAAGAGCCGAACACCACACGAAATGGGATCGAAAACACTCTCACTCATCCTATTCTAAGTGTTAATTTCGGGGTGATCACTCAATTGCATGGACATAGTAAGTATTCAATCATAATCTTGGCAATTACACACAACTCCACCACTCGAGCTAAGGTTAAGACAAATTTTAGAAAGCAATGTTGGGTTGAGTATCAAAGGCTTAGGAGTGTTGTCATTACTAACGTGTCACGGCGAAGTGGACAAAATCAATGATACATGACCAAATCCATGGCCAAGACATCAAGGATTGCTCGTTGCATCACCTAAACACGCTTCACGACAAAAAAGGGTGAGGATAGGCATGGGATATTTTAATGGGTGAAAAGGAAAAAAGAAAACAAATAGTTTTAGCTTAAAACCGAGTTGCCATCGTCCCACCAATAATTCAAGGTTCATCTTCATATGGTCAATCATGTCACCGGAATCCACCATTGTTTACTCTTGAACAATTCTTCCAACCTTCGAATGTGATCGAGAAGATTATTCTCAATGCCAATTTCTTCATGTAGTGCTTATAACTTTTCGTACTATCAACACTAATACTTCAATTTTTTTTCATATGCAACGATATGCTTCCCCCCACTTGAACTGAGCATAAGGTGATAACTTGGGGGTCTTTGACGATCTTAAGCGAGATGTAGATGATGAGGTGCGCCTTTAGGAACTTTATTTTGAACCTCAAACTAGGGTGAACAATGGCTTCTAGGTAAAAAGGTAAAACTACACGGTAGGCTAAGGTGTAAGGTTGTAACGAAAATAAGGGTTAGAAAATGAAAGGATAGGCTCAAAGGGTTAGAAAATGAAAGGATAGGCTCAAAAAGGGTGTAACTAGGGGTATCTTGCACTAAAGATGAGTGCAACAAAAAAAGGGGTAACACGGAGGTCGAAAAGCCAATGCGACTAATCGATAAACGCACAAGTGAACACATATGGGCTATTTGGGTTTAATCCTAAAACATTTACTTTTTTCAAATCGCCTTTTCCAAATGCACCAAGCTAACTTGATACCCTACTCGTTTATGGTCTCGAAGTGATGTAAAAGCCAAGTTCTAAAGTTTACAATACTATCGACACACTCAATTTATGGTAGATTTGGGTAAAATGGGGGAAACGGAAAGGCTAAATCTCACCAATAGCAATAAGGGATATAGTGTGCTCGGCTTTATGTGATTCTAGATTGGTTAAAAATATGACAAAAAAATTTCAAATAAGCTTAAAATTTTGAAACCAACTAGAAAATTAGGGCAAGTAAGCTAAGTAATCATACACTTCATTTCTATTCCTATCCCCCCACTTGAAGTGTACAAAGTCCCATTTGTACGAAGAAAAAGGAAAAATAAAATAGAAATGAAAAATAATCAAGAAAGAAATAAACTCCCCTCTCGAATGGTTGCTCAAGATGTCTCACTAAAGGTTGAAGGTGGGTCAAGGGGTGGCTAATGCGTATCGTTTCCGGGGACGGGCCTTAACTATTTGTGTTGCTTCAAACATTGCCTACTGCAGCAGGGGTTACGGCGTAACTAATCCTAAGGTTACGCCGTAACTGCATCACAGAACCAAAACCTGCACAACATATAAGAAAAATTTTGTACCCGGCGGGTACAATTAACGATAGAACATGCAAATGTCCACATAGTTAAGTTATTACAGACATGGGTTTCAATTTGTTTTCAAATTGTTTCATCAAATAGGGAAATCACTCGTCCCTAGGAAGATCATGATCCATCGAGTGGAATTGGGAAGGTTCATATGGAGTGCTCGTGGTGCTTCCAAGAGTGGGTCGGGCTGCATGAATTCCACTCCTCCTTGGACTCCGATATCGGGGATGTTGGGCTGGTACACGTACTCCGGACCTTCCCACCTAGGGTGGCTCAAATGCATGTGCTGTAGCATCTGGCTAGTCCGATCCGCACTCCAGTGAAAGAAATCCTGCTGGAGCTGCTGCACCTGATCCAATGTACCTGTAAAACCCTCAAACTGGTTACTAAGACCATAAAGACCCACTTCGAGGCTTTTCGATCTCCTCGTTGAAATGGGATGACATTCCCTCAAGCCTCTCATCAATGATCTGCAACCTCTCCCCAACATTCACATGCGCCCTTCTTCATCCCCTGGGCACCTGCTCCTTGGCTTCTTCCTCAGCTTCACCACCTACACCACTAGCCTCCCCTTCTTCTCTCCTTGGGGTTGTCCCAGCTAGTTCAATCGCACCATAAATATCCTGGATGCAAATCCCTAACTCCACTAGCTTAGGCAGGCCTATCAAATTAGTCCCCTACCTCGGGTCACCCTAGCTAAAGCTGCATCGGTCATAAGATCAAAACTCCTAGCCAACCTCCCAATAAAGTGAGCCCCCTGCAAAGGACTCCTAGATGAAAACCCCTTAGCACCAACAGCCATAAACCTCACCAAATAGAAAGGAATATCAATGTTGTTCCCCCCTTCCATGCCCTGCATTAGGTAAAGATCATCCATAGTCATCTTTTCTTTGGCGGAGTGTCTTGCTCGAATAGAGCAAGCAAGCAAGCGGTGCACCAGTCGACGAATGGGGTTCCTCACCATCACGTAGGATGGTGGGCTCTTTGGATCATAACCACCCGTGACAGCGATCTGGTCAAAATAAGCAGCAAGGTCTTGGGACTCATCCTTTCTTCTCCAACACGTGTTATAGAACCGTTTAAAATCCTCTGTTTCCATGTCCTCCTCAGTATACAAACTCATCCTTGTAGTAAACTGCTTAAGAGTCAAACTTCTCCAAATGCCCCCAAGCTGAAGAAACATTGACTCCGTGTCATCATCACCAATATCAGTACGGAATTCCACACTAGCAAGGAATTCACGGACGTACTCCGAAATGACCGGCTCCGTGATCCTGAATAGCCTCAACCATGCACTACACGTGAACTCCCCAGCATTACATGTGAACTTAATTTTGCAAAACTTCCTTAATCTCCTACTAGCTTTCCCGTTTGCCAAAGTAACAAATGCATCAAAATCAAGTGCCTCGGGTTGATTGATATTCTTTCCCCTTAATTTCTCGTACTCTTCTACGCACAACTGCCTAATACCAGCATCAGGGTGTGCCAAAAACCTAGGCCAATTCGTGGGATTGTTTGCACCTGAAAATAAGACAAGAAACAGTAAGTGCAAACCTTACTGATGTCAAGTTACGGCGTAACCAAAACAAAAGTTACGCCGTAATTAGGTAATTTTAAGGGTTGCGGCGTAGCTAAATCAAACTGCTACGTCGTAATTACAGATATAATGATTACGGCGTAACTAAACTCCCAGTTACACCGTAACTTCCCCAGAAACTCAGCACCTCAGATGTTTCAATTACGCAATAGATTACGCCGGAACCATCAATTTTTTCCAAGAGGTAAAAAGTTTTGATAAATTTTTAACCTATTAGTGCTGAGGGACCGCGCCTAACCCACTAAGTTTGTGATTGACCCAAAACCCAATTTAAAAAAAGCTAAAACACCTAAATTGAACCGTAGTGAAAGAACACGAATCAAAATAACATGGGGAAATCATCAAAATTGTCAATAAATCAAACCAGTATCAATAATTAATTCAAATAGGCAAGATCCCTAAAATATTAAAATATAACCCTAATTGAAATAATTGTAAGAAACAAATCAAAAAGAGTAAAGATAAATCTTACCAGCCATGAAGAATGATAAAGATGAAGAGAGCTCGATGAAAAATTTTTGGAGAAAAACATTTACTGTTTGTGTGGGCGGTGAAAGTGTATGTGTAAAACCTAGTTTTTATTTCGTAAGATTTTTATACCGCCAAGATAGTTACGGCGTAATTTGATCATTTAGTTACGCCGTAACTAATATTTTTAGAATATTAATTGGTTGTGAAAGGGTTACGTCGTAATCCTAATAAGGGTTACGCCGTAGTTAAAATTTTAATTTTAATCAAAGGTCAGATTTTTATATATCTGATTGTATAGTGGTTACGTCGTAACTAATTAGTCAAAAAGATTTTAGAATAATTTTAATAAATTGCAATACGGTTACGTCGTAACGCATGAAAGGAGTTACGCCGTGACTAATAGCGTCAGAATATGAATTATGTAATATTGCAGTAGGAGAGATTTAGAAACGTACATTATGGAAGTGCTCAAATCTCTTAATGAGGTGAATATGAAATACCTTAGATCTTTCATTAACTGCTCCCCGGTAGCAGCGCCAAAAAGCTGATTTGCTATTTCATCCTGTTTTTAATATTTGTAAACTTAGATAACTTAGGATAGACACATACTAACGGGCAGAGTACCCGATCAGATGTAGTAAAGCCTTAGGTAAATCCGAGTATCGTCCCAAGAGAGCTGTGACCTTGAAAGAACTAAGATGATTAGATAATATATGGGTATGACAAAGTTGATATAATCCATAGATAAGCTATTATTCTACTTACACAGACACCAGAAATTTAGGGAAAAGAGATAGATAAACGAAGCTTAATAAAGAATACAAATATGAATTGATTCCCGATACCAAGATTCAATATAGTGGTTAATTATCACCAGACTCCTTTGGTCGATTAGTCATGGCCTATGGTTCTTAGATTCCTCACCAAGATGAGCAGGTCACCCGGGATCATTCGACAACCTAATAGCAGTCATTAAGCACCATATCTACTAGATCTAGACGGTGGGAACCCGACCGTTAGGAACTTAGATTCCCCTTAACCTCTTAAATACCTTCACTTGATAAGTGATCATTTGGTCAGTTCGCACACGAAGAGTGGTTGTACAATGGCCAATTCCTCCCATACTTCGCTATCTATCAGACTGGGGTCAGTTGGTCATATCTCCCAGCCCTTTAGATACTACCAAGCTTATAATACTACCAAGACTAGCGATCTATGAAAAGACTAGCAAATGTCTATAAAGAATTATAGAGAATAACAATAACATGAATGCAAACTTTAATTAATGATATGAATTCATAATATAAGATCTAGAAAAATATAAAAAGAATCCAAACTCGAATACAAAGGAAATCGTAGACGAGGACTTCGTTATTCAGTGCTCCTAAACCATGTGATGCAGGTTTTACTGACCAGGTCTTAATATTTATAGTGTCTCGCTATACCTATGGTCTACCCTAATGCACTAACGGGCAGTGTACCCGGTCGTGTGTAGTGTAGTAAATGGTAAATCCGAGGTCGTCCCAAGAGCTATGTGTGTTGGATAATTACTAAGTCTAATTGTCACAGAATATTAATGGTTTCAAAGGATTTTAATTAATTAAACTACTAATGCAGAATATAAAAGCAAATAAATGGTAGAACGGAAATCAATAGAGGAATAGTGGTGCTAACCTAGTTAATCCTCCTAACTAGTTATGTCTACGTCTACCTACTTCCAATTACTTCGGGTGGGGTCAAATTCGAGAGGACAGCATTTGGTCAATTCGCCCTAACCTATCAGGAAAGATGCCACCACAAGAGAAATCAGGTGCACCGTCATAAGTCCTGTTGTTCCTGGTCCCCTAAGTCGAGTCATTAAGTACCGCTACATGCTAGATTCTAAATAGTGAGTGCCCGGCCGTTAGGAACTTAGACACTACACCCCCCAATTCTTAAGTTCATCCAAACGATAGGTGATCAGTTGGTCAAATCGCACAAGTAGAAAGGGTCGTCAGTTGGTCATATCTTACCCTTCCCGTCTCAGTCCACTCACCTAGGGTCAGTTGGTCATATATCCTAGTCAATTGGCCTCTATCGCCATTCAAAACTACCGAACCAGGGGTGATTACCAAAGAACTATGCATGCATACACTTAGAAATAATTGTACGGAAGTAAAGGTAAACGCAAACAAAACAATTAAGGAATCATAACTAGGCTAGCACAAAAGGGTGCTTAGCCGCTCATATTAATCATGCACATTAATTCAATATTCAAACGAACGAAATACATGAATTGAAAGTAAAAGAAATAATAAACGCTAAAGCTTATCGTAATGGTGTGACTTCTCCCTTGGAAACAGCTCCGTATGCTTCCCTAGACCTCCCTTGAGCTTTTTTCCCACGTTCTCAGAGTGTTGTGTGTGGAATGGGATGCTTTGAAATGCTGGAATTCGTGGGGTATTTATAGGCAGTGCAGGTTACGGCGTAACCAAAAGATGAGTTACGCCGTAACCTTATATTTCTTCGTAAATGCACTAGATCTGCTAGTTACGGCGTAACCTTATAAGTGGTTACGCCGTAGTCTTCAATAAACACGGTTACGTCGTAAGTGATGTAGTAGTTACGGCGTAAGTATCAGCGGCGTGGAACCTCTTTTGACCTAATGGAGTTACGTCGTAACCTTTGGGAGGAGTTACGTCGTAACCTCTTGATAAGTTGGACTTCTGGGTCACGCAATAGTTACGGCGTAATGTGAGAGATGAGTTACGCCGTAACTTCTTCAAAATAAGCATACTGTGATAAATCTTTAGTAACGTTTCCATTTTCCGCGTCTCTTTAGCTCTAATGCTCGTAATTTACCTGAAAGTGTAAAACAATGGAAAACAAGCGTAAATCCATATAAATGATATAAATAACAAGCATTAACGGGGGAAATTGACACTTAATATTCAGGACTATTTGATGTTATCAAATATCCCCCCACTTGAACTCTACTTGCCCTCAAGTAGACGTTATTAGATAGATTCCTAAAAAGATATCTCCCAAAACCTGGAAAATATGAGTTTACGAATCCCTTATGCTAGAATAAAACAAAGCCGAACACCTCACGAAAGGGGAACAAACACTCAAATCTCTCAACTATTCTAAGTGTCAATTTCGGGGTGATCACACAATCGCACAGTCATAGCATGTATTCTATCATAAGCTTGGCGGTTACACAAATCTCCACCACTAGAGTTAAGGGCTAAACAATTCTCGAAGGCAATATGGGTAGACATGACAAAGGTTAAGGGGTGACTCATCATTACTAACATGTCACGGCGAAGTGGACAAAATCAATGATACATGACCAAATCCATGGCCAAGACACCTAAGATTGCTCGCTGCATCACCTAGACACGCTTCATGACTAAAGGGTAGGATAAGACATGGGATATATAATTGGTGTAAAATGAAAAACAAGCAGGTAGTCTATATCTATAACTAAGTCATCACCACTTACCGTCCGCCCAAAGTTCAAGCTTAGAAGTCTAGAGACCGGATCATGAAATGTAAGGTAGATGTGTCATTAGAGGACGTCGTGATGGGCACACTACCTTTTCTTCTTCAGTTGGTATAACTCCAACTCCAATCTTCAAATGTGACCGAGGTGGCCTCCTCGATACTAAACAATAAAGCTCATACTATAGTGCTTATAACATCGCACTTTACAAAATCATAACTCAATCAACTATTTTTTTTTGAACATAACATGATAACATAACATCCCCCCACTAGAGATGAACAATGGGAATTCGGGGGGTCTTCAATGATCTTCATAATTGTTGTCGATGAAAGCGTGATTTCCAAACCTTTCCACTCGAACCTTGAACTTAGGCAAATGATGACTTCCCAATTACAAATAAAGACTACAGGGTAGGCTAAGGTGTAAGGGTGTAACGAAACAATATATTGGGGTGACAAAATGAAAGGAATGGCTCAGAAAGGTGTATCTAGGGGTATCTTGCACTAAAGGGGAGTGCAACAAAATGGTTTCACATGGGGGTCGAAAAGTCGAGGTGACTAACCGATACACTCACAATGGTAGGCTGTTTGGGTGATAATCCTATAATACTGCCTTCTAAAATTGAAAAGTCCAAATACATCGAGCTAACTCAACATACCTCGTCTATGGTCTCGAAATGATGCAAAGGCCAAGTTCTAAAGTTTACAAGCTACCGGCACACTCATAATTTGGTGGATTTGGGGTAAAATATAGGAAACGGATAAGGCTAATCTCACCATGTAATATCAAGGGTTGTATGTGCTCGGCTAAGGTCTAATCTAGTTAGGTTCGGAAAAACATGTCAAAATTTTAAAAATGGCATAATTTTTCAAAATAAACAAGAAAAATGAGGGCGAAATAAAGTTCAAGAGTTAATTCTACTCCCGTCCCCCCACTTGAATTGTACAAAGTCCCTTTTGTACTAGGCATTAAAATAAAGGTGAAGAGAAAGGTAGAATTAGAGCGAGAACTTCCCTGAAATTTGCTCCAAAAAGAAGAAGGCCCATGAGAAAAGATCGTGCCTTCGTTTAAGCGTCATGAACAAACTTCAATCCCTGAAATCACAATACCGACAAGCATAATTCTAAAAATAAAAAAATAAAATAAAAAAACAAACCTAACTCACTTTCGTAGGAATCACGGTTGCATTTAGTGAATGCAACAAGCCTTTTAAACCACTTGGTGTCCCAAGTGGACGAGTGAAGTCTCGTGAGGGTTTACAGGGAACACACCCACAAAGTTCATTTAAAACTAATACAAGGTTACTGTGTTTTAAAATGAAAGAATTAAAGCAGAGGAGAGTTCTCCTATGAGAGAGTTACGTCGTAACTGGCAAAACCTGGTATGAGCTGTGAAGCGAATAGTTACGGCGTAACCACTGAGATGGTATTACGCCGTAATTGGTAATGCGTCAAGAATTCTGCTGCTAAAATGTTGGTTACGGCGTAATCACCAAGATGAGTTACGCCGTAACTCTCGAATCGAAACTGCAGCAGTAATTACTTCATTGTCTCCTGCAAAAATGGTTAGAAAACACAAAACCTAACAGAAAGGAAATAAAAACAAAAGAAAGGGATAATTCGGGTTGTCTCCCGAAAGAGCACTTTTCTTTATTAACGAGTCTTTAAGTTAGACTCAGAGCCTCGGGGCTCCTATGGGGGCCTTTGAGCTTGCCCCACTTCTTCAATATCCTTCATCAAATTGTGCCTCATCCATGCAACATTTGAGGCAGTTCGGAGGTATTCAATGGTTTCGATCTTTCGGATTTTAAAGAATTTCTCCTCCGGACCTAAGTGGTAGCGAGTGAATTCGTATTTTTCTACTATAATTGGGGGTGGTCATTTGGTCAATTCGCCCTAACCTATCAGCAAAGATGCCACCACAGGCGAAATCAGGCGCACCGTCATAAGTCCTGTTGTTCCTGGTCCCCTAAGCAGAGTCATTAAGTACCGTTACATGCTAGATTCTAAATAGTGAGTGCCCGGCCGTTAGGAACTTAGACACTACACCCCCCAATTCTTAAGTTCATCCAAACGATAAGTGATCAGTTGGTCAAATCGCACAAGTAGAAAGGGTCGTCAGTTGGTCATATCTTACCCTTCCCATCTCAGTCCGCTCACCTAGGGTTAGTTGGTCATATCTCCTAGGAAATTGGCCTCTATCACCATTCAAAACTACCGAACTAGGGGTGACTACCGAAGAACTATGCATGCATACACTTAGAAATAATTGTACGGAAGTAAAGGTAAACGCAAACAAAACAATTAAGGAATCATAACTAGGCTAGCACCAAAGGGTGCTTAGCCGCTCATATTAATCATGCACATCAATTCAATATTCAAATGTACGAAATACATAAATTGAAAGTAAAAGAAATAATAAATGCTAAAGCTTATCGTAATGGTGTGACTTCTCCCTTGGAAACAGCTCCGTATGCTTCCCTAGACCTCCCTTGAGCTTTTTCCCACGTTCTCAGAGTGTTGTGTGTGGAATGGGATGCTTTGAAATGCTGGAATTCGTGGGGTATTTATAGGCCAGGTCTGGGTTACGGCGTAACCAAAAGATGAGTTACGCCGTAACCTTCTATTTCTCCGTAAATGCACTAGATCTGCTAGTTACGGCCTAACCTTATAAGTGGTTACGCCGTAGTCTTCAATAAACATGGTTACGTCGTAAATCAGCGGCGTGGAACCTCTTTTGACCTAATGGAGTTACGTCGTAACCTTTGGGAGGAGTTACGCCGTAACCTCTTGATAAGTTGGACTTCTGGGTCACGCAATAGTTACGGCGTAATGTGAGAGATGAGTTACGCCGTAACTTCTTCAAAATAAGCATACTGTGATAAATCTTTAGTAACGTTTCCATTTCCGCGTCTCTTTAGCTCCAATGCTCGTAATTTACCTGAAAGTGTAAAACAATGGAAAACAAGCGTAAATCCATATAAATGATATAAATAACGAGCATTAACGGGGGAAATTGACACTTAATATTCAGGACTATTTAATGTTATCACCATGCTTCTTCTTCTGTGTTTTGATCTCCCCAAACCCTAGAAGGTTTGGGAAAGGAGAGATATCTAAAACTGATAAAACCATCGACTATTTATAGGCTTCAAACTAGTTACGGCGTAACCTTATTAGGTAGTTACGCCGTAACTTCCTTCAATCTTCTGTGCTTATCCATTGGTTACGGCGTAACCTTAGCTGGGGTTACGTCGTAGCTTCAGTAATCCAGTGTAAATCTTTATTACGGAATAGCCTGAGCTGAGGGTTACGCCATAGCCTTCGTAATCTTTAGTTGCGTCATAACTTCATCACTTGGTTACGCCGTAATTAAGAGATAGTCGAATCAATAGGGCTTGAAAACGTCCAATAGCAGCTTCCTTAATTCGAATGTGTCCTGAAATGAAATAATAAGGAATAAGGATGTTTTCACTAATAATTAACTCAAAATGTGATGATATAGGGGGAAATTAAAGCTTAGAAACTCAAGACTATTTGATGTTATCACCTACTTTCCACTTTGAATCTTTTCACGAATTCTTATGTGGTTTCTCCTTCCTTTTGTTTGATATGGTGAAGCTCCACTGGATCTTTTATGCACTTCTTTTGCTGAAGGAAGTTTGACAAGAAAGCTTCCTTTAATTCGTCATAGCTGTCCACCGATTCCGGCGGGAGATCGTCGAACCACACCCTAGCAGATCCGGTGAGGGTAGATTTGAACATGTGGCACCATGTTGGCATAGCCCAACGTTCTACCTTTGCCGCTGCCTGAAAAATTTTAAGGTGGTCTTCTGGATCTTCGCTTCCATCATATGTCTTCACATTAGTAGGCATTCGCGTCCTTTTAGGCATGTCGAAATAGCGGATGCGTGGAGTGAACGGGTTGGTCTCCTTGCATATCCATGGCCTTGCTAAATCATCATTCTTGACATCCGACTTTGGCCTCTTTGATCCGGAACTCTAGTGTTCATCTCCGTTGCCTTCACTTCCGGAGTACTGATCGAACCTTCGAGAGTATGTTCGACTGCCTTGGTATCCTCCGGAATAGGGTTCCGTCTTTTGCGAAGAAGAATAGTGGTGAGTACCCCTGTCTTCCTCAGATCTGCAACATTTAGTTCTCCCGGTGCTTCCGGAACGTGTAGAGATACTCTTTTCTCTGCTTCCCAGCCTTTTGAACGCGCTTTTGCGCGGCTCCCTGAACATTTCTTCCTTCTCGGCAGTTTTCTTCCATGGTGATCTGGATCGGCTGCGTCTTGGCTCAGAGTTCTCCCCCGTGTTCTGGCGCTTCCGAGATTCAATCTTATTTCTCAGATCCTTCCTTCGCACCTGCTTTCCGAATTCGGACTGCTGAGATGTTTTGCTAAAATCTAATCGGGCTTTCACCGTTTCTCTAGCTTTGATTCTTCCTTCCTGTTTCCGAACTTTCTCTGTCACAATAGGTAAGATCTGTTCGTAGTACTTATCACAGTACTTCTT
Source organism: Chrysanthemum makinoi (assembly GCA_910596185.1). Lineage (NCBI taxonomy): Eukaryota > Viridiplantae > Streptophyta > Magnoliopsida > Asterales > Asteraceae > Chrysanthemum > Chrysanthemum makinoi. Next base: position 286,810,147 of record OU343220.1, on the reverse strand, counting down.
GATGGCTGTACTGGACGCGGACCCATCAGATCTTTCCAGATCTATCATGTTCTTCTTTCCTCCCTTGTTCCGCACCACGGAAGCTGTGGCGGGATTAGGGTCGGAACGAGCTCTTACGGTAGGCATTTTTTCTTTTTCGGAACGTAGTTGTGCACTGGGTCCCACGGATGGCGCCAACTTGTTAGTACAATTTGTGCGATGGGTTATAGAAGGTCAGGACGTAGTTTACTGGACTGGGCCGGTAAACCTTTGGTGGATTGATCTTGTACTAATTCAAGTAGTTTGAATGAGATCCCTGCACAAGAAAGGTAAACCGTTAGTCTTACCGTGGGGACGGACCCCACGATTAAACTCCGGCGTGAGAGTAAGTAGACATTCTTGAGAGGGAAAGTAGAAGTGTGTATTATTATGAGAGAGAAAATTGTATCTTATATGGGGATTAGAGCCCTTTTTATAGGCGAGGCTTGCCGCTGGGGCCTCCTAGATTCTCGCATATAAGGGTTAGTTGCTGGAGCCGGACCCTTGGCGGACAAGGGTTCCGTGATAATCGTGGATGCGGACGTAAGGGGTCTGATGGTTGGAGGTTCAGCCCGTCATAAGCCTTACGCGCATCTCTAGGCTTGGGCCATAGCCAAATTAGCCATTGGGCTTACGGTGGGCCCAAGATTTGTAATCATTGGGCCTGAACCCAGTGTGCGTATAGTGTGTATTGGGCCTCGTAAGCCTGTAATACATACTATACATCATCAATAATGGTTAGAGCATCTTTGATGTTATGAATTTTGTGGAAAACTAGAAGGGGGGTTGAATAGTTTTGCCGATTTTACTTTAGTTTCAAAAACTTTTAGATTCGTCAATATGTGAGATCTTATGGATGTAGAGAAAGTATAGATCTAATGATAAAGCAAATAAATAAAGTAAAGCGAAGGGAAAGAAAAGACACAACCGATGTATAGTGGTTCGGCTACAAGGACACCTTCCTTGCCCTACTCCACTCCCCGAGTCACCTATTCGAGAGTTCAAGCACTATGTCAACAAACTCCTTCACTTGGCGGAGAAGCCTTCACAACGTCGCTTACACTTTTTCCGGTACAAAGCTAAATACCGAGTCCGTAGCACGGTGGACCAAACCAACACAACTATTATACAACAAATATGTGAAATATCTAATACAAGATCTTACGCTCTGAGAAATCTTGCGGAGTTACAAATCAATCAAGGACCCCTTGCTTGGATGACTTGTAGAATGCTCGTGATCTCGCCTTAGAGAAGGACCTATATAAGGATCACAAATAGAAAGAAAGAAGAACAACTCTCTAGATCAAGTGATCTATATGTTAGAAGAGAATGAGAGTGTATGAGAGATTTAGTAAGAAGAGGGTGAGTTAGAATGAAGAAATGGCTCTCTATTTATAGGCAAAATTCTTCACTGTTCCCCGGATCCCACGGATCCCTTCCACTTGGGATCCGTCTAGTGTAATCCTAGGGATCCGTGGAACGCTCCTCTTTGCCCATGGGTTTTTTGGTTATAGGTCATGGGTTATGGGTTGGTCCATGGGTTTTCTTTAGATTCAATGTATCTAAGTATACATTGTATCTAGTCTACTTGGGTATGGGTTAAGATCCATGGGTTATGGTTTTTACCCATCCTAATAAACTATTACAACAAAAGCTTAATTATTACATTTTTGTATTTAAATTGCTATATGTAAATGCTTTACAAAAATAACATGTATCCTTATAATTAAACTTAAGATAACATTATATTTGTTATCAACAAAACACAAAGAGATCGCAAAATATTAATAAACGTTTTTACGGTTTATTTGTATTAACAATCTCCCCCTTTTTGTTGATGACAAAACATAATGTTATGATGAGTAAAACTTAAGAATAGATGTAAGTTTTGAAAGCCCCTAAGTTTTACTTCTTCTCTCCCTTTTTGTCGAAACAAAAAGTTGACCCTTGGAAGAAATAAACATACAAGTGTGGAAAAATTAGTCCACGTATTGCTAACTCCCCCTTGACGGTAGCTCCCCCTTGTTTGGGGCATCAAGTGAAGAAAAATAAGAATCCTAGAAAAAGAAATGTTAGTAACATGCTTAAATAATCTTGTGAATGCCGAGAATCAAGATTGGGATCCAAGGTATGTAAACAAAGCCTTGTAATAAAACAACAAAGTGTAGTGGTGTTTATGCCAACTACAAGCATGTAAAAATAAGAACCATACTTTATCTTGAAAATGACTTCTAAAAGAAAAGGTACAAGAAATAGAAAATAGTAGTAGTGATTCCTTCCATGCTTGCATAAGGTTATGGATGGAGGTTTTGATGAGTGATGGTATTGATGCGATCGAGGATGAGGTTGAGTATGAAACACATTTCTTCCCTAACTTCTATTGCGATTTCCCTAGTGGATTGGCAATGTTCACAATGTAAATGATGTGGGTAATGAGTGCGGAAGTTTTCCGGGTTGTTTTGATTTGAGTTATGCGAAAGTTGTGGTGGAAAAATAGGAAAATATGGATCAACATCCGGAATATTTGTAAATGGTGGTAGAAAAGAACCTAGATGTTCTTGTAATGTGATGGGAGCTAATGGTGGTGATGTTTCAAGATCTTGAAAGATAGTATTTGGAGATGTGGGTGGTGTTGAAAAGACTATTTCTTTTTGTTTAGGTTGTTGAGATCTTGTTGGAGTCTTAAGGAGTTCCAAAAGAGTGACTTTAGGTGGTGATGAAGTTGGTGTACTTGTTGGTGATGAGGGAGGTGCTATAATGGAAGCATATTGTGGTGAATTATTTGTTGAGGATGACCCATTTGAGGTTGGTTTTGCTAAACAACAAGATCGGATACTAATCCGTGCGGATATCCTAGAGTTTGATTGTGGTATTTTGGATGGTGGTAGCACAAAGGTTTGGGTATCATGAAGATGATTGTTTGTATTAAGTGATTCATCTAAAGGGCTTTTGGAAGACATGGTGTATTGTGTATGTGAGGATGAGATGTATTATGCAAGCATTTTGGGAGTTCTATATATAGAAAAACAAAGCATTGTAATGAATGCTTGACCAAAATGTGGATTAAAATCTAATGATTAGATATGAATTCAAGGCATGTGATCATGAGAACACAAGCATTAAAGAGCATACTCAAAATGAAACAAATGAAGATTTTTCATCAAAATAGAAAGATAGAAGGTGAAAACATTACGTTTCCGCGGATCCGACAGATCCTTCCCTTGAGGATCCGTCCGGCATGAAGGTTTGGGATCCGTGGGTCAGTGATCCAGCACAAAAGTGAAAACATTATGTCTATTGTGTGCCTATATGCAAACTATTTGGAGTTACGGTTATCTTGACTCCTAAAAAGAAAAAGAAAAATAAACTAGAAGTAGAAAAGCATCCTATTGAGATAACCTGAAAACACATAGTTAGTACATGAGTACGTAATTTTGTGTTAGCAATGCTCCTAATTCATTGTTGCTTAAATGAATGTACCCGAAAACACATATTAGTTATGTGTCCCCTTTAGCATTCAAAAGACATGAGATGCAATGAAAAAGGGTTTTTACTTTGTATTAATAATGAAAAAGCGATTTGTCCTAGTCGTGAGAAATTGCTTTTGTGAAATTGATACGGGAAGGTATCATCTTTTTAAAGAACATTTTGAAAAGAGATTTTCTTTGAAAATGTGTATTAACTAAGAAAGCTATAAGTGGAAAACTTATCTTGGGTTTTGAAAATTCCCGTATTATTTGTGAGTTGTGCATGAAATAGAAATCCTAGACTCAGAAAGGAGAAGGCTAGTGTTTACATACCTTGTAGAGTCAAATAAGTTACGACGTTTGTTCCATTAGACCAAGACCAAGGCGAAGTAGGTTGAATTGTTCCTGCTTCAACGGTTTGGTGAGGACGTCGGCTATGTTGTCTTCGGATGCTACCTTCTCCATAGAGATGTTCCCTTTTTGAACATTGTCTCTTAGGAAGTGATGACGAATCTCTATATGCTTTGTGCGAAAATGCAATACCGGATTCTTGCTCAAGTCGATGGCACCTTTGTTGTCACATAGGATGGCTATGTCGCTTAGATGAATGTCGTAGTCGACTAACGCTTGTTTCATCCATAGTGCTTGTTGGCATGTTTTGCCGGCGTAGACGTACTCGGCTTTGGTTGTTGATATTGCAAGTGCCGTTTGTTTCTTAGAAAACCAAGATGTTAAGCAACATCCCATGAAAGTACATACCCCACTTGTACTTTTTCTATCAACGTAATCACCATGCATGGTCGAATCTGCATATACAATTGTTTCTACCGTGCCCTTAGGATACCATAATCCTAATTGTGTTGTACCCTTAATATATCTAAATATTCTTTTTACGGCTTCTAGGTGTGATGTTTTAGGGTCTTCTTGAAACCTAGCACATAAGCAAACACTAAACATGATATCCGGCCTACTTGCCGTGAGGTAGAAGAGACTACCTATCATGCCACGATATTTAGTATTATCTACGGATTCTCCATCTTCATCTTTTGTGAGTTTGGTGTCGGATGACATTGGAGTCCTAATTGGTTTTGACTCTTCTAGACCGAATTTCTTTAACATCTCCTTGATGTATTTAGATTGATTGAAGAAGATACCATCTTCTACTTATTTTATTTGTAGACCAAGAAAGAAACTAAGTTCTCCCATCATACTCATCTCGAACTCGTCATGCATGATTTTAGAGAAATTATCACACATGTCTTGACAAGTGGATCCGAATATAATATCATCTACATATATTTGTACTATGATTATATGTGACTCTCTTTTCTTAGTAAAAAGTGTGTTGTCAACTAACCCCATGGTATAGTTGTGTTTAACTAGAAATGACTTGAGTCTATCATACCAAGCTTTTGGAGTTTGTTTAAGACCGTAAAGGGCTTTCTTTAATTTATACACATGTTTGGGTTTTTCAAAATCAATGAAGCCAGGAGGTTGGGCTACATATACTTCTTCATTAATGAAACCATTTAGAAAAGCACTTTTGACATCCATTTGATAAAGCTTTAGATCATTAGCACAAGCATACGCAAGAAGTATTCTTATAGACTCTAATCTAGCCACGGGGGCGTAGGTCTCATCAAAGTATATTACCTCTTGTTGATTATACCCTTGAGCAACGAGTCTATCCTTGTTCCTAGACACTACTCCGTTTGCATCTAATTTGTTTTATAAACCCATTTGGTTCCTATTATGGTTTGATTACTAGGTGGAGGGACAAGTGTCCAAACATCATTAGAAACAAATTGATTTAGTTCTTCTTGCATAGCCATTACCCAACTCTCATCTTTTATGGCTTCTTGTGTATTCTTAGGTTCTAAGGTTGAAACGAAACAAAATAAGCTACTTTGGTTTTGAACTTGAGACCTTAATGTTCGTTCGTTTAGTTTTCCTATGACTTTATCTACGGGGTGATCTTTGGACTCTTTAATGTTTATTATTTCATCATTTAGAGGTTCTTCTTCTTCACTTATCTTTTTCCTTATTACTATAGCTTCACTTTCTATAATCTCGTCATCGACAAGAGGTGGAGAGGGTTTGGGTGGACTTTCATCAAATTTTATATTTAGTGACTCTTCTACCTTCATTGTTTCTTTGTTTAATATGACATAAGCTTTGCTATGAAGCAGTAACCTAAAAGATACCTTCGGTTGATTTAGGATCAAATTTTGTAAGGTAATCATTTGTGTTAAGAATAAAACATTTACTACCAAAGACTCTAAAG
>OU343220.1:286646319-286804278 GCA_910596185.1 Chrysanthemum makinoi | reverse complement strand
TTATTTAATGGAGTATTCAAATCAAAAACAAATACAGTGGTATAATGGTCATCACAGCAAACATTTTGGAAATACAAATCAACGATAAAGTCGGCATAAATCACTTTCATTTGTATGAGCCGACGATGCTATTACATTAAGCTGCAATGCAGAATCTATGAATATGGCATATGTGGATCCACTCGGTTGTCCACAAATCACGACTTTGTATCTTGGCTACCACAACAATTTGTCATACAAATATAAGAGGAGAACAAATATAAGAGGAGAGTTATTTTACATATCAAACTTTTAATTACATATCGAGGACTTCTCATCCGCTTGTCCTATTTAAAAAAGAAATCAATCTAAGGTAGACAAGCGTTTTATTATTTCACCAATTTTTTATAATTTAAATATCTTTTAAACCGTTAATCGTTAAGCAAAAATAATTACACTATCGCTATCATAGTATTTAATTATCTTTCTTACGGGCACACTGATATACTTTCAAAAAATAATAAAAAATCGTTTTTTCACGTTTTTTCTTCAAACCTGAATTTGAAATTGAAATATCATATATTATTTAACACTAATTTGAATATCACATGTGATATTAGTGTTAAATCACATATGATATGTAATATCATATGTGATACTATTGTTAAATCATATATGATAAATCACATATGATATACATCTCATATATGATATAACACTAATATCATATATGATACAACATTAATAGTGTTATATCATATATGATTTTTTGTAAATTTCAACGAAAAAGCGAAAAACTTAAAAAAAACGCAAAAATGACGAAAAATTTTGTTTTGTCGAAAGTATATCAAATTGTCATCTATGAAAGATAATTAAATGCTTGTCACAATAATATTTTTTTTTTCGCTTAACGATTAACGGTTTGAAAGTTATTAATATTTGAAAAAAGATGATGAAATTGAGTTTTTTAAATTGTAGGATTAATCTCATCCATTAGATCAAATAAAAATGGATGGGGAGATTGATCATTTGGTATGTAAATAATCTTTTGTCCTCAAATGATCTTAAATCTAAATATAGAGGGTGTTTTGAATTGTGTTTTGAACTGATTATCTATATAGCTATCGCAACTTGGTGATCATTGTTTTAAAATTTCGGAACAAAAGATGTTTATGGTTATTTAAAGGGCTGTCGCCTGTATGTACGTAGACGTAATTCTAAATAATCAGTTTTATATAGATTCTAGAAAATTGACTAGTGAAAGTGATTAATGTGGCTTTATTAATTGGGTTTTCTTATTATGTGCCCTACATGATAAGAAGTGAAAAAAGTATATAAAAATACATGGGGATTCACGAAAAAGGACACACGTATATATAAAAAATGTATTTTTTGTGGATCCCATGTATCTTTATGTACCTTTTTCACTTCTTATCATGTGCCTTAGGGCACATAATAGAAATATCCTTATTTAAATTGGGTTTTGGGTCAATCACAAACTTAGTGGATTAGGCGCGGTCCTTCAAAGACTAATAGGTTAAAAATTTATCAAAACTTTTTACCTCTTGGAAAAAATTGATGGTTCCGGCGTAATCTATTGCGTAATTGAAACATCCAGGTGCCGAAGCTTGAAAGTTACTACAAGAACTTGGAGTTTAGTTACCGTAATCATTATATCTGTAATTACGACGTAGCGTTTGATTTAGCTATGCCGTACCCCTTAAATTACCTAATTACGGCCAGACCCTTGTTTTGGTTACTGCAACTTGACATCGCGAAGGTTTGCACTTCTGTTTCTTGTCTTATTTCCAGTGCAAACAATCCCAATGAATTGGCCTAGGTTTTGGCACACCCGATTCTATTAGGCCATATGCGCGGGAAGAGTTGGGAGAGGAAGAGTAAACGAGAAATTGGAAAGAATATCACCAACCCGAGGCACTTGATTTTGATGCATTTGTTACTTTGGCAACGGGAAAGCTAGTAGGGAGATTAAGGAAGTTTTGCAAAATTAAGTTCACGCGGTAATGCTGGGGAGTTCACGTGTAGTGCATGGTTGAGGCTATTCGGATCACGAGCCTACCAGTACGTCCGTGAATTCCTTGCTAGTGTGGAATTCGTATCGATATTGATGATGATGACAATTGAGTCAATGTTTTTCAACTTGGGGCTGGAGAAGTTTGACTCTTAAGCAGCTTTACAAGGATGGTTTGTATACTGAGGAGGATATGGAAACAGAGGCTTTTAAAGCGGTTCTATAACACGCTTGGAGAAGAAGTGGATGAGTCCCAAGACCTTGCCGCTTATTTTGACCGCATCGCTACCACGGTGGTTATGATCAAAGAGCCCACCATCCTACATGATGGTGAGGAACCCCACTACGACCGGGTGCACCACTTCAGCTTGCTTGCTCTATTCGAGCAAGACCTAATCGCCAAAGAAAAGATGACTATGGATGATCTTTACCCAATGCGGCATGGAAGGGGAACAACAATGATGTTCATTTCTATTTGGCGAGGTTTATGGCTACAGTGCTAAGGGGTTTTCATCTAGGAGTCCTTTGCAAGGGGCTCACTTTATTGGGAGGTTGGCTAGGAGTTTTGATCTTATGACCGAGCAAATTTTAGTGACCCGGTAGGGAGACTAATTTGATAGGTCCCGCCTAAGCTAGTGGGAGTTAGGATTTGCATCCGGGATATTTATGGTGCGATTGAACTAGTGGGACAGCCCGAGAAGAAGGGAGGCTAGTGGTGCGGTGTGGTGAAGCCGAGGAAGAAGTCGGTGAGGTGGACGAAGAGCGGCATGTGAATGTTGGGGAGATGTTGCATCATTGATGAGAGGCTTGAGGAATGTCCTTTCAACGAGAGATCGAAAGCCTCAGTGGGTCCTATGGTCTTAGTTACCGTTTGAGGGTTTTACAGTACATTGATCAAAGTCCAGCCTGAAAGATTTCTTTCAGAGTGGATCGGACCAGCCGATGCTACAACACATGCATTTGAGCCACCCATAGGTGGAAGGTCCGATAATGTGTGTACCACCAACATCCCCGATATCGGAGTCCAAGGAGGAGCTGCATTCATGCACGGCACCACCTCGGAAGCAATCCACAGCACTCCATATGAGCCCTCCCAATTCCACTCGATGGATCATGATCTTCCTAGGGACGAGTGATTTCCCTATTTGATGAAACAATTTGAAAACAAATTGAAACCCATGTCTGTATTAACTTAACTATGTGGACATTTGCATGTTCTATCGTTAATTGTACCGGGTACAAAATTCCTTATATGTTGTGCATGTTTTGTTCAGGATGCTTACGACGTAACCTTAGGTTTAGTTACGCCGTAACCCCGGCCAAAGAGGGCAATGTTTGAAGCAACACAAATAGTTAAGGCCGGCCCCGAAACCACGCATTAGCCACCCCTTGACCCACCTTCAACTTTTGTGAGACATCTTGAGCAACCATTCAGGGAGTTTCTTTCTTGATTGTTTTTCATTTCTATTTTATTTTTCCTTTTTCTTCGTACAAATGGGACTTTGTACACTTCAAGTGGGGGATAGGAATAGAAATGAAATGTATGATTACTTAGCTTACTTGCCCTAATTTTCTAGTTGGTTTAAAAATTTTAAGCTTATTTGAAAAATATTTGTCATATTTTTAACCAATCTAGAATCACATAAAGCCGAGCACACTATAACCCTTATTGCCATTGGTGAGATTTATCCTTTCTGTTTCCCCCATTTTACCAAAATCTACCATAAATTGAAGATAGTATTGTAAACTTTTGAACTTGGCTTTTACATCACTTCGAGACCATAAACGAGTAGTGTATCAAGTTAGCTTGGTGCATTTGGAAAAGGCGATTTGAAAAAGTAAATGTTTTAGGATTAAACCCAAATAGCCCATGTGTTCACTTGTATGCTTATCGATTAGTTCATTGGCTTTTCGACCACCGTGTTAACCCTTTTTGTTGCACTCACCTTTAGTGCAAGATACCCCTAGTTACACCCTTTTGAGCCTATCCTTTCATTTTCTAACCCTTATTTTCGTTACAACCTTACACCTTAGCCTACCGTGTAGTTTTACCTTTTTACCTTGAAGCCATTGTTCACCCTAGTTTGAGGTTCAAAATAAAGTTCCTAAAGGCGCACCTCATCATCTACATCTCTCTTAAGATCGTCAAAGACCCCCAAGTTATCACTTTATGCTCAGTTCAAGTGGGGGGAAATGTATCGTTGCATCTAAAGCATATCGTTGCATATGAAAAAAAAAAAAAATTGAAGTATTAGTGTTAATAGTGTGAAAAATTATAAGCACTGCATGAAGAAATTGGCATTGAGAATAATCTTCTCGATCACATTCGAAGGTTGGAAGAATTGTTCATGAGTAAACAATGGTGGATTCCAGTGACATGTATTGACCATATGAAGATGAACCTTGAATTATTGGTGGGACGATGGCAACTCGGTTTTAAGCTAAAACTATTTGTTTTCTTTTTTCCTTTTCACCCATTAAAATATCCCATGCCTATCATCACCCTTTTTTGTCGCGGGAATGTTTAGGTGATGCAGCGAAAGCAACTTGATGTCTTGGCCATGGATTTGGTCATGTATCATTGATTTTGTCTACTTCGCCGTGACACGTTAGTAATGACAACACCCCTAAGCCTTTGATACTCAACCCAACATTGCTTTCTAAAATTTGTCTTAACCTTAGCTCTAGTGGTGGAGTTGTGTGTAATTGCCAAGCTTATGATAGAATACTTAATATGTCCGTGCAATTGAGTAATCACCCCAAATTAACACTTAGAATAGGATGAGTGAGAGTGTTTTCGTTCCCATTTCATGAGGTGTTCGGCTCTTATTAATATTCTAGCATGGAAATTAAAATTGCGCATTCTTCAAGGATGTATCTTTACTAAATTGGTCTACTTGAGGGCAAGTAAAGTTTAAGTGGAGGGATATTTGATAACATCAAATAGTCCTGAGTTTCTAAGCGTTAATTTCCCCTTATATCATCACATTTTGAGTTAATTATTAGTGAAAACATCCTTATTCCTTATTATTTCATTTCAGGGCACATTCGAAGTAAGGAAGCTGCTATTGGACGTTTTCAAGCCCTATTGATTCGACTATCTCTTAATTACGGTGTTACCAAGTGATGAAGTTACGACGCAACTAAAGATTACGAAGACTACGGCGTAACCCTCACCAGTTACTGCAACTACACTGATAAGCACCAAATCAACAAAGACTACGACGTAGCCCTCAGCTCATGCTACGCCGTAATAAAGATTTACACTGGATTACTAAAGCTACGGCGTAACCCCAGCTAAGGTTACGCCGTAACCAATGGATAAGCACAGAAGATTGAAGGAAGTTACGGCGTAACTACCTAATAAGGTTACGCCGTAACTAGTTTTAAGCCTATAAATAGTCGATGGTTTTATCACTTTTAGATATCTCTCCATTCCCAAACCTTCTAGGGTTTGGGGAGATCAAAACACAGAAGAAGAAGCATGGTTTAGGAGCACTGAATAACGAAGTCCTCGTCTACGAATTCCTTTATATTCGAGTTTGGATTCTTTTTATATTTTTCTAGATCTTATATTATGAATTCATATCATTAATTAAAGTTTGCATTTATGTTATTGTTATTCTCTATAATTCTTTATAGACATTTGCTAGTATTTTCATAGATCGCTAGCCTTGGTAGTATTATAAGCTTGGTAGTATCTAAAGTGGCGGAGATATGACCAACTGACCCCAGTCTAATAGATAGTGAAGTATGGGAGGAATTGGCCATAGTACCAATTACTCTTCGTGGCGAACCGACCAAATGATCACTTATCGTGGAGGTATTTAAGAGGTTAGGGGGAATCTAAGTTCCTAACAGTCGGGTTCCCACCGTCTAGATCTAGTAGATATGGTGCTTAATGACTGCTATTAGGTTGCCGAATGATCCGTGACCATCATCTTGGTGAGGAATCTAAGAACCATGGGCCATGACGAATCGACCAAAGGAGTCTGGTGATAATTAACCACTATATTGAATCTTTGTATCGGGAATCAATTCATAATTGTATTCTTTATTAAGCTTCGTTTATCTATCTCTTTTCCCTAAATTTCGGGTGTCTGTGTAAGTAGAATAATAGCTTATCTATGGATTATATCAACTTTGTCATACACATATATTATCTAATCATCTTAGTTCTTTCAAGGTCACAGCTCTCTTGGGACGATACTCGAATTTACCTAAGGCTTTACTACATCTGATCGGGTACTCTGCCTGTTAGTATGTGTCTATCCTAAGTTATCTAAGTTTACAAATATTAAAAGGTGATGAAATAGCACATCGCCTTTTGTATACAGCTGCCGGGAGCGATTAATGAAAGATCTAAGGTATTTCATATTTACCTCATTAAGAGATTTGAGCACTTCCATAAGGTACATTTCTAAATCTCTCCTATTGCAATATTACATAATTCATATTCTGACGCTATTAGTTACGGCGTAACTCCTTTCATGGGTTACGACGTAACCGTATTGCAATTTATTAAAATTATTAAATACAGAAAAATCGAATTCTATATATAGATTTACAATCGCGACTACGTCACCTTTTGCTAGTGACGCCGTCAGGTTGTCGTCATTAGGGTTTCGTTTGGGCCAAGTCATCGTTGGGACGGCGTCAGTTGAGATGTGTGACACAATCAGTCTTCAATAGGGACGTCGTCTGAATCTTGGTTCTTGGGCGTCTGGTGTAAAACTTGTGAGTGACGCCTTCTAGAGTTTAGACGTGACACTATCAGGATTTAGGACCAGAAATTCCGTTGAGCCGTCGCGTGCACTTTTTGATAAAGTCTTCTAAAGAGGGACGGCTTCGCCCTTTAGTTGGGACACCGTCAGGTGTGCTGGAGTGCCTTTGATCTTGACTGTGCCATTTTCTTCATGTTTTCGCCTTTCACCAAATATGCTTCATTCAAGCATTTTGCTTCCAAAAGACCTAAAATGTGAAAATGAACGATTTTAAGTAGTAATGGATACAAAATGTGTCGATTTAGGGCTTAAATGACCCCCTAAAAACGTGTGTTTTAAATCCTTATCAAATATCCCTACACTTGGAATTTGCTTGTCCTCAAGGAAATGTGCTTTTGGCCAATCAATTTATAATTTATGGGGCATGAAGCATTGGTTTAAGATAGTCTACAACAAGTACAAGTGCCACAATAGTCATAACAAGCACCGAAATTATATACTAGCACCTCACAATTGGTGTTTGGATTCTTTCATCTCTCGGGTTTATATGAAATATAATATGAATGGAAATGGAAGATAAACACTCATTTCCTGGCATAGTACATAGATTACCATATGCTTGAGAATAGATCAAACCTCACCTCTTTGGCGTAAGCACCTAGGAATAACTATCTAAGAGGTCATTACAAAGGGTTGTAACGTTAGGCTTAGGGTAGAGAAGTAAATGGTTTTGTTGGATAGGAGATATTTAGTGGTGGCAAGTCAGAAACTTATTTTACAAGCATGTGTATGCTGTTAAGACCCTACCTCATCAACACTCAGATGGTCTTGAAACAAAACATAAACCTAAAAAACATAAACATAAAGATAGATGTAGGATCGTAGTCCGTATGTTTCTCATTTTTTTTTATTTTTTATTTTTAATAAACTCGCTTTCTCCTTTTTCATAATTCTTTTACTCTACCATCCTCACTATAACATTAAAATATAGGGATTTATAGAGCATCCCTACAATTGAGTTTTTATTTAACTAACACTAATTGACCTGATTTGAAAAGATCAAAACACTTGGAGTATTTAATTACGTAGACAAAGAGAATTTGAATTTATCTTTCTTTCATGTTACTCCATAAAATATTACTTTAACCCATGAGTCTCAATCGTCCCAAAATTGTATACAAAAGATATGACTCGAATTAGCAACAATGCAAGTAACTAGATAATTGAACTAAGGGTTTAGTAATGATAACAATAATGTACTAAAGATGAGTGCATACAAGATAGGCTAATACATTTGGGTGTACATTTGGGATGGATTGTAAACAATACTCATTGATATTCGGAAAACCAAAACATCACCGAGAACCAAAAGGATAAGCTCGAGGGGTTAACTAGGGGTATCATGTACTAAAGATGAGGCATCATGCAGGTGTGGGGTAATTACTCAACCTGGCGTGGAAGATGTAATTATACTGCGTTTAAAATAAGGGTTATCCTAATTCCTCTATATTGGTTAATCCTAACTACACAAGTGTAGTCTCACCTATGGCTCTCGGAATGAATCACAAAACAAGTTCTAGAATCTATTATCAGTACACTCACTCAAGCATTAAAGATGAATGCTTTTATTCCTAAATATCTAGGCAAACTCACATTTTGGGGTAGAATTTGAGTGGTAAACGGTTTTTGTGCTAGTCATATAATTCTTATCCATGAGACGCTTTATTAAGACTAAAGTTTAGCTCAGAAATGTCATAAAAATTTAAATTTGGTGCTAAAATTTCCTAAAAATATTTTATGGTTTATTACACAAATTGACAAGACTCAAGCTAAGTGAATAGTTTTAAGTTCCCGCTTTTATTCTCCCTCCTACACTTAAATCAACCATTGTATCCAATGTTCCCTAACGTATCAAAGTTATGATAAAGGAAGGTAAGTTACAAGAGAAAGAAACTAATACTCCCATGATTAGCTCGGTAGGATGTGTGAAGTTATGGCCTCCATAAGAAGAATGAATATGTAATAAGCTTCTTCCAATAGTATCTTCTTCATCCAATATAACCGCGATACTTATAAGAAAATAAACCAAACCATCGCTAAAATTAATGGTAAAACTATATATGACAACAATAACTACACCTTTAAGGTAAAATATAATGCTTGTGGGAATGGATTGTAAGCTTTTTCTGAAATTGGGACGAAATTTCCAAAATTACAAATACACGTAAAACTAAACCGACTACTTTTACTTTGGCGACTGCAGTTAATCCTATGCCGGCCGTTGTCCTAACAAAAATGGTCTGCTATAAGCCTCAAAAATTCTCGAAAATTACCTCATTAAAACCTCGAAAAATTACAAAACATCCATTTATGACCTTACAAGCATTTGACCTAACAAACACACAAATATATCAATTTCGCTTATTTGCTTATCTTATGTTCATGTTCTTAAGAACATATATGATCTTCCCACACCTATCTTTTAAAAATACCTTTATATGCAATTAAGATCAAGTTAAAACAAAATAAAGCATTTTCACAAAGTCCAACATAAGAATAAACAACAATGAAAAAGATATAAAACACACAAATTGAAAAACAAACAAGCAAACAATTAAGCATGGGTTGCCTCCCAATAAGCGCTTTTCTTTTATATATGAGTCTTTAGCTAGATTCAAGTCGTTCTTATTTTCCTGATATCTTAGATGCCCATTGGAATGTTTCTTGACTTCCTTCATCAACATATATTTGCCTAACTTTAGAAAGCTGTGTATTAAACTTTATCCCACTCAAAAGCGGAATATCGCCTACATCTAACTCATCAATGCCCTTAAACTTTTATTTTCAGGCATTACATACTTCACATTTACCCATTTGAGAACTTCTATTTCCTCTTGATCATAAATCATCATGGATTCCTCAATAAATAGTCTTCCGTATCTACATTCCTAGGAATCCATCAATGATGCCCTTAAAATCTTCCAAGATCATGAAATCACACCTATATGTGAAATTACTTCACAAAGACATGCAATCATCTAGCTCTTCCAACAGTTACTCACTCCTAGGTAAAAGGGATCTTTCCTTGGTCCTAGCTTTTCACTCATGATCCAATTGTAATAGAGCCTAGACATTATGTTCATGGGAGCCTTATACCCTTTTTTATGCATGGTTCGAAAGGTGGTCGCGGGGTAATTAACTATGTTATAATGATAGGCGGTTTCTTTTCCATTGGGGTATGACTTAAAATACTTATTAAGTTCCTCTTCATTACCTCCATAATTTCTAGCACTTTATAATTTCCTCAAGTTCATCATCCAAATCACCACCGTGGTGGAATCAAGCATCTATTGTACTAGTTGTTTCTTCAAGTGCTTTCGCGCGCTTTCAATTATCCTATTCACTTCTAAGCCCCAATTTCACTAAAGATACGTTCGAGTTGGTTGGCATAGGTTCGATCAAGTGGTGGATGTGATGGTGATCGTTGTCGGGTGGTTATCACCTTCCATGATGAAAAGTGATTGAGGTTACCAAACAAACACAAAGAACGGGATAGACTACTCAAAGCGAAAAAGAAAACAACTCACTTGATAGGAATCAACAGTAGACCTAAACGAGATAGAAATCTAACTATATTCTATTCCACAGTCAGTGCCAAAACTTGATATAGAGGTTCGGGTCGAGAAAACTCTTTTTCTCAGCAAGCTTTTCAACCCAAAGGAGCTAATCTTTGTAGTGTAGTATGTGATGCCTAGGGGATTGATTGCCTTCAGGGAAGAGATGGAGATACTAATGGTATGTTGAGGAAGATTCTTTTTAGTATTTTTATAGTTTTTTAGAAAGTAAGGGTAAATATCTCGGGGTATAAGATTGGGGTGGTACTTCTACCGATTTCTACTACTTTTACTAATTACTAAATATCTAATTAACTACGGATAGATTATGCTAATTGTAGATGTGCTCGAATGATGATTAAAGATGTGTTCACTTAGATGCTATTACTCCCTAGTTATCTCTTATTGGTCGGTTGAATTGTCACTTTCCTATATACAACTGGTGTTTCCCTTGGTCGTAGGGTGGTGCCTAATTCCTAGTTCTATGAATTGCAACTCTCTTATAGAATACCTGGATCGCAATAGCATCTCCCTAATACACTACTATCCTAAAGCTTTACCCACAATAAGCACAATGAACTCTAATGGCCTATGTGCACTCAGCAAATGATTTTTTGCTATTTAGGGACGTTAAGTCGCAACAATGAAAGAAGAAGCCGGCTTCCTTAATCTAGCTCTTCCACCAATTAAGAAAGAGACAACCTAACAGCAATTAATAACTAGGTTTCATAGATCTAAGCAAACACAAGAATAATTTAGCTAGACATGTTAAAAAGGCATACACATATACAATTGAATACGGGGTAGACATAATGATAAATTAGATAAACAAACTTATCTTGTGATGTAAAATAGGGTATGAGACCCTAGACTCCAAGTCGTGACTACAAGCTGATTAGGGTTTGCTCTCCAAAGTTCTACCCTCATACATAAAAATTAAATTCTTATATAGATTTACAATCGCGGCCACCTTTTGCTGATCATCGTCGCCGCCATTAGGGTTTCGCCAGCCATCACGCGACGGCATCGCCGCTGAAGCACCCTGCTCCAATAGGGACTATCCAATCTTGGTTCTGGGGCTACCGTGTAAATTTGCGAGTAAGCTTCTCAGAGTTTAGGCGCCGACAATCACGCTTTGCAACAAATTCCGCCGTCGCCTCGCACTTTGATCAAGTCTTCAATAGAGGGACGGTGTCGCCTTTACTTCACGCCGTGTATTGAGTGCATTTGATCTTGACTTTGCCATTTACTTCATGTTTTCGCCTTTCGGCCCAAATATGCTTCATTCCAGCATTTTGCTTCCAAAAGACCTAAAATATGAGAAGGAACGATTTTAAGTAGTAACGGATATAAAATGTGTCGATTTAGGCCTTAAATGACCCCCTAAAAATGTGTGTTTTAAATCCTTATCAATCCAAATCTACATAGCTCTTGGGAACGACCTCGGATTTACCACATTCTATACTACACACAACCGGGTTCACTACTCATTAGTGCAATAGGTAGACCATAGGTAGACGAGACTTTATAGATTTAAATCTTGGTCAGAAATCCTGCATCAATTACATTGCCCAAACCATATCATTTTCCACCATTGTACTTTAGGATTTTGAACTCTCGGGTCAGACCAAGCAGCACTAATAGAAAAATCTACTAACAGGCTCTTGTTATTCCTCTATTTCACACTGTCCATCATATCTTCATGAAAACTTAGGATAGTGACACTAGAGAGAATATGAGCTTTATCACACTAAGACTGACGCAAATTCCATACTCCATTGTCCACCATCTCTGCAACACTACAAATTTCCTTAATTCTAGCATCATATAGCATCCTGTTAGTCACAAATTTCTTCAAATATCCTAGATCACACTAGTAATCATTGCACATGGAAGTCTCTTTACCATTCCCCAAAACATGAAAAATAAATGGTCCGACATTGTTTCTCATACCGTAAGGGCTTTCCAAGTGCTGCTATCATTTCTATCTTCACCAACCTCCTAAAAACTTCTTCCTTTTAATTTGACAAGATTTACCCATTGAGCCCAAAGGCTATTTTTGTTATTAATAGTTCTCCTTTGTGAAGAAATATTGGGATATCATCAAGTTAGATATATTCGAGTTTGTGAATACATTTTTTGAATCTGGTAAGATGCCATTGGGATCAAATTCTTCCTTCTTCACCCTCATCCCAAAAGTTAGTAACCCAATCTTCCTTAAAGATTTTTGTCTCATCTCGCTTATTGGCATCTGATTCGTTGAGGTTTAGGGGTGTATGTGTATGGATAAAACACAATATCGATATCAAAAATAATCCACAAGGAATGATTTAAAATCCCTTTAGGAAAAAGGATAATGAATCAAAACCGAGTGATAGTGATAATGATTAGAAATCCCAGTCAAGCTTCAACGAAGTGAATCGCAACGTCAATCGGTTCTATTAAAATGTTCGATGTTTGGATTGATTATAGTAAAACTACGGAAATGGGAAAGAATATAAGGAAATTACACTACTGGATTTCTAAACATGCCAATATAAACTAAAAACGTAATAAACTAAAACTAAAATAAAATGCAACCACTATTCTAAGTCCTAAATATGATCTAAAATTACTTTCTAACTAAAAATGATATTAGAAAATTAACTAAGAATTAAAAATAATTTTATGATTTTTCTGGAATTTATTTGAATTAAAAACTAATTTAAACTAATTTAAATTCTAAAATTACAAATTAAACTAGAAAAATCGGAAAAATTATTTTTTGCTTTTATATAATTCTTAATCTAGAAAAATGGAAAAATTATTTTTGAACCTTTTCAATTAATTGAATTAAATGCTATTTAAAAGTATTAAAACTAGTTTTAATTGAGAAAAATAGTAAAATGCCATCAAAATTATGAAAAATTCAGGGAAAATCTAAAATATTATTCTAAATCTATTAAAAATATAAAAATAATAGCTTATGTGAGAGATTTAGAAACTGCTTTGTAAATGAGCTATGGAGAATAAGCTAATAAGCACTATAAACCACCAAACTGTCTAAGAAGCTAAATTATACTAATTCTAACTAATTCAGCTAATCCTAACAAGCTACAAGTACCAGTTTATGATTCAAAGCTTCAAAGTTCTATTTGGCCAAACAGCCCTGACTACTTATGTTTAAGCTAACTTACCAGCTAATCTAGAGAGCTTTTATGAAAAACAGAAATGAAGGACTCTTAACAACCAAACAAAGAATTTGTAAACCAAGTTTTAGCCCTAGAGAAGCTATCATAAGCTTTCCGAAGTTTAGAGAAGTTGCTACACACCCCGGCGAAGGACCAGGTGAACAAATACTTTGGAGAAATTTCTAAATCGGCTTAAACAATTGACCAGCTGAAGTTGTTAAACCCAAAATATCAAAAGCTTTTGACCAAAGATGAACAAATGATAATCCACAAAGTTTTGGAAAAACTGACTTGAGCAAATTTTGACTTTTATAAACAAAACTGAAAAGTTGACTAAATTGAGATTTGAATCCAAATTTTGAACTGAAAATGATGAACTAAGATGAAATAGAACTAAATTTCACCAGCTTATCTAAATCTAAACCTAATTGCAGCTAATGATCATAAATCACCTAACTAATATACTGATTTAAGCAGATTGAATATAGCTTTGACTTATGGTGATCTCGGATGCAAACTAGAAACTGGAATTACTTCACTATGTCTAATAGAAGCTAAAACAACTAACCTAAACGCCTCAATTAACCTCTAACTCAGTATTACCACTTAATCCAAACACTAGTTAAGCTAACTGATGTGTAAACTACTCAATCAATTCACTACTAACACCAACTTACAAACAACTAATGCAGATTATAACATATGCTAACTATAACAGCAATAGATCTAGAGCAAACAATTTCAAATGATATTAATCAAAGTTGAGACGGATTATGAACTTACAAAAGGTCCAAATTAAATGGACTGAGAACCATGAATCACTATCCTAAACCAATAACCAATCCAAATTCATTCAATTAACCTAACTCCAAACCAAGATAGCAATTTTAACAACTTAAATCCACCCAATCACCCATCTTTCATAGTTTGAGTTTTGTTGACTGCATATGAGGTTTGAAATTATAGTGAATTTGAAACAATAATAAGACCACTAAAAGCTATAGAAAGCTTAAATGGACTTATTTTGTTAGCTTAAGCTTATTTAAAATATAAGAAGATTGAAAGTATTTTTTTTATTTTTCTTATTTTTTTTTTTTGAATTTTTGATTAAAATGATAACTAACTGTAAACACCTTTGAATCAAACTGAGATTAACTAATAATCAACTAATTAACTGAGATTAAAAACATTAAGAATTGAAACAATAATTTGAAGAAAACAAATTCCATTAATATAAAAAAAAACCGAAAGTACAAACAGAGATTAAATTGGAATTTAAAAGCTGAATTAAAGACTAAAATACATTTAAACCTTTGAATTAAAAAGAAGAAGTGTATCCAACTTGTGAATGAATGGGTCTTTAAATACTTGAGCTCAAGGTCTTGGAAGGATCCGGAAGTTGCATTTTCTCTTTCGCTCATTTTAGTCCCTTGGATCATTTTACACCTCATCCCATTGTTAACCCTGATCAATCATTCCGACCTTCGCCCAATCGAGGTGAGGATGAGTTGTGGATTGCCAACCCGGCATTCTCAAAGGTCTATAAGGTGTCGTGATAGTATAATTCTTAATGATGGTAATTTTGGCGAATTGATGGCATATTAGGGTTCATGTAATTCTGGGTTTGGGGGGAATTGGGTAAAATTTTTGGCGCGTGTGAGTTTTTTAATGTATTTCGGATTTTGTTTGACCGGTATTTAAGTGGGAAATGGGTGTTTGACCTGGGTTAAATATGGGTTGGGGAAAACGTGGTGAAAGGATATATATATTGGACCGGGGTATTTAACTTGGGTTGGTTTTGGTTGGTTATTTGGGCCAAAGGTTTAATATGGATCCATAAACTTAGGACCAAAAGTATCAACTGAAAATCCAGTGGATCAAAAGTGTAAATCAAATTATAATCCAAGGGTAATTTTGCCAATCTTCAATAATCCAGACTGAATTTGCAACTTTGAATTTCAAGGGTATATTCGCCAATAACCGAAAGTTCAGGACTATTTTGCTACATTCTTCAAACTTGATTATATCTTCAAATATCATCCTCGATATAAAATCTTCACAGATGCTTAATTTCACCTTCCGGCCACTTTAGCTCTCTTAATCTCTCGCGTTCTTTTACCTCGATTTGGCTTTTTGTGTGTTTTATCATATCCCATTCCGCACATGCATAAACTCAAGAAACTCAAAAATAGTAAGCAAACGGTTTCTTCTTGGTTATTTTAGTCCTGATTTGATAAAGAAAAAAAATATGTGTTTAAGCACATATCAAAATACCCCAGACGAGACCATTGTCGTGTCCCCACTTAATGCTAATCAACTCACGCTTTAAAACCAAGGATTTCAATCTCTTTCTACTAAACCTTTGAAGAAGTAGCAAAGATTCCTCAAAAGAGATTAAGAACCCTTAATTCTAAAACGCCCCGTTTGCCTTTTATTCACATGTAGATATGACGATTAAGCACATTCTGATTATGAGTGACGGTTTGTTGAACTTTAATGTCGATCAATAACTCCAACATTTTTCAAATGACACGTTAGGATCACGGAGTAGGAAACTCAACACCACATGAAGTGACCATATGGATAGAATACATCGTCCCCTGACACAAGTCCCCAAACCGTAAATCGAAATCATTGTTAAATATGATTCTAGATAACACTTCCATGGAAGTTACTTGTGTAATTACCTTTGCTCCCATTTCCTATTTTCCTCTAGATTTTTTATTTTTGTGAGAAATGAATTTCTTCATTTCTTTAACTTTTATTCCATAAAGAGGCTAAGTCGCTAATTAGTTATCCACCTTCTCTCGAAAACCATTGCACACAAGAATGAGGTCCACATCAAGGTCCTAATTTAACATGATTTAGAGATATCTCCGGATTCAAAGTTTGCTTTACTTATTTCAAAGACATTTGCATTTTTGCAATTCAAAGGCCCTTGGTCTTTTCAACCACTAACTCAAGGATTACCGCTTTATCGTAAGTCTTATTATGACTTTGGATTTTTCCTCTGCCTTTTTGGAAGTCTATGACATCTTTTATGGCTTTGGATTTTTCAACTTTAATACATTTGGGCTTTATTTCATGTTAATTTTGTGCCAAACTCAATCCTATTTATAACAATAGAAACAATAGCAAACAAACTATCGAATCATTGTCTATTACAATCGTGAACAATCGACAGTACCTTGATGTCTACCCAACTCTCATGGGCAAAGATTCTCTAAAGAAGAATAAAGAACTAACTATCGCCAAAAACTCAATATCTCTAATTATTTATTTAACATATATGGGTGAAACAATTTGTGGGGAACAAAAGTCATAAGTACCTTCGATGGGCTCTAAAGAGAACCAACTACTCCACGTTTAGCATCTAAATTCATAAGTAACTCTATCATTCCTCGATCTCCGCAAATTTAAAATCCCAAATAATGAGATCCCCGGATGCTTAGCCGATAATTATTAGATTATCTATGGTTGGGAACAAGCTAGGCTCAACACTCACCCGGTCAAGTCGTCTCTTCTTCCTCACCCTGAATGGAAGTCAACAAGGTGTCAAAACATATATTAACTTAGCAAATGCTTCGTCTAATAATCTCAAGTCTCTGATTTTTAAAGTAACTTATTAGAAACTAGCAAATTCTTGTTTAAGCTTCACATATTTAAAATCACTTAGGAGACTTGCAAATTCTTGGCCTTGTGAGCTAGAATCGCATTTTATAGCCTCTTGTTCTAAGCAATTAGCTATTTAAAAAAAACGCATATTTAAAGAAACTTCTAAGAAACTCGCAAAAAAAACTTTTGATCATAAAACTAGCAAAAGCTTACAAAAATTTTAAATTTTTCTCATTTTTGCACAATTTTTTTTCATTTTCAAAGGGAAAACGGGGTTTAGAGTACACGACAAATAATAAGCAAGTGCGGTCAAATCAAATCGAAGATTACCCTACCCCAGACTAAAACGAAACATTGTCCTCAATGTTTAAAGCAAGGGTATCAACGAAAATCTAAAAGCCGTTAATTAAGTATGCTAAAAGATAAACGTTAGTCGATAAGATTTCGGATCGGATTTCCATCGATCGAACATGAAACTCGAAAGGGAGAAAAAGACAACTTCAGCACGAAGAGTCTTCATATCGGTGAAATCCTAGACACAAACATCACAAACAACCAAACACGAGAAATCAAGATAACCCCTTCACTTATTAGAAGAAAGAAGATAGAGATAAGCATGGGGTGCCTCCTGTACCATCGTTTTTTCTTCACCGGAATGCTAGCTTGACTCGTCCCCCATTCATTTGTCCTTGGGGAAGAAAATAGAGAATGTGGTCAAAAACGGTGTCCTCATTCCAAACAATGAGGCTGGGTGGGTTGGGAGGGAAAGAAAATATCGGGACAAGAAATAACTCCTCCCAAACACATATGAAAGAACGATCCATCATCCGGCGTTTTATGGGCGACGAAGGGATGACGGATCGATAAGAGAATACTCCAAAGAAGTCAGGAGCTCATGGTATAGAAAGGTGTTACTCAAAGGCTCATCAACGAAGGCATCCAAGAGAAGATCCTTTTTCCGAAAAACTTTTGTGATATGAATGTCCTCCCATGAGTATCCCAGGTTAAAATCTTGTCCTTGGAGAGGAAGGAAATCAATCATCTACGTGAAAATCCTCACGAGAGGAATCACTTCTATAAAAATTAATATTGGACCTCAAGATCAACAAGTTCATGTCTGAAATCTTCACTCCTTATCTTTCTTCTGAAAACGATCATCGATTCTTCTTCATCCTCGGAGAAAATCAGTCGGTAGAGTAAGTTCATCTGTATCCTCACTTTCTTTCATTTCAAAGAGTTGATTTTCAAAAATTTATGTATTCTAATCAAATTCAAACAAGGGATTCATGTGTTTTGAAAGATTCGGATCGAAAGATGTCTCAAAGAAGGTTCCATGATTTCGAAGAGATGGGATTCACTCAAAGGAAGGTTGATTTTCTTAGAAATTGGAGGTGGGACAAGTGGTGTGCTCTTAGAGCTAGCAGCTTCCACCACTACCGCTAGACTCCTTTTCTTGTTTTTCTTTCGTTTCTTGTATTGTCGACATACTCTTAATCGTAAACCTTGAAAGATCAATTCGAGTTGGTTTAGGTTCAACTTTCTTCACATCATTCGGATCATCCGGAGGGTAGAAGACTTGCGGTTCATTATATAATTCCGAGTAAAAGATGTCCTCCGGTCAAAAGTAGCATTATTATTAATCTCAACGGGACTCGAATCATCATTAAGAAAAGCCTCGATCTCTTCCCAAATGGGGTCACCGTAGTGAGACGGGAAAGAGTCGGTCATAATCGGATTAAATGGTAAAATGGGATCGCCACTTTCTTGAGAAAAATCAATCACACCGATGCTATGAATCAATGATCAGTGGGAGGTTTTGACGCTGGCATAAAACACTATTTTTCATTTCCTTTCTCATCGTCAACGTTCCTTGGTAATGATCCACAAGGACTTTCACGGTTCTCAAGAATGGTCTTCCTAAAGTGAGAGGGACTGGCGTCAACCCTATATCAACTTCTGGCGAAATCCATCGGAAAATGGAATTTATCCACTCTGCACCATAACATCGTTGACTACACCAACCGCGGTGAGCAATTGTTCGATTAGCTAATTCAATAGTCATACAGTCAGGTATAAGGGTCTTCAATCCAAGCTCATGATATATCGCAAGAGGCATGAGACTTATTCTTGACACCTAATCGGTTAGGGCATTACATTCCTTAATATCATTTAAGGAGCAAGGAAGGAGAAATGGGATCACCAAGCTTCTGGAGCTTGGTTCGAGGAAGAATTAGACTCGTAGGCTCAAGTGAAATCTTTGAAATTTGTTCCAATTTTCTTCATAAATCATGTCAGAACTTTGATCATATATCAGTCGAAGTTTGAACTTTGTTCTGGAAACAACTTTCATTTTGTCGAACCCAAGTGATTGAACGATTTGCGGTGTAAGGTTAGAACTCGATTTTGACAAAGATGATCGAACTTGGGCAAACCGAGGTTGGACGTATTTGGCTTTTCCATTATCAAGAGGAATTACTGGTCCTTTGTTCGGTCTCTGCTACACTCACCGGAGGAAGTAGTCATCGAGGTCCCATCATCTCGAATGGTAACGGATTTCATTTCTCCCTTTGGGTTTGGAATGGTGTTACTTGGAGAGAACCGAAACCCGAGGGTTGAATCATTTGGCACAAAACAAGATTCAACATGTTCTCAAGTTTACTCTGAAGCATCCATCTTGTTGTTCAAGTCAATTTCGCTCTTAAACTCATTGCTTTGTCTAGTCAACGAAGATTGAAACTCGCTTCTCAAACTTGAAATCTGGTTTTCATGGTTTGGATGGTAACATTATTGTGCCGAACGAATTCGAGAATTCATTAGAGGGCAAAGTTGGAGCTTGATAGCTTGAAGCTTGATATCCTTGATTGTAATTGACTCCTTGGTTCGGGTATTGATTTGGTGGGGCTTTGAATTGGTTTTGAACATTTGGTCCACTAACTTGATTCTGATTAAAACGAAGTCGATTGTTCGATTGAGAAAATCCCGGAGGTCCCATTTGATTACTAACACAAGGATTCGGTTCAACTTGAGGACGGTATTGGTTACCCTCTGTTACGACATTAGCTTCAAAGGATTTCCATCGTATACAATTGTAGTAGGAATGCGGGCCACCACAAGTAGTACAAGTCGTTTCCACCGCTTTGACTTGAACGGGTGGAGAAGAATTAATCTTAGCGGTCTTAATCTTAACCAAAGCCTGAATCATATCCGTAAGCTTATCAATCTTAGCAAGTGCTAGACGTATTTTCGTAAGACGACG
The DNA here is from genome assembly GCA_910596185.1 of Chrysanthemum makinoi. Taxonomy (NCBI): domain Eukaryota; kingdom Viridiplantae; phylum Streptophyta; class Magnoliopsida; order Asterales; family Asteraceae; genus Chrysanthemum; species Chrysanthemum makinoi. The sequence continues at coordinate 286,783,888 of OU343220.1, read as the reverse complement.
ATGGTGTAACACTCACCGGGCAGCAAGAACGATTTGCTTGCGGAGGTACGAACTTTAGAATTGTTCTCAATAATGGACAAGGCATCTCTCGTTGATCGGGTCAACAAATTACCACCAGCGGCGGCATTGAGAGAGTCTTGATCGCCTCATTCAAACCGTTATAAAACGTATCAAGTTGGTGTAATTCCAGAAAAACCATGATGGGGACATTGCCTAAGCAAATCTTTGAATCGGTCCCATGCCTCACTAAATGATTCATCAAATCTTTGTGTGAATTTTGTTATTTCTTTTTTAAGCTTGTTGTTTTAGACGGTGAAGAATTCGCTCAACAATTTTGACACTAAATTCTCCCATGTGGTTATCGATCGAGGGTAGTTTGAAAGCCAACTGGCGGCCCCTCAAGTGAAACGGGAATAGTAGTAGCTTGATAGCCTCTTCCGAACGTTACGGTACTTGATCGTAGACGGAGCTTGTTGAATCGCTCGGATATGAGAGTGAGGATCGTCCCTCTCGAATCCGTAAAATTGGCTTGACGAAACCAAATTTATCAATCCGTGTTTAAGCTCAAAGTTATCTAACGATCACGGACGACGATGGCTTCTCCATAACCCTCGGTGGATGCTTGGAGTTGCTCTAGCATAGATCGGTTGTCCTCCGCCATTTCGACAATGGGCTGAGTCGGATTAGTTCGAATCTGTTCACTAATGGATACGCCTATTTCTGCATTGTAAAGGCCACGATCGGTTCAGAAGTTAGCGAACGAAGCGCATGCACTTTCAAAACCAAGGCAATTAAAACGAATATTCGAAAACAACAGTGAACTTATACCAATAATCCCAAGTGAATAAATCACTTCTATAAGACAAACGCACGCGAAAGGAGAAGCTTTTTAGGTCGCAAATTTTTATTAAAACCCCGCCTCTTTCACCGCAATTTAATGTCAGGACGTCCTTATACCCACCACACAGTTTGTTTATCCGATAGAAATAAATCGACTCACAAGCGACACAAAGGCAAGTTTTTGATCTTTGGTTTGGGAACTTACTAATGATAACACCGCTGAGAATGTTATATAATTGATGTATTCTATTTTAGCTCAAAAACAAAAGAGAAAATCTTTTGTATTTTTAATATGATATATATATATATACAAAAGAAAAAGGAAAATATTTTTTACTTTTTAATTTTTATAAAAATAGTAACTTCACAAAGGAAGGATCTCGAGTCACTAATCGTCAAACCTTTAACGATATTATCGCGACACAATCACGGCAATGCCAAAATTTGATTCGTTGAGGTTTAGGGGTGTATGTGTATGGATAAAACACAATATCGATATCAAAAATAATCCACAAGGAATGATTTAAAATCCCTTTAGGAAAAATGATAATGAATCAAAACCCGTGAGTGATAGTGATACGGATTAGGAAATCCGAGTCGTTTCCCAACGAGGTGTGAATGGGCAACGTCGTTATCGGTTCGTTATTAAAATGCTCGATGTTTTGGATTTATGATTATAGTAAAACTACGGGAAATGGGAAAGAATATAAGGGAAATTACACTACGGGGATTCCTAAAACGCCAATATAAACCAAAAACGCATAATAAACTGAAAATAAAATGAAACTACATCTATTCTAAGTCCTAAAAATAATCTAAAATTACTTTCTAACTAAAAATGATATTAGAAAATTAACTAAGAATTAAAACTAATTTTTATGATTTTTCTGAAATTTATTTGAATTAAAAACTAATTTAAACTAATTTAAATTCTAAAAATTACAAATTAAACTAGGAAAAATGCTGAAAAATTATTTTTTTTCTTTTTATAATTTTCTTAATCTATAAAAATTGAAAAATTATTTTTTGGAACCTTTTCTGAATTAATTGAATTAAATGCTATTTAAAAAGTATTAAAAACTAGTTTTAATTGAGAAAAATAGTAAACAGTTATTGAAAATTATGAAAAATTCAGGGAAAATCTAAAATATTATTCTAAATCTATTAAAAATATAAAAATAATAGCTTATGTGAGAGATTTAGAAACTGCTTTGTAAATGAGCTATGGAGAATAAGCTAATAAGCACTATAAACCACCAAACTGTCTAAGAAGCTAAATTATAATAAAATTAACTAATTCTAACTAATTCAGCTAATCCTAACAAGCTACAAGTACCAGCTTATGATTCAAAGCTTCAAAGTTCTCTTTGGCCAAACAGCCCTGACTACTTATGTTTAAGCTAACTTACCAGCTAATCTAGAGAGCTTTTATGAAAAACAGAAATGAAGGACTCTTAACAACCAAACAAAGAATTTGTAAACCAAGTTTTAGCCCTATAGAAGCTATCATAAGCTTTCTAGAGTTTTCAAAAGTTACATACTCCGCCATTATGACCTGAGTGTGAACAGGCAAATGGTACATAAGAAGTCGATTTGAAGCTTAAAGAGATTTGGAAAAATTTCTCAAAAATCAGTTTTAAACAATTGACCAGCTGAAGTTGTTAAACCCAAAATATCAAAAGCTTTTGACCAAAGATGAACAAATGATAAATCCACAATGTTTTGGAAAAACTGACTTGAGCAAATTTTGACTTTTATAAACAAAACTGAAAAGTTGACTAAATTGAGATTTGAATCCAAATTTTGAACTGAAAATGATGAACTAAGATGAAATAGAACTAAATTACACTAGCTTATCTAAATCTAAACCTAATTGCAGCTAATGATCATAAATCACCTAACTAATATACTGATTTAAGCAGATTGAATATAGCTTTGACTTATGGTGATCTCGGATGCAAACTAGAAACTGGAATTACTTCACTATGTCTCAGAAGCTAAAACAACTAAACTTAATTAACCTCTAACTCAGTATTACCACTTAATCCAAACACTAGTTAAGCTAACTGATGTGTAAACTACTCAATCAATTCACTACTAACACCAACTTACAAACAACTAATGCAGATTATAACATATGCTAACTATAACAGCAATAGATCTAGAGCAAACAATTTCAAATGATATTAATCAAAGTTGAGACGGATTATGAACTTACAAAAGGTCCAGAAATTAAATGGAGACTGAGAACCATGAATCACTATCCTAAACCAATAACCAATCCAAATTCAACTCAATTAACCTAACTCCAAACCAGTATAGCAATTTTAACCAGAAATCCACCCAATCCTGCTCCAATCTTCATAGTTTGACTTTTGTTGACTGCATATGAGGTTTGAAATTATAGTGAATTTGAAACAATAACAAGACCACTACAAGCTATAGAAAGCTTAAATGGACTTATTTAACAGTAGCTTAAGCTTATTTAAAGCTTATAAGAAGATTGAAAGTATTTTTTTATTTTTCTTATTTTTTTGGATTTTTGATTAAAATGATAACTAACTGTAAACACCTTTGAATCAAACTGAGATTAAAAACATTAAGAATTGAAACAATAATTTGAAGAGTAAAACAGAAATTCCATTAATATAAAAAAAAACTGAGTACAAGAGTAGATTACAAAGCTGGAATTTAAAACTGAATTAAAGACTTAATACAAAAATACATTTAAACTACTGAATTAAAAAGAAAAGAAAAAGTGTATCCAACTTGTGAATGAATGGGTCTTTAAATACTTGAGCTCAAGGTCTTGGAAGGATCTGGAAGTTGCATTTGTGCTTTCTCACGTTCATTTTAGTCCCTTGGATCATTTTACACCTCATCCCGGCATTGTTAACCTTGGATCAATCATTCCACAAACCTTCACCAATCGAGGTGAGGATGAGTTGTGATTGCCAACCTGGCATTCCCGTGTCGTGTCATAATGTCGTGATAGTACATAATTGCCCTTAATGATGGTAATTTTGGCGAATTGATGCAAGGGCATATTAGGGTTCATGTAATTACTGGGGGAATTGGCAAAATTTTTGGCCAGTAGAGTTTTTAATGTATTTTGGATTTTGTTTGACCGGTATTTGGGAAATGGGTGTTTGACCGGGTTAAATATGGGTTGGGAAAAACAGTGAAAGGGTTGGATATATATTGGACCCGTATTTAACTTGGGTTGGTTTTGGTTGGTTATTTGGGCCAAAGGTTTAATATGGATCCATGTAGCAACTTAGGGACCAAAAGTGTCAAATCTGAAAATCCATGGATCAAAAGTGTAAACCAAATTATAATCCAAGGGTAATTTTTGCCAATCTTCAATAATCCAGGGACTGAATTTGCAACTTTTGAATTTCGAGGGTATATTCTGCCAATACCTGAAAGTTCAGGGACTATTTCAGACAATTCTTCAAACTTGATTATATCTTTCAAATATCATCCTCTGAGCATAAAAATCTTCACGATGCTTTACCTCGACCTTCCGGCTCACTTTAGCTCTCTAACCAGGCTCTGTTTCCTCTGATTTGGTTTCTTTTTGTGTTTTATCATATCCGGTACTGCACATGCATAAACTTAAGAAACACTCAAATGTTAGCAATAAACGGCTCTTTCTTGGTTATTTTGTGTCTGATTTGATAAAGAAATTATATGTGTTTAAGCACATATCAGCATCCATTATAAAATCATTGCTAAAATTCTAGCAAATTGGCTCTTTAAAGTGATTGACAAGAATGTTAGCCATGAACAATCCGCATTTATCTCGAGTCGCCAAAATTTGGCGGTCCACTTATTCTTAGCGAGATTATTGACTGGTACAAAAAAAGGAAGAAAAAGTTGTTAGTTTTCGTTAGCTTGAAATATCTAGATTTTAATATTCGTGAAATTCTTTTGGATCTAAATGGCGCTTGGATTAAAGCTCACAGAACAGCAGGCCTACTTCTAATTTTTCTTTTAAACGTAGGTTAAGGCAAGGAGATTGATGCGCGTACGAAGCGCGTTCGGGGTCAAAGGAAACTTCCTTTTCTTCGAGCAATTTTTTCAACCACCTAGGCAGTGAACCTAATCATTGTAGTGTAGTGGTTAAGTTGGGGATTGATATCGTTCTCTAGGGGAATAGGAATACTAGTAAGAAGTGTACTACGCTAAGGTTGAGGTTGAGGAAGATTCTTTTTATCTTTTTATATTTTTAGAAAGCTAAGGGTAAAATCTCTGGCTTGGATGGGGGGTGGTACTTTTACCGATTACTCTACTATTCCAATTATCTAATTCTACGGGTAGTCTTATGTCTATTGATGTGTGCTTGTACGATGATTAAAAATGTGTTTACCTAGATACTATTACTCCCTAGTTATCTTTTATTGTAGGTTGAATTGTTCCTAATTCTTAAGCGTTTGTTTCCTAAAGTCGTAGGGTGTGCCTATGCCCTAACTCTTTGAAGTCACCCTTGAGTGTAGTAAACAAAATCCACTAAGTCATTCATAAACTATCAAAGATTCATCAGCTGCTAAACACAACGATAGCCTAGTCGCACTAAGCCAATTACAATTAAGATAAGAGACAACCTAACAATAATTAACAACTAGGTTTCATAGATCTAAGCAAACACACAAGAAATTTAGCTGGACATGTTAAACAAGCAAGTATACACACATTCAATGGAAGACATAATGAAATTAATGAAGTAAAACACTTATCTTGATGTGTAAAATAGGGTTTGGAACCCTAAGATACTATCCAAATCGGACTACAAATGTTTAGGGTTTTTACTCCAAAAGCCTACCTCCTAAAATTCTGAAAATTTGATTTCTATATATAATTTTACACTTGCGACGGCGTCGCCTTATAGGTGGGACGCCGTCAGATCGCTGTCATTAGGGTTTTCATCTTGGCCAAGTTATCGTTCAGACGGCGTCACCTTGTAGTTATGACGCCGTCAACCGGCGAAGGACGTCGTCGATTCTCGAACTGGCCACCGAGATGAAAAGTCTTAGTGACTTCCTTCCTCTTCAAATCCTGACGCCGCCAGGTGTATTTTAGCAAAAAGTATACTGAGTTGTCAGGTATCTATACTACATAAAATAAGAAAATGGTCAAATAGTCAACAATTGGAAAAGTGAAAAGTGAAAAAATGAAACATGTGAAATCTGATATCATTGAATGCTATGCTGTAATCTCAACTTAAATGCGATGTTGTATCTTTGGAAAGTATACATTGATTTGAAATGTTGTCCAACCCATTCAATCTTCAAAGGCGAGATTTAAATCTAATCATTCAAATTGAATTCTTAACGCTTTAAAATCTTGATTCATGAAAAAACTTAATCGCCGCTAAAATTTTGTTGAAACTAGACATTAATCACGCCGCTAGGTGCGGTACTGCCTAGTATTTTAAATAAATTGTAGAGAGGGACGGCAGCCGCCTTTAGTTGGGATGCCGCCGCCGCTTTCAGCAGCTTGAGTGTCTTCGATCATGACTTAGCCATTTTCTTCATGTTTTCACTCTTTTTCGTCCAAATATGCATCATTCCAGCATTTTGCTTTCAAGAGACCTAAAAGTGAAAAGGAACAAAATTAAGCAAGAACGGATATAAAAGTGATCGACAGGGCTTAAATGACCCCATAAAAGTGTACATTTTAAATCCTTATCAAATATCCCTACACTTGGTATTTGCTTGTCCTCAAGCAAATGTGCTGACCAATCAATTTATAAGTTAGGGGCATGAAGCAATAGTTCAAAATAATTGCGAACAAGTAAAAAGCACCCAATAGTCATAACAAACACGAAAATTATATACTAGCACCTCACAAGTGGTGTTTGGATTCTCTCATCTCGCGGGTGTATATGAAATATAGTAAATGGAAATGGAAGATAAACACTCATTACCTGGTCATAATACAAAGATTACCATAGGCTTGAGAATAGATCAAACCTCTACCGCTTTGGCATAAGCACCTAGGAACAACTATCTAAGAGGTCTTTTAAAGGGTTGTAATGTTAGGTTTACGGTAGGGAAACAAAGGGTTTGGTTGGATAGGCGATTTAGTGGTGGCAAGTCAAAAATCTTATGTTACAAGCATGAAAAGAATGGCGTTGCTAAGCCAAGAATCGACTCACTAAACTCTTGATAACTTGAAACAAACATACATAAATTGAAAAACATAAACATAAAGATAGATGTAGGATGGTAGCCCGTATGTTTTTCTTCATTTTTTTAACACTCTTTTTTTTATTTGTTTTTTTTACATACACTTTTACTCTTCTTTCATCAAAATATAAGGGATATATAGGAGCATCCCTACACTTGAGTTTTTATTACTATAACACTAATTTGACCCGATTTGAAAAGATCAAAACACTAGGAGTATTTAATTACGTAAATAAAGGGAATTTGAATTTAACGTTCCTTCCCGTCACTCCATAAAATATTACTTTTACCCATGAGTCCCAATCATCCCAAAACTGTGTACAAAAGATATGACTCGACTTAGCAACCATGTAAGTAACTAGATAATTGAACTAAGGGTTTAGTATGATAACAATAATGCACAAAAGGTGAGTGCATACAAGGTAGGCTAAGGCGATTTGGGTGTACATTTAGGGTGGATTGTAAACAATGCTCTTCATTGATATTCCAGAAAACCGAAACATCACGAGAACCGCTAAAAGGATAGGCTCTGAGGGGTTAACTAGGGGTATCGTGTACTAAAGATGAGTACATCGCAGGGGTGTGGGGTAATTACTCGACCGATGTGGAAGAAGTAATTATAATACGGGTTTCAAACAAGGGTTATCCTAATGCCTCTTATCATTTAGTTATTCCTAACTACACAAGTGTAGTCTCACTAGCGATCTCGGAATGCATCACAAAACAAGTTCTAGAATCTATTATACTACCGGTACACTCTCGAAACATTAAAGGTGAATGCTTTAATTCCTATAGATCTAGGGGCGAACCTCACATTTTTGGGGTGGAAATTGAGTGGTCAACGGTTTTTGTGCTAGTCATATACATGAGACGCTTTATTAAGACTAAAGTCCCACTCGTACATGCCATAAAAAAATTAAATTTGGTGCTAAAATTGCCCTAACAAATATTTCTCATAGCTTATTACACAAATGAACTATGACAAGACCAATATTCAAGGATAAGCATAGTTTCAAAGTTCCCGTTTTATTCTCCCTCCCTACACTTAAACTGAACATTGTCCCCAATGTTCCCCGAAAGTATTAAAGTTATGATAAAGGAAGGTAATTAAAAGAGAAAGAAACTAGTACTCCCTTGATTAGCTCGGTAGGATCCGTGCGAAGTAGTGGTTAAATTCTTTTCCAAGAAGAATGTATGCGTGATAAGCTCCATCCAATATTGTGTTTCTTCTTCTTGCTAAATATAACCTGCACACTTTAAGAAAATAGACGAAACCTTCGCGTAAAATCGGTGGTAAAACTATATATGACTCAACTACACTAGGATATAATGCTTGTGGAATGGATGTTTGCAGATTTTCTGGAAAATTAAGACCTGAGAATTTCTAAAAATTTATAAATAGCACAGAAAACGAGAAAATTTTATAAGTTGTTTCTGCTCGACCTGGCGTCGTCAGGTTCTAATCCTGACGCCGTCAGGTTGTATTACACCTTTAGAATCTGGAAAAAATTCCTGCAAAACATCCATTATGACTCGATACAAGCATTTGACTCTAACAAACACACATATACATCAATTTCAATAGTTGTAATTCTCATGTTCAAGTTCTTTTAAAAATGTATGTAATCTTCCCTACACTTATCTTATTGTAAAATACCTTTATATGTAATTAAGACGAGGTTAAAGACAAAATAAAGCATTTTTACAAATGCAAACATGAGAATAAACAACAATGAAAAAGATATATGACACATAAACAAGCAAACATTTAAGCATGTGCTGCCTCCCACGAAACGCTTTACTTTATTTATGAGTCTTGTAGCTAGACTCGAAGTCGTGCTCCTACGTTGTCTCTTTTTTCATCCTCAATGAAAACTCTATCATATTGACAAAATTCTCATCTACTCTATACCTAGGTCCTAGGGTCAAGCAATCCCTATAGTAGAGCCTCCTTTTCTCCCACATAAAGTTCAAGCCTTTTTCAACATCTTCTTCACTTTTTTTCTCAAAAGCTCTAATGTTGTCTCGTTCATAAAGGGATAAAGGGCCATATCCATTCATCTTTCAAGGCATCCTATATGTAATTTCATCATCCCCTTCCACAAACCTAACCGTTCCTTCGGATTTGTTATAGCTTAGTTTAGACTTTTCAACAAACGGTTTTCCTAACACAACTTGGGACAAGCTATAGTCAATGACACATCCTATGTATTCTAGGACCATAAAATCAACTAAGTAGGTGAAGTCTCCTATAAATACGTGTACATCCTTGACTCTTCCCACAAAATTGCAAACCCCACCAGGATACTTAGGGTCTCTCCTAATCGTAAGTCGCTCATTCATTATGTCATTGTAAACAGCTGATGACATCACATTAATGGGAGAGTCCGTATCTATGTAGGCGTGCTCGACCTTCCTATATCCAATCATACAAGGGATTTTGATGTTCCAAGGATTTCCTCTCCTAATCTTCGGGCATATCCTAATGATGGGTGATCGAGGATTGTCGATTACGTATTGGTGGTAAGCAACTTCTTCCTTAGTGGGGTAAAGATTGAAGTAGACACTGTTTTTCTCATTCACATTTTCATTTACTAAATCATTACCCGAACTATTCCTAATCATGGAGCCAACAATCAAGGCACTAACCGCTTTTTCAACAACGTCCCTAATTGTATTCTCAAATACCCTATGCAGATCTTGAAGATCGTTGTTTCTACTAACATATCGGTTACGACAATTGTTAGAGGGGTGTTGGTCAATGGGTTGTGGTTTGAGTGGAAGTGGTTTATTTGGTGGCGGGTTGTTGTTTGATGGGTTATCACCTTCCATGATGAAAAGTGATGGGATTACGAACACAGTCATGAAGAAGGGGGATAGACTACAAGGATGCTAAAAATGAGAAAACATCTTACTTGATAGGAATCAAGCAAGGGAACCTCAACGAGATAGAAATCTAACTAGCTATTCTATTCCCCGGCAGCGGCGCCAAAAACTTGATGCGCGTACGAAGCGCGTTCGGGGTCAAAGGAAACTTCCTTTTCTTCGAGCAAGTTTTTCAACCACCTAGGCAATGAACCTAATCATTGTAGTGTAGTATTGGGTAAGACTCGGGGATTGATATCGTTCTCTAGGGGAATAGGAATGCTAGTAAGAAGTGTACTACGCTAAGGTTGAGGTTGATGAAGATTCTTTTTTATCTTTTTATCCTTTTTAGAAAGCTAAGGGTAAAATCTCGGGGCTTGGATTTGGGGGGTGGTACTTCTACCGAGTATTCTACTATTCTAATTATCTAATTCTACGGGTAGTCTTATGTCTATTGATGTGTGCTCGTATGATGATTAAAAATGTGTTTACCTAGATACTATTACTCCCTAGTTATCTTTTATTGTAGGTTGAATTGCCACATCCTTATTCTTATTTTGTGTTTCCTAAAGTCGTAGGGTGTGCCTATGCCCTAACTCTTTGAAGTTACCCTTGAGTGTAGTAAACGAAATCTACTAAGTCATTCATAAACTATCAAAGATTCATCAAGCGTTAAACACAACGATAGCTAGTCGCACTCCTAAGCCAATTACAATTAAGATAAGAGACAACCTAACAATAATTAACAACTAGGTTTCATAGATCTAAGCAAACACACAAGAAATTTAGCCGGACATGTTAAACAAGCAAGCATACACACATTCAATGGAAGACATAATGAAATTAATGAAGTAAAACACTTATCTTGATGTGTAAAATAGGGTTTGGGACCCTAAGATACTGTCCAAATCGGACTACAAATGTTTAGAGTTTTTACTCCAAAAGTCTACCTCCTAAAATTCTGAAAATTCGATTTCTATATATAATTTTACACTTGTGACGACGTCGTCTTATAGGTGGGACGCCGTCAGAATGCCGTCATTAGGGTTTTCGTCTTGGCCAAGTTATTGTTGGGACGGCGTCACCTTGTAGTTGTGACGCCGTCGGGCTTCAGCAGGGACGTCGTCTGATTCTGGATCTGGGCCGTCTGAGATGAAAAGTCTTAGTGACGCCCTTCCTCTTCAAAGCCTGATGCCGTCAGGTGTCTTTTAGCAAAAATTCTACTGAGTCATTAGGTGTATTTTAATTAAATCCGTAGAGAGGGACGGCGTCGCCCTTTAGTTGGGACGTTCAGTTCAGACTTGAGTGTCTTCGATCTTGACTTAGCCATTTTCTTCATGTTTTCACTCCTTTTCGTCCAAATATGTATCATTCCAGCATTTTGCTTCCAAGAGACCTAAAAAGTGAAAATGAACGAAATTAAGCAGTAACAGATATAAAAGTGATCGATTAAGGGCTTAAATAACCCTTTAAAAGTGTATGTTTTAAATCCTTATCAGAGATCATCTCTCGCTTTTCTTACTTATTCTCGTTATGGAGGGCCTTCACTTTCCTTTCTCAAACGCGGTTAGCTCAGGTCTTATTCGTGGTGCCAAGATCGGCTCTCCTGAAATTACTATGTCTCATCTTTTCTATGTTGATGACGTGGTGATTACAACTGATTGGAGTGCTCTGGATTTGGACAACATTATGTGTCCTTTAGGTTTTTTACTTAGCCTCATGTCTCGGAACTAATATTCACAAGTCCAATGTTTATGGTATAGGAGTTTCAGATGATGAAGTCTTTTTTATGGCTAATAATTCAGGTTGTGTCTTGGGTTCCCTTCCTCTTACAAACCTTGGGTAGCCAATCGTTTCTAACATGAGCATGATATCTAATTGGAATACCTTACTTGACCGGTTTTATTCGAGGCTATTCTCTTGGAAGGCAAATATTTTTTTCAACAGGGGGTCGTCATACGTTAATTAAGGTAGTGCTAGGAAGTCTTAAGATTTATTTTCTTTCGATCTTCAGAGTTCCTGAATTTGTGTTGAATTCATTGGAGAGATCGCGTGCCTCATTTTTTGGGGATGCCTTCAAGAGTCAAAAAAGCTTGCTTGGATTAAATGGCCTAATGTTCTTTCTTCGTTTGACAAAGGCGGTTTGAACATTGGTAGATTAAAGTCTTTCAACCTCGTTGTTCTTCAAAAGTGGCATTGGAGAATGTACTCTAACCCGCAAGCTTTTTTGGGTTAAAGTTATCAAGGCTTTGCATGGTCAAAAGGGGGTTTCGATCAACATGGTTGCAAATTTAATGGTACTTGGGCTAAGATAGTTGTATCTTCTAACTTTTTGCACTCGAATGATATTCTTCCGGCTAACTCTCTTCGCTTCCAAGCAAGTTGTGGCACGCATATACGCTTTTGGAAGGACAATTGGCTTGGTGATTCCCCACTACATATTCGCTACAACATGCTCTATAGTTTGGAACAAAAAAAGATTGTCTAATTATTGATCGCATTGAAAATGGACAATGGCTTTGGAATTGGTCTAGAGCCGACCTTGGCGTTCGTAACTTGGCTTATTTGAGAGATATGTGGAAAACAAGGGGGGGGTGAATACGTTTCCCTTTAAAACGTAAATCTTTTGTATCAAACAACCGATCAAGTGTAACATAATATGAAAAGTGGCAATAATAGTTCTACGACTATAATGATCATCAAATAAAGCATATCACCACAACACAAACATAAACAAACCACAAAGTCATAGCACAACATAAATAATAGGCCACGACATAAACGCAATGCAAATAGAATTGTAAAGCATTAAATGCAAATTTAAGTAAAAGAAAGCGCAAACCGGACATGATAATTTAAAAATGTTTGGTCACGAAGCTCCTCTTTGCCGTACTCCACTCTCCAATTACCCAATTCAAGAGTTACTTCACTATGTCAACAAGATCCCTTCTCAGCGGAGAAAAGCTTACAAACGTCGCTTACAAGTTTACCGATACTAAGCTACATATCAAGTTCTTCTTCGGGTACAACCAAACCCGTTATATTTTATGGCCCAACATAACAAACCTTGTGTTTTAAGGCCTAAACACATAAACCACATAGCCTCTAGTTTGGTGTATAGTTGGTTATAGAAGATATTGTATAATGATACACGATGGTGTATGATAATGATCCAAGACGTAAGTGTCTAGTAGATGCGAATGCCTAATATAAATGAACTTATTATCATAAGAAGCCTTCAAATGATGAAGATCACAAGTGCTCTAATCTTGTTGTGATAGATCTTCATATGTGTGTGCTTGCGGTGGATGAGGATGGCAAGATCTATAAGCTTGTTTGGATGGATGATCAAGTGAAAATACGCTTGCAACAAATGAAAGTTAGAAGTATTATAATCAAGGTTTGGTGATGATTTAAATAATTGAGAATGTGTGTTATAACATTGAAATAGCTTGGTTATGATTGTTACTCAAGTGTGTGAAAATATATAGGAGAAAAGGTAAAAACCATCAACCAAAAGTGTGAGAAATGAGTTCTACTTATAGGAAACAATTCTGCCCAAAACTGGCATTTCGACTGATACGTTGATCCGTATTTTCATATCCGTCCTTGTAAAATACGGATCCGCAGAGCGTTATAAGACACTCTTTCATCTAGTGTTTTAACAAGTGATTAACCCAAATATTTCCAAAAGATTTAGCTTCTAGAAGCATTTTTATTTCATGAAATTAGTAGGATTTTGGCCTAAAGTGCTTAGATTACTTTCTCAAAATAGATTAATTATTTTGTCTCTTATGCTTAATTATTTTTCCTGTTGTTATTAAGATAAGACTATTTATTTAAGCATGGTTTAATTAAGAAAACACTTGTTTAGACTTGTGAAGAAAATGTTTAATGCTATGTGTATGTAAGTGGGTTCTTTGATCATTCGACGAGTTTTATAAAAATGATTTCATACGTTGTATGAAATGCAAACCGATGTTTGAAAATGATTGATCGAATTTTAAAATACTTAATGACTCTAAAAAGTATTTTAAAAATTCTTAATGGTTTGTTAAATAGTTTGATCATAATGCAACATAACAAATATATACGAACATGTGTTGAAGCATGAGGGGATTGGAGATGTCGAGGTGTTGATGAATGTATGCTTTGATGATTAGCGTAAACGAGTAACTTGCGCATTTTACGCTAGGTATTACAAGTGACATGTTTGTCATCATTAAAACATAAGAGACCGTTAAGTTTAAATATCGTAATATTTGCACTAACATGATATGTTGATCGAGATTAGCCATGCCGACGCAACTTCCGTTGTAGACTCTTGTGTCTGGTCGATTGCAAGTGACGAAGTTTTCCTAGTTGGGGAGACATGTCGCTACATTGACGCCTAACTTTTACCCTCTTTAGTTCCTTCAACAACTTGGGACAAAACTCTCCCTTGAAAAGTTAACATTTTCATGTGGAGAATGTGGAAAACTAGAAGGGGGGTTGAATAGTTTTACCGATTAAAACTTGGTTTTAAACTATTTAGATTGACTTATGTCAATCCATTAAACATGTGTGTTGGATGTTGATGGACAAGCATATATAAGTATGTAATGAAAAGATAAGGAGTAAGAAACACAAAACCACAACGCGAGTATTTATAGTGGTTCGGCTACAAGGACACCTTCCTTGCACTACTCCACTCCCCGAGTCACCTACTCGAGAGTTCTTAAACACTACACGACACCAACTCCTTATGGCGGAGAAGCCTTCACAACGTTGCCTACTATTTATCCGGTACAAGGCTAGATACCGGGTCCTTCCACAAGGTAGAACCAAACCTATCACAACGTCGCCTACCCTTTATCCGGTACTAGGCTACATACCGAGTTCCATTACAATGGAGGAACTACTACCCAAACACTACAAAACACCTAACCCCAAAGGAGATCTACTCCTTTTCACAACATCAACAAGGACATCAATATCCTTTGACCCAATACTAATCTATCTTGTACATCGAATCACACCATATCGAATGTACACCTTAGGCACCTTTCACTAATGCCTTTTGACTCGATCTTCAAAGCACCTTTCACTAATGCCTTTGACTCGATCTTCAAAGCATCTTTCGCTAATGCCTTTAGCCTTGACTTCTAAGCACCCTTCACTAGTGCTTTCAATACGGACGATCGACACCCTTCACTAATGTCTTAGACTTGACTCTATTATACATCTTTCACTAATTTCTTCAACACTACACTTCTTATGAGAAAGAAAAGAGCTATCAACAAGAGAACCTCAGTAGTCTTGATGATAACGAAGCATGGCAACTCATGGACTTGAGCTTGCTCGTCTTCAAAGGATGGTGATCTCGCCTTTAAGAGGAACCTAGAGAATCACACAAAAACAAAACTACATACATAGATCACTTGTATCTGAGGTTAGAGAGTTTATAACTCAAAGAGAAAATATTTGAGAAAGGGGTGAGAAACAATGAAGAAATGGCTCACTATTTATAAAGAGAAAATAGCTACTGTTCCACTGATCCCTCACTTGAGGGATCCGTCCAGTGTAATACTGGGGATCCGTGGGACGTTCCCTTTTGCCCATGGGTTTTGGGTCATGGGTCATGGGTTATGGATCATGGATTTCAAGTAGATACAATGTATCTATAAGATGCAATGCATCTAGTCCATGGTACATGGATTAAAACTATGGGCCATGGATTAAAACCATGGGTCATGGATATTATCCATATATGACATAAGCATGTTGTCATGCAATGAGTTATGGGTCAAGCTCCATGGGTATGGGTCATGGACTTTGGGTTGTACCCAACTACATTTAATGTATTTGGTCAATGGGTCAAATACTTAAGTTTCTACCCAATTGTATTACCCATTATAATACATACTAGTTATGTATATATTTGTCCAATATGTAAACACTAGTTGTTGTACATATGTATTACTAAATCATAAAATCACTTATACTTGTTTTAGTGATTTATGTGAAAATGTAAGTGTGTTAGAAAACTATTGGCTCAAACCATTTACGTATTTTATTTGTTTCATTAAAATGATTTTACGTTTGTTATCGACAAAACATTAGAAGATCGTAAAATATAAATAAACGTTTTTACGGCTTATTTGTATTAAAAATCTCCCCCTTTTTGTTGATGACGGAACATAAAATCATTTTAAGGAAAAACTAAAATTCGTAAAAGTTTGAGTTTGTAGTTTTTACTTTCTTCTCCCCCTTTTTGTCGAAACAAAAAGAGCTTTGGAAAGAAACTAACACATTGTTTTAAGAAAAACATGTAAAAAAAATAAAGAGCAAGAGACGGGAGGAGTTCTCGTCTTTACTCCCCTTTGACGAGTCCATCCCTTTGTGAGGGCGTCAAAAAAAATTCTAAGCAAATGCATTGCAACTATGTTTGCAAATGGTTTCGTCTTAGTGACGATAATGCTCCCCCTTGATGATTGCAACTTTGCAAAGGGACGTCATGAAATGTAATCCTAATATTGCAAATGATCTTGCAATATAATGCTTTGACACAAAGCTCCCCCTAGCTTAGAGTGTCAAAGTCTTCAAGTGTAAATTGAAAATCTACAAAACGAAGGTTAGAAGACAAATATATAATGCATAATATCCTGCAAATAAGACTCAAGTTAGTAGAAAACTAGTCTTCTGTTGTACGGATCCCACGGTTCCCTCCTTGGAGGGATCCGTCTAGGCAAGTCTCAGGGATCCGTCTGTCTGTAACTAAAATATAGTAAATGTGATGTACCAAAAGGATGTTGGCATCAAAATGAGATATGTATTAGATCAATAATCATATACTCAGAATAAAATAACAAATATCATGTAATTTCATTTAATAAAAAACTAGAGATATGATATACATGACTCTAAAAACTAAGAAAATGAACGATACATGACTTTGAGTTACTAGACTATCTAAGTCACGCTTGATACTAGGACACCACTAAAATCATCTAGCTCATGTTTGTTTGGGTTTAATCTCGTTGAAACGTTCGAGGAGGTGATAAAACATGAAACGTTGATCTTCCCGTACTTCATGTATCAAACTTTCAACATGTTAACAATGATAGCAATCTTTGTCATGGCTAGGTAGTGGTGATGGAAGAAAGGAAATTGCTTGATGTGAAGGATCAAGTGAAGCGGGTCGAGGAGCCTCAAACGATGGAGGGATTGGTGGAGGCGCTTTTGAAGATGGCTCGACCAAGAATGATGGTGGTGGTAGAGAGGTGTCAACTTCCATGTGGTCAGGTGGTTGACTTTGATAATTTCTCATAATCAAAATGGGATTATTTGATGGTGACGGCGAAAAGGAAGCCGGAGCTAGTGTTGATTCAACACCTTGATTTTGTTCCATTATTCCACCTAATGAGGAGAATGTTGCCGGTGGTGGAGGATGAGATAGCCTATGAGGGAAGTCCTCTAGATTGTAGAGATGTGGTGATGAAAGTGGAGTGGTGAATGATAGGGCTCTTGGCACTAATGCTAATGGTTTAGTGGAAATAGGATTGTTTGGTTTAGGAGGTATGGTGGTGTTTGACATTGGTAGTTTTGTGGGAACTATCATTTTAGGGATTGGGTTGAATGGTTGAGTTGGTAGAGGAGAAATCCTAGCATTTGTGAATTTAACCGGAGATGATTCGGTTGAAGAAATTTTGTGTACAACACGAGCAATTTTCTTGGGTGGTCCTTTGGTGGATGAGTTACCACTTGGAGCTTTTCTCATGATGAGTTGATTCAAAGAAGTTTGTAAAGGTTTCTAAGTGCTGAAAATGAGGATGAAGATGATGACTTTAGGAGTCCTAACAATGTGGTTTATAAAGCAAGGGATTTGGCAAGTGAATTCAAGACTTAAGCCACTAAAATTCATTGGAATGTGATGATTAGTATGCACAAGAGTCAACTTCAGAGTTGTACTAATCTAGGAACTTAATTATGATGAGATGGAGTGTTCAAGTTAGCTAGATGTGCTTGAAATGATTGTTTTAGCTAGAGTTGACATGAATCTGTCATACGGATCCCACGGTTCCCTCCAATTAGGGATCCGTCTAGGCTAATCCTAGGGATCCGGCTCTCAGCAGCTAGGAAATGGTAAAAATGATGTTTCTAAGGTCTAAAGCTTATACCTTATTGAGTGTTTCAGTCCATCTAAGTGTCTTAAATGAAAGGGCACTTCAATGCTTAAGGGCAATGAGTGATGTAGCTAATGATTGCCTTTTATCGAAGAAATTGGAACTTTTATGAGTACCAATGAGTGACTAAGGATGACACTAAAGATTTAAGAGTGTCAAATGAAGCTAAATGATCCTAGATATCAGATAATAACTTAAGGTAATCTTTTAGAGGATATCCTAAAAGCTTAAGATTGAAAAGCTAGAGTTTGATCCATTTTTAACCTATTTGAGGTAAGGATGACTATAATCAATTTGCCAAAATTGAAAATTTCTAAAGCTATATGTATTAACATGTGAGGGATCATGTGTGAGTACAAGAGCGAAAGAGTAACGAGTTTTGATGAGACGATATATCCACAAGTGCTTTGAGTGTGATCTAAGTGAGTTATGTGTGAGTATGAAACTTTTTACTCAGCTTTGATAAGGACTTAATTTGTCCTACGACACTATGTCTAGCTTAGTGTGAAGTGATCTAAAGATATGTTTTAAAATAAAATGATTGTAATTGCATTTCTGTTTTCCGGATCCCACGGTTCCCTAGAAGGAGGGATCCGTCTAGCACAAACATTGGGATACGTATCTCTGCTAAACAGAACCTTTACAAAAGGTATGCAAGGGTTGCACAAGGCATCATATTTCAAAGTTAGTGTTTTCTAAGAAGCTCTAACACTAATATAGTGGAGATATCAAAAGTTAAATGTTTTATTTCATGAAAGAAATTACATTACATTGATAAAGCATGAATACTAAGGATTGACCCTATTTTGAAAGGAAACTAAATTCCTTGAGCGTTTTCGCTAGATGGATCATCAAATGGTTGATGAGTGTTCGCCGATTCAGGGATGAAGAAAGTATTCATGAGAGATGTGTTTAGAGGTTCCATCATCTTGTTCACAAGTACGTACAACGGACTTTGAAGTTGAGGATGGAAGTACATGATGTGATGATAAAGGCGTGTTAAGAACATTCCATAAGGGATTAGTTTATTCTTGGAGCCTTGAAGATTTACAATTCGTCTTGCGAAGAAGTAGGCGAGATTGTATGGTTGTTGTTTTAGCAAACAATACATTATGTGAGCACAACAAGCGGGAAGGATTTCTCGATTTCCCCTAAGACTCCAAACATTTTCACGTAGGATGAGTGCAAGAGCCTTGTACTCTTCTCGGATATCCCGTGTATAGATAATGTTTGGATCGGAGTAATGAGGTTTGCATATAATGCGAATCAAGTCTTCCGGGGAAGGTATGTGTGAACAATATGGACTATTTTCTTCACGAAAGTTGAAGAGAGAATCAAGAGACCAATCTTCAGTGAAGGCACATTGTTCATGATTTGGAATTCGGATGATGTGAGCAAATTTCCCAAGAGTTAAAACAAACTTTTGGTTCTTGATCCAAAACCAAAGAGATAGAGAACGATCCTCGTTACGAACGAGTTCAACTTGACGGAAGAATTCCAATACAAACCTCGGACATATTTTCTCGTTAATTTCGAGAAGACATTCTAGTCCTATGGTTCGAAAGGAAGTATTGACTCCTTCTTCGTATTGTTGAGGAGTGTCGACAATACGTCCTTCATGGACGTGACGGGTTTCGAGATTATTGAACCCACGGACATGATTTCCAGGTGTGTTGGGCTCAAGAGAAATGTTAGGAGTGTAGACGCAAGTGAGTGAAAAATCAAACTCATACTCGTGAGACATGACGAGACCTATGGAAGTGAAAATAAAATGATGAGACTCGTTAGAGCACAAAGGAAGATCACCTAACGTTTTTTACTAGATATTTATTAACAATGATAATTAACTCACTTAGTATTTTAACAATCTAGTGGAGTATTCCTTTTTAGGATGAAAGCGGTTTTTATATTGCATGATAAACTGTCTTCCAGACTGACGGTTCTCACGGTTCCCTTCCATGAGGGATCCGGCTAGTATAACTACAGGGATTCGTGGATCTGTAGTGACAGAAAAAGGGTTTTGATAAAAATATAGGTTTTTGCATCTTACAGTTTTACACCAAGATATGTATATTACCCAACATTTTACTTTTAGCATGCATTATCGATTTCTAATGTATCTCAAGACCAAAACTACGAAAGATATAAAGTAAAAAATAAACACATTATGAAAAATAAACTAGATAAACTAAAACATTAGTAATATTTCATTTCAATGCTAAGAACGATACAAAGGATTGGGTATATAACACCAATGTAGATTAACAACACAAAGTACATGTCTCCATAAGGAAACTTAATCATGGGGAACACGAGAGCGATGAGTGTTAAGACGATGAGTACGAAGGCGATGTAAACCATGTTGATGAAGATCCTTCTTGGTTTAGGTTTGAAATGAGATGAGATGAGAAGGAAGATGGAGTTTGAATGAGAGGTAAATTTTTGAAAGTGGAAGATTTGAAAAATGAGGATTTGGTGGAATAAACAATCGGAAGGGATGTTTATGGGGAAGGAGGAATTTTTGAGATTTGTGTTTTGTTTTATTATTAGAAAGATATGATTTTTGGATTAAATGAAATAAGACACAAATTTTATACACCTCGACTTAAGACGAAAGAGCAACACGTATGCGAAAAAAGTTTCCTAACGAAGCTACGTGTAATATATGAATAAGCACAAAAGATAATCATATAAATTCCTATGTAAGCATACTTATCTATTAAGCTAATGTTATTTAGAGATAAGTTGAAAATCATACCTCTAATGCACTTAGAAATGTCTTTACAAATGACACAACAAATGTCAGAAGACAATTCCGGTTCCTTAATGATTAAGATACCTTCTTAGGGAAGGTATTCTTGTTACCAAGCAATTCCTATGGCTTGATAAATATAGGCTTTGACTGAAAAATGACAAGGAAGGTTAGTGCAATTTTAGTAAGAAAAAAAATAAGAAAAACAAAAAATATTGTCATCTAATCAACATCCAAACATGGTGTTTGTTTTTGTAAAAGACCTTCTTTGTAGTTTTCAATTAAACACGGATCGTATCAAGATTCATAAAGTACAATATACTTTAAGAAACTTGGTAACGAAGCTCTGATACCAATTGTGAAAAACTATAAGGGGGTTGAATAGTTTTACCGATTAAAACTTGGTTTTAAACTATTTAGATTGACTTATGTCAATCCATTAAACATGTGTGTTGGATGTTAATGGACAAGCATATATAAGTATGTAATGAAAAGATAAGGAGTAAGAAGCACAAAACCACAACGCGAGTATTTATAGTGGTTCGGCTACAAGGACACCTTCCTTGCCCTACTCCACTCCCCGAGTCACCTACTCGAGAGTTCGTAAACACTACATGACACCAACTCCTTATGGCGGAGAAGCCTTCATAACGTTGCCTACTCTTTATCCGGTACAAGGCTAGATACCGGGTCCTTCCACAAGGTAGAACCAAACCTATCACAACGTCGCCTACCCTTTATCCGGTACTAGGCTAAATACCGAGTTCCATTACATTGGAGGAACTACTACCCAAACACTACAAAACACCTAACCCCAAAGGAGATATACTCCTTTTCACAACATCAACAAGGACATCAATATCCTTTGACCCAATACTAATCTATCTTGTACATCGAATCACACCATATCGAATGTACACCTTAGGCACCTTTCACTAATGCCTTTTGACTCAATCTTCAAAGCACCTTTCACTAATGCCTTTGACTCGATCTTCAAGGCATCTTTCACTAATGCCTTTAGCCTTGACTTCTAAGCACCCTTCACTATTGCTTTCAATATGGACGATCGACACCCTTCACTAATGTCTTCGTCTTGACTCTATTAGACATCTTTCACTAATATCTTCAACACTACACTTCTTATGAGAAAGAAAAGAGCTATCAACAAGAGAAACTCAGTAGTCTTGATGATAACGAAGCATGGCAACTCATGGACTTGGGCTTGCTCGTCTTCAAAGGATGGTGATCTAGCCTTTAAGAGGAACCTAGAGAATCACACAAAAACAAAACTACATACATAGATCACTTGGATCTGAGGTTAGAGAGTTTATAACTCAAAGAGAAAATATGTGAGAAAGGGGTGAGAAACAATGAAGAAATGGCTCACTATTTATAGAGAGAAAATAGCTACTGCTCCACGGATACCACGGATCCCTCACTTGAGGGATCTGTCCAGTGTAATACTGGGGATCCGTGGGACGCTCCCTTTTGCCCATGGGTTTTAGGTCATGGGTCATGGGTTATGGATCATGGATATCAAGTAGATACAATGTATTTATAAGATGCAATGCCTCTAGTCCATGGTACATGGATTAAAACTATGGGCCATGGATTAAAACCATGGGTCATGGATATTATCCATATATGACATAAGCATGATGTCATGCAATGGGTTGTGGGTCAAGCTCCATGGGTATGGGTCATGGACTTTGGGTTGTACCCAACTACATTCAATGTATTTGGTTAATGGGTCAAATACTTAAGTTTCTACCCAATTGTATTACCCATTATAAAACATACTAGTTATGTATATATTTGTCCAATATGTAAACACTAGTTGTTGTACATATGTATTACTAAATCATAAAATCACTTATACTTGTTTTAGTGTTTTATGTGAAAACGTAAGTGTGTTAGAAAACTATTGGCTCAAACCATTTACGTATTTTATTTGTTTCGTTAAAATGATTTTGCGTTTGTTATCTACAAAACATTAGAAGATGGTAAAATATAAATAAACGTTTTTACGGCTTATTTGTATTAACAGAGAATGAACTTTGACCCGTTACTTCATCGCTTGAACCTCTCGTCTCGTAGTATTGAAATCCCGATGATCTCTTACCTTTCTTGCAATGGTAATGTGGAATCTAATCTTCACATCTTCTTTGAGTGTGATATTGCTATTGATATTTGGAGACTCGTCCAAGTTTGGTTTGACAACTCCTTCCCTTTCTTCACGTCTAATGAGCATTGAAATGATTTGTTGAGCTCGTTACATGTTTCTAAAATAAAGATTCAACGTTTGTACATCATTATCGCGTCTTCTTTGTAGCGGATTTGGCGGTTCCGTAATAGCGTCACTTTTAACTCTCATCCTATGAAGAAAAGTGACATCTTTGATAATATTCGTATGTATTCATTTTCTTGCCTTAAATTTAGGGGTCATAAGATTTGTACTTGGACCGATTGGCTAAAATCTACTATGTAATTAGCTAGCTCCTTGCTAGTTTTGTTTTCTTAATTTATATCCGTTCAAAAAGAGAAAAAATATATATATATAGTATGTAAAGGGAGGTTCAAAAGCAGAGAGTTGTATTGTCAGCTTCACATACGATCTTCACTTTTGTTGTCATTAGAAGAAAATAGCTAGCATATAACAAAATAGTTAAAAAAAAACAATTGAGTGTGTTTGGGTGAGTTAAAGTTATAAAGTTTGAGTTTTATATAATAGATTAGTTTATAAATTTAGTTTTGTTGAAAGAATTGTATAGGAGTCATCCTCGGAGGGACTTCCCGAATGAACGTAGCGAGGAATTCTACCATACTCCGTGTAGCTATTGTTGTTGATCCTGTAAAGGTTGGTGAGAAGTTTCTTTTATTTCTCCTAGAAGACCCATTGAGTTCAGTACAACAACAACTCACTAGTCGAGAAAGACGCAGCTAGTTTTGGTATCAAGGTATCATTCCTTTGTTGAAGAAGGAATAGCCAACTCCAGGTAAATGTTTTTCCCAACTCACTCAAAGGCAATGACTAGTAGATTTAGAGGTACATGTAAAGCGAACAAATTTTCCCAAGGTCATGATTGTTGACTAAACAACCCTTTCTTTGATTCCCCTTGTCGACTCTGAACTAACTCATGGTTGAATGTGAATTATGAATATATTGTGAATTTTAACATATTTTTGCGAAAACATTCGGAGAAAAAAAACTTTACAAAATAGAGAAAAATTTATATAAACTTGAAGCGCATAAAAAAATTTGTTTATTGGTATAATCTGTTTGATGGGAAACTTACAATTTTACACACACACACACACACACACACACACACACACACACATATATATATATATATATATATATATATAGAATCTGGATCGATTGAGAAGGTTTTTATTTTGAGAAGATTGAGAAGGTTTTCAAAAACGATAGATTTTTAACTTTGATTCACGTTTTTCAAGCGTAAAACTCATTTTAATGTGATTAAAACTTAAAATGTGTAAAAAAAATTGAATCAATGTTAAAAATCTCTCGATTTTGCGATATATGTAGAATACTGAATCTTCTGTACAAATTTAATGAATCGTCATCATAACTCGATTTTAACAATGATTTGTGAATAAAATTTGTGATTTATAGATTCGATTCACCATAAAATGATGTTTACTTGTGAATCAAATCAAAAACATGAATCAATTTGCTCAAACGAAGATTTCTCAATCTTCTCAAAATAAAAACCTTCTCAATGGAACCGGAGCCTATATATATATATGAGATTAAAAGACGTTGGTGGTGTAATTGTATGAAAGAGAGTGTCAGATTTTGAATAGCAATTTCGTCAATTCACTTACTTGAGTCACAAAGTTAGTAATATGCGACAAAGTTGAACCAAGTTCTATCTGCAAACTTTTGTGGATGACTTTTTTCTAATGAATTTATCATGATCTTTTATCAGAACTTGCCTCGGTATACATGGATACCGGTATATTACAAATGATCATTCTATGATATGTGTAAGCGTTTCACTTTTTCAATATATCAGGTGTGTTCAGCAACATCAAGAGTTGTATCTTATGTCATGTAAGATGGAGTCAACATTTTATTTTTCGACATGTTTGACAAAATATTTAGAATTGTTAGTTATAAATATAGAATGGCATTTAAATAAATAAATAGATATTATCTTCAGAGTATTATTGCACTTTAACTTATTAACAGCTCAAGACTTTTCTAAACGCTCTTTCAGCTTATGTAACGATGTATTTAAATAAAATATGTAACGGTGGATGCAAACCCAATAGATTAGTCAGTCAAAAGTTTAAAATTGAAAAAAAAAAAACTTCTATCCTCTCATGAATCCCCTACATCCTCTGACCCCGTTTTTGGTAAAAACATTCTCAATACATAGAACTCAACTGGGCTCGATGTATTGCCACATCAGTGCTACATCAATATTAATCTTTTATACACAAATCTCACACAATGCATTGAACATTATAAACTTGTTTACAACGTTTTATTTTTAGAGCAGATTTACAACAATGGATGCCCTAAATCAATTACAAAGTACACTCAGCATTACGAACTATTACGAGGTAATGAAAATTTATTTGCAACTTTACTTCTTTCCTCATTCCATACACTTGAGAAAAAATTTCATTCTTTACCAACTTATTTTTCCCATTGATTGATCTTCTTCACATGATTTATTTTTGTTATCCATAATTTAACGATCTTCCTAAAATAAATTGAGTTTTAGTTAAAAAGATAATTACTTGTAAGTTATGCATCGTGAATTTAATAGTGACATC
The DNA here is from genome assembly GCA_910596185.1 of Chrysanthemum makinoi. Taxonomy (NCBI): domain Eukaryota; kingdom Viridiplantae; phylum Streptophyta; class Magnoliopsida; order Asterales; family Asteraceae; genus Chrysanthemum; species Chrysanthemum makinoi. Next base: position 286,758,263 of record OU343220.1, on the reverse strand, counting down.
TCTGCAAATTCTGCAAGTAAAGTCAGTGATCTTTTTTGTTTTGTTTTGTTTTTTTTTTTTTTTTTTGTGTTTTGCGAAATCTACTAATACATTTTGATGTTTATTTGAGATAAGAGAAATTTTGGCATTCAGAAGAAAGAGGTTATAGATTGAGCAATAAGTCACAAATCTTTGGTCATATTAATGCAAATTTCCCTTTTAATAGTACTTTTAAAACATTAAAGAAAATTATGTGTACAAAAATATATATATGTGTATCATATTTATATTTTCCTCACAAGTCAATGTTGGAAAAATGTTGTGCAAAATGATTTTAGCAATTTTTTGACATTATTTAATATATGTAGATGTTATATATATATATATATATATATATATATATATATATATATATATATATATATTTGTAGCTTTGCGTTCTTCTTGACGAGAGCTTCGCAACGAGCTAAAATGTGTCAAAAATGGAGTTGAAATGAATGAGATACCGTGTCTTAAAGTGAGGCACTTGAAACACAAAAATGGGTTTTGGGAGAGTATCCCACATCGCCCAAAGAAGGAAATGAAAGCATGTTTATAAGGAAATCTTGGTATTCGCTATCAAAATCTTTTAGTTGGTTTTACTCCAACACCTACGTGCGCGCGCAGAGGGGTGCAGACTTCAGGATTTATGAGTCTGACGTCGAAGCTTCTGAACTCATGCGAGCCCGCGCTACCTGCGGACACGAATGCAGCTCCAAAACCTCGCATACGTGCGTATCTTTTTTCTGCAAATTCAAGATTCATTTTTCTAAATCTGTAAATCTATTTTTGGAATAGATATGAAAATTATTGACAAAGTTTACAGAATGTTGCTGTGTAAATAATATATATGCAAATCGTCTTATTGTTTTAACAGATTTGCATATCTGTTTATTTCCAGGAAAATATTTTATCTTGGTGACCAAGATAGGTTTAGCCTATAAAATAAACGGTTCCTCATTCAGTTTTCTACACAGAAAAACACTGCTACAATACAGACGAATTCCAGCAATCTCTTCGATCAGAAACGTGTACACCATTTCCCACAATCTTAAAACATATTCGGTTTAACCGAATTTAAAACACTTTGTTAAAATCGGATTAATTATTAACAGATTTTTATAAATTGTTTTATGTCGAAACCTAGTTGAGTTTCTTTGGAAATCAATTTCAATTAAACAGATTTAAAAATAAAGATTTGGATTACAGATCTATAACGTTTTTTTAAGCAGTTGTTCTTATCAGTTTATATCGAAACCAAGATTGTGTTTCTAGTAAACTGATTTACTCGATCCATCGAAGCCAAAATGAGTTCGAAGCTTCTAAACTCATGCGAGCACGCGCGACTTGCGGACACGAATGCAGCTCCAAAACCTCGCATACGTGCATATCTTTTTTCTGCAAATTCGAGATTCATTTTTCTAAATTCTGTAAATCTATTTTTGGAATAGATATGAAACTGATTGACAAAGTTTACAGCATGTTGTTGTGTAAATAATATATATGCAAATCGTGTTATTGTTTTAACAGATTTGCATATCTGTTTATTTTCAGGCAAATATTTTATCTTGGTGACCAAGATAGGTTTATCCTATAAAATAAACGGTTCGTCATTCAGTTTCCTACACAGAAAAACATTGCTCCATTACAGACGAATTCCAGCAATCTCTTCGATCAGAAACCTACAAGTTTTTCGCGATCTTTCAGGAAAGTTGTCAGGTCCGGCTATACAACAACTTTGGACGTTGTACCCTGGGAAACAGACGGCGAATCTGTTTTAAGGGAATCGTGTTAAACACGAGCCTCATTCCACAACCTTTACTGCTTTCATTCAATTATCGATATAGAGTTTGTCTTCTGCTTCTACCCCTTTCTGTCTGTATTTAGTTTTTTGTTATTTACATTCTGTTATTTATTTATTGTAATCTTATTTATTATTAAAAAGTGTACACCGTTTCCCACAGTTTTAAAACATATTTGGTTTAACCGAATTTAAAACACTTTGTTAAAATCGGATTAATTATTAACAGATTTTTATAAATTATTTTCTGTCGAAACCTATGAGTTTCTATGGAAATCAACTTCAATTAAACAAATTTAAAAATACATATTTGGATTACAGATCTATAACGTTTTTTAAGCAGTTGTTCTTATCAGTTTATATCGAAACCAAGATTGTGTTTCTAGTAAACTGATTTACTCGATCCATCGAAACCAAGATAGAGTTTTGTTGAATCAGATCCGGTACAAGTAGATACCGATTTACAACAATTTGTTTAATTGTTTGTGTTTGAATTTTCAGGATGACAAACACCACTACCCCTCATGTGACTACTCATGTGAACGTAACTGGTGCGCCACTTGCTAAAACGGTTGCTAATCATGCTGAGAAACCAGAGAAATTCAATGGGCAGAATTTTAAGAGGTGGCAACAGAAGATGTTCTTCTATCTCACTACTTTGAACCTTGCGCGGTTATTAAAAGAGAACCCACCTAACGTGGAACCTCCTGCAGAAGGTCAATCCTCTAATCAACAGGTTGTTCAAGCCTTGGAAGCATGGAAACATTTAGACCTTTTGTGTCACAAGTATGTTCTGAATGGTTGGGTGGACTCTTTGTACAACGTGTACTGCAAGACCAAGACTGCCAAAGAATTATGGGAGTCATTGGAACGCAAGTACAAAACTGAGGATGTTGGTACAAAGATGTTCGTGGGAGTTTGTTTTTTGGATTACAAGATGGTTGATTCAAAGAATGTGACAAGTCAGGTTCAAGATCTGCAGGTGTTGCTACACGACATTCATGCTGAGGGAATGACCTTGAGTGAAACTTTTCAAGTTGCTGCTATTATTGAAAAGTTACTTCCTAGCTGGGTAGAATTCAAGAACTACCTGAAGCATAAGCGAAAGGAGATGAGTGTTGAATACTTGGTTGTTCGTCTTCGTATTGATGAGGACAACAAGCGGCTCGAAAAACACTTATACGTCTGATTCTGCCAAGGCAAATATGGTTGAGCATGCTTCGTCATCTTCAAAGTCCAATGTCAAAGGTAAAGGCAAAGGAAAAGGAAAGAATGACAAGAAGATCAAAGGGAAGTCTGAGTATCTTGCTCCTAAAGCTGAAATTGTGAAACAGAAGTTCCAAGGGGTGTGTTTCAACCGTGACCAACCGGGTCACCGTGCTGCTAATTGCAAGATGCCGAAGCGGGTGACTCCACGCCCGGCTAATATGGTAAATGAAGATGTGGACATGATTGCTATGGTTTCTGACGTCATTGCCATGATCTCTCGAGTTAACCGGTAGGTTCCAACAACAGGGAATGGTGGGTTGATACTGGGGCTACCCGTCATGTGTGTCGATAAGAGTATGTTTCACTCTTTCAGAGCGGTTGATAGTGGAGAGAAGCTGTACATGGGCAACTCTGCAACTAGCCGATATCATAGCGAAGGAGATGTAATCATGAAGATGACATCCGAGAAAGAGCTCAAGTTGACTAATGTCTTGTATGTTCTAGAGATTCGCAAGAATCTTGTGTCTTGTTGGTTGTTGAACATGTTTGGTTTTCGTCTTGTTTTTTAGTCTGATAAGTTTGTTTTGTCTAAGAATCAAATGTATGTTGGTAGGGGATATGTCCTGAATGGTATGTTTAAACTCAATGTAATGGTTGTTAAGAATGATATCAATAAAATGAATTCTTCTGCTTACTTGATTGAGTCTTCTAATATGTGGCATGGCTGTATTGGACATGTAAATTTTAATTCAATGATTCGTTTGATTAAATTTAATTGCATACCTAATTTCCATATTGACTCAAAATATAAATGTGAAACTTGTGTTGAAGCCAAACTTACAAGATCATCTTTCAAATCGGTTGAACGAAAAACCGAACCACTTGATATGATACACACTGACATATGTGATTTGAAATCACTACCCACAAAAGGTGGAAATAAGTACTTTATCACGTTTATTGATGATTGTACAAAATATTGCTATGTCTACTTATTGAAAAGTAAAGATGAAGCTATAGAAAAGTTTGTTCTATACAAAAACGAAGTTGAGAATCAACTTAGTAAGAAAATCAAGGTGGTACAAAGTGATAGAGGAGGTGAATATGTGTCTCAATTCGCTGATCTATGTGCAAAACATGGAATTAGACACGAGTTCACTGCTCCCTATTTACCTCAGCAGAACGGTATTGCCGAAAGGAAGAACCGTACCTTGAAAGAAATGGTTAATGCCATGTTGATAAGTTCTGGTCTAAGCCAGGACATGTGGGGGGAAGCCATTCTAACGGCTACTTATCTTTTAAATAAGATACCTCGTAAGGAAAAAGAAGAGACCCCTTATGAATTATGGATGGGAAGAAAACCAATATATCAGTACTTACAAGTGTAGGGGTGTCTAGCAAAGGTAGCTATACCGACACCCAAGGCCCAAAGGATTGGACCTAAATCTGTGGATTGTATATTCATTGGATAAGCTAAGAATAGCAGTGCTTATCGTTTCATTGTACATGATTCGAAAAATCCGGATATACAAAAGGGTGCAATAATGGAATCAAGGAATGCTTCATTCTTTGAAACTATATTTCCTTGTTTAACGAAGGAAACTGGAAATTCATCTAGAATAGATGAAGAAGTTGTCCAAGATAAGAGACAACGAGCTGATAATGATCTCCAAGATGAGAGACAAGATCAGACTGAGGAAGAAGAGGTTGAACCTAGAAGAAGCAAAAGGGCAAGAACCGAGAAATCGTTTGGACCCGATTTTGTTTCTTTTATGGTTGAAAATGAACCTACTTCATACCGAGAAGCCGTAACTTCCTCGGAAGGGCCTCAATGGAAAGAAGCCATTAAAAGTGAAATAGATTCTATTTTACAAAATCATACTTGGGAGCTCGTGGATTTACCTCCTGGTTGTAAACCACTAGGCTATAAATGGATCTTCAAGAAGAAGATGAAAGCCGATGGCACCATTGACAAGTACAAAGCAAGATTAGTAATCAAAGGATTTAGACAACGAGAAGGTCTTGATTACTTTGATACGTATTCACCTGTTACGGGAAATAACCTCGATTAGGATGATACTTGCTATTGCCGCTTTAAGAAATTTGGAAGTTCACCAAATAGATGTGAAAACGGCATTTCTAAACGGAGATTTAAAAGAAGAAATCTACATGAACCAACCTGAGGGTTTCATGGCTCCTGGACAAGAGAACAAAGTTTGTAGGCTTGTTAAGTCATTATATGGCTTAAAGCAAGCTCCCAAACAATGGCATCAAAAATTTGACCACGCCATGCTAGAGAGTGGATTCAAAATTAATGAATGCGAAAAGTGTGCTTATGTCAAAGATACAAATAGTGGATATGTAATCTTGTGTTTATATGTTGATGATATGCTTATCGTTTGCAGTAACGACAAGATGATCAAATCTACTAAAGACATGTTGAAATCAAAGTTTGACATGAAGGATATGGGTTTGGCTGATGTGATCCTTGGAATAAAGATCATACGAACTCAAAATGGACCTGTGTAAAGTCAAGCACATTATGTGGACAAAATTCTTAATACTTACAATGCGGGGGATTCCGGCCTAGCTAGAACTCCAATTGACACCAGTAAGCATCTATCTAAAAATAGAGGCATATGTGTTGCCCAATTAGAGTATTCAAGAATTATTGGCATGTTAATGTACTTAATGACAGGTACCCGCCCGGACTTAGCATATGCTGTTAGCAGGCTAAGTAGGTATACTAGTAATCCAAGCTATGCACATTGGGCAGCTATGACTAGGGTACTTCAGTATTTGAGATACAGTCGCGATTATGGGTTGCATTATGATAGATATCCAGCTGTTATAGAAGGATACAATGATGCAAATTGGATATCTGACATAAAGGATTCTAGATCGACTAGTGGATATGTGTTTACACTAGGAGGGGTGGCTATATCTTGGAAGTCTTCCAAGCAAACTGTTATAGCTAAGTCCACGATGGAATCAGAATTTATCGCGTTAGATAAATGCGGACAAGAGGCGGAATGGCTACGTCAATTTGTAGAGGACATACCAAGGTGGCCTAAACCAGTAACGACCATTATTATACATTGTGATAGTCAATCGGCAATTGGCAGAGCTCATAGCATACTGTATAATGGAAAGTCCAGACATATCCGTCGTCGACATAATTCGATACGACAACTACTCTCAACAGGAGTTATCTCAATTGACTATGTGAAGTCAAAGGATAACATCGCGGATCCGCTTACAAAAGGCTTAAGCAGAGAGTTAGTTAGTAAGTCGTCTAAAGGAATGAGACTAAAGCCCTTGAAGAAATGAGTTTCTATGAAGGAAAACCTAACCCAGTTGACTAGAGATCCCAAGATCTGGGTTCAATAGGACAACCTAATCATAGAAATGTGGGGGAAGTCACGTCAATGTGGGGGAGTTACTAAATGTTGTAACTTCCTAGTCCATTCCTATAACAATTGTGACTTGTTGAGAGGTTAAACATATGGCTTTAATGATTCAGGATGAAATCGCAAAGCATAATGGTTCAAGATGAAATCACAAAACATATGTTTTTAATGATTCAAGATGAAATCACCTATGTGAGAGAGAAGTGGGGTCGCTTTGATGGGAATTGTGGGGGGCGCATTTCCTCGAGCTCTTGCAGAACCAGGCTAGTGTTCATGACCATAACGAACACGACTATGAGGACTTGACAATGTCAGGGAGAGTCTTGTGTGAAGTGTAATGTCGTCTACGTAAACAGAGGCTGAGTTCAAGGACATCGCGTCTACTCAGATCTAGGAGACTAAGTGCATCTCACAAGGGAAGGTTAAAAGGGTTGCACCTACCTATCATATGCAATACTTAACAGCAGAAATTTCGCCGAAACTTTCGTGTGTTTTCGACCGATCTCCATTCATGTGGGGGATTGTTGAAAAAATGTTTTGCAAAATGATTTTTGCAATTTTTTGACACTATTTAATATATGTAGATCTTATATATATTTATATTTCTTGGTAGCTTTGCGTTCTCCTTGACGAGAGCTTTCGCACCGAGCTAAAATGTGTCAAAAATGGAGTTGAAATGAATGACATATCGTGTCTTAAAGTGCGGCACTTGAAACACAAAAATGGGTTTTGGGAGAGTATCCCACATCGCCCAAAGAAGGAAATGAAAGCATGTTTATAAGGAAATCGTGGTATTGGCTAACAAAATCTTTTAGTTGGTTTTACTCCAACACCTACGTGCGCGCGCGCAGGCGGTGCAGATTTCAGGATTTCTGAGCCAAAATGAGTTCAAGCTTCGAACTCATGCGAGCCCGCTGACATGCGGACCTAATGCAGCCGAAACCTCGCGATACGTCGTATCTTTTGCTGCAAATTCGAGATTCATTTTCCTAAATTCTGTAAATCTATTTTTGGAATAGATATGAAACTTATTGACAAAGTTTACAGAATGTTGTTGTGTAAATAATATATATGCAAATCGTGTTATTGTTTTAACAGATTTGCATATCTATTTATTTTCAAGCAAATATTTTATCTTGGTGACCAAGATAGGTTTAGCCTATAAAATAAACGGTTCCACATTTAGTTTTCTACACAGAAAAACACTGCTCCAATACAGACGAATTCCAGCAATCTCTTCAATCAGAAACGCACAAGTTTTCCGCGATCTTTCAGGCAAGTTGTCAGGTCCGGCTGTACAACAGCTTTGGACGTTGTACCATGGGAAACAGACGGCGAATCTGTTTTAAGGGAATCGTGTTAAACACGAGCCTCGTTCCACAACCTTTACTGCTTTCATTTAATTATCGATATAGAGTCTGTCTTCTGCTTCTACCCCTTTCTGTCTGTATTTAGTTTTCTGTTATTTACATTCTGCTATTTATTTATTGTAATCTGATTTGTTATTAAAAAGTGTACACCATTTCCGACAGTCAATATATCGTTATTTAATATCAGCTATATATATGCTATTAAATCTCCACAGAACCTAACATATGTCCTACAATACTAATTATTTGTAGTTTCTTCCGATGTTTTAAAAACCGGTTTTTTTAAGTGACCCGACCGAGCTACCGGGTCAAGGTTTAACCGGCGGTTCAACCGAGTTTTTCGCTCAAAATCGCCTTCCGGTCACCCGACCGGTTCACGGTTCAACCGTCCGGGTCAACCCCTGGGTTTTCAAACACTGGTTTCTTCATTGAATTTTTCACTTGATCACGATTAAAATAAGGAAAAAGGTAATAATAAAAGCCACAGTTCTATAAATCCCTCAAACGTGGATTTCCAAAGCATGTATGGACGTTGAAAAATCATGTGAACTTGTTAATTGTAAATACGTAACTAGCTACCAAAATATATTCAAAAAGAAAAAGGTAACAAAATAGCCATCAGTCGATCGACAAAAATAAAAACGTGCGTTTCTCTGTCACTTTCAAAGTTCAAACAAAACAAAACACACAGACGAAACGCCACATTTTATATTACTAGGCGAGTACCCGTGCCTAGCGACATCGGTTTCTAGCGGCTGACAATTAACGATATGCGATATTGTGGTAAGTGTTTCGTATAACGTTCAAAATAAAACGTGAAATGATCAAAATGTAATCTACGAACCAAGTCTACCCATATCCGATCCATTTGAGTCGTTGTAGCTCCGACAAGTTGTTCGACATGAACATGAACATCAATTGGAGAGTTTGTGTTTGTTTCCAAATTTGTCTATAAAACAATAACATGATTAAACAACACGAAAAGTAAAGAAATCGTAAAGTAAAAATTACCCAAATAGCATTAAAACAACATAATTACCGTGCCATTTGTTTCACTTTTGCATGCATGTTGACATCTTGATTGTGAGGAACATGTGCTTCATGGTTTGACATTGCAGTCTAGTGCTAAAATTTTGAACATGAAGTATATTATAATGTGTTTGTGTAGAGGTGGCAAAATGTGCCCAAAAGTAAAAAGATGGACTAAATGGGCACATTTTTAAAAGATTTGGGTACATTTAGCCCCCTTCTTTTTTTGAAATGGGCACATATAGCCCATTGAAAACTTAAATGGGCACAAACGGGCACTTTCTTTTTCTCAATTGTTGAACATTAACGATCGTTTTAAAGATTTTTTTTATATAATATATTTAAGTTTTTTAATATAAATAAGATATTACGTTTAAGAAATTTATTTCGTTGTTTTAGGTTTTTTATTAAGCGATTTGTATAACATGTGCCCGTTTAGCCTGTGCCCATTTAGCCCGTGCCCGTTTAAGCCAGGGCCCGTTTTAGCCCGTGCCCGTTTTAGCCCGTGTCCGTGCCCGTCCGGCCCGCCCGTTTTGACACCTCTATGTTTGTGCTATATTTATAGAGGTCATGTTGCCCCATTTAATATGAAAATCTCGTTTGACTTTTTTTTGCTATAAAACATCTTGAGTACAAACACCTTGTGTACTATCGTTTGACACCTTGACTTTTTTTATAATATCGTTGACACATTGCCTTTTTTTTTATAATATCATTTTTTTAAATATCGAACACTGTTACCAATCATGTTATCTTCCATTTTTTTTGTCCTTCTTGATTACCAATCATGTATTATTTGTCCACTGTCATCACTTTTTTGACTTTGATAGTTCAAACTGTTAACAGAATAATTGTGATAAGTCCAAAAGTCCAAATTTTCTGATTTGTATAAATCAATTTAGATCTTGTGTATCTCGTAATTTATGGGATCTTGTGATAAGTCCAAAAGTTCAAACTGTTAGGAATTTTTGATATCATTAAATTTATTGTCAATAAAAATAATACAGTACATTAGAATACATGATTTACCGAAAGTTATATTTCATGAACCTCCCGCCGCAATGCACGAGTAGTCTCCTGGTAATGCATATTGCATGGCTGAGTTCGGCTTGCTAGGATTCTAAATCACCCGAGCTTCGTTTAGCATTGTCAATAACCAATCTGACTTAAAATAATGATGCATCTTATTCTTGTAGTAAAAGTGCATGTTCTAACAACCAAAATGAAAATTATGTTGTGTCACTTAAAATTAGCTTCATTTAAACCATAAATTTACTACAATATATATGTTTCACTTTTGAGTACTAATCTTATTTTTTTATAGATTTTTTGAAAACAAACTCACAAATACAGATATTATATTATACAATATAAGTGATACTGTTTGTATCATAAGTTGGACAACTTTACTTTCTCTTTTACATTTGGAGAAGTTGTTGATAATTGTCATTGTGTATTTCCCAAGATTGATTAATACAATACCAAATATCATGCCCTTTTGTTAAAAAATAAGTCAAACAATAGCTGGCTACATTTGTTTTTTTTGACATTTTGTGTTTACTTTTTTTTTAACAATAGCTAGTTGGCATATGCATTCTCGAGAGCCAAGATTTATTTTCTTTAAATTCATATCGAGAAGTAAAACTAAAATTTTTGAATATAAAGATCGGGTACATAGAAATATCTCAAATGACAAAATATACAATCTCTAATAAAAATGTAATTCCAAAAAACTGATAATGAGGCCATTCAAACATTCATCTAAACACATATAAAACTTGTTCAACAAATTAATATTTGAGAAATTCAAAAATTTTCAAATTTTTAAATGATTCCAAAAAAAACTTTTAAATCAAAAGTTGAACTTACAAAAATTTTCAGTTTTTAAGTTTCAGATTTCAAAAAAATTCGAACTCAAAATATTTTAAATTGCGAAAACTGTGAACTACTTTATTAATTCGAAAAAAAAAATCTAAATACAACTTTTATAATTTCTCAAAATAAAAATTTCAAACAAATTATCCAAATAAAAATAAAACAGAAATTTATGCAACATTGCTTAAGATACAACAAAAAATGTTCCAACAAATTTTACACTATATACAAGTTATATTAACTAAAAAATTGCTAAAAATGGAATACTAATTCAGCGGCCACAGAGAGTCGGATTCGGCGACGGTGCCCGGCGGCGATAGAGAGTGCAGATTCCGGCGACACATGAGTTGAACTCTGGCTGCCACTTCATAAACCCTAAAAATTGTTTAAAATGGATTACTAATTCAGATCTATAAAATGTAAAGTTATAAAAAATAGAATCCCTTTAAAACTTTAAACATATAGATCTAAAAATAAAATCCCTTAAAAATAAAAATATTGTCATAAATTTTATACAAACTCGAATCTGTAAAATATGGTCTTATAGAAACTCATATTTGAAAGAAAATATTGATATAAATTTATAAAAGAAACATGAAATCTTGAAATAGATATAAATCTAACAACAATAAAAATTACATACATAAAAAACACCACAACATGTTTTTCCGGCAACACCAACAGGCGGCAACCTTTTCCGCAGGTTGTTGTAGCAATAGTTTCCGGCGGCGACATAACGTGTGGCAGGCGTGTAAAAAAAAGTAACAAAAATTTATTAAAACTTAGATCTACGAATAACATCTACAAATCTTTAAAAGAAACCTTCAAAACTTGATTAAAATACAAAAATCTACAAAAAACCTGGAAAAAAATACCTCAAACTTTGTGGTTCGTTTCGTGATGGTGGGGTTCGATGGGTTGTGGGTTGTTGGATGTTTCATTGAGGTGGCTATGGACAAACGAAACCACCACCAACAACAACAAAAAACCCGGACCGGACTACCTGAAACCACCTAAACCATCGAAAGATGGTGGCAATTTCGGCAATCGGTGGTTGTGATGTGGTTAATGATGGCGGCGGTTGTTTGTTTATAGAGAGAGAGAGATGTGTCTGTTTTAGGTTAGATAAAATGAGAGAAGAGAAAAGTAAGAATGAAATATGTGGTGTGAGTGTGAAAATCCATTTATATACGAATGATAGTCAATTTTAAGTTTTTACCATTGACCAATTATAAGTTTTTCACTTTTTTTTCTTTATAAAACGTGTAGTATCTTTGCTTTTAAGTGCCAATATACTCACATTACAAAGAGTACAGCTTGATCCACCTTTCCATGCAAGACTTCCACCTTTCCATACAACTGTGTAATACCAGCTAAAATCTTAAAAAAAGAAATACAGCTGTGTGATTAGAGATTTCCGAATTCAAGAGTTGCCAAAAATATACTACGTATTACAGTGATTGACCATTTCAATATTCAAGTTTCAATTTCAATTTTCAACTTTCAAGTTTTCACATTTCCTCTTGAGTGTTTTTCCATTTTAGATAGTAGAGATTATTTGTTATTACTGTATAAAAGTTGAAAATGAATAGAACTATGAAAACTTCCAGATTTTGGTGCATAATTACCACAATAATTAAGCATGGCCCATTCACACAATTAAGAATGATCCGGATAAGATAATATTGCTATAATGATAATGCTATAAAAAGTTAATAGCTAAATGTATAAGTACGTTAATGCTTTGAAATATTATACTACTATATTAACTAAAAGGCAAGACATAAGGTCTTCACTTGACACGTGTCTCAGCATTAATTGCCAACTTTCGCAAGTTGGCAAAAATAGTCCCTGAGATATAAGTGTCGTTGCAAAGTAAGTCCAAGTTGGCAAAAATAGTCCTTAAGGTTTAAGTGTCGCTGCAAAGTAAGTCCTTTATAGCAATTTGGCAAAAATAGTCCCTATCCAAATTCATGTCTACAAAAGCAATCCCGCTGCATCGCGCGGGTTTCATCACTCGTATTATGAACAACTGCAATATTTATACGATATTTTTCACCTACATTTATGTATCTTTTTTTTTTTTTTTTTTTTTTTTTGACAGATAAGAAATTTAAAGGGCTAATAATAAAAAAAAGTATTATACTTGCCACCCTTTCTTCTTCAGGGTAGCGAACAAAAATTTTTGCTTCTGCGGGTATTATACTTTCAAATTCATCCTCTTTAGGGTATTTTGCAAAAAAGTCGGACATTTTTGCCCCTCTTACCCACAAGAGCAAATGATGGCAAGTATAATACTTTTTTTTTATCATTTGCCCTAGTTTTTATTATGTTAAATTTTGGATATGTATTAAGATAATTTATTTAATGATTTATAATTATGTTAAATCTATGATAAAAATGTTTTGTTTTAAATTTACACTATTTACTTTATATAAAATGGAAGTACAATATCACTTGATATTCTATTTTTGTTGTGTAATGTTATGAGAAAAATTCTTGTTCACTTGGAATATATCTTGTTTACTTTGAATATATAATGTTTGTTACTTACATTATGTTTGATCTCACGGGTAATCTGTATAAATCCCATGAGATTCCGTATAAGTAAATATAATGTTTGTTCACTTTGAATATATCTTGTTTACTTTGAATATAGTACTTTTTTTTATTATTAGCCCATGTATTATTGATTGAATAAAAATCTAGATATTTGTTATAGATATATATGAATATATAGTGTAACCCTGTTAATTAGATGACATCCTAAAGTATCTCTTTCGACTAATGTACATTCAAAAGCATTTATTCTTTCATAGAAATAAGTTCTGTCTAACTCAATACAAACAATGGACCAAATCCTAATCAAATACAAATCATCTGCCGAACCCAAAAGTTAATCCACAAACAAGTCCCTGAGCATTCATTCAGAGGTTAACATTGTTCTTACTTAAACGTTAACTTTAGTTTATGTTTAAGTTAGTGAGGAGATCACCAAACAATCGTCATTCAACTTAAATTGTTATTCCCCAAACAATCTTAGTAAATTCTTTGATTCATTTCTAATAAGAATTTAAACGTTAAAAAATACTTGTGCAAATCATATCTTAGTTATTTGTTTTTCATCTAAAATTGTTTTTAGCCATTTGTAACCAGTTTAAAGGAACAACAATGACCCAAATAAGATAAGTTATAATTCGTTACTTACAAAGTTAAAAAGCCAATGTATAAGTATATATGTTATGCTTAATATTGCTTATGCAAATTGATAGGAGGTGGTTATCTCCATCAGTTGGTGATGATGCCTTCCTTTGTCTACTTCAGCTACCAGTTATGTGAGGTTTGGAGCAGGTTCTACATACGGGTATGCTGATTGCTTACATTGCTTGAAGGAAATGTTGCCTACTAGCTGTTTGGATGGATGGTTCAGTAGATGAGGCCAACATGTAGTCTACTGGTGTGAACTATAAAAGCTATAACATGTAAAACCTTTGTCTAGTTTGATATAAAATGATTTTTTTGTTGTTTTGGGGTCTCTTCTTAACAATTAAATTCATTAGAACATTTCTAGATGTTAATTTATAGCTTTCGTGATTAATATATAGTTCACAATTTCTAAAGGAAAAAAATATATATGAATTACCGGCCATATTATGTATGATTATTTATTATGAAATATAGACCGATGTAACCGGGTAAAATGACTACTCTCTCCGTCTCAAAATATAAATTTAATTTGACTCTTTGAATATAACTTTGACTTTAAATATTTTTGTTTATATTACATTTAAAATATTTAAAGTCAAAGTTCGATTAAAAAGTCAAATTAGACTTATATTTTGAGACGGAATGAGTAAATTTTAAGTATACGTCAAAACTAGCTACAATACTATACGTACTACGTAGTAAGTAGTAACGATGGGTTGGCCTCAGCTAGTTTATTATATAAGAAAAACTATGATTAAAAAAAACTATGTAAAGTTGTCACGTTTTTCTACTGGGCTAGTTTTATAAAGTAAATACTGTGGGTATAAAGTTGTCACGTTTTTCTGCATGTCAAGGGCCAAACCCTGCTGCATTAAAAAATTAGCACATTTTAGCATATGATATTATGATCGATATGCATTATTGATAATCGATTGAATTAAAATCTAGATATATCTATAGATGCAAGGATATGATGTAACTACTAGATAGCAGCCTAAAAAACCACATGAACACATAATAATAAAGCTCTATGTGTAACTTGAAGGAAAAAAGCTATAAATTCATAACGTACTTTACAAAAAAACTCATTATGCTCTCTCTACTTCACTTATTGTCATTATACATAACTGTTTTCATTTTATTCGTTTATTTTCTCGTTTTATTAGTGAATCGTCCATTTTATCCGTTTTCATTTTAATATGTCAGATAAATCGATAAAAACGGATAAAAACCGTTTTGACATGGATAATTAAAACGGTTTTAATCAGTTTTTATCTGTTTTTATCCGGATAGATTAAAATAAAAATGGATAAAAATGGACGATTTACGAAAACGGATAAAACGGACAGAAAATAACCGAATAAAATGAAAACGGTTATGTATAATGATATCGACTGGAAACAACATTAAGTATAATGACAATAAAAAAAGTTGAGAAAGCACAATGAGTTATTTTGATAAAGTACATTGAGCATTTATAGCTTTTTTCCTAACTTGAAACTACTGAAGTTGGAACTTTTGCTACTTTAGACATGAATGCTTGAACATAATCCGAAGAAAAACTCACAGTGACGATCGATGGGTGTATTTTATCGACCACAGTTGCGATATTTTTTAAGTCATTTAAGATTTCGAATCAAGTTTAAGTACTACTCCTCGCGCACCATCTAATGAAGTTATGATTATCATCACTATCAGGGACGGACACACATGGGAGCCGGGTGTGACACCGGCCACACCTTATTTTAGGTCACTAAGTTTAAATTTTTGATCAAATGTGTCATTTTTTTTTGCACATGCAACCCCCAATCTTTCTGATAAATTTTTCATTGGGCAACTTTAGTACTTATAATCATAAAAGAAAAAATTGTGCAACACCCTCTCAAAAATTCTAGTCCGACTCTAATCACTATGGAAGATGGTTATCAATTAGAGGGGTCTTGACTTGCCCAAACTTTTTCCGAATCTACTTTCATGGGATGAACCTCAATCAAAACAAGGAATGTTTCGATATGGTTTGTTTCAAATTAAACCACGCTTTTGGATCTTATGGAGGTATTATAACAAAGTTTGTTTCGACGACAAACATTCAAGGAAAGATACACTTAACGAAGTGGTAAAAGTTCTTTCTTGATCACTTATGGATCAAGCAAAAGAACATGAATGTAAACCCTATTTGATTAGAATGAATCAATGATCTAATATCAGCTTGTTCTTAGCCCTTTGTTGTTGGTAATTCAAAGTACAAAACAAACAAACGTATTGACAAACGAAGCGGAAGCTCTTATTATTATCAAATCGAATTCGAAGGTACAATCTTCTCAACATATGAATCCCTATATATAGGCTAAAACAAACCGACCTAACATAGTTTTTCCTAATACAAAATTACCAAAAATAGCTAAATCCCAAACGGCCCGTAGCCCGTAGGAGTTTAAACCACATTCTAACAATCTCCACCGTGATTGAAACTCCTAAGGAATACCAAGCGTTCCAAAAACAAATTCAAATTTTCAAATCCTAGAGAAACTAGCCTAATTCAAACAAATGATCGAATCCGAAAACGATCCAAAACAAAACCAAATTCAAATTTCCAAATTCCAAACATCACTCTTCAAAGCACATCACATTCGAAACCTGAGTAACACGATACGTCCATAGGAGTAGCCGCCAACAAAGCTTTTTCCTTAAGTTTAGGACAATCAATCTTCCAATGACCAGGCTCCTTGCAATAGTTACAAATATCTCGAGGATTAGGACCTTGAGAACTTGACGATGCTCCACCATTATCTTTACCTTTTTCAAATCGATATCGACCCTATTACGACTTGTGGCCGCTAAACCCATGGATTGAGACTCATTACCACTTCCTGACGCTTGTTGACGAAGCTCTCTTGAGTGCAAACTAGATCTAACATCTTCCAAAGTGATAGTGTCTTTACCAACAACAAACGAACTAACAAAACTTTCAAACGAAGGAGGTAATGACACAAGAAGAACAAGAGCGGCATCTTCATCTTCAATCTTTACTTCAACATTCTTCAAATCCATCAAGATTGAGTTCAAGGCATCAAGATGTTCTTTCAATGATGAACCTTCTTTCATTCTAAGGGAAAACAAACGTTGTTTCAATAACAACTTATTAGTCAACGACTTTGTCATGTAAATCGTTTCTAACTTTTCCCAAACCTGTGCCGTTTCCTCATCACCAACCTCATATAGCACTTCATCCAATAAACATAGCAAAATAGTGGAGTGCGCCTTTTCTTCTTGCAACTTGTAGTTAGCATCGGTGACGTCATCCGGTTTTGTACCAGAATGGGCTTCAAACTCCTTGTTGTTTCAATAAGGCTCGGATCTTAATTCTCCACAAGCTAAAATTACTTTTACCCGAAAACTTTTCAATATTAACGAGTTGAGAAGACAAAGACATTTTTTTTTTCGATACCAATATACTTAAAACAACTTCTTTTCTAAAAACAAAACAAAGAAAAAAAAGCCCAAAGCTAAAGAGAATAACCCAACTTCCAAGCCCAACCCAAAACCAACTAATCTGCTATTTTAACAAAAAAAAAAAAAAAAAACACACTTCTTCTTCTTCCCAAATTTAACCAAGATAAACCCTAAATTCCCAAATTCAATCGAATGAATCAAAACAATGAATCAAAGCAAACGATTATTCAAAACAGATTCAAACGATTCACAGAACCACAATGATCAATCGCCAAACGATTGATACAAACGATCGATCTTAAATAGAATCGATCACGATCCCCAAATTCGAAGAAACCAAACGAAACCCTAACCACCCACACGATCAACCTGGCTTTGATACCACTTGTTGGTAATTCAAAGTACAAAACAAACAAACGTATTGACAAACGAAGCGGAAGCTCTTATTATTATCAAATCGAATTCAAAGGTACAATCTTCTCAACATATGAATCCCTATATATAGGCTAAAACAAACCGACCTAACATAGTTTTTCCTAATACGAAATTACCAAAAATAGCTAAATCCCAAACGGCCCGTAGCCCGTAGGAGTTTAAACCACATTCTAACATTTGTAATCATCTTTTCTGATTTTTTTCAACTTTTTTTTTTTTATCAAACTGTTCGAAAAAAAACTGTGCTTTTAAATGATATACGGAGTACAAATCAAATTAAATATCACGTGTTCGAAAAGACGCATGGGATTTTAACTCAGTTTAACATGTTTACAACTTACAAGTCTCAGATATTTAAATAAGAAAATTTTCATGTAATAAACCGAGGTTCGCGAGTTTTATAATAACTGTATATTAACTGGGAAAAACAATCCAGCTTTCAATATTGTTTTATTGTTGTGAAAATATTGAATATAATTATGTTGAGTGTATTCAAAGATGCATTACATATACTTGGTTGTACTATATTAATAAACTCGCACTCAGATAATACTACTCTTAACAAACTTCATATACAACCAACTTTTGCGATTCAGGAAGTTCACGAAATACTAACCAAGTTTTAAACAACATTTGTCTAGAGAACACATGGTTAAATCTTCACCATTCAATCCTTTTATATCTGACGGTGTAGATTAATCTTTAATATAAAACGGATGGGTTTTTTGGTAATTTTTCAATTTCACCCACCCACCCTTTCCACACTCACACTTAGGGGTGTGCACGGTCCAAAAACCGGACCAAGACCTGATTTCGGCAAAAATCTTAGACCGAGACTTCGGTCGGTCCGGTCCAACAAGGCCAAATTCGTCGGTCTTGATCCGGACCGGACCGAAGTGCACGGTCCAAAAACCGGTCCGGTCTCGGTCGGTCCGACGGTCGGTCCGGTCCGTTCGGGTCGTATGCTCACCCCTACTCACACTCACACACTCACTTGTTTTTCTCTCTCATCAAAATTTGTATCTTCATCATATCTAAACTCCCAAATTCAATAATAACCACTTATCAAATTTGTATATAAACACACACACACACACAAAAACATGTTTACTGTGTGAAAAGTTTGATTCAATTATAAACACACACATTTACACGTTTACTATGTGTGTATAATTTGTTATTAATTCGATTGATTTGTGCATTGGAGAGGGAAGATAAAGATTTTTACATTTTTTTGATTTTTCAAGTCAAAATCAAAAATTTATAATCTGTTATTAATTCGATTCATATACATTCTTTGATTTTTTTATGCAGGTTGACTTTGACTTGAAGATAAAGTTTTTGACTATGGCTTGAAGAATACGCAGGTTGTAGTATGACTTTTTGCTTGTAGCGTAATTTGTTATTAATTCGATTTGATTGATAGTGCATTCGATTGATCAGTTAATAAGAATGTTTATGACTTGAAATGAAAATAATTAATAATAAATAATACAAATTATATGTAATTGTATAATTTGTTATTAATTCAAAAGGAAGATAAAGAGAGGGACAGTTTGTATTTTGTAATGATTGTGTAAACCAGATGATCAACTAAGGATTTTTTTTTGGGTAAAGGGGAGTAATCCTGCACCCTGGTAAAGTATATTAACCAAAAAACATTGAAGTACAACGGATGAGAGTGAGTCCCTCATCTTAGTCCCTTAGGACACTTACCTAACCACTATATAAGAATAACGGGCCATTCTTAAAACTTACAAATCCAAATACAACTAAATGACTAAAATTAAATTTACAATACATCATAACTCAAATAAACATTCAAGTCTTCCTAGTCATCTTAGCGATCCAGATCATGCACATGAAGAAACCCATAATCAAGTTTCCCCGCCTTCCAAATGCTCATTCCAAACCAAATCCAGTTGCGTCTTCTATTAGTATTATGCATAAAGCATAATCTAATAACTTAATAAGAGTGCAATCCATAGCAATTTGGATTTGAGACATAACAGGGTATAAGCGACCCTATCTTCCAGCATATAATAACTTGACCCAATCTTCAAAACAATACGAGTGAGTCCCATGAAGACAACCAACGATGAAGTCATATGCAACAACAAAGATAGGACATGATTAAGCAGCAAAAGGACAAAGAACCCTCGCCAAATCTGTTGCATGCCAACAATGCTCCAAAAGAACCAAGATCACCACTTGACTTCCATCAATAGTTATTTATCTGCAGCTAAATATAAGGTTTAAAGAACCCTACCATGCAAATCAGCATCCATAGTCGATAACCACATCAAATCAGTCCCAAAACAAGCAATAATAGCAACAAAGATCATATAGAACTAATCACAATATGCCAACCAATAGGGCTACACGAACCCTAATCAATACCATAACCAACGTCCCGAACTGTTGAGGAAAAACAACGCAATCCTTCCAACCAGATCAGGCCATTAAACATCTCTCCCTCTAATAACCCACGAACAATTAATCACATCTCCATGAAAGAAAACATCCACGCATAACCACCCATAACAGATTCACATGCATAGAAACAACCAGATCCAACATCACATAAATTCTTAATAATCGACACCCTAAAAAAGGGTTTCTTACCAATAGCGAGCATCAAATCATACCCCACAACATGCCTAAAAATAATATTATAAGCCTGAACGTGAGGGGTATATCAAAATAGCAGAAACCGAACCCGAAAATAAATCAATAACCCTTAACAAAAGGTAAATCGCTTGCAATAATAATGTGGGGTTTCGGTAATAAAAACCTTTGCTGCCCATTAAAAACGAAACCCTAAAAAGAGAATCGAATGGAATGAAACACGTTTAACCAAATTAAGATTAAACTATGAGCAGCAAGTAGGAGATCGACCCTATTAAATATAAAGTCTATTTATAGAAACCGACATAAGAATCAAGGATTAAAAGGAATCGATGGCAATCAAAAGGCGGTTTACAAAACTCTAATAAAACGATTTCACCAGGAATCTGGTAAAACCGATTGGATCAGGGTGAAAATAGCCAAAATAAAGAGAAATCCGATCAGATAGAATGTGAAAATCGTTACCAACCACCCTCAAAAGAATAGTATTAACCAAAATGTATTGCATACCCTTAAAAGAGGATAGAGTCCAGGTTTTGGTAGTAATACTGACCGGAAAAGAGGAGGAGGGTGGCGGCCGGAATTCTCCCTAAGGGAGAGAGATTTTTAGGGTTTATACATGATCAACTAAGGATTGCAATATGGTTCAAATGGATCTTTAATCAACTACGGAGTATGAAACAAGTTGTCTTTTTTAGTATTTGTGAAATGTAGTATAGTATATTGCATTGAAGTAGAAGATCTGAAGTTAGCATATGTGTATATCTTCAGGTTCTTTTCAATTTTGGGGAACCCATGTTTATACTTTATACTTCAGATACAAGCTGCGCATGTTTGCAGCTCGAAGTTAATGCTTGTAATTGGCATGGACCTCATTTAGTCCAATTATATATCAACCTTTATTGTGTTTATAAAATTGTACTTCTAGGATCAAGATATATAAATTAGTGCGTCATATTTAGTTTACTTTTTGGTTGTTTTTTGTTCTTTCTTGGATCATTTCTTTTTTAATTATCTTGTTAACTGAGGAGGGTGTCATGTATTGTATTTAGTCTAGTGACTCTTTTGACGAATCATTTGTGATTCATACAGGATCCCATGGGATTTATACAAAATCCCATGGGATTATACGGAATCTCATGGGATTTATACAGATTACCCATGAGATCAAAAATAATGTAAGTAACAAACATTATATATTCAAAGTAAACAAGATATATTCAAAGTGAACAAGAATTTTTCTCATAACATTACACAACAAAAATAGAATATCAAGTGATTTTGTACTTTCATTTTATATAAAGCAAAATGAAAATCCCATGGATTTATACAGAATCTCATGTGATTCTCTTTAATCCCTTATGATTCATATAGAATTTCATGTGATCCATACAGAATCCTATGAGATTCTTTGATGAATCACTTGTAATTCATAAAGATTACCCATGTGATTCATACAAAATCCCATGGGATGAATCACATAAAAGATACTCGTCAAGTATCTTTATGAAACACATGAGATTCTATATGAATTCCAATAGATCAAAGAGAATCACATGGGATTCTGTTAACAACATACAACTTTTTAATAAAGAGATTCCAAAAGCTCATTTCAACAATCATATAAAAAACATATACCCTTAAAAAGCTGTGACATAAAAGTATAAAACAGTGATTTACTCATTTTTACAAATCACTTGTAATTTTTACGAATCCCGTGGGATTTTTTTACGAATCCCGTGGGATTTTTCTGGACGGAAATTTTGAAAAAAAATCGTCTTTTTACGAATCCCGTGAGATTTTTTACGAATCCCGTGGGATTTTTCTGACGGAAATTTTGAAAAAAATTCGTTTTTTTACGAATTCCATGGGATTTTTTTATGAATCTCGTGGGATTTTTCTGGACGGAAATTTTGAAAAAAAAGTTCGTCGAAGGTATATAAAAGTGCATATCTATAGAAAGATGATTTAATTCTCGTCGCGATGGTGTATTTTTCGTAGCTTGAAGATTTACCGTTTGAAAGATATGTTGTTTTTTAAAAAAATGTGGAAAGTGAGTTTTTATATTAAATAAGCTAAAATGCCAATTTTGCCCGCTCTTTGTTATTTTTGGTTTCATTTCAGTCATTAGATGAAAGGTGGATGGATGGTTGAGATTGGCTTATTTGTTCTTTAAAAGATACATGTTTTTCTAAGATCTCACCTCATGTTCTAATAAAATAAAAAGAAAATTCACAGCCATGAAAATATTGTATAAAGTTTGAGCTGTTTTTATTAAAAAATAAAATAAAATTTTAGTGGTATAGTTAAAACTTAACCACAAGTATAAGCCTATTGCTTACGGCCTTATTGTTTTATTAGTTTGGGCCAAGTTTTGTTAAATTGTTGGATTAAGTAACATAGTGTGCCATAAAAATTGTAACTGTTCCAAAACTAAATTGGGTGAAATACGTAAAAACTAAGCTATAATGTGGTGACCGACTCATATTTTTTGGGTATATAAATAAACCTATACATGTCCATCCATAACATTGATCTCTTTTTCCTCCTGCATTACAATCGATCGTTCAAAAGCAATCGATCTCAAGGTATCACCATAGTCTATTTTTTCGTATAAGGCGCCTGCCGGTAAGACCATTAGTATGGAGTACCCTAAGGATTTGGAGACTATGATCAAACGCATGGGACCATGTATATATTTTAACCAGAGTGTTAATGTTGATGTATCCTGCTTCAAGTCCTCACGAGCTCCCCCGCCATTGCAGATTTACATCCAGACCGTCACGCAAAAGACCTTCTCTATTGGAGTTTCACCGTCTACCACCCTTGACGAGGTGAAGACCATGATCCGTAACAAGGAAGGTCTTGGCGAGCTTAACCAAAGGCTGTTTTTTGCTGGAGTGCGGCTCCTGCAATACCAACGTACCCTTGCTGACTACAACATCGTTGGGAATTCCGTCCTTTATCTGGTTCCTGTTTATAGAGGAGATTTGAAGATAACTATCGAGACCGTCTCTGGAAAGAGGATCCCTCTGGATGTCAATTGCCGCCACACTGTCAAGGAACTGAAAGCGTTGATCCAAGACAAGGAAGGTATTCACCCTGACCAACAGACACTCGTCTATGCTGGAAATAAGCTTGAAGCCGACGTTATACTTTCCCGCTACTCCGTTCAGAACGACTCAACTATTCGTCTTGTGGATGACACAGTGACGAGGCTGCAGATATATGTCTTGATTGCTGACGCTGGAAAGACCGTCCATCTAGAAGTGGAAAGCTCCGACACCATCAACAATGTGAAGACCATGATTCAGGAGAAGGAAGATATTCCAGCAAATAAGCAGATACTGTTTTTGCCCCAAAAGCAGCTTGAGGACGACTATACACTTTCCGACTATTGTATCTGGAATGAATCTACCATTCATCTTATTCAAACTCTTGGTTAGGAGTATTTTATTATTTTAACATAATGTTTTTACAAATGTGAATGCTGCGGTTATCGTGTTTGATTGTTTCATATGGCCGGTTTTGTGTCCCTTAATTGGAGTTTTGAAGGTGCTAGCTCGTTTAGTCATTAGTAAGGATTTTGCACACTTGTTTAAAACTTTAAAATGCAATATCATTTACCCAATCTATTGGCAGACTCTTTCAGGTTATTATACCTATTTGATCATGAGCATATGTGCTTCAGTTGAATGTCTGTAAAGCATTATATACGATATACATTTTGTTACTATTATTGAAGTATCTTGTGTTGCATCATGTCCTCTAATCTTCCTCTTCATGTAAAAATAAACGCCTCACTTGATTTTTATTTTTATTTTTATTTTGTTATGAATCTTTTTGTTTGTGAACCCGGTTAACCTTTCTTTACAATGGTGGTGGCATGGCTTATTAATTGTACGTGTGCTTAGACTATTTGTTCCAACATGCACGGAAAATAATTGGGCTCTGATGTTTGTTTTTATACTTGGTCAGTTCTGACTGGTGATTGCTGAGACATATCATTAAGGATAGTATGCTTGAATCCATTCTCAGCTGTTTGAGTTGCAGTTCTGTTTTTTTTTAATGGCAAACAATGTGTATTGATGAAGCTATAGACTAGCGAGCAGCTAGATTACAAAGAACTTGAAAAAAAGTACAACAATATAATTATTAATCCTCTAAGCACGACGAACAAGCTAATAAAGGATTATCTTCCAATCCATCTAGAGAGCATTGCTTAATATCCAACAAAATGCTAATCTTTTAATCTCCATGATAACCATTGCTTATAGCATATCGGGATTAGTTTGGGTATCGTTTTATTTGTTTTAATCATGGGTTTTATAAAGAAGTGTTAAATCTTCTAGTTATTTGGAGATCATAAGAAACCAAATGTTTTTCTTTTTGTAAGATATATATGATTGCAAAGACTTTTGAGCAAGAAAGATGTTGGATTAAACCTGTGGATTATTAAGGCAAAAGGTCTTAAAACCTGGTTACAAATAAAATGAAAAAGATGTACGCTTTGGATCAATAATTTGAATTATGGGATCCCAAACTTTGAATTCAAGACCTATCTTTTACATAGATTCAACAAAACGAGAAGCCGCAGTTCATGTTGAAGAAAGTATATACACAATGGCAAAAAAAACTGAAGAAAGCGGCAATAGCTCTCTACCCAACAAAGACGGCGAGACGACCTATTAAAACTCATATTGTCACTGTTGTCATGACACATAAGGGATTCTCTTGGTTTAACCTCTTTTAAACGCACGTCTTTAGTCTCCAAAGCAAAATATACAATCATTTAAAACCACTTTCCGAACTATGTTAGGGAGTTGATACAAGTACAACTTACAACTTAGTACAACTTAACACTCAATGGTCAAAAGATTTTGATGATGCGTTCAAAAGAATTTAATAAACAAAACGCTGGGAACATCTTTCGTGTGTGGTTTTACTTTCAGTCGAGTCAATCAAGTTGGGTGTGTTTGTATCCTCATTCTTAGTTTATCGACCTTAATGTTACTGTTTCAGTCCTCGGTAGTAAGTTAGAGTGGGCAAATGTGCCACTCACGTGTTTAGTCTGCTTAGGTTGCTGACTAATGGTTTGTGGAAATTTTTTACTTGTTAAGGTTATATAAACCATCTCCCAAATAGTAGGGCTCAATTCATAGTGTTATACTTGCCATCGACTAGTGTTAGTAGTCACAATGGCTCCCCTTTCATGAATTTTGTATGTGGTAATAAAACTCGTGTTTGAACTTTACCCTAATGGTATGTGTCTCATGATTTTTGAGTTCATAATTGTTCTGTTTGAAAGAAGCAAGTTTTTGTAACGGGTCAGCAGATCTGGTCCTAACATGTAACAAGTATGTTTACATGCATTAAAATCCATTTGTGTGACTATTGATTCACTTGACCCGTTTATCATGTTTTTGAGTAACCACATGTGTTCGTTTTATTATAGTTTGATTCGTGGAATGCTTATGAGGACCATCATGATGCTTTCATGCAGACTGCACTCCAAAGAGAAGGCATGTAACATTTCAAAACCTTGTTATTGATCTTCTGTAGTTTTTGGAGGATTGATTTTTTAGTCAAAAAAAACAGTAGCGTTTTGTTTTGTGCTATGCTTATATGGTTTTAAATAGAATTCGGTAGAGTTTTTTTTTAGTACATGATTTCATTGTGTTATGCTTCGGATATAGTTTAAGTAGTGATTGGTTTTAAGTACATGACTTCATGGGTTATGTGAAACCCATTCTCTCAATACCATCCCCCTTAAATTTCAACACCCTCTCAGAAAAACTTCTTCTATTATTTTATAACCTTTTTAAATGATGTTTTGGTTCTTCAAGAATTGTAGTCGACTTCTGGTGTCTTCAAAGCTAAAATCTGAAAGATTGTATGTGAAGTCTTTTTATTCTAACTGGGCTTTGTGATCATAATGATTGTAATAAGGCCCAAAATCATCAACTTTTTGCCAAAAGTTTAATTTCGGGAGAGATGGATAAAAATCCTAACAATTATTCGATGACCTTTACATCAACTATTGATTACCGACTAATGATGATTGGTATCCATGAATGAAAATACTATTACGAAGTGTTTGGAATACACAGAAAAAAATACCACTTGTTCGAGAGACTATGATAAGTTTGGCAAAAGTAGTATTAGCATCAAAAGTAGTAGTAGCACCAAGTGAGCGGTAGTTGTTTTCTTTCTATATAAACGTTTGTTAACGTAATTTTAGGTGTAATCATAATGTATAAAATAACGCCTAAATGATTAACGCTTCTAAATGCTATTTCATGGAGTGTTGGTAAAGAAGCATTCCGAAAGGAAAAAAAATAAAGCTACTTACAGCTTGTCAAACAAGCATTAAAAATAACAATGCTCGCCGCCTACCGCCCACCGCTCATAATGCTCCTAAACATTGTGCGCCAAACACATCCCATATAATCTAGTGTTACTATAAAGCATTATTTTTGGTAAACGTATATAAGTCGAATCGTAAAAATGGGTATAAATTACTGCTGTAATGACTAGAAAATTTGGAACTCAAGATTACCAAATAGTCACAATCTTATATAGAGGACCAAATTCGAGTGTTTGTTGCTGAGATAAAGAATGGTAAACAGGATATTCTTTTCAAGCTTGGCATTTCTTATCCTCCGTAACCAGTCATTTTGCCTTCGGGTAGAAGTGTGACTGTCTACATCTCACCTACCCATACCCTGCTTCGGCAGGATCGGGTATTGCTGTTGCTGCATGTCTTATCCAAAATCTTTTACATTTAGTGTAACAACCGCTAATTATGTGCGAACATATATCTTTTTACGAACCAGAGGCATCCCAGACTCGCTTTCCTTGTTGGACCAAATGACAGACTTGCATAGTCTGGTTTCCGGGCGGACGCCGCCAATAATCCCCACTGCGCCAGCGTGGACCCGGTTCAGACAACATAGTCTGGGTATGTGGTGGATGAGGGCCTACCGTGTGGTAGGTGTGACTCTTGCCCAAAAAATGAAAGTCACCGTTAAAAAAAAAAAAAAAAAACAAATGACAGACTTGCAACTTGCAAGTATCACGTTCATATATTATATTCATTTACTGTTTGTGTAATCTTTTCTAACAGGAAAAAAATATTCTCATATATTCGGGCAACGACCATTCGATTGGCAAGTATTCATAGAATAACTTGTTTCATGTATGCGAGTGTTTTTATATATATTTTTTCAAATATTGTATGTATCAACTTCACATGTCTACTATGATAAACGTTTTATCAGTGACCACGTTGTGACTTGTAACACGTTATATATCGTGTTCAAATAAAAGACCATTGCAAGAGGTCCAGTGACCACGTACATTTCGTAGAAAAAAATTGTGAAAGTGCTAAATTGAGTTAGAAACATTAATAAGGGGGTGTTTGTTTTTGATTATCACGTTTGCAAACATGGAAAACAAAATCACGTTTGCAAAAGTAACTCTCTAGCTCTAGTTGCAAAACCACGTTTCGAAGCATTTATAACGCAAATAATCAAATAATCACTTTTCTTGCCAAACATCAAAACTTGATTATTCACGTTTTGAAAACGTGATAATCAAATAATCATGTTTTCAAAGGTTTGCCAAACACCCCATAAATTTGACTTTATGAAGTCATGATCGAATTGGTCATTGTAGAAGAGTACAAGATTTGACCGTAAAAAAAATGATTTCTATCACACCTTCACTAATGATACACACCAAAACACAAAATTGAATGTAAAGTTCAACATCCAAGTAAACTAGGTATATTAAAAAATAAAGTTGTTTAGGTACCTGAAAAGAAGGTAATGAGCCTCCCTAATCTAACCGGGTATAATCCTTTTACCCAAAAAAGAAACTAGATCCAAATTTAGTATTCCTCCAATAGTTTGGTTTCTTGTAAATGAAAAGAATGGGTTGTGAAACCTAAAGAGATTTTTATTTATTCGACATATGAGTTTGAGGGTTTTGTTTTCTTTAGCAGGTGTTTTGTCTTCGCGTTTTGGGTGTTTCCTTATGTATTTTTATTCTTTGTTTTTCCTCTTTATAGCCTTCTTCTCGATAGCTCCTGGTTGTTTGGCCTTTCGGCTTTTTGTGGTTATTGAAATGCTTTGCTCTTCAAAAAAAAAATGTGGCGCAATCTCATGATATTTTACGTAATTTTTCTTGAATGACCATTTGCACACATCTATACCACTTATACTTCAAATGTAAACTTCAACCAGCGACCTCTTAATTTATAAGCATATTCACATATCATTAGGCCAAAAGCCTTGGACGTTTTTATGCCATTTTTAATACAACACTATTTCTTTACAACAAGTTTCAAAACTTTGGTTTTTGACTTAATAAGTAAATGGACTCTTGCGGTGTTTAGAGATCGAGGTGGTAAATGGTTGGGATGTGACAATGAGGTGGTGTTGTATATAATGTGTGTATGAGAGTGTTACTGTGCAAGAGTGATTGTTTTAAATGCACGTACGATCGTATGAACCAGTGAATTAGAAGGTATTACATCGGTTGAAATATAAGTAAAAGTAGTCATATATGGGTTTCAGGTAACTATAACCGAGCGCTGGATAGCAATGTAAATATATTGCAGAGTTAGAGATATTTTATGTAAATTTTTAAAAACTGAAGAGTTGTAGCTTAAAGTCAAAAGGATTTGCAAGGACCAAAATGTAATTTAGTAGTAAAATTATTTCTCCCATTCTCTCAAGCGACAATATACTCATATAGACTTTCAAAATCTTCGTTTATACATATAGAAAACAAAAAATATAGGTAATGTCTAGACTTACATGAGATTATTAGCTTGTTAAATTATACATGTTAAATAAGTCTAAACAAGTATTTAGCTAAGATTATATAAACGGGCTTACAAGCTTATATAAAGATTTTGTGGTAAGCTAGTATAAAATTGTGGCTTTTTTAAAAAAAGTTGGACTTATATGACATATTTAATAAGAAATTACAATTTCACCCTTAATTGTTTCTAATCTAACATTTATATTTTTCATCTCATCTCATTTTTAGTCATTTACCAATCTAAGCTAAACCAAATAGTTCAACTTCTTAATTCGCTAAAACTAATCCAAACACTCAACATAAGCTTATCTGCTTATCATATATATAAGTCATAAGATTCTTATAACACAAACATAAACACAATTGATAAACTTAACAAACACACCTTAAAAAAAGGTACACTTTTAGATATGGATGCCATCAACTTCATTGCGGTTATCATGTGTTTTCTAGATATTATAACTTGACTCTTCTAATATCTATCATGAACTTTATGGCATTGGCAATAAAGAATGGCTGCTTTGGCTAGGTCTTGATCAATTAAAAAAAATCGTTTAAGCTTGGTTTCAAGATACATTACAAAAATAAATTTATAATTTGAAGAATAAATCTTGGATATTTATTTTTTATCAAACTAAAAAAACTACTTTTTTCTTATTTTAATAAAATTATATATCTTACAAACCGTTAATCATTACGCGAAACAAATCATACCATCACGACGAAAATTAAAAATTATTTTCTATGAAATGGCATTTTTATATAATTTCAACAAATTGTTTTTCGAGTTTCTTTTCTTTTTTTTTAAACTTAAAATACTTATACACTAGAAAGATCGGAGTCGGGGTCGGGTTCGGGGATTTATGTTATCCCCATCCCCGCCCCATCCCCGGTTTCATATTTCGGGGATTCCCCATCCCCGTCCCCATCTCCGGTCAACTCGGGGATTCCCCAGTCAAAATCGGGTTTGGGGTTAGGGTCCCCATCGGGTACCGATTTTTTTGCCATCTCTACTAGGAAATCTATCGCACAATCTTGAATTATCAACCAACCTACCCACCCAAAACCTTATATCCCTACCATTTCCTACCACACCTTCAAAAGACGATGAAAATTCTATTCCTAACCCATCAACCTCCTCTCCTATTTTTACAATATCGCTCCAAACGCCTCCCCTCATTGATTCTCGCCCAACCCCTCTAACCTCCCCTAAACCTCCTTCTTCGCCATGAATGCTTTTTATAACCCTAACCTACGAACACCCCCTTCCCTCCTAAACCTCCACCACCATTTACCTAGAAGCGCCAAATCTTTTACCTCCACCACCGTTCGTCCTTGTAATTTGCGTTGACCGGCGAGTTTCGTCATTTGACCGAAAAAAATGCACCATCCATCCTTAAATGCGAAACATTATATTGTATCGTTGGTTCTTTACTTTAGCGACCCTCACTAACGATCGTTAAGTGTACACACATAAGGGTATTTTTGTCTTTTTAAATCAATACAGAATAAAATAGTCATTCTACAATTATAACAAACAACAAACTAAATAATGTAAAATATTAGTATTTAAGCCCACCACTATTCATCTTCACCCACCAGTCCACCATGACTTCCATCATTTCCGACCACTTCACAAACCTCTAAATCAAAACCTGTAAACGCTCAATGAAAATATAATCCTCATTTTTGTAAAATCAATACCTCATTTTCATAAAATCACAACCCAAAAACACTAAGCCATTAAAAACATCACTACCAAATATATCAAGCATCAAAAAAAACTTTTTACAGTTACAATCATCTCATTTTCAATCTCTTTTCTTTCTCTTGTCTGTACAAACACAAACTACAAGTCTACAATAAACATGACTTCTTTTACATTTCTCTCTCTTCATCGAAAGTCTTCTTCTTCTTCTTCTTTATAAATTAATGTTGAAGAAGGAATTGGGTAAATTGTGGTATGGAGGAGAGAGACAAACAATGAAAAAAATAAATCAAAGAGAGAAAATAAAGTGTTAGAGCACAAGGTGAGGGAAGAGCGAATAACACGTTATTGGTATGTCACATCAGCGTCACCTCCTCACTTCCCCAATAACACACCAATAACTAAAACACCCTCCCTCATAACACACCATTAACATGTTGTTGGGTCCCACAAAATATCCCACTAAAAATATTCACTCACTCACAATACACAACACAACATCACCAATGGCTTGAGCCATTCAAATGGCTTGGGGACCTTTGACACACCAACGGCACATAACATGGTATGGTAATAACATGTTATTGGTTTATAGTTGGGACGAATGGCATGTTATCGGTATCCCATACCGAGTTATATTAGAAGAGACGAGAAAAAGACTCAAATACCCTCTTGCTGGTATCACATATGGGCATTGAACGAAAGTTAGTGAAAGCTGTTAGTGAGAGGGACCAATGATACATAATGTTTCATATTTAAAGAGGGATGGTGCATTTTTTCGGTCAAAGGACGAAACTAGTCGGTCAACGCAAACCACAAGAACGAACGGTGTCGTTTACTCAAAAAAAAATGGTATGGTTGAAACTTAACCCTAAGTATAAGCCCATTGCTTACGACCTTATTGTTTTATTAGTTTGGGCCAAATTTGTTAAATTGTTGAATTAAGTAACATAGTGTTCAAAAACAATTGTAACTGTTCCAAAACTAAATTGGGTCAAAATACGTAAAAATTAAGCTATTTAATGTGACCGACTCATTTTTTTCAGGTATATAAATAAACCTATATGCATGTCCATCCATAACATTGATCTCTTTTTCCTCCTGCATTACAATCGATCGTTCAAAAGCAATCGATCTCAAGGTATCACCATAGTCTATTTTTTCGTATAAGGCGCCTGCCGGTAAGACTATGGAGTACCCTAAGGATTTAGAGACTATGATCAGAGGCATGGGAAAAGGTAGCATGTATACTAACCTGGGTGTTAATGTTGATGTATCCTGCTTCAAGTCCCCCCGAGCTCCCCCGCCGTTGCAGATTTACATCCAGACCGTCACTCAAAAGACCTTCTCTATTGGAGTTTCACTGTCCAACACCATTGATGACGTGAAGATCATGATCCGTGACAAGGAAGGTCTTCACCCGTTGAGCCAAAGGCTGTTTTTTGCTGGAGTGCGGCTACAGCAATACCAACGTACCCTTTCCGACTGCAACATCGTTGGGAATTCGGTCCTTTATCTGGTTCCTGTTCGTAGAGGAGATTTGAAGATAACTGTCGAGACCGTCTCTGGAAAGAGGATCCCTCTGGATGTCAATTGCCGCCACACTGTCAAGGAACTAAAAGCCTTGATTGAAGACAAGGAAGGTATTCACCCTGACCAACAGACACTCGTCTATGCTGGACATAAGCTCGAAGAAGGCATTATACTTTCCCGCTACTCCGTTCAGAACGACTCAACTATTCGTCTTGTGGATGACACAGTGACGAGGCTGAAGATATATGTCTTGATTGTTGACACCGGAAAGACCGTCCATCTAGAAGTGGAAAGCTCCGACACCATCAACAATGTAAAAACCATGATTCAGGACAAGGAAGATATTCCCGCAAACAAGCAGATACTGTTCTTGCCCCAAAAGAAGCTTGAGGACGACTCTACACTTTCCGACTATTGTATCTGGAATGAATCTACCATTCATCTTATTCAAACTCTTGGTTAGGAGTATTTTATTATTTTAACAATGTTTTTACAAATGTGAATGCTGGTTATCGTGTTTTATTGTTTCATATGGCCGGTTTTGTGTCCCTTAATTGAAGTTTAGAAGCTGCTAGCAGCTCGTTAGTCATTAGTAAGGATTTTGCGCACTTGTTTAAAACTTTAACATTCAATATCATTTACCCAATCTATTGGCAGACTCTTTCAGGTTATTATACCTATTTGATCAAGAGCATCTGTGCTTCTGTTGGATGTCTGTAAAGCATTAAATACGATATACATTTTGTTACTATTATTGAAGTATCTTGTGTTGCATCATGTCCTCTAATCTTCCTCTTCATGTAAAAATAAACGCCTCACTTGATTTTTATTATTATTATTATTACTCCGATTAACCTTTCTCCTCAGCAGTGGTGACTTAATAATTGTGTACAGTACTTAGACTATTTGTTCCAACACGCACGGTAATCATCGGGCTCTGATGTTTGTTTTTGTAGTTGGTCAGTTCTGACTGGTGATTGCTGAGACATATCATTAAGGATAGTATGCTTAAATCCATTCTCAGCTGTTGACTTGCGGTTATGTTTTTTGTTTTTTTTTTGTTCTTTTTTTTTGAATGGCAATCGATTTGTATTAATGAAGCTATAGACTAGCGAGCAGCTAGATTGCAAAAAACTTGAAAAAAAAAATACAACAATGACGCGAGAAGATCGACCTTTTAAACCTCATATATATATTGTCACTGTTGTAGAGACACATAAGGGATTCTCTTGGTTTAACCTCTTTTAAAGGTCTTTAGTCTCCAAAGCAAAATATACAATCATTTAAAACCACCTTCCAAACTATGTTATGGAGTTGTTACAACTTACAACTTAACACTCAATGGTCAAAAGAATTTCAAGATGCGTTAAAAATAAAAATCCAAATTCTGCAAAAGAATGCAAGTTTGATAAATCATAAATGGCGTAAAAAGGCGGACGTACAGATCGGAACAAAAGGGTCGGGCAGCTGGTTTCATCTTTTCTTAGTTTCTAATAAACAAACGCAGGGAACATCTTTCGTGTGTGGCTTTACGTACTTTCAGTCGAGTCAATCAAGCTGTGTGTGTTTATATCCGCATTCTTAATTTATCGACAATAATGTTACTGTTTTAGTCTTTGGTACTTGCCATTGACTAGTGTTAGTAATCACAATGCTCCGATCCCCTTGAATGAACTTTACCCTAATGGTATGTGTCTCATTATTTTTGAGTTCATTAATTCAAGAAAAGCTTATAACCTTGAGAAAAAGATATGCGACTAATTCTTAGGTGCTTACTAATCCGATTATGTTTGTTTGATGAAATGGATACGTACTGTTTGGTTTTATGTACTAATATTTCATTCGAATGACTTCAACATGTTTGGAAAGTATGATAATTATATTGCATTGTTTTGAAAGATGCAACTTTTTGTAACGGGTCAGCGGATCTGGTCCTAACATGTAACAAGTACGTTTACATGCATTAAAATCCATATGTGTGACTACTGATTAACTTGAACTGTTTATCGTGTTTTTGGGTAACCACGTGTGTTCGTTTTATGATAGTTTGATTCGTGGAATGCTCCTGAAGACCATCATTATGATTTCATGGATACTGCAGTCCAAAGAGAAGGCATGTACATTTCAAAACCTTGTTATTGATCTTCTGTAGTTTTTGGAGGATTGATTGTTTAGTCCAAAAACAGTAGCGTTTTGTTTTGTGCTATGCTTTTATGATTATAAGAGCACAAGGTGTCATAACAAGGCATAACTTCGTCGTCGAGCCACCTCAGCGCCACATCAGCATCCCATTTTCCCACAACTAACCACAACAAACCCCCTCCTCACTCATAACAAACCTCAACCTCTTCATTTGAGCCCCACCACTACCACTTTATTTTTTTTATTCAATTTTCATTTCTAAATAAACTAAATAAATTCATTTCATTCAAATTAAAAATACAATACATAAAAAAACAACACTTACTAATAAAAACGATACGAAGAAAAAAAACGACACGGGTAAAAAAAATACAACACACGGGTAAAAAAAACGACACGGGTAAAAAAAATACAATACTACTCGTCGATGATTTGATGATATTTCTTGACTAGACGTTCCTGCCTCTTGCGGATGATTTCGCCACCGGTCGATTGGTACTGATCTATCATGAGAAAATCCATATCGATCTTCTCTTGCCACGTTTTTTCCTTCTCCCGCCTCACCTCGTAACAAGCCCTTTGAGCGTCGGCTTTTTGAGCATATATTTCGATATATGTCCCAAAACTACTCGTTTGACTTCCACCGGAGCTTGCGCTTGACGTTGAAGTCGACTGCTTTCTTTCCGGCTCGTTTGCATCCATCTCTTTCAAGCCGAGGTCGTTTGTCCGACCCGAATATATCCTCGAGACATGTAATGTCAATAGGATCTTCGGCATCCCACTTGGGATAATTTTTCAAAACAAACCTAACATTTTTCATACAAAAACTCCCTCCCACCAAAACGATGCATAAAGTTAACTTTGGCATTCTCGACATGATCTTGATCATTTTCACCACTTCGACGCTGAAGATGTTTGTAAACGCGTTGAACTTCTCGGCAATCACCGTTAATCCTTGACCATTTACCCGTTATCATATTCTTGCCACGCAGGTTATCGGTTGTCTTAGAATTGAACATGTCGAGAATGTCGTTCCAAAAGTACTCCTCCGAACGGTCATTGCCCATATCTCTATCTTGGGAAATTTCTATCCAACACTGCAAGTAACATTTCTTCGACTTGGTCCACTTCCTCCCGTCGCTTGTGCTATGACTTCAACATCTTCGCCATCGTCCTTGTCCAAATCTACAGCAGTTTTTTTGCCTTCGACTTTTGCTCCTCGCTTTTGCCGGTTCACGTACTTTTGGAACTTTGAATTGTGAACCGGACGGTTGTGATTCCATTTGGGGTAACTGTGGAGGCTGTGACGGGCTAAAAAACTGTGGAGGTTGTGACGGGTTAAAAAACTGAGGTGATTGAAATCGGGAGGGGTAAGCTGCGAATCCTTGTTGAAACCGATCTGTTGGTTAAGCATTATTTCTTGTGGAGACGGGTTGGAATTGGTCGAAGAAGGGGTAGACGGGTTTGAAGAACCCCCGTATTGTTGTGCGTTTGTAGATTTGTGAAGTATCCTCCGTCATGTGGGTTTTGAGACATTGTGTAAAATGATATTGTTGGTTAAGAAAGATTTGTTATGTATTTTGGGTTTGAAGATG
Source organism: Chrysanthemum makinoi (assembly GCA_910596185.1). Lineage (NCBI taxonomy): Eukaryota > Viridiplantae > Streptophyta > Magnoliopsida > Asterales > Asteraceae > Chrysanthemum > Chrysanthemum makinoi. Next base: position 286,722,021 of record OU343220.1, on the reverse strand, counting down.
TGTAAAATGATGAAGATGATGATAGTTTATATAGGAGTGGTGGGTTTAAAAAAAAAAAAAAAGTTAATGTTTAAAAAAAAAAGTTAACGTTATAAATTAAGTTTACGTTATAACGTAAACTTCTGATTTTGTGTCAGTAGATAAGCTCGTCGTCCCCACGATTTGGTAGTCCACGGCGAGCCACAACGAGGCACCCCGGTGTGGCGGCGAGCCACGGCGGGGCTCCACGTCACCCACGGCGAGCCACAACCATCTCCACACCGGGTGCTCTAAGTAGAATTATGTAGAGGTTTTTTTCTTTTCTTTTTGGTACATGATTTCATGGGTTATGCTTCTTAAGTAGTGATTGGTTTTGTTGTATATAGTTTCATATGGGTTGCATGAAACCCATTCTCTCAATACCATCCCCTTTAAATTTCAACACCCTATCAGAAAATTTTCTTCTATTATTTTATAACCTTTTAAATGATGTTTTGGTTCTTCAAGAATTTGTTGTCGACTTCTGGACTTCTGGTTTCTTCAAAGCTGAAAGATTGTATGTGAAGTCTTTTAATTCTAACTGGGCTTTGTAATCATAATGATCATAATAAGGCCCAAAATCAACTAACTTTTTGCCAAAAGTTTAATTTCGGGAGAAATGGATAAAAATCCCAACAATCATTCGATGAACTTTACATCGACTATTGATTACCGACTAATTATGATTGGTATCCATGAATGATAATACTATTACGAAGTGGTTGAAATACACAGAAAAAAATCCCATTTATTCGAGAGACTATGGCAGGTTTAGCAAAAGTAACAGTAACGGCCATTGAGCGGTAGTTTTTTTTTCTATAAAAACGTTTGTTAACGTAGCCGTAGGCGTAACCAAAATGTGTAACATATAGATCTTAAATTTTCAATGCTACTAAATGTTATTTCATGAAGCGTTGATAAATGAGCATTATGAAACCAAACGAACATTAAAAATCACAATGATCACCACCCACCACTCATAATGCTCCTAAACACTATGCGTCAAACACAACCTATATAATATAGTGTTACTATAAAGCGTTATTTTTGGTAAACATATATAAGTCGAATCGTAAAAATGAGTATAAAATTACTGCTGTAATGACTAGAAAAAATCTAGATTACCAAATAGTCACAATCTTTATATAGAGACCAAATTCGAGTATTTGTGTGGGTAAAAGGGGATCGCCATGGTACAATACACCTAATACTTGCTGCAAATGTGGAGAAAATTCGACTATTTGTTGCAGAGATAAAGAATGATAAACAGGATATTCTTTTCAAGCTTGACATTTCTTATCCTTTGGAAGCGGTCTCATTGTCCTCGGTAGAGGTGTGACTGTCTACATCTCACCTCTCTCATACCTCGCTCCGGCAAGATTAGATATTGATGTTGTTGTTGCATTTCTTGTCCGAAATCGTTTCACTCTGCTTTTAGCGTAACAAACGCTAATTATGTGCGCACATAATTCTTTTTACGAACCAGCGGCATCCTAGACTGGCTTTCCTTGATGGACCAAATGACAGACTTGCAACTTGCAAGTATCACGTTCATATATTATATTCATGTACTGTTTGTGTAATCTTTTCTAAAAGAAAAAAAAAAATTCTCATATATTCGGGCAACGACCATTCAATTTTTTTTTTTTTGGAACGGCATTTTATTAAAACTAGCAAGGAGCTAGATCAAACGGAAATAAGGTAAGGGTTCTTAAGCCAATCGTCCCATTTAAGCGACGCTTTACATCTATACTTACACCAATTAAAAGACAAAGAAACTAAATTATCGAAAATTAACGCCTTCTTAGGAATCTTGTTATCGAACAAGAGCTTGTTTCTGAAATTCCAAATTAACCACCATAAGCCATAGAAGACACCTTCCATCATACCTTTCAACTTGTTTGGGAACCGAATAGACACCAACCACGAACACCATTCCTCATAAGAGCTCACATTCTCGAAGTCGACGTTCCACCAGGTAATTACCTTGCGCATGAGATGTTTCGCCATATCGCATTGGAAAAACAAATGCCTCGTTGTTTCCACACCTTCATTGCACACCGGACACATTATAGAATCCATGTCCATACCTCGACGTGAGAGATTAAATCTCGAAGGCAGCGCGTCAGTTTTTATCTTCCAAGCCGTGATGTTCACCTTATTTGGAACGGATTTAACCCACCTGGTATAACTACCTACCTCCTGCAAGCGCTTACCATCGATTAACTTGCGGATAGAGGAAACCGTGAATTCCCCATCACTCTCAAGCGACCAGTGATATCTATCTTCCTTAGGCATCAAATGAGTTTCCTGCATAATATCCAGTAAAGAAATAAGTTGAGCTTCTTCAGCTCCGCCTCTAATATTCCTTCTGAAAGAATCATGAAGACTTGGACCCATGATTTTCATTCAATTGGCTAGTATTCATAGAATAACTTGTTTCATGTAACTAGTGTTTTTATATACTACGTATTTTTTTTAAGATATTGTATACATCGACTTCACTTGTCTACTATGAGAAACGTTTCATCAGTGACCACATCGTGGCTTGTGAGTAACCCGTTTTATATGGTGTTCAAATAAAAGACCATTGCAAGAGTTCTCGAAAAGTTTATCTTTCACTTGTAAGTCTAATATATGGTGTTCAAATAATATACCGTGGACCGGACTGAACCGAGAAATCGGACCAACGGGACCGGATCGAACATATTTCGGTCCGGTCCTTGGTCCACCATTTTCCTCATATTCGGTCTTTGGTCCAGTCCGGTCCGGTTCGGTCTTACGTAGAACCAGCCATTATGCTTTGTCAGACTGGACCGAACCGACAAAGTGACCAGACCGACAAAGCAAACCGGAACGGACCGACTCGAACATGGACCGAACATTTTGGTGCGGTCCTCTGTCCGGTGATTTAGACTAAATCAGTTTTCGGTCCGGTCCGGTCCGGTCCGGTCAGGTTTTCGGACCGTGATCGGCCTATTTAAGAGTCAATTAGTTTCAAGTTAACACGAGTTATTTACTTTTTTTCTTTTCTTACAGATACTCCTACCAATAGCTAGTTTTATTAAAGTCATGAGTTGGTCTTTGTAGAAGAAGAGTACAAGATTTGACCCTAAAAAGGATTGCTTTCTATCACACCTTCGCTGATGATACACGCCAAAACACAAAATCGAATGTAAAGTTCAATGTCCAAGTAAACTAGGTCCAAGTTTAGTAGTACTCCTTCCGTCTTATAATTATTGTCTCGTGTCGACTTTTAAAGTCTTTAGTTTTCAATTTTGACCATAAATATTTTTATTTATGTTATATATTAATTGATGCAAATTATATGAATTGATTAAGTTTTAAATATATTTTCATTGTATAATTATACAACTTATATAATTAGGTGTAAACTTCAACTATCAAGCTCTTAAATGATAAGCGCACTCACGTATCATTAAACCAAAAGCCTTAGATGTTTAGAGATCGAGGTGTTAGATGGTTGAGATGTGACAATAACGTGTTGTATATATGAGAGCGTAACTGTGTAATAGTGATTGTTTGGACTGGATGTACGATAATATGAACTGGTCAATTAGAAGGTGTTGCATCGGTTGAAATATAAGTAAAAGTAGTCATATACGGGTTTCAGTTAACTAAAACCGAGCGCTTGATACCGATGTAAAAATACTGCAGAGTTAGAGATATTCTAGGTAAAGTTTTAAAAACTTAAGAATTGTAGCTAAAAGTCAAGAGTAATTGTAAGTACCAACATGTAATTTAGTAGTAGTAAAATTATTTCTCCCATTTTCTCAAGCGACAATATACTCATATATACTTTCGAAATCTTCGTTTATACATATAGAAAACAAAAAATAAAGATAACAAGTCTCGAGTGTTTGTCTAAGCTTATATGAGATTATTAGCTTATTAGATTATATGTGTTAAATAAGTCTAGACAACTATTCAACTAAGCTTATATAAGCGGTTTTTGTTAAGCCGTACAATTGTCGCTTTTTTTAAAAAAGGTTGGACTTATATTATAAATTACAATTTTACCCTTAATTATTTCTAAGCTAAACCAAATAATTGAACTTCTTAATTTGTTTTAGCTAATCCAAACACTCAACATAAAGCATAAGCTTATGAGCTTATAATATATATGTCATAAAATGCTTATATAACACAAAAATAAACCTAATTAATACACCAACACCCCTTAATAGGAAAAGTACACTTTTAGATATGGATGCCATCAACTTCATTGCAGTTATCATGTGTTTTCTAGATATTATAACTTGACTCTTCTAATATCTATCGTGAACTTTCTAGTATTAGCAATATAGCATGGCTGTTTTTGCGAGGTCTTGTCAATTAGAAAATCGTTTAATTTTCGTTTCTCCTTCTCTGAATCAACTTTCTAACATGACTAACAAAATACAATAGGTTAAAACATAAGATAAATTTGAGAAAAGGTCAACATACATTTTTTAAAAAACTTAATAAATCTTAGATATTTATTTTTTTATCAAATTAAAATAACTATTTTTTTTTTTAATAAAATTAAATATCTTACAAGCCGTTAATTGTTACACAAAATAAATCATACCATCATGACGAGATTAAATCATTTTTCTATAAAGGCGCATTTCTATATACTTTCGACAAAATTTTTTTTGAGTTTTTTCTTAGTGTTTAAATTTATGTTCTAACAATTCAAATAGAATTTGTAAAATTAGAGTTGATTTTTTATTTTAAAAACTACGTATGCTTTTTATGAAAATTACATGTCTTGTGAACTCATATGTGATTTTTAAAAGGACAAATCTCATGTGATTTTTGGAAGGCGTAAATTTCAGCAAAAGAAAAAGAAAAAAAAGACTCGATAAAAACGTTTGTCGAAAATATATCAAAATACTTGTCTACTAAAAAATAAAAATAATCTATTTTTTGTTCATTATATCTTTAAAGAATTTGTCATTTATATTAATGTCATCTATACATTGATACTACAAACTATATACTACACAAAATTTTACTATGGTTTCCACTTATCTTTATTTTCACATTGTTTTGACGAATGTCGACACAAACTTTTACTATGGTTTCGACTAATCTTTCTTTTCACATTGTTTTGACCAACAAAAACCGAAGTTTCTTTTAACATATAGCCAAAAAACTGCTAGTTTATGTAGACCAAAGGTAGTCTGTAACTTGTCATGAGCTTATTGTTTACAAAAGCTCTTATACTTTAAAAGCCTTATTTTTTTAATGAATAAGTTTCAGCTTTAATTATCAAGAGTTGAGATCAATATAGAACTCATATTTGTCATAGAACAAATGAACCAATCATAACCCTCCATTTTTTATCTAAATTAATACAAAATCATTTTCCACATTTTTTTTTACAACAACATATCTTACAAACGGTAAATCTTCAAAATATAAAAATACATTATCGTGACGAGAATTAAATTATCTTTCTATAGATATGCACTTTTATATATTTTCGACAAACTTTTTTTTTCAAAAATTCCGTCCGAAAAAATCATATATGATTTTTACGAATCATATATGATTTAAAAAAATCATGTATGATTCGATTTTTACGAATCATACTCTCTCCGTCCCATAATAATTGTCCAGTTTGACTTTTTTGAGTTTTTCTTATTTAACTTTGACTATACATTTTTTTATTTATGTTATATAATATTTGATGAAAATTATATCAATGAAAAATACATTTAAAACCTAATCCATTCATATAATTTGCATCAAGTATTATATAACACAAATAAAAGTATTTAAGGTCAAAGTTAAACAAAAAAGACTAAAAAAAGTCAAACCGGACAATTATTATAGGACGGAGGTAGTATGATTTTTACAATCATATATGATTCTCAAAAATCATATGTGATTCGTAAAAATCGAATCATATATGATTTTCACAAATCATATATGATTTTTGTTGACCGAAATTTTGAAAAAAAAAGTTGTTAAAAATATATAGTAGTCCATATCTATAGAAAGATAATTTAATTCTCGTCATGATAAGATAATTTTATCGCGTAACGATTAACGGTTTGCGAGATATTTAATTTTTTTAAAAAGGGTGAAAGTTTATAATAATAAAAAAATGAATGGCTATTATTGGTTCATTGGATCTATGGTAAATTTTGGATCTATATTGAACTTTTGCCTAATTATCAATGTCTAAAAACTGGTTTTTTGATTGACGTGGTCAAGCTACCGATTACCGGTTCAATCAGTTATTTTCTCAAAACCAGCTTCCGGTTATGTAATCGGTTCACAGGTCAACCGGTCGGGCCAACCCGGATTTAAAACACGGCTAAGAATTGATTGAAAGAGGTAAGTCAAAGTAAAATTATTCTTCCATCTTTCACGCAACATATGCTGTGGACTCTCAAAATCCTCCTCTATACAAAAAACAAAAAAACAAAAGTTTTTCTTTAAAAAAAACTACCTAAAAAAGAAACAGTGCATAAATATCAGATCTACATCCCATCAACTTCTCCATCTCTAACCTCCACCGTCCGATCATCCATACCTTCATCCACACCGTTCATCTCATCACCTTCCACGTCATCAATTGCATGACCAACCCACTCTTCCATAGGTGCACACTCCACTTTATGACACACTCGCCAATCATGCGCTTGACACCCACGCGAACAATAGTTCACTTTTCCGCACCTCGAACACTTCCTAAACTCATTCATTCGCGTCTCGGGTCGGCCACACTCCTTATAACCACACATCCTTAACCCTTCGTCTAACCTGTTTACACCTAACCCGAACCACTCAGCTAAAAACTTGTTAACCGGATGCAATTCAAACAACTCGAAATAATCCAAACTATGTCTATCTTTTAAACTAAATATATTCGTCAGTTCTCGCGCATTAGCTTGCGCGAGAAGACGACGTCCTTCGGTTACGTTTTTCCGTACTCCGTAACCGTCTTGTAAGCAATGGCCTAGCTCACGAAGCGCATCGACGTAGCCTAAATACGCTGACCTGCAGCATAAGGCCACGCCGGCACGTAAGTCTTTATCATTCTTGCTACCACCTCCGCTACCGTTGAATTGTATCACCGCGAGTGAGTATAACGCTGGCGCGTGTGAGCGAATCGCTGCTTTTGCCATTAATGACGCTCCACTTCCTCGGTTTTGTAAGCAATAAAATCGGATCTATTTATAAAAAGTAAAAAAAGTTTATATAAATCAATAATTAATTTAGTAAATAAAAATATGAAATATTGATATAAATCCGTACGAAATACGTACCATTCCAAGAGTATAATACGCTTCTATGTTACCGGCCTTAACACAGCTTTTAAGGTAACGGTGAGCTTCTTCACACCAGCTTTTAGATTTTACGGCTAGTGACTTTTTGCATGACTTTTTTAAAACCAACGGATTCACACCTAATTTATTCAGCCTCTTGCATCTATGACCACATAAAAACAACAACATTAATAAATAAATATTAAACTATGGGAGCGTTTGTTTCGTCTTATATAGCTGGCTTATGGCTTATTTGATTATGAGCTTACGTTTCATAAGCTCACTTTTTGTAGCTTATTTTGAAATTTTTCGGTTTATATAAGCTTATTATAACATTAAAAACTTATATAAGCCAAAGGCTTATACAAGCTTATTACAACATTAAAAACTTATATAAACCGAAAAGATTCAAAATAAACTACAAAAAGTGAGCTTATGAAATATAAGCCCAAAATCAGATAAGCCGTAAGCCAGCTATATAAAGCGAAACAAACACCCCCTTTATTACAAGAAAAGTATGTAAAATAACGTACGTGAGAAGAACAGAGATGAAATCAGACGGAGACGATGACGTGGAGCTAAGCTTACAAAGAACAATCAAAACGATGTCGTCAGGCAACGTATCAAACAGATCTGTGTTTGTTGTTGATGCATGGTGGTCATAAACAGGTCCGTTATTGCCTCTAAGCTTCTTTCTCATGGTCATTGTTTTAGATGTGTTTGTTTGAACAAGTGAGTTTATTTATACAATATGAAACGGTTGTTGATTCATTCGTTTATTGCTTTGTAAGTATGTGAATGTGAAGGAGTTGTGAAGGTGAGAGGTTAATGAGAAATGAGTAAAAGTTAATAGAAGATGGAATCACGAGGGCTTTTATAGTTATAGAGCCCACGTAGGAATAGTTTTTATATAAAGTTGGTGAATAAATGGAAATTTGTCAAGTGATATTAGGAGTAATTAATACGGAGTAGTAGGAAAGTATTTGGTTGGGAGGTAAATACTATGGACGTACATATTTGTTTTTTTGTTTTTTTAGCTAATAGACCCGGGCTTTGTTATTAACAAAAAATCAAAAATTGAATGAATAATATCAATATATTATGAAAAGTAAATAATTAAGCGACAAAAAATACAACAAAATAATTTTGGGCAATTTTATATAATTCAACAAACTTTGTTTTTCTTTTCTTTTTTATAGATATTAAATAACAATACAAAATCACATGTGATTCTTTAGAGTACAAATTTTAATACTCACAAAAAACTTTAAAAAAAAACCGTTCAAAATGCATAGAAGTATTCTTTTAATAAAAGATGATTTTGTGCTCGTCGACGTGACAGTGTAATTAGTTTTGTTTAATAATCAACGGTTATTATATATTTAGTGTTTTTTAAAAGAGAAATTAGTGAGTTTTTTCGATCTTTTAAAAAAAAGTGATTTATATCGTCACGTTTGATTTTTGATTTTATTTTTACCCTTATTGAACGAAACTCAATAGATCCCATGTTCTATAGTAGTATTGCCAAATTTGATTTTAATAATGATATATATAAATTTATGAATGATAAGTTTTGGTATTATTAAGACATCTTATTTTTGAATAATCAAAGTTTTTTTCGTGGAAGATTCTTGTTGAAAACGCAACTTTATATGTGTTACAAACGTGGCTACTTGTTTAGCATTGGATGATAAATTACACGCATACATCTAATATGTAGATATATTTGGTTCTAAAATTATTCTTATTTTTAAGAATCAATTATTCTTTAATGAGTTGATTATTCTATTTCTATAAAAGATCCACATATTAGAATCTCGACAATGACACAATTAAAGTACTTTTTAAGGGTGAGCAAATTGGACTCAGAATGGTCTTTGGACCTAGGCCCAGTCTTATATGAGCTAATTTTTGTGTGTTCACGTATTTTTAAAATTCACAAATACTTTAAAGGAAATACATCAAAACTATATAAACAAGGATTGCCCCGAAACCACCGCGTTGCGGCAGAGCACTTGATATTATCGGTATATCCGTTTGGCGGGGGGCGCCGCGTTGCGGCAGGGCGTTGTTTAACGTCGTTGATCTACCTTTAAGATATACATGACCCGAGTGCCGCTTATAAAATTATGCACAAAGTATCTCCAAAAAATCTACAAACAACACACACAAAAAGTGCTAAAACCTGGAATTTGCACCTGGTAGTTGCCAACGCGCATGTTTGGCAGCAGGATGTTTATGCACACATATCACAATGTCCTATAATAATCGTACATGTATAAATAGCCTGATTCTTTCTGCATATAGCTGTTGGACCTGTCATTTATATGCAGCGTAGTGGAATGCCCATCAGCTGCAATATACATAAAGCAGCAACAATGTGTATAAGCGAACATAAACCGTGATAGGCCCGCGCCGGGGGAGCATAGGGAGGAATGCAGGAACGAACTTGAAGTTCAAATCGTCTGCAAACATGTAGAAGAAAAAGTATGTTAGAAATACGTATATTTTTACCAAAAATCACATAAATAATGAATTAAAGATGAATAATATGTTTGAACGAAAACAAAAGTGGTTTTTTGTTCACCTTCATTTGCGTAACCGATACGACCATATCATCTTGGCACAGAACCTGAAATACGCAGCAAGTAATTTTTTTTTTGTCGCACAGTCATAAGTACGCAACTTCCGACTCATATTTTATGGTTTCAAATAAATTTGTACCTGGTTAAGATTGCCGAGAGTATCTAAGTGTGACTGCCGACAAAATAAGCAAAGCCAAAGGGTTTGGTGTCTTCCTCTGAACCATTTTTGGTTTGCCAACATTCCTAGCCGATGCACCTTGCTCATAAATAGCACATTCTGTTCAACAATCCCTGTAATAAGCAGTCATTAATTTTAGCTATCCATAATGCTTGAAAGAATCAGTTTAAGCTAGCCATTTTAATATCAGCTGGAACATAATTTAGTATGATATACAAAGCAAACTGTTTAGAAGTACGTACCTCCCGACATTAGGTTGCCATATAGGTCGGGCGTTAGCCGCATAATTCAAACAATTCCCTTATCACTTTATCAGTAACAACCCAATCCCAGTCCAGAACCTTTCTAATGAAATCACGGTTGTATGCAGCAGAACTTGCAGAATTTGCGTGTTTTTTGGTGGGTCTCCATCCGACGTGGGTTTTTTCGTACGCTTCTGTAAATATTAATATCGTTGTTAAACAAATGAGCCAATCAGTTGAAGTTAAATCTGGCAGATCATTTCAAGCGATGTATTGTTGACGTTAAAATATAACTGTTGACGGAAAAGTTACCCAAAAGCAAGTGGATATATAAATAGCGGCAAACTATTACATACCAAAGGTTGATATAGATGAAGGGTTGCAGAAGATAATTCAGCAGTTTAGTTTGCGTGGTTCACCTTGTGTATTCATTGAAAAGTAGCAGTTCTTTAAGTATGGCAATGAGTCAAAATAGCTGCACCATTCTGATGCTTCATGTGAACTCTACAATTTTATCACTTGTAGTGGTCGAAGCCCCAAAGAGATACTTGCATGATTGCCACATTTCAAAGAAAATTAGTAACGTCAAATATACAATGTCAAAAATCCGATATAATAATTCGCAATTCTGTATTTATCGAAGTTTACCTATATCCAAATCCAACTCAGCCACGTCCTTAGAAAGTCCACAACTCCTTTGGATATACCTGGAATGAGTAAAAACAAAGTGTTTGGCAAACCATTTTAAGAAGTAAATGTATGCATTTTGTCTCTCGCAGTAGTGAAAAAGAGGATTGGTACATGCTTTAAAAAAAACCGCATGCCAACACGTATAAATTTGGATCAAATTCAAAGAATATTAAAAGTTTGTTGTTAAAAAGAAAGAATGCCACAGTTTGGAACTTAGCCACACCTGACTTCTAACATTGGCCAACGTACATCATGTTGTAAAAAAAAAAAAAAAAAAAAAAACCCTTAAAGAATGATCATTTTAGGCACAAATTAATGTAAGCTAAAAAGTTTTACCATTGCAAGCCTCAGACTCACTAATCAGTGAGGAGGTTGTGCAAACGGTTTCGAGTACAGAAAAGGTTACCAAATGCGCTTTCATCTCGTGGGTCACGTTAAAGAATGCTTGTTTCACGGCTTCGTGAATATAACATTGAGAAACTCTAAGCTAAGGAACAAACGTGTTTGCAATGTCCTTCCGTTGTTCTCACTTTTTTACAACGTAACACATCCCATATCTGAAAGAAATATATTTTATTAATACAAATATAATCTATTATACCATTAGTTTAACAAAAACATCAGTCATTATCAATACTTTGACATCGCCATCGCTAGTACAAACGGCAAGATTAGTTCCTTGTTGCAACCAACTGACCGAACCGACCATTGTTTAACCTGCATTTTCATGAAACTTCGATTTAGGCTAAGAATTCACATGAAACACATGGTGTTACATTAGTATAAACCTTAAACTTGATTAAGCCTTCAACCATAAATATTTTTGTACAAACTAATCAAGGATTTATAAATTAATTTGCAACGCTGAATATATTGACTCGTGTATCTTGTGGTTGAGATATCAGAAGGACTAACCCTTTTTAAGATATCAGAACTAACCCTTTTTATCAGACATCAGATATCTTAAACAGGCATACGACATCAGTCCTTTCATAAGTTCGTTGCAATCTTTAGCAATGAATGTGACTCAGCGCTAAAACATGTCACTGTTATCTCACCTGTAGGATCGTGAACTGCGGCGTTGAAGCAAGAGCTATGAAAAGGAAAGCACAATGTTTATGAGTAAATATAGTTGCTTTTCACAATGCAAATTTGTTATGCAGGGTTATTAAGAATCTATTCTATGCACATGTAGTCGGGCTCGCTTAAAGAACCCGATGCTCGGCAATGCGGGAATAGCGTTCATGTATTTTGGTGTGACAGGTGCGACATCTGTTGTAAAACCATGGCCTTTTTGTGTCGATTTTGTTGATGGTGGCTGCTACTGTGAATCAAACATTCTGTTGGAAGAAAATAGTTATTACGTTTTATCTTTTTCTTCTATAATATATTTATAGGAATTATGTTCTACCTTTTGGTTCTATGGATTTTCTCGATGCAATTAACTTATTGTGACTCGGTTCCTTGTCTTTTCTCACCATGTGTCTGCAAATTTTTGTTGTTGAATGTTTAATATTGTCGGTGGTTCCAGGAGCTGGTCGTACCTTCATAAACATTTGTTGTTAGCTTAGTTTCATATTGTTGTGTGCGTATTCACAGTTGTTGTTGGTATACGACTACTTACACTGTATTCCGTGAGTTTCTGGTACATCTGGGTTAAGGTAGTAGTATGTTGCAGGGGAGTTTGAAAGTTAGAGGCCTACATCAGTTGAGTTGTTAGTTCTCAAGATGATGTGATAGTATTCTCTAACTTATAATCTAAGGAACTTACCGCCGTAGGTTTTGACATACCATGAACTAACGGCCATGACCACGAGCTTTTGACTGTGTTCGTATTCTTCTGTGTTGAAAGCACGTGCTTTTTCATTCCGAAGGATGAATCTGACAGTCTCTCCCCTGGTTATCGAATTTTAGGTCAATGTATTGGTAACAGTAGAATGTAATGATATGGGAGCTATACTTACTCTATGTTTTGGATTCCAATGTCTCTCCAATTTACGATTTTTGTTGTGGGGTTCCTTTTTTCTTTTAATTCACTTACGTGTTAGATACACCCAACGTAATCTACATACGTCAAAAGTAAGTCAAAGTTATGTTACAGATATCAGTACACTGTACCTGTGAGTATCCACTCTTTTTTATCTTCTCTTGAATACAGTTCATTATATGCAACAAAGTTGAAATGGTGTTTAAGGAATCCTATATCTTGAAAAGTCTGAACGTTTATGTACCTCCCGAAAACTAATGAAAGGTCAAACACCTGAAAAAGAAACCCAAAAATAGTTTACTAAGAATTGATTACACCCTAAAATCAGCTAAAAATTGCTAGTATTGCAATTAACAAACCTAATAATCTTAAAAACACTGTGAATTAATGGGCCGGGCTACCGTTTAAGATTCGAATAATGTGGGCATACATCGATTGAGGCTCCCTGTAAGATGTTCATTGATGTAGTATTATAGCAAATATAAAAGAATTGTATAGTGAAGTCTGTAGTCGTTACGAATGAATAACTTACATTCATTTATATGCAGCGTAGTGTGAATAGGCTTTCACGTGTAGCTGTCATTAATTACGTCAGTAATCGTACCTGTATAAATAGCCTGATTCTTTCAAAGATACTATGGGTATTGAGTCAGTCATTTATATGCAGCGTAGTGGACTGCCCATCAGCTGCAATATACATAAATCAACAACAATGTGTACAAGCGAACATAAAACGTGGTAACCCAGCGCCGGGGGAGCATAGGGAGGAATGCAGGAATGAAGTTGAAGGTCAAATCGTCTGCAAACATGTAAAAGAAAAAGTATGTTAGCGATACATATATTTTTACCAAAAATCACATAAATAATGAATTAAAGATGAATAATATGTTTGAACGAAAAGAAAAGTAGTTTTTTTCACCTTCATTTGCGTCATCGATCCGACCATATCGTCTTGGCACAGAACCTGAAATACGCAGCAAGCAATTTTTTTTTGTCACACAGGCAGAAGCACGCAGAAGGCTTTTTATTAGAGCGAGAAGATATCAAAAGGACATAGAATGAGATCATTTTTGAACAACGATTAGTATCATGTATAATATAATGAGGCTCGGATCTGTGAAGATGAAAGCAACACGAAATACCAGGCATGGCTGCAACCGTAATGTCGATGTGGTTGCCCCGCCAAAGCACGGTGTTTAGTAAATCACGGTTGCAAAAAATGCAAATAGTTTTCGTCATTGCCTTAATTATACATTATACTAAAAGGCGTTTAAAATGACGCCTTTTCTTCATTTCAGAACAAAGCCAGAGAAACCAAAGTTGGTGTATTAGTTTGAAAAGCTACAAAAGCCTCCGTGGCTGCGTTACAATAAACGCTCCGCCAAGATAAGACCTTTTTAAGGGTTTGAAATATCAGCCAGTAATAAACCGTAAAAGTGTAGCAAAATAAAGTCAGAAAGACCTCCATGGTTGCGTTAGTAAACGCCTCGCCAAGATAAGAACTTCTTAAAGCTTTGAAATATCACTCAGTAGTAAACCGTAAAAATGTAGCAAAACAAAGCCGGAAAGACCTCCATGGCTACGTTAGTAAACACCCCGCCAAGATAAGGTCTTTCTCAAACTTATATAGCTTAGATAACCTTCCCCAGGAATGACATGGAGACCTGGCGAGGCAGGCCATTACTTAGATCATATACATGCAATTGAACCTTGTAACCCACCTGCTGTGAATACAATTTTCGAGTGGTTAGTTAGTAACCCAAAACAATAGATCTTGACATCCGAGACCATGTAAAGACATGTACCTCAACCTTCTTTTGATTTATTAATCTACTACACAATAAGGATACAAAAATCACGGAACACTATAATTTCCCTAAAACTAACCTTTATTTTGCTAACAAACCTTAAATTCAACAATTTTCCAACAATTAACACCATCACTACATAAAAATAAACAATTTAATAATTACCTCGATCGGATGAAATTTTTTAATCTGAAGAACCAAACCCTGAATATTAAGGCTATAAATCACCCCTTTTAAGAACAACAATTAACGCGTCAATCAAGAAGACAACTCATGAGCAACTACATCATGAAGAACCAAACCCTAGAAATTAGGATTCTAAACCAACTCCTTTCAGAACAACAATTAACATGCAACCAATACCCAAACAAAATCGACGCCGGAGCAGCAACCTCGAAGATAGAATCAACAACACCCAGGAACGACTTTTCCAGATTGTCGGTTCTTGAGACTGAGGAGACGAAGTATTATGACACATATGAAGAAGAACGCCACGTATATCAAAAGAGGCGGTAACAGGCCAAGAATTCAGACGTGGGCAGAGCAATTGGGCTGAGGAGAAAAGGAATAGCCCTAAACGACATTCCCTGTGACCGTTTTGTATCCCTAAATTATATATATAGTAATAATTAATGTGACAGTTTTTATCGACTAAAACCAGTTTTTTTCTAAATTTTGCTTGTTTGTTAAAATTTTCTATTAAGTCATTTTAATTAAAAGGCAGACACTCTCAGTTTTATTATTTAATACTTTCAGTCATTTTTCTCAATTAAGTTACAAACAAATAGTTGTCATATGACTTAATTAATTTATTTTTTTTTCCCATATTAAGTCAATTAAGTCGAATTCAAACATCACTTTAGTACCGAACATTAATTGGGTGTTATTTATCGGGTCCTTTTTAAAACACAAATTTTATTATGCAGGCGCAAAACTAGGTGGATCTCGGAGGCTATGAGATATACTTTAATTTTGTGACATGGTTTTAACTTTATACCAAATATTTACCAATATTAATATATAAAGAAATATTATGTAAAAAACCCCGCGCGCAATATTATTGTAATTATATAAGTATGAAAGATTTTATAAAATTGTATACATAAATCTTATGTAACAACCCTTTCTATGCATAAGATAGCATTTAGCATGTCAAGAGAAAAATTTTACATTATTAATCAATTGCATTATTAAGATTAAATAATAAATAAATTTAATGGACAAATAATTAAAATTAGACTAAAATACACCGTTGGTCCCTAAACTTGTTCATGCGCATCGCGATGGGACAAAGTTGGGCTTTATCATCGCTGGAGGTCCAAAACTTGTGTTTTATACTCTACACTAGTCTTTTGACCAGGATTGTCATAGTCAACATGAATTTTCTTGCTTTACTTCGAGGGTACAATAGACCATTCACAATTTTGACCCAAGCTTCAACCCAGGGACCAAATGTGATTATGCCTACTAGCCGTTTCTTCCCTGATACGCTAGCATTTAATTTCACGTGAACCAATACACCCACTCAACAAACAACTTTACTAATCATAATAACATCATTATCCATAAACGATCAACTCAAGATCGAAATCCGAATCTAAATCCTCATTTCCAGAACTCAAAAGACCAACCCAACTTCCAACAATACCATGTCGATCGATCGTATTAGCAACATGCCAGATATAGTGATCAGTAACATTCTGAATCGGTTGCCTTTGTTAGAAGCGGTGAGAACCTCTAGTTTAGCGCGAAACTAGAGGTCTAAGTGGACTTTGCTCACCGACGTCATAGTTGATGAGGATTTCTTTTATTATTTAACAATTGAGTTTGATGGGAGGCTTGTTACTAGACTCTTAAATCGGCTTATGGGTCCAATAAGAAAGTTTGTCTTCTCTGTAGAGCTAAGATCAATGCTTGGAAGAGACGACTTTCATTATGAAGAGATTCGTGACTGGATCTTTTTTTTGGCTCAGCATGGAATTAAGGAGCTGATTATTACAATTGGTATGGTGAACCAGTTACGTTCCCAACCCAACTTTACTCTCGTAGGGAGTTGAAACATCTGGTACTTCATGTTTGTGCTATGGCTACTTTGGAATATTTTCTTGGCTTTCCAAATCTACTGAGCTTAGAATTGATTCATGTCACTTTCTAACCGGTACAGTTTGGGAGTTTATTGATGGTTGTCCCTCACTTGAGTCTCTTAAAATGAATCGTCCTACTACAAACGAGATGAGACTATGGGATATTGCAAAAGTTACTACAAACGAGATGAGACTATGGGATATTGCAAAAGTTAGGAATTTGAAGAAGTTAGATTTGTCATTTGGTCTTTATAATGTTGTGACGACAATCACAACATCCGATATCTTTCACCTGACAAGACTTCAAAATCTTGAGACCCTTATATTGGATTTTTGTGATTGCACGGTAAGAACAATTTGAGCTTTACACTTATAATTTTACGATGTTAAAGAAATATGTAATAGTAATGAAATTTAATCTTTAAAAATTGTTGTAGTTGATACATGAAGCTAATTCTAGGATGAATGTGCCATTTGTATCCCTGATTAACCTTAAGTTGTCCGATGTCGATTTTGGGAATAGTGTTATGGTATCGTTCATCATTGAAATGATTCGTGGATCTCCAAATTTGAAAATGCTCGATACCAGAGTAAGTGTAATGTTGTAATGCATATGTATCAAATAAACATTCCTAAATTGCCATGTTTGTGTATCTCAACACTATTTGATTTTTCAGGCTGCAAACACGCTTAGTGTTCTACCTTTGGAAAAAATTTCCAATGTTGTAGATAGAAACACAATCAGCCATGGCCAGCTACAGACTATCGTGTTTCGAGATTTTCATAGAACAGAGCATGAATTAACTTTAATAAAGTTTATACTTGCGTGTTCCCGGTCGCTAAAGACAATCAATATCAAGCTCAGCGATAAGAGTCATGATGGGAATGAAAATATCAGGAAGAACTGGGAGTTGGCTAGGAAGCTGTTGAAACTCCACCGAGCTTCCCCCACAGCCGTGGTAGATTTCTTTGAGTGGTTGTAGTTTATGTATGGGTTGAATACCCTATGACAATTCATGTTGCAAAATGGTTTTTATATTTTGGTACAGTATTTGTTTATATGGTTTGCTTAAAATTAGCTTGTTCATATGTTGTTGTTTGTGCGTATTGTTGGTGATGCAAGTTTAACATCGAAAGTCAAACTTTCATTTAGCATTTCAATTTGATTGTAGAAAGTAAAACTGCATTTCCAGTTTACTTTAGTTAGTCAATACTTGAAAATGGTGAATGGCTATTTTGTACGTAGTATTTGCATTTTGACTTTGTAAAGTCAAAATTGCGAAACCATTCCTTAATATTTGACTTTGTAAAGTCAAAATTGCAAAACCATTACTCAATATTTGACTTTGTAAAGTCAAAATTGCAAAACCATTACTCAATATTTGTTTTGGAGTTTATTGATATGTTTTAGAAGTTTGACTTAACAAAGTCAAACTTGTAATGGTTTTGTGTTGTTTAATCTTGAACTAAATTGTAGTATACGTAACTTGGCAACTTGATGGACCAATTGTGTATTTGTTAAGAACAATTGGGCGGCAGTTTTAAGTATGACAACGGCAACCAAGACAAATTCAGGGACCGAGTGTGAAAAAAAAGTCACTATTAGACCCTTGACCGTCTCTTACCGGAGACGCTATTTACTTGTGCACACGAACCGATAAACCCATCCACCACTTTTTCCACACACAAACAATTTCCAATGGAAGATTTCCCTATTTTGAATGAACTCATGGAGATTTCTGGTTCATCCAAGTTGAATGATCGTATGGCTGTGTGGTTTGAAGAAGAGGCTGCACAAGAAGGGCTTTTGAAAAAGCTAGTTCTTGAGTGCATTGATCATCTAAAGAGGGGAATCATGAAGCGTAGGGAGCTGATCGAAGAGAACAAAAGAAGCTCTGGGACCTCGGGGAACAGCGCTTGATTGTTTGGATGCGCTGAGGAAAATCCAGGCGAGGCACACACACCAACTTGTTCAATTCATACGCATTGTTGGTCAAACTGATGAAGCTATTCGCTTCAACGAAGATTTTGTTAAAAATGGTGAGCATAATGCCTAAATTTTGGGTTTTTCATGGGGGTAGATAAATGCGGTCTTTTGGGTGCTAGTTTTGGAAATATAGGTGGGTAAAAAGGGTATGTAAATTGGATCTTTTGTTTGGTTGTTGGTCTTGGTTTGATGTAGTTGTTTCTGATCTTGTAACCGACTATATTAATGATAAAATCCCAACAATCTTCCCCTATTTGATGATGACAAAACAAACATGGTTCTTGTATGAACTTCCCTAGACGAAGTAGCAGAAGTTGAGATAATTAAATCTCACCATGAATGAAACATTCTTGTCTTCCTTGTCTTCCCCTTGATTCATGCTACGCTACTCCAATATTTCTTCCCCTTTTTGTTATCAACAAATAGAGAATGTAAGCAGTAAAAACTTCCCCTTGAGTGGTGCATGAACATCAAATGATTCTTCAAATCTGTAAGCTCCTTGTAATGATCACTTGTGAAGAAAACCAAATATAACTAACTTGATAAAAAAAGTAGAATAACCCAAACTTGTGTCTTATGTCTTGTTTATCCACGTGACTCCAAACTTATACTAACACCATATAAGTAGACCGCAATCTCTTGACCAAATCCTCATCTTCAATGAGACACTGAGCACTACAATGTAACTCCTTTAAGTGATAGTTAACTAGGTCTTCATCCATCCACCCTTGACCTATGAAAACTAGATTTTGCAAGTCTTCGTCAACATCCTTTAAGCACGAACAAGTTATCTCCAAAGTGTAACACCCACTTTAAGATACGATAAAATCACGAATCTGTGTAACTCAACTACAATATCAAATAAGTTATAATCAATCATCTTCGTAATCAACTAATCCAATAAACCAAATACGAGCTTTTTAAATATTTTAAGAACAACTTCCAAACTCCTTGTGTGTGTGAACCAATCTCCCGTGTGTGTATCTCCAAAAACCAAAACTATTATTACACTCGACTTCCCCTCAAGTCCAAAACCATAAGAGAATCAAAAAAATCATGTATCATCCGATATCGCATAATATAAGTAGTAGAAACATGTTATATCGGATAACATTAGCAGTATAAGAATAAATTATCTCGAACAAAGCTAGCAGTAGAAATATTACGCGCATCAGCAGAAACTAATAACGCTAGCAGTAGGAACATATGACATCAGTAGAAACACTAGCGTAGCAGTGGTATCAAAATAGGCTAGCAGTGGTTTCATAGCAGTGGTTTCGAGATAAGCCTAGCAGTGGTTACGAAAAACACTAGCAGTGGTTTCGAGAAAACACTAGCAGTGGTTTCGAGAAAACATTAACAATGGTTATGAAAAACACTAGCAGTGGTTTCAAGAAAACACTAGCAGTGGTTTCGAGAAAACACTATCAAAGCTGCTTCTAACCATGAATCATAAACACCACACAATGTATAAACAACCTCCATCAAGAGTTAGAACAAGTAAAACAAATTCAAGAAGTTAAATATGCATAAAACCCCAAAAAATCGAATTTCTAAAAAACCCTTCAGCAGTAGACTTCGACATACTATAACTTTTTCCTGAAAGCTCAGATCGACAATCCCTCTGGTGAAAATTTAGATGAATATGTAGATAACGTCCACTTAAAATTTCGTCACGATCCAACGGTTAACGAAATAGTTATGATCGTTACAAAACAGTGTTGCAGAAACATATACGAAAAATTCCAGATTCGAATTTTTTCTTCTTTTCGCCACTCTTCGACCAATAAAACCTTGTGAATCCCTGGGTGACGAGCCCCCTTGGCTCTGATACCAATTGTGGAGTTTGTTAAGACTCCTTGAGATCGTTTTGAGCCTCTAGGGTTAACAATAACAATGATAATAAACTTGTAAACGCAGCGGAATAAAACAAATCAAAGTTATTGACACAAAGTTTTTCTTTATAATCACTCCAAGCCCCAAATATTATTTGATCAGAATAATACGGTTACACTAAACTTGTAACAGGGATCAAAGATCCTTGAGGCTAAACTAAACAAACTCTAACCCTAGACGTTTATATGAACACGTCTAGGTTACACACACACACTTCAATGACTACATATTGGAAGACTTGTATATTAAAACCTACACCCCATGTCCTCTTTATATACTAGAGGATTAGGGTTTACAGGATACTATGAAGGACTAAATAATAAATCTTCTTTTGCAATAATAAATCTTCTTTTGCAGGCAAGTCCTTCTATCTTTTTGTAGATTTCTTCTTTGTCACTTTAAGTCCTTGATGTTTCATTCTTTATTGTTTTGTATCATCGAATCAATAAACCCAACATTGATGGTAAGAATGGAGAAGGTGTGAAGATGATCATGGTAAAACCTCTTAATTTATAGAAGTAAAAAATTATGGAGAAATGTGTTTGATTTGATGTTAAACCATAGAAGGGATGAAGTTCCTAATGATTTGGAAGTGGGTTAAATGCTAGTCATATCACCCAAGTCAAGCCATACAAGAGGGATGGAGTGAAGAGGCAAAGATTTGCAATAAATGTGTTCTAATGATTGTAAGATCCTAACCATCAAATTACCCACGGATTGCATGGAACCAAATTTTTGGTTCCTTCCTTTATGCAAAAGGGTTCCTTGGGTTGATTTTTCGAATTTTTGAATTTTGGTGGGAAGTGGATTTCCTATATGCCTAAGTATGTTATACTAGTTCTAATATGGGTAAAAACTAGTCAAGATTAACTTACAAGCAATGGATGGTAATTTGGAAAGTCGAAATAAGCGAAATTCAGAAAATTACCTAGAGAATCCACGACACCAAAATTTTACACAGGTGGAACCCTTAAAAGGGTGTCGCCTGGTCCGCCTATACAGGTACTGCGGTACCAATTCTTATAACAGACGGAACCAAAAGATTGGTGCCGTCTGATCCGTGGACACCAGAAATCACCACATAACATATTTTTAAGTGTCGCGGACATTTCCGAAACCTAAAATTTTGCTCAAAACATGTGACATTAATTATTTCTAGTTAGGAAAAGTAAATAACACATGCACAAATATAGTGGAGCATAGATTTTGACCAAGGGTGAATGATTTTCACATTGAAGTGAAAATGGGTAAAATTTGATAACACACTTGTGATATCCCCCTGCATGAAATAGTTAGCATACAACATTGTTTTGAGTTATATTATCATCCTACAAAATAAAAACAGCCAAATTGTATCAAACATTAAAGATAATGTATTGTTCCAAAAACTCCTTAAACCGATTCTCATTTGTCCAACTTCTTGTAGATCTTGTTCATCATCCTACCAAGGCACTTGAACATCCCCTTTTTTTGCTTGAACTCTGCTGATTCATTCTCAATCTCGAGAAGAGATGCATAATACTCATGAGGTGGAAGGCGAGAGTTTGGAAGACCATCCTCGGAGCTATTTGATGATGATGATGATGGAGTTGGAGGTTTTTGCTCTCTTGCCTTTTGTCTTAGCAACTCGCCCATCATTCAAGGGCACAAAAATGTAAGGGATGAGCTCATAGTGAAGGTGCATCTCTTTTGGGCTTGGTGGAATTGGTGCATAAGCTCTATAGAGACGGGTGAGAAGCATCCCGTACGGAAGAGCAACCGATCCTTGAGTTGGAATATCAATCATTCTCCTAGCGATGTAGTAGGCTAAATTGAATGGTTGACGGGTGGACAAGTTGTAGAGCATGTGGCAAAGGAAAGCATTGATGTGATCCCTATTCCCTATGGTGTTCCCTATGGTGCTAATGACGTTGGCTCTAAGTAGTTCTTCCCATTTCTTAAATTCGGGCTTAAGTTCATTGAGCTCCATTCCATATGGATCTCGGTTCACCTCCTTTCCCTTTCGGGTGACTCGAGTTGTATCTCCCCTTGGGTTAAATAGGCGTTCACGGATGACATCCTTATCCGCTAAAGGTGTTTGGTAGGGAAGAGAGCGATCGTTGATTGTATCAAGGACGGTGAATGACCACTTATCCGAGTAGACACATGTCCCTTGGTTGGGAATTCCTAGTACTTGAGCAAGTTTGGTTAAGGAGATGGTGTAGTCGTTTTGATTTATCTTAAACCTAAGGCTAAACTCATCATCTTCATCAATAAAACCGGTGACACTAGCATAAAACTCTAACACAAACCTAGGACAAATAGGTTCATCGATGTCAAGGAGACAATCGAATTGAATAGCGGCTAGCTTTTCACGGAGATTGGTATTTTCGATAAAAGAGGAGTGAATGGTTCTACCCTCATGGAAGTACCTAGTCTCTAGACTCTTAAAGATTTCGACTTGCTCCTTTGAAAGTCCTTTGGTTTTGTGGTATTTGGGAATGTAGGTTACGGTATCCTTGTGATCATAGAATTTTGCGGCTACCATGGTTATTCCTATGAACAAGAATTTATATGTTAAGAATGAAAATAAACTTAACGTTTTGATTCTAGTATGTGTCTATATGAAAACGATTTGGAGTTGCGGTTATCTCGACTCATTTTATGCATAAAATAGTCTTTAGAGGGGGTGTTTGGCAAACGGCATGAGATAACACAAACGCTCCTAATTCAATGTGGCTTCATTTGAATATACCCGGGAATGCATATTAGTTATGCAATACCTTTAGTATTCAAGAGCATGCAAGTGATGAAAATTTAACGTTTCTATTAGTATTAACAATGAAAATTTGGTTTCCTACAAGTGAGAAGCTTTTCAAAAAAGATTTGACATGAGGTGTTTGGTTTTTTTTTTTAATAAAGCCTTATAGTCATTATCTTTTGATTAGTGGGAAACATGATTTGTTTATACAATATGATAATGTAGTACCTAATTTCAATGACTAGTTATGCAATTTGCCAATTGAATCCATGTTTTGTATAAGAATATATACAAACCCCATGTAGTGATTTTGTGTACAAATTAGAATCCTAGACTCAGAATTAAGAGATAAAATGTAGTTAGGACACTTACAATGATGTTTTCTCCAGTGATTAGTGGGTGAGAATGTGTCAACAATGAGTTGGGTCTAATGTTTACACGTTTTGGTAAAGTGGGTTTTGAAGAAGAAGATGTTTTGTAGGTAGCAGTTTTGCCACTGATGTCACCACGGACGCACGGCACCATGTTTATGGTTCCGTCCTTGTTGTCGTTTGGTGCCGTGGGTACAGTAGCAGATACAAAACAAAATTGTTTTGTTTTGTTTATTCTAAGGTTTAGGCTATGTTTATCCTACATGTTTGGTTCCATTAACCCCAAACCAAGTCTAAGAAGATTGAATGGTTCTCATTTAAGAGGCTTAGTTAGAATATCGGCAATGCTGTCTTCGGAGGACACTTTCTCAATTGAGATGTTTCCTTTTTGAACATTATCGCGAAGAAAGTGATGACGGATTTCAATATGCTTCGTACGAGCATGTTGGACGGGATTTTTGCTGAGATCGATAGCTCATTTGTTGTCGCAAAGTATAACAATATCGTTGAGATGAATTCCGTAATCTACGAGAGCTTGCTTCATCCAAAGAGTTTGTTGACATGCTTTTTCGGTTGAGACGTACTCGGCTTCAGTAGTTGAGATGGCTAAAGCTGTTTGCTTCTTTGCAAACCATGAGGTGAGACAATGTCCAACAAAAGTGCAAATACCACTTGTACTTTTTCTATCGACATAGTCACCGGTATGATCCGAGTCGGCATACACTATGGTTTCTACACCCGTTCCTTTGGGATACCATAATCCTAAACACGTTGTTCCCTTAATGTATCTAAAAATCCATTTCAATGCTTCTAAGTGTGATGCCTTTGGGTTTTCTTGAAAGCGAGCACATAGACAAACACTAAACATAATGTCGGGTCTACTAGCCATAAGATAGAGTAGGCTACCAATCATTCCTCTATATTTATTGTTATCTACGGATTCACCTTCCTCATCCTTGGTGAGTTTAGTGTCCGAGGACATGGGTGTCTTAGTTGGTTTTGAATCTTCAAGACCAAATTTCTTAAGCATGTCTTTTATATATTTAGATTGGTTAAAGAATATGCCATCTTCTAGTTGTTTAATTTGAAGTCCTAGAAAGAAGTTTATATCACCCATCATGCTCATCTCAAACTCGTCGTGCATGATTTTAGAGAAATCATCACATAGCTCTTGACAAGTTGATCCGAATATGATGTCATCAACGTATACTTGAACGATGATAATGTGTGACTCTTTTTTCTAGGTAAAAAGAGTATTATCTACTAATCCCATGGTGTATTTGTTTTCAACAAGAAGAGTCTTAAGTCTATCGTACCAAGCTTTTGGTGCTTGCTTAAGACCGTATAATGCTTTCTTGAGTTTGAAGACATGATGTGGTTTCTCAAAGTCGGTAAAACCGGAAGGTTGTGCAACATACACTTCTTCGTTAATAAACCCATTAAGAAATGCACTCTTAACATCCATTTGAAATAATTTAAAGTCATAGGCACATGCATAAGCAAGTAATATTCTAATAGACTCAAGTCTAGCTACCGGTTCATAAGTTTCATCATAATCAATCCCCTCTTGTTGATTATAACCTTGTGCTACAAGCCTAGCTTTGTTTCTAGATACTATACCATTTTCATCCATTTTATTTCGAAAAACCCATTTCGTTCCAATTATAGTTTGATCCTTAGGTTTTAGAACTAATTTCCAAACATCATTTCTAACGAATTGGTTTAACTCTTCTTGGATGGCAATTAGCCATGATTCATCTTTTATTGCTTCATTTATGTTTTTCGGTTCAATGGTGGATACAAAACAAAAATAATTACTTTGATTTTGGGCTTGGGCCTTAAGGTTCTTTGATTAAGTTGTCTTATGACCTTTTCTAAAGGATGAATTTTAGATTCTTTGATGTTTATAATCTCATTATTTAATGGTTCATCTTCCTTGTCATTTTCAATTATTTCTTGACTTTCTACCATTTGACTTTCAACTAATTCATCATCTACCAAAGGTGATGTCTTAGAGGGAGGTGAACTTTCGTCGAATGTTATGTTCAACGATTCCTCGACTATCATTGGTTCTTTGTTTAAGACAATGTAATATTTACTAGTTTGAGAATAACCAAGAAATACACCTTCATAAGAATTTGGGTCAAACTTGGTGAGATAATCTTTAGTATTAAGAATGAAGCATTTACATCCAAAAACTCTAAAATATCCTAAAGTTAGGTTTTTACCTTTATAAAGCTCATATGGTGTTTTGTTTAAGAAAGGACGTATTAAGACTCTATTCAAAATATATGTAGAAGTGTCAACGGCGTTACACCAAAACTTTTGAGGAATGTTTTGTTCATTAAGCATTGTTCTACTCATTTCTTGAATTGTTCTAATTTTACGTTCTACTACTCCATTTGATTGAGGTGTTCGAGGAGCCAAAAAGTTGTGTGTTATACCATTTGTATCACAAAAGTTTTCAAATTGAGTTTCGTTGTCAAATTCACGACCATGATCCGTTCGGATCGACCCAATTTTAACACCTAGTTGATTTTGAATTTTCTTGCTAAGAATTTCAAATTTATCAAAAGCTTCATTTTTGGTTTTCAAAAACAATGTCCAAGTAAACCTTGAGTAATCATCTACTATGACCAAAGTGTATAAGTTGCCTCCGTAGCTTCTTATAGCGGATGGACCGAACAAGTCCATATGCAATAGTTCTAGACACTTAGATGTGGACACCATATTTTTAGATATATAACTACTATGGGTTTGTTTACCAATTTTGCAAGAGTCGCAAAAGTGTTGGTCATATTTAAGTTTTGGTAAATTCCTAACTAACTCTTTTGAAGATAAGTTTTGTATAAGTCTCATATTAGCGTTACCTAAGCGTCTATGCCAAAGAGTTGAGCTATCATCTAACGTTGTTAGACAAAGTTTGTCATTAGATGTTTTATCTATTTTCATGACGTATATATTATTTTTCCTAACTCCTTTAGCTATGGTGATACCATCTTTTAGTATTTTACTACCATTTTTATCAAATAGTACTTTATACTTTTTATCACATAATTGGCTAATACTAAGTAGATTAAATCCTAACCTATCTACATGAGCAACATTTTCAATAGTTAGGGAGTTATGAGCGATCGTACATTTGCCAATGATTTTGCTTTTGAGATTGCTACCAAAAGTGACATTACCTCCGCCATACTCTTGGTATGATGAGAAGAGACTTTTGTTGCCCATCATGTGTAGTGAGCATCCACTATCTTTTATCCACTCATCAGGTTCTGTTAGGAATTAGAAAATTCCAAAGTAAAGAGTCGGTCACCCCAAATGATATCTAGCATAAGTTAGCTCGTAGACATATCATTAGTTACGTTATTTACTGTTTTATTAGTTAGTTATTAGTCTAGTTTAGCATAGTGCAACACCGTGGAGGAAGGACGGGTCTTTACCCACTGTATGCCTGATCCACAGTCCGATAGGAGGACGTATTGTTTGTAAGTATAAATACCCCTTCCATCCATGGAAGGGGTGTAGCTTCTTTGAATAAACCTTTCATTTCATATAGCAACTCTCTTTCAAGGAACCTCCTCTCAACTCTCTTCATCTATCTAAAATGGCTTTCTTGTTTAATCACAATCCTAGACCACCCGAATCATTAAACAACATAATATTCACGATCCTACAATTGGCATCAGAGCCAGGTTTGGTTGTTTTGATGATTTATATGGTTTTATCACGGTTCGGTTTATGAGGCTTGTTTGGTTTATTGCGGTTTGATACATGGTTATTGAGTTGTGGCAAAATACATGTTTTAAAATTGTTTTTGTTTACCGGTTTAATGGTCGAAACATTTTTTTCTCAAAAATTGATGCATAACAGTTTTTACATGTTTATGTATCCTTTTGGTGTCAAAAAGTCATCTTGTCTATTATTGTTAACTTCTGTTTTGTGTCAATAATCTGTCCAAAATAGCATGTTTTTATCATCTATATGACTGTTTTGTTACCATTTCTGTGAAACTCTTGTGGTCAAATACGGGTAAAAAATGGTTTCTCTTTATGCAGTTTCTGGGTTCTGGTTCGTTCTTGAAAGCGAGTAGGGTTAAACTGGATGCGAGTTGCAGCTTGCTATTGAGCGAGTTGTCTAATCTGTTAAAAATGCGAGTTGAGATGCTGTCCAGGTTCAAGGAACCTGATGCGAGTTGTGTACTCGCATAATTGTATGCGTGTTGTGTTCTCGCATTTTTGAATGCGAGTTGTTAATATATAATGAACAAAAGCGAGTTGGGTACTGGTTCAGTTTCATGCGAGTTACTTAACTCACATTTGGTTTTAATTGCTCACACTTTTGAGCGAGTTGCTGTTGTGCGAGTTGGAGATGAAGCGTGTTGTCACATTGATGCAAAACAAGCGAGTTGTCTCATATTTATGATTCAACAAGATGCGAGTTGTTGACCATGTTAATCTAATGCCATGACTCACTGACTTCAGGTTTCAAAACCATCATAAGTACTTGCATCAATAACTGCTCAAGAATGAAAATTAAAACATTATGTGATGAACATCAGACCCTTAGTCCACTTACTACTGCCAACACATAATCCAAAATCTAATCCCACCACCATCAACTACTACAACTACTTCTATTCCATATCTATCAAACCTCATGATACTAGTTTCACAAGAAATTGATAAACAAGTAAAGATTTCAGAATTATTCCACTTTATTTGTAATCTTTTATAGATCTTTTAAGTGGAACGTGCATCCTCATCAATCTCTTTTGAAGCTAAGCTTCGTTTAATATCCGAATACTTTAATTAAGAAACAAAACCATAATAAAGGTTTCATCCTCAATCCTCTTGTTCGGTTAAATGGTGAACAAAATGACGTGCAAGATCTCAGATTTTTTCTATGATGGGTTTAAGACAAATCAAAGACCATTTTCAGATCCTTACAACCCAAGAGACAATCATCCTTGATCTTTGCTTTCATTAAAAAGGATTCAAGACTCGACTCAAATTAATCAAGACATCATTCGAATGAGTTACGTTTTGTTGTGATCTCAGATTCGTTTCTCATATCTTCAAGGGACATCAAGGGCCAAACTCTTAAGAGAAACATACCTCTTCATTGATCTAATTGGTGTTAATATACTAATTAAACAAATGATTCTAACAATATAGTTATACCATTTGTTTGGTTCGTTTATTACTCAATAACAACAAAAGAAAAGAAATGAACCAACCTAAAAACATGATTGTTGGACCTGGCTGTCACCTCGAAACTATCACACCAACCCTGTGGCAGTGACGTTGTGCTCGAGCCTTCCCTGTGGCGAACCCTATGATTGATTGTTTTCAGGATCATTCTTGATGTTGCGTTAGTATGAAGGAGGCATTTAATTTGTGAGAAAGATTAGGGTTTGGTCTTACTTTGATTGTCTGCGTGCGTTTGAGATTGAAGATTTTGGAGAAGAGGAAAATATTTGAGCGAGTATTTTTAGGGTTAAGTGTGATAAGTGAGCCTTATATACCCGTGGGATTAGGGTATGCTGAGTTTAATTCGTGTATATCATGGGCTGTGTTAATTTGATGGATCGTGTACTAATGATATTGGGCTTTATCCGAATATGTTAAATTGGGCTTTGGATGTCATCTATGCATGGGCTGTCTTGGACTAACTGCTAGACCACATTCATAACGAAATGTAATTGGACGGGAAGTGTGTTGTTGTATAATTCGGCAGGATGAGAGTGGTATTTTGGGTCACGAATTTTCATGAGGAGACTACGTTCACGGCTAAATGTTTTCGATGAATTTTAATGTGACCACGGAGATGACTCTTTATTATTTGTTTGGGTTTAAAATGACGTTTTATGGGCTTGAATTGATTTCCGATGTGTGATTGAATTTATTTTAAACCAAGGTATGATAAATTGGGTATTCTCTTGAACCGGGTCAAGTTAATTGTGTACATTGGAGCCAGATGAAGATTTTCCTACTTGTTGAGATGTTTTGATGAGATGTGGAGTGATGATAAGATTTATTGAAGTAATTTATCGATGAGAGTGTTTGAAGAGTTTTTGATAATGATGAGATTCATATTGAGAATTGTAGAGATGATAAGATTTTGTTATGTGAATTGGTACTTTGGTGTATGCAACTTCACGGATAATATTATGTCTCGGCTCAAATTGATGATTGAACTAAAGATTGACTTCGGAGTTGTTTGTTCGGTATTCCTTATTTGGATTTGAAGTGACGTTTTCTGGGCGAGTTTACTTATTTTTCGTCTTCTTTCTTTCTACCCTTCCACGAAGATGACTTGTTTGGGCGTTTATTGAGTGTGATAAAGATTGACTATTTAGTTACAGTTGTGATTCTTTCTCGCTTTACCCACAATGTAGCTATCACTTCGGTGTCTCACGCAGTTGAGGATATGTCAAGAGGTTTTGTACATTGGGTACACCGTTTCTTTTTCACAAGGATTAGTACAAGTTTAAGTAACAAATCTGGGGAATTCTACTTCATGATCAAATTTGGTATATCAGGTTTACTTCACCTTTTTGTCACTGCAATAGCCAACAGAATGCGTGAATGATATGTTTACCAATGTGTTTATTGGATGGTTGATGATATGGTTGATGTTGGATAATGAACCGCTGCATGTTCCCCTAAAACAGATATTCACTGAAACCAAAGTTGTCATAACACATTCAAGCTGACATTGTTTACGGTTTTGTCTTGATTTTGTAAAATCCCGCGAAAGAACATATTTCTCGGTTTAAATCATAGACTTGTAAAATCCCGTGACAATGGAAACATCCTGGTAAAAGTAATGTGCATTTCTGGATCTATCTTGCGGTTTATTCTTGGTTTTGTAAAATCCCGCAAAAAAAACTATTTTCCGGTTTAAACCATAGAATTGTAAAATCCCGTTATGATGGAACCATCCTGGAGAAAGGAAAGTGTATTTTGGAATCTTATATGATGCTGGTGATACAGTTTCTGCTTCAAAGAAGGGATAAAAGGGTGTACTTCATGAATTGGATGTGTGTTTGGATATTCGTCATGGCTGTTTGGTTATTACATGGTTTTACGGGGTTATGTGCTTTTAACCATGGTCGGGATGAAACCATTATCAGAGTTCACTTAAAACGTTAAAAGAGGCTAGAATTGAGCTTTTAATCAGAAGATGTGACAACGGAGTTAATTCACTATTATTTATTTGAGGTTGAAGTGAAATACCACGGGCGAGTATACTTAGTATCTGAAGGTATCAGGGATGGTTGGATGAAGATCCTTCATGATCCTTGTTCGAGCTTATTATTAAAAATGAAGACTTGGAAATCTAGTTATTATTGGGTGTCGTTTACCTTTTCTTTTACCACTTGGGGGAATTGGGCTCATACCACCACAAAATAACTATCACTTTAAGGAGTTACGTTGTAGTGCTCAGTGTCACATTGAATTGTGGATTCTCAAGAGGTGATGTACGTCTATTACTTGATGGTTGGTTGGATGAAGAGTATAGAGTACTTAGAGATTCAATGGAGGATGAAGTCTCGGCACCGCTCTTTGTTACATATGTGCAAGTTTAAGTCACGAGTTCGGGTAGTTTACTTCAGGGTCAAATTCATTATATCGGGTTTTCTCCATCAGCTGTCACAACAAAGATCCTACTGAATGATAATGGGGTGATTACAAGTTTGCCAAGAGTAGATGAAAAGAGAGAGATTCATGACGTTTGAACACAACATTTCAAGCCTCGTACTCTAAAGAAAAGAAAAGTGTACGTTTCAGTGCGCTTTATCTTCAAAAGAAGAGAAATCTTCTTATGACGTATGAACACAACAGTTCATGCCTCGTACTCTAAAGAAAAGAAATGTGTACGCTTCAGTGCGCATTATCTTCGGAAGAAGAGAAATCTTCTTATTATGACTATTCTCATCAACATGCTTCATACTTTTTCCACGCGCTTCAGTCATCAAGTGAACCGGGCTACCACTGATTGTTTTCTCATTCCACGTGCTCGATTATAATGAAGATGGCGACATCATGTGCTTAATTTTTAAAGAGAAGTGTGAATAGAACATTCGGATGATTTTCACTTATTTAGTCAAGAATGGCATCTCCGTATGCAATTCTTGAGGGGAGAAGAAGTGTGAATTTTTTGCATTGTTGATTGATATTTGAGAATAAAAATGGTCATACTGCTCTAAACTCATGTAAGAACCGAGCTTCTTCTTATCGGGTCATCTTCACATGGAGTTTTTTTCTTCTAAGAGCCGTTGGTTGACATCTTCACTCGGATTGATGAGTTTATCGACAAAGTGCTTCCGGTTAATGCTTCACGTATACATCAACATGATGATTCCGAACAATCTCTCGTTCTTGTTTGATGTGATTGGTAGTTTGGTGTTACCATCTTGTGTGTTCGTTGCGGCCTGATTGCTGATTTCCTTGATGAACATCTTTCTGTTATTGTTTGATTGGGAGGGATTTTAGTTAAGGGGATTTGCAAGATGTAAGTTAATTGGGATGCTTTTTGGTGGGATGCTTTTTGGTGTGAGTTAAAGATGTTAACTATCTATTCCCTAACTGGACAATCTTGAAGAAGGTCGAGTCTACAGTCTGTTCTACATTTCTTGCTATATGTTAGAAGACCAAAGACGAGTTGCATTTAATGATCTAAAGACTTCTTCGTAATCTGGGCGTTCATCAAAAAGACTGTCAGTCTAGGGGAGAGCACTATTTGGGGGAATGTGATATGTCGAATTTAATCCCCAATTAGACTTGCTCACATTATTCAAAGATGTTGATTCTCACAAAGACTTTAAGCGATCTTCTCAACAAATTTCAAGTATTTGGGCATTCAAAGAGTTGTTGATTCTGAAGTATCAAAACCAGAAAGGGGGAAGGAGACAAGCATCTAAACGCGAGTAAAACTTGATGTACTTAATACTTCTAAGAAATTGAAGTTATTCCGGGAAGACAAATGTTATTACCGCAGAGAAACTCAAGGTTTGACTCATGGCGAGTAAACTTGATGAACTTAATTCTTCTAAGTGATTGAAGATATCCCAGGAAAACAAATGTCATGACCGCAGAGAAACTCAAGGTTTTACTCATCAAGGCGTTTAGTATTCTTATTCCAACTATGTGGGGGAAGCGATGGAAGAGTTAGTTTCTGAAGATAAAAGAGGTACACAAGTGTGTGATGATCTCGATGTTATCACAATCATCAGAGGAGAGAGAATTGTGTACATTGGAGGCGCCACCGTTTCACTTGAGGGCTTAATCAATGATTCAGAGATATAATCACTTATTCCAGAGTTGACATCCGCAGAGATTGTCATCCGCAGTGATAATCAGTGACTTGGCTTGCTTCTTCAATGTTATCGCTATTCCTTCCTTGGGTATTGGTATACTTCGGATACTTGAGCTTCATACACGATCATCGGGGAAGAAAAATGTGAACATGAGGAGGTGTTTTCATTCCCCTCACGATGTGTATTCGGGAGAGCTCTTGGGTATTGGTGTACTTCGGGTTCTTGAGCTTCATACACGATCATCCGGGAAGAAAAATGTGAACATGGGAAGGTGTTTTCATTCCCCTCATGATGTGTATTTGGGAGAGTTCTTGTGCATTATACAAAGAGACTGACTGCATCAATTCAACTACGTGGGGGAAGTGGTCTCTTGACACCTTTTTGGAATGGATTGCTTCAGACTTTAGTGGTTATGAAATTTGAGAAGATTATTTATGAGTGGGATGATACGTTGCTATTCTTGTTGATGATATAACCCCGAACGGAGAACCTCGATTATTGTTCTTAAATGGAGCAGCGGGATTTATGATAATTGTGTGCTTCTCTGTGCACCTGGCTAAGGAAAGCTTGAAATAGAGCTTCGAATCTGCTCATCTAAAGGATTTTCGGTTTGGGGGGAAGCTGCCAAAGTCTCACTTTCAGACGGTTCAATTTCTCTCGATTCAAGAGCCTTGGAAGCTTTGGTGGTGAATGTTTAAGAGATGATGACTTCTATCTTCTACAACGGGGCTGTTCGATATCCTTATCTCGGTACTCGTATCATCATCTTCTTTTACTATATCATCTACTCTATCTTTGTATATATTTTTCAGAAAAACCAAATACAAAAATATAAAACCAAGAAAAAGAAAATAGAAAAACATAAAACCAACAAAAACCCATAAAAATCAGAAAATTTGTAAAATACCAAAAATATTGTTTTCTCATGACATGTCTTCTGGTATCGATAACATCTGCGGTCTTAGAAATGTCATTCAATAATGGCACGGGACCATAGATGAAGTTCGAGCAGGAGGTGTAAATATTCTTTTCAAAACATGTCTCAAAATATGGCTTACAGTTACTTCAGACTGTAACCCGCGCTTCAAAATGGTTTGTTATTATTTCTGATAGCAACCCGCTCGTTTAAAGAAAGGAAAGTGCTGCACTTGAACTTTTTCCAAAATATTTCGTGCACTTATCCTAAAACAAAACAAGGAAAGTATGTCGTCAAAAAGACTACTATTCCTACACAAATGTTTTTCCGTCTAAAATTCTTTAGAAAAATATTTGATGTATTCTAAAATTGGTGGAAAATGAGTTGCTTTCAAGACAATCAGATTCAGAGTTTTTATAAAATTTGATAACTCAATCAATGACTTCAGTTCTTTTAAACTTTTCAAAAAAATGAGTCATTAATTGAGGGGGATAATGTTTTCAAATCTATATCATCTAACGGGCTTTCTTAATTATCCTATATGCTTAATTAAAAATGATGTTAACCTACGTTGAAGGACTAGGTGCCTAGGATATGATTGCTAGGTTTAGATAATTAGAGTTTAATGGACACATTATTCCTATACCTTATATGATCTGATTGATATGTTGAATTGACTTTTATTAGTCGATTGCTATTTGGGTGATGTTGACCACCATATATTTGTATGTGTGTTCACTAACATATGCATGTATATTGGTATATAAGAATGTTCCCGATCCGGATCCCACAAATGAAGATGATTGGATGCCGAAAGAAAAGGGTAACTATATCTTGGGTTGACAAATGAAGAAACGGAGCTTAATTGGACTTCTATGAAGAGTTGGCATAAATCGTAAGAGGTCTCACTGCATCAGCAGATGGTTTTTCTTCTAAGTTATTGAAGAAACGGAGCTTAAATTTGACCTAAGTTGGCATTAAAATGCAACGTAAGAAGTCTCACTGCATCTGCAGACGGTTTTCTTCCAAGCCCTACAACAACATCAAGAAAAGCAGCTTATGATTCTCTCCACCTAACGTATCTTGTGTAGGAAAAGTAGTGAATGATAGTATTTTTAAACAATTTTTGAAAATATTGTTTTGGAAATGGAAAAATATTGTTTTGAAAATAAACTGGTCTTAATTTTGAAAATCACCGGACTTCTTTTTATCAAAACCTATGTCACTCAATTATCGACTTCGGTCATCGATTGAGGGGGAGAGTGATTTAAAATAAAATATTTTCAAACGATATTTCTTCACAAAAGTTCCAGTTTGTACAACAATAAGTGGTGATCTAAAGATTTAATGTTATGTCATGGTATGATTTTCTTTAAAACTCAAAGATCTTACAAAATGAAATTTTTTTTGTTCTTGTTTGATTGTGAAATTGTTTTATTTTAATTAAAGATCTCTTAAAAACTATCATACCTGACACTAACAATCTTTAATGTTTAAAATTGATCCGTATCAATCATTTTTCAAAATTAAATCAAGCCACGTCTTTCCCCAAAATCTTTTAAATGATTTAAATCAACTGGGATCACAAATCTCAAAAGGTTTGAAATTTTTGATTGGGGTAGAGATCGTGATTTAAATCTCAAATTTGTTTAAATGGAATTGGTTTTAGTCCTTTAAAGGCACTCCTGCCTCCATGTGCCAAACGATTTCTAATACATAATGCACATGTTGAGGGGGAGCATTTATCCAAAAACAAGATGAGTATTTAAACCGGGCCACATTTTCTCCTATGTTTTCTAAACCTTATTAAATCACTTGGGATCCAAAATCTCAAAGGGTTTGATATTTTTGATCGGGGGAGAATTTGTGATTTAATAATGAAATTTGATAAAAGGTGATCGTTTTGATTCAATTGTGCAGGCTGCTCTCTCATATGTGCTAAACGCTTTCGAATCTTGAAGCACATATTGAGGGGGAGCATTTTAAAGGAAAATAAACTATCGAGGTACAAAAGCTTTTATGTTTTAACATAAAGTACCTTGATTGAGTTTTATATGGTTTCTTAATGGCTTTTGTGATCGTGAATGTGCTTCAAAAGAACTCTTTCCTCTATGTGATAAAATGTTTTCAAGTAGCCTATGCACATATTGAATGGGAGAATTTTACCATGAAAATCAAATGGCTTTTTCTAGATGAATATTGTGATCAAAGAAAATATTTTCAAAGTCCTCTTGCCTCCTTGTGCTAAACAATTTCTAAATCATACACACATGTTGAGGGGGAGGTTTTCTAAATGATCAAAACTATTAGGGTACAAAATGCTTTGATCTCGTATCACAAGTACCTTGATTGTTTTTCCAAATGATTTTTCAATTGGTTTCAAGGAAGAATGAACTGTACCAAAAGACTGACCATTTTAATTTATGCATGGAGTTATAAGGATGGTGAGGTTAGGTATTTGTTCCCACGATCCGCCAGAACCGGAGGGATCTTCCCAGGGACAATCCACTAGATAGTGTAGAGTCCTTTGGAATATTGAAAAAAGGAGAAAAATGAGAATATGGGAAGAGTGCGGACTGAGACAGAGCTAGTAATGGAATAAACCCAACAAGGTTCTAGTTATGAAGTCTCGTAAGCAATCGAAGGGGTTGAAGAATGAAAAAGAACTGAATATGAGAAAAGGGTGAAAAGAAATAGCCCTCCAATAATTCAACCTTAGGGCGAAAACCGGGTTCAATACATATGCTACTGGTTGTTACCAAGGTAACACTGGTATTGAAGACAAGACGTCATGGACCCAAAGGACGACTGCACTAAAACTTCCCTAGCTACTCAAGTTCCTCTTAAAAGGGCTTGTTTCATTCTCACGGGGAACCGACATAATCTATCGACTTTCTCTTAGAGATTGTTGATATTGAAGAAGGAGACCCTCTCCCTATTCTCCGGCATAGGAAACCAAATGTGCACAATTGAGTCTAGAGATAAGAGATCATCCACAACATCTCATTAGGACACTAAATTCTTGAAGACTTGCTGTTTCACACAATGTGGAAAGTAAGTATATATTAAGAGTCCTACGCATTATCCTTGTGGTATTGCCAGAACATCCGAGTGATATGTAAATATTCACAATGAAGATGGAAATCCTTCTAGAGCCAACATCTAACAAGCTCTTGGTGGGTGACATGTGAGATCTTCTCGTAAGATCAAGCTTGTGACAACTGGATAGAAACGATGGGGCGATTCATTATTGAATCAACCTTGGTCCAGGAATGGAATTGACGAATACTTTTGGAAAAACCGTTCGGTGTGCAAATCTTCTTTTCTCTAGCACATCGAATGTGTATTCATGTTTTCAAACACAAAAAAAAAACCGTTCAATGTGCGAATCTCTTCTTTGATCTAGCACATTGAATGTGTACTCTTTTCAAATACAAAAAGTATTTTTGATTGAAAATTGATCTTTCTCATAAAACCTTCGTCGTATTGCAAAAACTCTTTCTTCTAAGCAATACGCGATTTTTTTCAAATCATTTTCTATCAATTAGTAAATCTCAATTTCTTTGGTTCACTCACTCTTTGTTGTCTTCTTTGAGACGTTCCGGTTTGAGAACAGCTAGAACAGCTGCGAAATCCTGTCAAGGAGATTCTTAGGAATCCTACCGATCACAGGCAAGTATTGTACTGATCAACGGGGAACCGTGGGCGTGTACCTCAATTCAGCGAAGTGATCAGAGACACTTTCGTGTGTTTATTGCTAACTGTTGTTTGCGGTACATTTGGACAGCTGATCAAATTGAGGAGTCAATCCAAAGCCGCATGCTCACAAAATCCACACTTAATTTGAAGAAATCATGACTGGTGCATATCTACATAACCTGGCTCTGATATTTTTATACTATGCTTCTACTTCGCTGCTGCAAATATCATGAACCAGTAAGGCTTCCGCTACTCTGATGGAAAGATGTCATGATCTAGAAAGTGTGAGCATGTCAGTCCGAAAGTCACAACTTCACATGATGGCAACACAATAAAGGGTGATCCAGAGATTTACTGTGACTGATGATCTCAATGAAAGCTCGAAGATCATCAAGATGTGGATCAGTTCAAAGACCTCTGCTGAAAGTAAAAAATAATCGGACTATGAAGAGTCACTACAAAAGCACAAAGATTGCGGAATTGAAGAATTAAAGTCTACGAGCTCAAGAACAAAGTCAAGAATAGAATGCTAGGATTTGAAATGTAAAACATGGGGTGACCTCCCTTAGGGAGAGATTGTTAGGAATTAGAAAATTCCATAGTAAAGAGTCGGTCACCCCAAATATTATCTAGCATAAGTTAGCTCGTAGACATATCATTAGTTACGTTATTTACTGTTTTATTAGTTAGTTATTAGTCTAGTTTAGCATAGTGCAACACCGTGGAGGAAGGACGGGTCTTTACCCATTGTATGCCTGATCCACAGTCCGATAGGAGGACGTATTGTTTGTAAGTATAAATACCCCTTCCATCCATGGAAGGGGTGTGGCTTCTTTGAATAAACCTTTCATTTCATATAGCAACTCTCTTTCAAGGAACCTCCTCTCAACTCTCTTCATCTATCTAAAATGGCTTTCATATTTAATCACAATCCTAGACCACCCGAATCATCAAACAACATAATATTCACGATCCTACAGGTTCCAATCCAACTTTCAAGCATACCTAAGAAGCAAATAACTCAAGCATTTGGTCCCCAATATCTCATGGGTCCGTTTGGGTTAAACATACCATTTATTTGATTCATGTATGGAAACGATGGGTAAGAGTTCCATGACATGTAATCTGGAGTTTGATATGGTCTAGGAAAGTTTTGATTCCAACCGTTGTGTTGGTAGTTGGGTTGTACGTTGTGGTTGCTCTTAGGAAAGGGGCATTTAGCAAAAGGTGTTTTATGTCGTTGTTGAGTAGTTTTTTATCTAAATTCATTTTTAGCAAGTCCTACTCCTGATGTAACAGCTGGTTTTAGTTTAACACTATCCTTGGTTTTCTTTGTTACTTTGACAAATTCGTTACGGTCCGTATCACAAACATTCTGTCCTGCTGAAGTACCCACGGCACCATTTCTTTCTACGGACGAAACCCTTATTTTGGGTCCGTCTGGTCCATGCTGTACTGCAGCAGTTTTGACAGTTTGTTTGTCTTTTTCGGCCGTTTTGTTTTGACTCTTTGGAATCAATATCTCATTAAATCCTAGCCCATTCATGTCTCCTGGAGTTTTATGTATTTAAACTATTTCATCAGCAAGAGCGATGTTTTTGTTGAACCTTTTAAATTTAGAATTATGTTCGATTAGAACATCTTGCGTGAGCTTTAGTTTTTCTATTTCAAGATTAAGCTCTTGACATGATTTACAACCATCGTCATTTGCTTTTCCCTTTTCTAGTCGTTTTGCCTTTTCTTTTAGCTCATAGACTTCATTTTCTAAAAATTCCTTTTTAGTTTTTAAAAATTTATTTTTAGTTATAATTTTTAGACTTAGCTCACACAATTGATTGTATTGTTTTTGCAAAGTGTCATCATCAATAGAAGAATAAGAAGAGTCGGAATGTACCTCGTTTGACTCATGTGCCATTAGAGCGATTTACTCCTTGCTTGATTCTTCATCATCTTCACTATCACTCCAAGCGCCACTAACAAAAGCTCGTTGAGTTTTGCTTTTAGGTGGCTTAGGACAATCTCCTATTAGATGACTTGCATCACCGCATCTAAAGCATTTTCTTTCACCTTTACCCTTTTTGTCATCCCGATCTTTTAGGAATGGCTTCTTTTCTTCTCGAGGTTGTCTTACAAACTTTCCTCTTCTTCTAAAGAACTTTTTGAAATCTCTAACGGCCATGGCGTACTCTTCGTCTTCACTACCGGAGCAAGATTCGTCATCGTCACTTGATTCCGTTCTTGCTTTTAGAGCAACGGATTTTATTTTCTCTCTTTTTCCTTTGATGATTTCCGAATCTTTCTCCATCACCATTTCGTGTACTTTGAGGTTTCCGATTAGCTCGTCTAGTGACATTTTTGAGAGATCTTTTGATTTTTCAATGGCCGTCACTTTAGCTCTCCACTTCGGATGGAGTGCTCTAAGAAATTTCCTGACAAAGTTCTTACTACGAAAGGATTCATCAAGTGCTTTAAGTGACGTAATAATAGTATTAAAACGAGCAAAGCCACAATCAATGGTTTCATCTTCAGGGATAACAAATTGTCCATATTGTTGAACAAGAAGATCAATTTTGTTATCCTTGACTTGTGAATTTCCTTGATGTGTAACAATGAAAGATTCCCAAATATCTTTGGCGGTTTCATACATGAAAATTCTTTCATATTCTTTTCTAGGCAAAGCATTATAAAGCATCATTTTAGCTTCATTGTTTTTAGCAGTTAATTTCTTTTGTTCATCAACATAAATATCTTTTGTGGTAGAACTAAAATCCCCTTTAACAATAACAAACCAAAGATCTATATCTTTTGATTTTACATATGTTTCAAAACGGTTTTTCCAATAGATAAATCCATTGGTTTCAAAGAGTGGTGGTCTTTGCATAGATTGCCCTTCTTTAAAGTTTTCAGAATCCATGGATCGTTTCAAGTTTATAAAATACAATATATTTTAGAAATTCTGGAGCAACGAGGCTCTGGTACCAATTGTAGAAAACTAGAAGGGGGGGGGGTTGAATAGTTTACCGATTAAAACTTTGTTTTGAAACTTATTGAAAGATCAATTGATATTGATCTTAGATATGTTAATGAAATATGTAAACAATATGTAAAGAGTAGATAAGGAAAGAAACAATCAAACCACAACAAGTTGTTTATAGTGGTTCGGTCTACAAGGACTCTTTTTCTTTGCCCTACTCCACTCCCCGAGTCTCACACTCGAGAGTTTAACTTCACTAGTAACCAAGCTCCTTTCACCGGCGGAGAAACCTTTACACTTCGCTTACACTATTTCCGACACTAAGCTAAATGTCGAGTTCTTTCCAAGGGTACAACCATTCCCACACATAATGTATTTTGAGGACTAAAATACTAACCACTCACACTCACAAGATTATGATAGTTTGGTACAACAATACAGTATGAATCAACACAAGATCATACAACACCAAACAAACAAGACTTCCAACTTCTCGTTGAAGCTTGAATGTGACTTGATCTTGTTTGCTACAAAAGAGATCACTAATATGATATGTAACTGAGCTAGAAAGGTTAGAGAGAAGATATGTAAGAGAGTATGATAGAAAGGGATGAAAAACTACTTGGTTTGGCTTTGCTATTTATAGCCAAAACCATCAGGAGGCACCACGGACCGCAGACCCCTTAAAAGGGTTCCGCCCGTTTTAGGTTTTGGTGCCGCCGAGGTCTGACATCAAGATATCAAGATCTTGCCAAATTCAACCATATCTATGCAAGATTGTGTAAGATATGAAGAGTCCAAATCTACACAAAATATCTAATGAAATCTTCTAATGATTTCCATGATGCATCACATGATGTCATGTGTTGTTTTTCTATTTTTAGAAAAATGTAAATACATAAGTAATGTTTAGTTTTTAAGAAACTAAAACATTCTAAAAACTACTATCATACATTATGGTTAGAGTCATATCAAGATATGATTAATCACAATGTAAATGCTTGAGTGATGAAGATATTATTTGAAAGAGCTTGTTTTAATATCTATTAAACTTGACAAGCTTTAAGCTTTATAAAAATTAAATTTACTTTTTTCGTTTACAAAACTTAGGTAAAGATCAAAAATATAAATAACGTTTAATGACTATATTTGTATTAACAAAGGTTTCTCCACCATAAGGAGTTGGTGTTGTGTAGTGATTACGAACTCTCGAGTAGGTGACTCGGGGAGTGGAGTAGGGAAAGGAAGGTGTCCTTGTAGCCGAACCACTATAAATACTCGCGTCGTGGTTTTGTGCTTCTTACTCTTTATCTTTTCATTACATATTTATATTTCTATATGTTTGTTTATCAACATCCAACACACATCTAAATAGATTGACATAAGTCGATCTAAATAGTTTAAAACGAGTTTTAATTGGAAAAACTATTCAACCCCCCCCCCTTCTAGTTTTCCACAGGTGTTGTGTAGTGTTGGGTAGTAGTTCCTCCATTGTAATTGAACTCGGTATCTAGCATAGTACCGGATAAAGGGTAGGCGACATTGTGATAGGTGTGGTTCTACCTTGTGGAAGAACCCGGTGTCTAGCCTAGTATCGGAAAAAGAGTAGGCGACGTTGTGAAGGCTTCTCCGCCATAAGGAGTTGGTGTCGTGTAGTGATTACGAACTCTCGAGTAGGTGAATCGGGGAGTGGAGTAGGGAAAGGAAGATGTCCTTGGAACCGAAGCACTACAAACACTCGTGTCGTGGTTATGTGCTCTTTACTCTTTATCTTTCATTACACATTTATATATCTATCTATCAACGTCCAACATATACATCCAAATGGATTGACATAAGTCGATCTAAATATTTTAAAACAAAGTTTTAATCGGTAAAATTATTCAACCCCCTTTCTAGTTTTTCAGAATTGGCATCAGAGCTTCGTGACCAAGTTTCTTAGAGTATTTTGTTCTTTAATAACTTGATACGATCCGTGTATGTTTGAAAACTACAAAGAAGGATTTTTTTTAAGTCATGTTTTAAAAAATCATCATATTTTACAATGTTGAGCAATGATAGAATGTTCTAATATTTTATGTGTTAAGAATTCTCCATACTTGGATTTGGGCATCCTAAGAAGATCATGAAAAATTTCTCTCTAAATACTTCTTCCCTTAAAAAGAATATTTAGCAAAGAATTCTTCATACTTGGATTTGGGCATCCTAAGAAGATCATGAAGAATCCATCTCTAAATACTTCTTTTCTTAGAAAGAATATTTAGCAAAGGTATGATCTTTAATAAATTACAAAATTTTTTTTGGTCATTTTCCTTTAATCATGATTAAGTGTTTTCTAGTATCTTTACGCTCTCTTAATAATTGCTAAAGTAGTTATATATATTAAACTCATCATCAAGAATAGTATTCTTCGTTGATCTCTATAGACAAAAACTACAAACTAATGATAATGATGTCTCGGCTATTCAAGAGCCTTGATCATTACTCCTCACAAAAGGATTATTGACATTTCATCTATGTCAATGAGTATCCTTGTGAAATTTCTTATATTATGATAAAATGGGATTTTATCATAATCTTTGAAAACCTCCCTAAGAATTATGATTTATTCATAAAGAGGGAACCTCGTCAAAAGGACTAGTATAATCCGTCAAAACCCCAAACCATAAGTTATACAGCTTAAACATTGACCCTAGGCAATTTAGAACTCCCAAACCAAAATTTTCAAGGAATACTTAAGCTGACTAATTGCTGTTATGCCGGATCCCTGCATTTGAACTAGCCGGATCCCTCATACAAGGGATCCGTGCAATAGAAGACATCATAAGTAAGAAATGATCATGGAAGTTCCACTATCACTTTCCTCTATCAAAGACTCACGAACATAAACCTAGTTACTGTTCACAGGAGCAAATTGATCATTTCGTTCAAGCAAAACAATCTCTTGTGTAAGTATAATCTTCACAACATTGTTATTTCTATTCCTTGATTCCTAGGATTACAATTTTCATCTTTAGAAGTTGGGTTCAAATGGGTTTGTCATAATGTTACCACATTGTTTTCTAAGATAATCTAAATCAAAGAATTAACATTGTTAATACAAATTAAACTCATTTCTTGAATTCAATGAAGATGTTTTGAGAAAAATTTTGATCAAACCCTTTAGGCTACTATTCACACAATTAACACCACATTGTGGTTTTGTTGTATAGGAACAATCATGCCTAGTAACCGCCAACAAGATGATCATGATACCGCCCACTACATCCCAATGTACCATCGAAAGGAAGGCCTTAGCCTGGAGGATAGGAAAGCTTTCAAGTTACTTGAAAAGAGGCTTTTTCATGAAGGCCATGTGGTAGAACCATCATTCCTTGCTAACACCAACATCCGACAAGTCTTTGAAGCAATTGGCTTTGATTGCCTTTTGGACATAAACGAGCAAATTTGTCCGGTGTTCGTGCTTGAATTTTACAAGACAATGAGAATCGTTAGGAATGACAACGGGACCATCTCAGTAGCCTTCATCATCAACGGACATGAGTACACCCTTTCTCTTGTAGAATTTGGAAGAATACTCTATGTCCCATATCAAGGAGTGTGCATGTATTCCAATGAATGGTCTTTGGCGGAGCTACATGACATGGTAGATCATCATGAAGTCTACTACATGAGAATCCCGGAAGCAACTACGGTAAGGGATACCGTATTCATGGAAAGG
This sequence comes from Chrysanthemum makinoi, assembly GCA_910596185.1. Lineage (NCBI taxonomy): Eukaryota > Viridiplantae > Streptophyta > Magnoliopsida > Asterales > Asteraceae > Chrysanthemum > Chrysanthemum makinoi. The sequence continues at coordinate 286,677,511 of OU343220.1, read as the reverse complement.
GCATCTCCATCGAGGGTCACGAGAAATTCCAAAGTGATCTATAGGGATCCATTTCAAATGGAGCTTTCCGAAATGTTCCCGTTGTACAAGAAATGGGAACTCGTGGTAAGGGAGAATGTGTTTTGCTTGGGAGGGAACAAGGATCATCCCAATGCGTGCTTGAGCTTCAACCTCGCATATTACATGGTAAAGAGAATGACGAGTGTGAAAAGTATGGACAAGATGGTACTCCTTTATGCAATGCTCCTATCCCGACTAGAAAACTTCATCTTTGCTTTAGAGCCTTCTCCGTATTCCTTTGATCATAGCTTTTGCTACAAAGTCATGGTGCCGTTATCCGATGGAAAGACTACAAGGTTCATGGTGGATGGCAAGAGACCTCACCCACCAACGGATTCATCGGATGAGCGGGAAAGGCAAAGAGAAGGAGAAGGAAGTAGCAACCCCCTTGGCAACACCGATCTCGACCATTTAGATTACATCAATCAATTGCCGGATATTACAAGCCCATCACAAGAGTGGCAACAAACTAAAGGGATCTTCAACTGCTTCGCTAACTTCTTGAATAAAAATAAGTAGAGATGGTGGGATGAAGAGTGAAGGGGATGAAGACGGGAGTTAAATGGATGGAGGTGTAGATGGAAGGTAAGGTCATAGGACCTTAATTTGTGAGAATAATTTCCAAAACAATGGTACGTAACATCTTAAACAATACTTATGTAGAGTAGGATGTAGTGTGTAGGAATTTCCATGAATTGGCATTGAAAACCTTAACTTAGGAACGAGTAAGATGAGATTTTACGACATCTTTATTTCACTCAAGTAGTCGTCGTCACTCATCTTTGATTACCTTTTTAGTTCCCCCACACTTGCTATGCGTTATACTTGTTGTGTGCATGCATTTACTGATTGTAGAAATGACTAGGATAAGCATTTGCTAAGAGTGCAAATATTGCACAATTGCTGAGAGGCTTCTGGTCTGCAGTAGCCGGATCCCTGGGCTATAACTAGCCGGATCCCTCCAATGAGGGAACCGTGGGATCCGGGCAAACAGAGACCTGATACAGATCACATTACATCAAATTTGTCTCCTAGATCACATCATCTTAGCTAAACATGATTCTTTGAGACCACTTAAGTCTTCCTCAAGCTCAGTAGGTCTCACATTCACTCGTAGCTAACTTAGGATCAAACTCTAAGTGCTTTTGATTTATCAACTCACCAGTACTCACCATATTTCCGCTCCAATGCTCACACATTGCACCTTACATCTCAAAACACTTAGTTTGATATTTCTATCAATTTTAGCAAATTGACTTTAGTCATTCTTACCTTAAAATAGGCTTAAAACTAGCTTTTCATTTTTCTTAATTCTTTAAGAAATTTTCAAATTTCTCTTAAGCCATCATCTGATCTCTAGGATTAATTGCTACCATTTGTCATACTCAAATCAATGAGTATCATCCTTAAACATGTTGTTACACTATCAAAAAGTCCACTTTCCTACCCAACACCATCATTAAGTATCCTCACTCTTTGTGGTTGGACATTTAAGTCACCTATCACTTAAGACATCTAAGGAAAGTCAAAACATCAAGATTTATAGTCTTTAGACCCTACAAGAGCATAATCACTTCATCATATTTATGTATGACAGACGGATCCCTGGTTTATAACCAGACGGATCCCTAGTGCGAGGGATTCATGGGGTCCGTATCTACAGAAAGCTTCTAATCAGCTTTTCTTTCAAATTTAAACCATCTTTGGTAAACTAAACACTTTTAGTTACCGTTTAATGATTCTCTAGATCTGAACAACATCATAGTTGACCTTGGTGCATGCCTAATTCCCTTAGTGGTCATGAATTTAATTCCTTAATTCAAATTCACCCTTTATAAACCAAACACTCTTGAGAGGTTAAGTCATCACTCTTACCACATTCCTAAAAACCAGTAGTTAGAAACTTCTATTGCATTCTCACCATCACTATGACTAAAGCATCTAGCAACAACTCTTCAACCAAAGGTTCATCCAAAAGGAATGGTCATATGATCCATGAGATATCATCCACCGAATCATCACCCGTAAGAGGTCATAATGTTGGAATCCCACCTCAACAATCCCAATCGACAATTGCTAAGAGAACCGCAAGAATTAGTATTAGACCTCTTGGGTTAGAAAAGGGTTCATCAAGCTCTAAACCAAACGTACCTAGTTCTAGTAAAACGCCTAAGCCTTCATTCCTAGAACATAGACAACATTCCTTCACCGAACCTATTTCTCATCCAAATCTCTATTCATTAGAGCACTCACCACCGAGAACTTCCCACTCACCAACCTTCTCGTTAAATAGGGAACCACCTACATCACCAAATTGTCCACCATTGGAGACAATGAAGCATCAAGAATTTGATCATATAGAGGACTTTCCATTACCACCACCTCCATTCTTAGTGGAACCTCATCCTACATTACTCAATGTACCTCCACCATCATTTGTAGAGCCTACTCAAAACATCCAATCTCCTCCGGTTCCTAAACAAGACAATAATTGCTCTAATTATCTAATCACCTAAGGACTTGTTCAAGAAGTACGAAATGAGTTGCATTTCATGTTTAATCATCTTCTTGAATGATTAGACCAAATCAACAAGTCTACCCATCCTTAGATTCAAGCACTTTGATGCTTTTTAAGTTTTTGGTCACTTATTAGACATAGTAGAAAATGTATTACATGGTTAAATCATTCTCTTAGTTTTAGAGATTCGTAGATCATTTCTCGTTGTTTTATTGAATGAATTTACATGTTTTATGCCATATTATCTTGAGTATCTATTTTGTGCAAAATTTCATATCTAACTTTGATGTTAACATCATTTGTTACATCACCATTGATGTTTTAAGCTTTTAGACAGACGGATCCCTCCATTTTGCCTTGAAGGATCCCTCCAAGGAGGGAACCGTGGGATCCGTGCAACAGAAGACTAGTTTTTCTACTAACTTGAGTCTTATTTGCAGGAAATTATGCATCATATACTTGTTTTCTAACCTTTGTTTTCTAGATTTTCAATATACACATGAAGACTTTGACACCCTAAGCTAGGGGGAGCTTTGTGTCAAAACAATACATTGCAAAACCATTTGCAATATAATCCTCATTTGGATTACATTTCATGATGTCCTTTTGCAAAGTTGCAATCATCAAAGGGGAGCGTTATCGTCACAAAGACGAAACCATTTGCAAACTTAGTTGCAATGCATTAGCTTAGTAATTTTTCTTACTTGACGCCCTCACAAAGGGATGGACTCATCAAGGGGGAGTTAAGACGAGAACTCTTCCCGTCACTTGCTCTCTATATTTTCTTTTCTTATTACACGTTTTTTTTTTAAAACAACGTGTTAATTTCTTTTCAACGCTCTTTTTGTTTCGACAAAAAGGGGGAGAAGAGAGTAAAAACTCCAATTCAAACTTTTACGAATTTTAGTTTTTCCTTAAAATAATTTTATGTTTTGTCATCAACAAAAAGGGGGAGATTGTTAATACAAATAAGCCGTAAAAACGTTTATTTATATTTTACGATCTTCTAATGTTTTGTCGATAACAAACGTAAAATCATTTTAACAAAACAAATAAAATACGTAAATGGTTTGAGCCAATAGTTTACTAACACACTTAAGTTTTCACATAAAACACTAAACAAGTAAAAGTGGTTTTATGATTTAGTAATACATATGTACAACAACTAATGTTTACATATTGGGCAAATATATACATAACTAGTATGTATCATAATGGGTAATATAATGGGTAGAAGTTTAAGTATTTGACCCATTGACCAAATACATTGAATGTTGTTGGGTAAAACCCAAAGTCCATGACTCATACCCATGGAGCATAACCCATAACCCATTGCATGACATCATGCATAAGTCATATATGGATATTATCAATGACCCATGGTTTTAACCCATGACCCATAGACTAGATGCATTGCATCTTATAAATACATTATATCTACTTGGATACCCATGGTCCAAAGTTTAGGACCCATGACCCATAACCCATGACCCATGACCCAAAACCCATGGACAAAGAGGAGCGTCCCACAGATCCCCAGAAATAAACTGGACGGATCCCTCAAGTAAGGGATCCGCGGGATCCGTGGAACAGTAGCATAAATTCCTCTATAAATAGTGAACCATTTCTTCATTTTGGGTTGCCACACCCACACATACTTTTTCCAAGTATTGTAACCTTCTAACCTCATATCCTAAGGATCTCTCTATGTAGTTTGTGTTTTGTTTTTGTGTGATTCTCTAGGTTCCTCTTAAAGGCGAGATCACCACCTCTTGAAGTCGAGCAAGCTCAAGTCCATGAGTTGCCATACTTCGTCATCATCAAGACTACTGAGGTTCTCTTGTTGATAGTTCCTTCCTCCTCCATAGAAGTGTTGTGCCAAAGGCATTAGTGAAGGATGCCGAAAGAGTCAAGACGAAAGCATTAGTGAAAGGTGCTTAACGTCCGTGTCAAAGGCATTAGTAAAGAATGCTAAAGGAGTTAAGACGAAGGCATTAGTGAAAGGTGCCAAAAGTCCGTGTCAAGGGCATTAGTGTAGAGTGCCTAGAAGTCAAGTCAAGCGGCATTAGTGAAAGATGCCAAAGGAGTATAATGGATGAGGTGCATCATTATACAAATAGAGATAGGTTGTATCCAAGGATATTGATATCCTTGATGATGTTGTAATAAGGAGTTGGTCTCCTTTGTGATAGGTGTTGTGTAGTGTTGGGTAGTAGTTCCTTCATTGTAATGGAACTCGGTATCTAGCCTAGTACCGGATAAAGGGTAGGCGACGTTGTGATATGTGTGGTTCTACCTTGTGGAAGAACCCGGTGTCTAGCCTACTACCGAAAAAAGAGTATGCAACATTGTGAAGGCTTCTCCGCCATAAGGAGTTGGTGTCGTGTAGTGATTACGAACTCTCGAGTAGGTGACTCAGGGAGTGGAGTAGGGCAAGGAAGGTGTCCTTGTAGCCAAACCACTATAAACACTCGTGTCGTGGTTATGTGCTCTTTACTCTTTATCTTTCATTACACATTTATATATCTATCTATCAACGTCCAACATACACATCCAAATGGATTGACATAAATCGATCTAAATATTTTAAAACAAAGTTTTAATCGGTAAAACTATTCAACCCTCCTTCTAGTTTTCCACAGAATGTACACCCTAGGCACCTTTCACTAATGCCTTTGATACGACTTCTAGGCACCCTTCACTAATGCCTTCAACACGGACTTTTCGGCACCTTTCACTAATGCCTTTGACACGGATTTTCGGCACCCTTCACTAATGCCTTTGACACGGATCTTCGACACCTTTCACTAATGCCTTTGACTTGATCCTTTAGACATCTCTCACCTATGTCTTCAACACAACACTTCTAATGAGAGAGGAAAGAACTATCAACAAGATAACATTAGTAGTCTTGATGACGATGAAGCTTGGCAACCCATGGACTTGAGCTTGCTCGACTTCAAGAGGTGGTGATCTCGCCTTTAAGAGGAACCTAGAGAATTACACAAACACAAAAATACATAGAGATATCCTTTGAATCTGAGGTTAGAAAGTTTACAATACTAAAAGAGAATGTGTGTGAAATGGGTGAGTTACAATGAAGAAATGGCTCACTATTTATAGACAAAAACATGCTACTGTTCCACGGATCCCACGGATACCTTGCTTGAGGGATCCGTCTAGTGTATTACTAGGGATCCGTAGGACGCTCCCCCTAGATGGGTTATGGGTCATGGATCATGGATTGTAGGTTTTGATCCATGGGTATCCAAATAGATACAATGTATCTAGAAGATGCAATGCATCTAGTCAATGGGTCATGGGTTAGCTCCATGGGTCATGGATAATACCCATTATGACTTATGCATGATATCATGCAATGGGTCATGGGTTATGGATTATGCTCTATGGGTATGGGTCATGGACTTTGGGTTTTACCCAACTACATTCAATGTATTTAGTCAATGAGTCAAATACTTATACTTCTACCCATTCTATAACCCATTATAATACATACTAAGTATGTATATATCCACCCATTATGTAAACACTAGTTGTTGTACATATGCATTACTATACATTAAAACACTATTGCTTGTTTAGTGTTTTATATGAAAATGTAAGTATGTTAGTAAACTATTGGCTCAAACCATTTACATATTTTATTTGTTTCCTTAAAATGATTTTACGTTTGTTATCGACAAAACATTAGAAGGTCGTAAAATATAAATAAACATTTTTACAGCTTATTTGTATTAACAAACATCATCAAGGATATCAATATCCTTGGACACAACCTCTCTATATTTGTACATCGATGCACCATATCAATTGTACACCCTTGGCATCTTTCACTAATGCCCTTGACATGATCTTTTGACACCTTTCACTAATGCCTTCATCATGGACCTTTAGCACCCTTCACTAATGCCTTATACACGAACCTTCGGCACCTTTCACTAATGCCTTCGACTTGACCCTTTTGGCATATTTCACTAATGCCTTCAACACAACACTTCTAGAGAGGAGGAAAGAACTATCAACAAAAGAACTTCAGTAGTCTTGATGATGACGAAGCTTGGCAACTCATGGACTTGAGCTTGCTTGAGTTCAAGAGGTGGTGATCTCGCCTTTAAGAGGAACCTAGAGAATCACACCAAAAACAAACACAAACTACATAGAAAGATCCTTTGGATCTGAGGTTAGAGAGTTTACAATACTAGGAGAAAGTATGTGTAGGAGTGGCAACTTACAATGAAAAAATTGCTCACTATTTATAGACAAAATTTCACTACTGTCCCACGAATCCCACAGATCCCTTACATGAGGGATCCGTCCAGTGTATTTCTGGGGATCCGTAGGACGCTCCCCCTAAATGGGTTATGGGTCATGGATCATGGGTCATGGGTTATGGACTTTGTGTCATGGGTATCCAAATAGATACAATGTATCTAGAAGATGCAATGCATCTAATCAATGAGTCATGGGTTAGCTCCATGGGTTATGGATAATACCCATTATGATTTCATGCATGATGTCATGCAATGGGTCATGGGTAATGAATCATGCTCCATGGGTTTTACCCAACTACATTCAATGTGTCTAGTCAATAGGTCAAATGCTTAGACTTCTACCCATTATATTACCCATTACAATATATACTAAGTATGTGTGTGTATATATATATATATATATATATATATATATATATATATATATATATATATATATATATATATATATATATATATATATATATATACCCATTATGTAAACACTAGTTGTTATACATATGCATTACTATAACATGAAAACACTACTACTTGTTTAGTGTTTTATATGAAGACGTAAGTGTGTTAGTAAACTATTGGCTCAAACCATTTACGTATTTTATTTGTTTCGTTAAAATGATTTTACGTTTGTTATCGACAAAACATTAGAAGATTGTAAAATATAAATAAACGTTTTTACGGCTTATTTGTATTAACAGTTTTTTCCAGTGACATTAAAAGCAGCAAATTCAAGCTTTGATATGTTTGACATTTCTGAAAATGTCACAATTTAAACAAACAAACATTTTATTAGAATCCATTAATATCGATACATAGTGCAATACATAGTAATGGAAAAATAACAAATATATACAAGCCCAAACAAAAGTACAATTCTCCAGGTGGGAGACTAACTAGATGGTAAATAAGCAGAATGATTGTGATGATGATAATAACTAGAAATGGGCAAACCATCCTTGAAAAACTTCTTTGAGCAAAAACTTGATTTAAGAAAGACAATGATTTCTTTTTGTGAATTTTTTTGGATTGTTAGCTCCGAATTTATAGCAAAAAATATAGACGTTGTAAAGTTGTGTGTTTCTGTTTACAACCGTTACAAAGCTGTTGTGTAAATATTTTTTACAAAACCTTTTATAAAAATCGATTAGATAAAGAAATAAGAAATAAACTCAGTTAGCACATTGCAATAAATACAAAATATAAAGATTAGTAAATATGGAGATAAATATAAGTGTACGTAATAAATAAACAGTTAAGACATAAATAAAGATTAGTTGCAATAAAATAAATGTTAGTTGCATGAATAAAAAAAAAGGTTAGTGATATAATAATAAAAGGTTAGCATAATAATAAGATACAAATGGTTAGTAGTCAAAAGTCCTCATGTCCATGCATGTGTCCATATAGTTGATTACGATAGTTGCGCTTTTAATTACTAATCTTAATTTTTGGCAAGAAAATTGTATAACTTGATTAAGTTTATTATGAAGTATACAAGGTTGCATTACTTTGTGTATTACAAAGAGTATTGTTTATTTTATTACTTGAATTGACGAACTATCAGAAACTACTTGATACACTATTGGTTTCACAAATAATTTTTAGTTTCGCATCACCTAGTACTATTGAACATATAGAAAAACGATTTTGACTATAGTATGTTAATATAGTAATTGGTCATTCTTTTTAGTTACGGAAAGAGTAGCTATGTAGGTTTATGAAATCATTGAATTAAAAACGTTGAAGAAGAAAACAATCTTAATGAAATGACTTTATAAAACTTACTTGATTATAAGAAAAAGTTTACATGAAATGATTTTATAAAACTTACTTGATTATAACAATAATGAATGATCGTCTTTGATAACCTGTTATAATTAACGGGTTTTATTACAAGATTAACGGTATAATCAAAAACTACAAAGTATCATTAAAGAACCATTATAGAAGTAATAGAGATATGAGAAGTATAAGTTACCTTAATAGGTGAACTTGGTGCATCTTCTTTCATTGCATTCATGAGGTATTTATACTAGCAAAATTACTATACATTTCACTTTACATCCTAGGGTAATTTAGGAGACAATAGATATGTACATTATTGGTCTATTGTTTGACAGATGTGACATACATAAATGTAATACGAAATTGATAATTCATAACAATATAAGCTTTTTTGTTTCGGCTTCTAAAATTGGAAAGAGGAAAAAAATGAAATATAGAAAACTCAGAAAAGGAAAAAGTGCAAGATTCAACCGAACCATGTTTGACCATCTAACATAGTTTTTTAAACCCCCTCTAGTTTGTTTCTTATTCGAATCAATCCTGCTACTATTTGTTTACGGCGATGTGTTCATTTTTTAGTTATTTACTAGTTATAATACCTGTGCACGCACAGGGTTTTGACAAAAAAATTATTTTGTATTAATACTGAATATTGTGTCTTTAAATGTAATTGCATATAATTATATAGTTATAAGTTTCGTGCACGCATGAAACTTACACATAAATCAAATTTATTTTAATATTTTAATTCAGTATATACACATATAATAATTTTCCCATGAAAATTGTGATGTAAGTACAACTAATAATTATACACGAGTTTTTCATTATGCATTAATATCCATTAGAATTTAGTAAAATATTTGTAAAAAATTATGTTAGAAAAAACTCAAGATTTAATTTTATTTAGCTGACAAAGATGTTGATGTTTTTATTTAAGTTTCACTACTGATATTATGATGTACACATGATGCAAGTTTAATAGCACATAATGAACGTTGATAAAGTTAAAGTATACTCCTTATAGTTTTTTAAAAATGTTTTTCTAGATATCCTTATATAAATAAATAAGAATTACATGAGTCATTGTCATAAGTACAATCGCATATATTTGTTTTTATATTAAATTAACCCGTGCTTACAATTAGATAATTATATTTCCGTTTTCAGTAATTTAGCCGTATTTAAAATGTAAACTCGTGTCCACATATGTTAAACTTTTAAAAATGAAATAAATGAGTACTTATTGAACGTATATAGTAAAAAAATTGATACTTATAATCTTATGCAAATTTATATGTTGTTATTTTGAAACAACATATACACTATATTTTTTAAGATAGAAAGTACTTATTGAACGTATATAGTAAAAAATCGAGCTCTCCTATTGGTCCAATTGTTTTTTCAATAAGAATGAATTGATAAAAGCACTCTGAAATAATGCAATTCCTTTATTATATAAAAGATGTACCAAATTAATGTTATACTTTACTTTCTAAGGCACCAAACTAAACATAATATATTACATTATTTATTTAATCATATGTTATCGTAATTTTTTTTAACGAAAACTAACAGTCTCACAATGTGTACACTATAAATTTATCTCACGTAATAAAACAAAACTTAAACTCTTAACTATTTAGTTAAAAACTTATCACACAACATGAAATATGATTGATAAACAAACCTTAAGATTAATTTGCTATAATCATTAATGCCAGTATTTTTTATATGAGATTCATATTCGTTTTATATAAAATTATATCTAACCATCAGGTTTATAGTTAGGGATTTACTAACGGGTTGTTCATTAGGTATTTTTTAAGATGTGATAAATGAAAAGTTTGAGTGTATTAAATGAAAATTTATATTTAATTATAGTAATTTAAAAGTTTAAGTAATGCCTATTAAATGCATTTTTATTCAAAGTGATTTGCTAAACAATGTCCATTGCACAATGTTTAATGCACAATAAATAATTTTTTTTTTTATAATTTAGGTAATTATATATTTAATGTATAATAATTGAACATAAAAATTAAATTAAATATATATCAATTTTAGTTTAACAAAGTCCAAGTTTCATTTTATATTCATATTAATTGTTGCTTTATACATTGCCTAGAAGGCATTGTTTAGCAAATCTCTTATTCAAAAATAAACTTTGAGTGTATTAACTGCCCGGTAAATGCATGTTTCATATTTTATAAAATGCCTGGTGAGTACTCATTAATAAATCCCTTGTAGATATTACCTTTTATGCTTTGTTTGTCTATTTTAGAATAATTACCAATAGTCATTAATGATAGCAATGTATTACAGTACATGATACTTGAATTAAAATAAAGATATATTTACCCATAAGGGCATTCATAATGAAAAGTTTATGAAATTGTTTAAAACACATGAAAAACATTGTCTTTTGTTTTAACAATAATGATTTTATATTTCAAATACATGTGGCATGAAAATTGAAAAGGTCTAATATTTTAACCTTATTTATAATTTAATTTTAGTGTTATTAGAGGGCATTTTATGAGCTTGAAAATGGTTTATGCGTAGTGAAATAAGGTTTATAAAGTTGAAAGCTTTATAAATTGTCAAACTTATAAATCTTTTCAAAAAATTTATCATAGTGCTCTAAATTTTATTACTACTACTTGACACTTTTTTATTTGATCATAATTCCCTACAGTTAGAGCATCCCTAATGCTTCAAGTCTTCAATGACTTGAATCATTTAATGGCTTAATGCATAAAATGCATAGTATACTTATAAACTAAAGCTTTTGAGAAAGACTTAGTGTATAATCATTGGATGGGAAATGAAAGTTTTAGCGAAGTTGTTGAGAACTCTTGGAAGTGTGGTGATTTTTCAGGTTCATCCGATATTGTTCTAAAGAATAAAATTAAGAAGCTCAAAGCAGATATTAAAACTTGGTGGCATGGGTGTTCTGATGAAAACGAAAGTAAGAAAAAAGATATTATATCCAGGCTAGTTGATTGGGATGTAAAAGCTGAATCGGGTTCCCTCACCTCTTTCGATCATTTAAAACGCGAAGAAGACCTGATGGACTTGCAGCTCATTGAGCAGAAAGAAAGAGATGCACTTAAACAAAAAAGCAGAATAAAGTGGGCGATTGAGGGCGATGAAAACAGTAAATTCTTCCACTCCATAGTTAGAAAGAAAACCAGGCGTCAAAGTATTAACGGGCTCAAAGTTAACGGATGTTGGGTGGAGGACCCAAAATCAATCTTCTCTGCTGCCTATGATCACTTTGCCAACAGATTTCTCCACAAGCAAACTTTCCAGGCCAAAATTTCACAGTCTTCTTTTCAAACAACTAGACCAAGAAGATGTTGCATTACTGGAATCTCCTTTTTCTATGGAAGAGGTCAAAGCTGCGGTATGGGACTACTTTATTTTTTTCAGATATTAATTCAAATTGTTAAATAAGGATATATATTTCGATTTAATTTTTATTATGGCGAATGAATTATAAAGTGGTGAAAAACTGTTGATGTTGTTATATGTTGTTGTTGATGCTGTCGAGAAACCCAAAAGGAAAACAGAAAATATTAAATTTTAATTTCTTAACTTTCGGCTTATCCGAAATGCTTATCAGCTTATTTTCTTTTCGGCTTACTTACGCTTAACAGCTTTTGTTTGTTTTCGGCTTAAATGCTTTAGCTTAATTATTCTCACATAAAGGCTTGATGCCGACTCGTCATTCTTCCCGCTTGTTTTGTGCCATAGTGCTTACGACCTAGGAGTGATTGAAATGATCCTAGTACTCTCGACCATAACCATTTTGCTATAAGTATTGCATTGTTCCCTTCACTAAAGATTTTAAGAGAGTCGAGGCTTTTTATTCGGGTCTTCGACTCACTAGTCATGGGTCTCATTTCCGAGCCATACACTCGTTACATTACCAAGCTAGGTACCGTGTCCCTTGTTCCATTCTTAGAGTCCAAAAACTTGTACGTTCCTATCATCTTGTGACCATTAGACACATTAGAACCATGGGTCTTGATCCTCCCTTTTTGAATGTCTAAATGCTACAAGTATATTTTTACCTCTATTGTACAATAAAAATGTCTTTTGGCCCTTTGAATGACAATAGCTCGTATACCTGATTTTACTCTCCACTAGATGCGTTTGGTATTTGGTTTGGTTTAAACGCAGGTCCAGCCCAACCCACAAGTGTGTATGAAACTGTTGGGGCGAAGCCCAATAGTCCAAGAGTCCGTTTGATTATCAAAGCCCACCCGGGGCGCATACCGTACACCATCTGGAGTTTGTCCCGACATGTTTTGCGACTCGTCTTTCCGTCACTCACAAGTTGATATAAAATTTACGATACACTTTATACTTCTGTCACACTTAAAATAAATAACATCTTATTAGAAACATTTTTGATAAATAAAATCTATTATATAGATTTCACTATCATGAGATATGTATAAACCGAATATTTCAAAAATGCGACTATCGACGTTTATGTCAAACCGATTTTCAAATGACAATGTGTTTCTAATAATTATATTTATTAAATCTAAATCGTCTCTTTTAACTATAAAAACCTATGCCCTTATAAATATGTATGTATATATATATATATATATATATATATATATATATAGAAGACCAAGTTTTAACGTATATATATGTACTTATTTTCTTTCTTAACTAGATACGTTTTCTAAAACTCATATTAAACTTATAAACTAAGCTATACTTTATTATATTTTAGAACAATCAAAAGTTTGACATATATACATCTATATACACTTTACATACATATAAATATAAATAACTTTTTTCATCGACAAGCGTCTCATTTTATGTACTATATTTTCCGTAAACTACTATTACCCGTCTATTAGCCGAAATACGTTCATTTCCGATATTGTTCTCAAATCAAGTTTTATAAGCCGAAATATACTTTATTATTTTGAAAATGATATTTTTAAACTTAGTAATGATACGTGAACAACAACAACGACAACAACAACACAACATGTGAATTAAATAAAGTAGATAGACTTTATTTAGCTTGGAATCAGAAACTGAGATTTACCGCACTAATTTAGGTTGCGTGTTGGAGCTACTTGTTACTTGATCTCTTTGTGCTTTATTCACCGAACTGCTAAGGTGAGTTTATAGCCCAACTTTTACTTTTATTACTTGCTTTATAAAACTATTGGGTGAGAAACATGCAAAACTCTTTTCGGACCTGAAACTGAAAACACTATTACGTGAAACAACCTTGAATCCCAACTATGCTACCGTTAGTTCCCTTTGGGGAGGCGCAATTGTTATGAATAGATCTATTGGGGATGACACCCCCGTTCGAGTTTGACCGGATAGGCAAACGTCGGGTGTATATCATATCGTATTGATTGAGTGTACTGGAAATACACTTGCTGGGCTTTTATTTATCATGCTTCTAGATGCATGCACACTGTCGTAGTTTCGGTCGCATGAACTTGGTACTAGCGTAATAGCCTTTTGCATATAGTGTCATTCACGGAGATGCTATATGTGCAACTGTGGTCCAACTTGATTTCTTAAACTTAAACCTATGAACTCACCAACCTTTGTGTTGACATTTTATCATGTTTTTCTCAGGTTTACTTATTGGCGTCGGCAATGGCAAAGGCATTCGTTGAAGACTGGCATCCGAAGTGTTTCCAAACATTCTAATACAATTTTAATGGGACAACATATATTTTTATGGCCTTTACTTTCGCACTTTGAAACAATATTGTAAAACTATTTCTTAAATTAATCTATATTTTGAAAATGGAATAGATTTTCCATTCTTTGTTACCTTGTGTTGTGATTATTGATTTAGTAGTACCTCATGACCCGAACGCTTCCGCTGTGAAATTTTGGGGGTGTTACAAAAAATGAACTTAAGACACTAGATACTTAAACCAAAAGTAATAATAATGAATTACAAAAGTAAAAATCTTCGCCTCGAATGATGCATGTAGATGGTTTAAAAATTGAACAATAAGCTTCCCCAAAACCCATGTGTTAACCATCTTCTTGATTCTTCAAATATGTAGCTCCTTGTAATGATCACTTGTGAAGAAAACCAAATATAACAAATTTGATGAAGAAGTAAAATAACCCAAACTTGTGTCTTATGTCTTGTACTATCCACGTGACGTTGAACTTATACCGCTAACCAAAAATATAAGTAGATCGCAACCTCTTGACAAAATCCTCATCTTCAATGAGACACTGAGCACTACAATGTAACTCCTTTAAGTAATAGTTAACTAGGTCTTCATCCATCCACCCCTTGACCTATGAAAACTAGATTTTGCAAGTCTTCGTCAACATCCTTTAAGCACGAACAAGTTATTTTTAAATGATTCCGCCATTTAAAAATATAATAAGAACACGCATCCAAGTAATTCCACTTCACCTTCAAATAAGTGATAAATAATCCTCTTCGTAATCAATTTTTCAATAAAATCAACTTCGAGCCTTTTTTTTAAAAAACTTTAAGAACAAATAACCAAATAACCTGTGTGTGAAATCAAACTTCTGTGTGTGTCGGTAACCAATCAAGCCGAAAATAAAATCGACTTCCCCTCAAATCCAATAAACTCTGTATATATCCATCACAGAAAAATAATGCACATCTTTGGTTACATTCAAAACTTAGGCACTACATGTATTATTATATATCCACAGCCAATCATAAATGCAACTCGGAAAGACTAGCCAACTCAGAAGAACACCATTCCTTTTTGACATCCAAAATTCTTCATACCAAAATATAAGTGACTCATAAGCAAGGTTGAAAGAATTAATTACCATGTCCCATGATATAAATCAATCAGTAGGTGTAATCGAATGGCAATCATGCAAATCAATATCACTCAAAGTTATACTATTGATCCATGATCAATGAATAAATAATATTAGTGTCACCGTCCCACGTTGAGTTGATAACCCTGTCCAATTCAATAAGTGACTAACCCATATTAATTGGCCACCAATCAGAAAGAATAAATAGCACCAATAGTAACCTTTTCATTCAGATTTAGCTCAACTTTTCCACCTACATATAAACGTGCTTCCTGTGCTATATCAAACCAAAGTAGCATCATCATGGACGAGCAGTAGTAAAATAGCATGAGTAGTACTAAACGAATTCCAAGCAGCACTAAGTGTATACGATATCATGAGTAGCATAAATCAAGTAGCGTAGCAGCAGTTAAAAGAAAAAACAGCAGCAGTAGTTTCATCTTAAACTAGCAGTGGTAACGTGTATGCTAGCAGTGGTAACTGAAAGTACGATCAGTGGTAAACATCAAACGCAGAAGTGGTTAGGAAACAAGCAGTGGTAACTGTTAAGTGGTAGCAGTGGTAACAAGATGACGAGCTTCACCTCTACCCTTGGTATCACCGACACCCTTATGGTTGATCACTGTACACTTGGAGCCTTAAAAACCAGCTTGTGACCAGGCACACAACTCACTTCACTTGACATTGTTTAAGTAGCTCGAAACCAATGGGTAGCAGTAAGAATGATCAAGAACAGTTAAACCATAACAACCATCAATATGAGGTTTAATACAAACCTTTTGTTGCTTTTGTTGCCAAGTAGAACTTCACATTATCATAGTAGAAACAATTCTTGCCAATAAAAATTTCAATTAATTGTAGAGCAGCAGCAACAAGAATTCAAACACAACCGTACACTCATGATAATGAACAGTAGCAGCTATAACTATAAGAATTAGGGTTTACTTCAACAAGAACCAATGAAACCCTATTCACAAATAGATAATATCCAATCCAAAACTGCTATTCTTTGATTTCCATGATGAATTAAACCATACGAATAAGGAAATCAGAAAAAAATACCTGAAAAACCATAAAAATTCGAACTATAATACCTCCTTCAGCAGCAAACTTCGACGATGAATAACTTGCAGATAAAATCTCAGATCGACAATCCCTCCAGTTGAAAGTTAGATGGATATATAGAGAACGTCCACCTAAACTTTCGTTACGATCCAACGGTTAACGAAAAAGTTATGAACGTTTCAAATCGTCTTTGCATAAACATATACGAAATTTTTTCAGATTCGAATTTCTTCATCTTTTCGCCATTTTCTTCGAGAAACCTTGTAGATCCTAGATATCAAGTGCCACCCGCTCTGATACCACATGTTAGAATCGATGCTCGAGGTTGTTTAGACCTTATCTAGGATTATCAATAATAAACAAATAACAATGAACAATAATATGTATGCACAGCGGAATAATCAAACTATCATTGTTATTATTAAGGTTTCTTCGTCATCATCATGCGTTCTACAAAACACATCCACAGCCCCAATCCTAGACGATCAAATCTAAGACGGTTACACAACAGTGATCAATGATCCTTGGGGCTAAACACTACAAGTCGACTATCACCTAGTCTAGGCATTTACAAACTCACGCCCTAGACACACACACACACACCTTTGTCTGATGTTTACATTGTTTGACACACTTAAACCTAATTCCATTTATCTATTTATATAATAAAGATACTAGGGTTACATATGACTAAAAGGGACTAGATAATAAATACTTCTTTGCTAAGTAGGTCCATTGTCTTTCTTTGTCTTCAACAGTCCTTCATCTTTCATGTATTTTGTCTTATCAACTTCAAATATAGTTCCCAACATCTGATACCAATTGTGAAGCTGTTGATGTGCACATGTACAGGTCTATGATTGGTTCTTTGATGTATCTTACATCATCTAGACCAGATATCATGTTTGCAGTGTGTGCCTGTGCATGGTTTCAAGTTACTCCTAAGTTCTCTCACTTGACTGCTGTGAAGAAGATTTTTAGATATCTTAAAGCATTTCCTACTCGGGATTGTGGTACTCAGAGATTCTCCTCTAGATCACAGTTACTTACCGGATAGTAACTATCTTTGGAGCCAGCTTGGATAGAAAATTTACAACAGGTGAATGCCAATTTCTTGGCAATAGATTAGTGTCATGGCAGTGCAAGAAACAAACTATGGTGGCTAGTTCTTCAATTGAGGCAGAGTATGTGGTCACGCTAGTTGTCGTGCTCAAGTTCTATAGATTCAGAATCAACTTTTGGACTATGGGTACAATTTCATGAATACCATCATTCATATTGACAATAGCGATACCATTTGCATCATTAAGAATACTGTTCAACACACAAAGACCAAACATATTGAAATTAGACACCATTTCATTAGAGATTGCTATGAAAAGGGACTAATTCAAGTTGTCAAAATTCATACTGATGACAACTATGCTGATTTATTAACAAAAGGACTTGATGTGGGAAGATTTCAGTACTTGGTAACAAGTATTGGAATGTTAAATCCATAAACTTTTTGTCAAAATGTTCTCTGGTGTTGAGGGGAGGCTGTTGGGTACTGAAACTGTTTTATGAGTTTGTATATGTTTGCTTGTATTCCTGTTTATGTTTTATGAAGCTTAGATGGGAGTTGAATTTAAAAAGTGTATATCTGAGATACACAACAAATGGTTATTGATTCACCATGTCTTATCCACATAAGAATCAACTAGTCTAGAGCAAACGGCTACTGGTAAAGACTTGACAAATCCGTTTATGGTTGATAGTTTACCAAAAACTATATGGTTATCAACTCACCATATTCTTTATGATTAAGAGTTGGCTAGTCCATAGCAAACGGCTCATGGTAAAGACATATCAAATCCGTTGATAGGTGGTAGTTTGCTAAAAACTATGATAAGAGCAGTCTTGTTATCACATAATTTTATTTACCACGCTTTTGAAATTTTTGTGAAAAATTACCACTGCTAGTTCACAGTTTCCACGACAGGTGTTATTTTACCACTGTTATTCTAGCCGTTACAACTGATTGTGTCAGTAACTTATTTTTTACTAGCCGTTGAAAGTAACCACTGATTGCCATATATATAGGGTTAAAATTTTAAGGAAATTATCTTCTTTCCATATTGTAATAAATACTTTCTAAAGATAATTTAACTTGCGCAATAATTATAAACCCTAACCCTATATATCTTTCTTTCTCAATTGGCTAGTTATTCTTTCAATTCTTACTGACATAATATCGTTTTTCATCAAAAGTTTCTATGGCACCTTTTAACTTTGCAGATGAGCACAACCTAGTGGCCTACCTACAAAAGTCTAACGAGAAGAGTGGCCCTGTTTTTAATCAGATTGTGGACTTTCTCCATACCACACATATAAGGTATGCTTTGCTTTTAAAACCCACAATCTATATCTCTCAAATCAAACAGTTTTGGACTTCTGCTAAGTCCATAACACTTGAGATTGGATATACACATGAAACAGTGGATGCTCTAAGAGCCACTGTGGATGGGGTAACTATTGATGTTACTGAGGCATCCTTGAGGAGAGTACTCCAATTGGGTGATCTCAATGGTTTCATCACATTACCTATGCCCAAAATTCATGATACTTTATCATCCATGGGGTATGATACCACTGATAAAAAGGCTACTTTCAAAAAGAGTGGTTTTAGTCCTCAATGTAGATTTTTGATTCATACTCTGTTACATTGTCTCAGTCCAAAGAAAACATCTTATGAGCAATTTAGTTCAACCATGGCTTACCCTTTGGTTTTTCTAGTCACTGATAAGATTTTTAACTGGTCAAATTATAGTTTTACAAGTATGAAAGGCAATGTCTGAGTAAAACAAATTTTTAATGTATCCAAGGTTTGTGCAAGCGGCAAAATGAGTTTCAAATGCAACCCCATACTAATGTTTATCAAATCAGTTGCCTAAAGCCTAAAGTTTTTCAAAATTTGAACAAAGATGGCAATATGATTTTTACACCTCTTCTTCCCCAAATGCTTGCTAAGATTACAACTGAACAAAACAAACCCATAATTAATGTTCCAAACATTGATTATACTCCACCAGTTTCAAACACCTATGAGAGAGGTCTAAACGTACCAACTCCTCTCATGACAACACAACAAGTTTCTAAACCTTTTGGTCTAGGAACAAGCAGTGGTGGTTCTAGACTTCAACCTAGTCCAACTAGGGAGGAATAGAGCCTTTGCCCCATGATTCACCTCTCCCAACAGGGTAACACAGTTGGAAGTGATGAGAGGTGGGCAACAATTGGAATTTATGGTTTTGTGTGCAAAGTTGGCTGCTGGTTGAATCTCCCGAAGGATTTGGCACATGTCAAGAAGCACTGCATGCCAAGGATGTTAGACACTTAAGAAGAGAGATTGGACCTTAAA
Source organism: Chrysanthemum makinoi (assembly GCA_910596185.1). Lineage (NCBI taxonomy): Eukaryota > Viridiplantae > Streptophyta > Magnoliopsida > Asterales > Asteraceae > Chrysanthemum > Chrysanthemum makinoi. Next base: position 286,657,560 of record OU343220.1, on the reverse strand, counting down.
GGAAGAGTCGCGAGGGTTGAAAAGCACAAGAAGACTACAAAGTTGGTGATTTCATCTTCATCCTCACTACGATGGTGATTCGGTGATCATGATTTGGGAAATTCTCCCAAATAGGGGAGGAAAAATGCTGACACTAAGGGGAGGCAAATTGATTTTGAAGATGAAGGAGATACATGTAAAGGAGCAAAGGAAGCTAATACTCAAGAAGAGCAACTTGATGATCAAGACATTTTACTCTTTTGTGCTGCAATGATTTTACCATGATTCCATTTCCAGCTGCAGAGCCAAATATTGCTTTGCACTGCTAAGTGAAGAATTTGATAAAGCGAAGAAAGACAAAAGTAAAGCAGTTATGGAAATTGTAGAGAAAACTGGAAGAAAGATTTCAAGGAAACAACAAGCACATATTGCTTTTGATAGAGAAATTGCTGAAAAGTTTAATGAAGAACAAGTTGCTAAAAAGAAAAAGCTTGAAGAATTGGAAGTTGCAAGCTTTTTGAAGGCTAAAAGGCTTGATAGATTGGAAAATCCAATTTCCACTATTCAACCTACAATTCTTAGAGAGAAGACTCCAGAGTTTAGTTATGTTCCTACTGAAGATGATATTGAGTTCTTGATTGCTAATAATCAAATAATCAAGAAAAAGGAAATTGACCTTGTAGTCGATGCATCCTTATGCGAAGAACAAAGAAGCTGCTGGTTGAAGGATTTCATTCAAATGAAAAACAATCAAGCACTTGAAGATGTGATTAGTACAGTCAGAAAGGGTCAAAAGAAATCAAGACAACCAACCAAAGCACAAGTTCTCTCATATATGAACACTTATTGTTGTCATGTTGGTGCTACAGAGCAAAAAGGCAAGACAGTGATTTTGTTTCTATGAACTCTGAAGAAGAAGCAAAAAGGTTTCCTGGATTGAAGAGAAAGGCTAAAGAAAGTGATTCTCAAACTGTTAAGAAGACTAAGGTTCTTTGAAGAACAAGAAATTCCTATTGAGAAATTCACTGAAGAATAACTAACTTGAATGATTGTGATTGTAGAAGAAGATTTTTATCCAGAACCACTTCAAGTAAGAAATCCTATCATTGATTGGGAAGTTTACACTTTGCTAATTTTGCTCCAACATGGCAGATCACAAGGCTAGGTGGTGAAACTTCATCATTCATTCAATTTGAAGATCTTATAAAAGCTTTTTGAGATGACCTTGATACAATATGGAGGTTAGTTCAAGAAAGGTTTAATGCTCAAGATCTCAAAGACATGAAGGAGATGCAATTATGGGTGAATCTTAGAAGGCCCTATGAACCTAATGTTAATGATGATTTAAAATTCTCATGCACATGTCACGGTACTAAATGGTTTTACTATGATTCATGTGAAGTTCATCATGTCTCTACGGCAAATGGAGTTGATGCATTTATGCTTCTGAGAAAAGAGTATCCACTGTTTGGAACTCTCCACGATGATGTTATGTACTACTATAAGAGTTCATGAAGACAATGAGAAGGTCGAGCATTGTTACTAGGGCTTCAAGATCAATGTTCAGAGCTATTCGAAGTTAAGAAAGAAGTGAAGTGTTTGGTTGAATTCCCAAATCCTTGAAGATAATGCATATTGAAGAAACTTATTGATTTGCAGAGAAATCATAAGTTTAGGATTGTTGGGAATAATCCGTTACCACGGATAGTTGTGGTTTACATCGCTTGGATTAACACTAGCGGTGAAGCGTATTACCCTTCGGTACATTTTACCCTTTGCTATTAGATAACGATTAGGAGAACGTGTTTAGATAAGTATAGAATAGATCTTGTGTATATTCTATAATGTTAGCTTTATACTTATCTTGTAAAGGACTCCTTGTTGTATAAAAGGAGGTCCTAGGTCATTGTCTTACGTACTTGTCTAATTACCTACGTATTACTTACAAAGGCTTCAAGGTGTAACCCTAGTGATAAGTAAGATCACTCGTATTATTCATCAATAATATTGGAGCTTAAATTTTGTGTTTTAATGTGTGTTTACATACAACACATCATACAATCCATCTTAAAAGTATTACTAAGTAAATTCCGAGTGCTTAATAATATTATACAAAATATCATTGACACAAGGTGTGTGTCCAGATCCATCAAGTGGTATCGGAGGCGAAGGTTACGATATTTTGTTTTAGAAGATCCAAGGAATAAGCTTAACATACTCACTCAATTCAATGGAGATGAAAACAGCAGTCCAACTCTTCTACACCAAGGCTACCTAAGCTCAAACTTAATGAGTTTGAGATGTGGAGATCTTGATTGAGCAATACTTTCTCATTGGGACTATGCTCTTTAGGAGATCATTCAAGCGGTGATTCTTTCAAGTTGTGACTAAATGTGTGAAAGGTTGGTGAAAGCAGATGTTGTGAAAGTTTACGTGCTGGAATCTAGTATTGAAAAAGCTTGCGGGGAAGAATGATCTTAAGGCTAGAAGTTTGTTCGATGACTCTTCCTAGAGATCGGATCATTGCATTCACAAGCACATTGGTAGCTAAGAACTGTTGGAAGACATTTGCTCGATCTTTGTGGTAATGATGCTACAAAAAGACATAAAAGACATTGTTGAAGCAAAGTTATGAAAACTTCTACGCTTTAAGCAATGACTCACTTGATAACATCTTTACCAAACTTCGGAAGATTGTTACACAAAAGCCGTGTTTGGCATTGAGGTAGAAAAGGAAGACCTCAATTTGAAGTTTATAAGAAGTTTGCCTTCAGAGTTTCAAACTAATGTTCTTGTTTGGGAAAACAAATCAGGCATAGAAACAATGAAGCTCAATGACCTTTACAACAACTTCAAACTTATTGAGCAAAGGTTGAAGAAGGCGGGGAAACTTGGTACAAGCTCTAGTAGCTTGGCATTGTTGTCAACCTCTGTTGATAGTGATGATCACGAATGGCAGTGATGATGATGTTGCCATTCTTTGGTTCTAAAGTTTCCAGTAATGTTGATGTTACCCGCTGCAGAGTTCAAAGAAGAAGGTTGCTAGTATTGGAGATCCTACCTTTTATGCCTTCATCTTTCAAGTAGATGGCTCTGTCTTAACTCATGAAGACATAGAAAAATTGATGAAGAATGACTTGGAGGAGATGGATATTAAATAGCAGATAGCTCTTCTTAGCATGAGGGCTAGGAAATTCTACAAGAAGACTGGCAAGCCTATTCACATCAATGGGAGTGAAATGCGGTTTTGTAAGAAGAAAGTGGAGTGCTTTACTGCCACAAGTTTGGACATTTTGCTAGAGAATGTAGAAGACCAAAGACCAAGGTCAACTTGGTACAAGCAAAAGAAGGAACCAACTGTGGAAGAACCAAAGGAAATGTTGGCTATTGATGGTGTAAGCTATGATTGGAGTTTCATGGTTGATGATCAAGAAGAAGAACATTAGATCTTTCTTGTTGCTCTTGAATTTGCTCTTATGGCTGACTCGAGGGTACAAAACTTTGATAGTTGTTCTAAAACATGTAGGGCTGCTAAAGAAGTTGAAATGCTTAATGATTTATATTCTAATGAAAGACAAGAGTTATATACTTCTAATTATACTGTGTCTAACCTTAGGAGAGCTATAGCTGTATTGGAAACTCAACTAAAACACTATCAAGATAATGAGTCAAAATACAATGATGATATGATTCTTCTTAGAAGAGAAGTAGAACATACAAAAGCATAAATGAAGCATACCAAAAAGAGTTTGAAAAGCTTAAGAGAAAAGCTGAGAATGTTAATATATCTCAGTTGACACTTTGTATTATCGATCAAAGTCAATTGATAAAATTTGGAATGCTCAAATCATTAATAAAGCTAAATCCGGTATGGGTTATAAAACGGTACCTCCACTAAGAGGTATTCCACCACCTCCAGGTATAGATTTAGCTCATACAGGACTAGAAGAGTTTAAGGATCTTGAAAGAGAATATTGTCCTTTAAAGGACACAATGGTGAAAAGTGAGGAAGAGATTAAGCATGATAATGATGTTTTTGAGAGTGCTAGTGACTCATCTGTTGATGAGAATGCTAAAAAGAATGAAGAGGCTTCTATCCCAAAAAGTTGTTAATCTTATACGGAGGAACCTAGGAAACCGTTAATAAACCTAGACCAATGTAAGGCATCTTTGAGATGTATAGGAACAAGCCTACGGCTCTAGGGGTAACGAGAGGAGTTGGAATCATGTTAAATCTCAACAACTAGGTAGTGATTTTGTAATGTATAATAAGGCATGCTATATCTGTGGTAGTTTTGATCATTTACATGCTTATTGTGACTATCATGTTGGGAGAAGGAAGTCCATGGGAATAAAAGGGTGGAGACTAACAGGATTCAACATAATGTACACCTAATTCACATTGTAAAATGGTCCCAAGAGCGATTCAACTAAGAAGCCTCAAAACTTTTGCCATTGCAAAAGCGTTGCTGCTTGCTCACCATTAAGTCACTGGTAAAAGTGCAATGTCCAAAACAACTTTTGAAAAATGCTGCAACAGGGAAAGGAACTTTTCAAACTAAAAGGTTCATTATAATCACAGTGGGTACCTAAAAAGCGATAGTTTCCTTTGCTCATTCAAAAGTTACATTTGCAAGGGTTGTAAACAAGAAAAGGGGACATGGGCAATGCGTGAAGGCCTCAAGCGTTGGGAATGGAAATCTAAAGGAAATACCTCTACAACCAATCCCAATGGTGTATCAATGACCTTTGATAGATTTAACTATATTGATACAAGGAGATCCAAGTCAATCATGGCTTGGGTCCCAAAAGAAACTAACTCTTTACTCTTATATGCGGGAACATCCAAGGACAAAAGATCGGATCAAGGATATACGGATAGTGGGTGTTCAAGGCACATGACCGGCAACAAGTCCTATCTTTCCGATTTTGAGCATTATGATGGACGGTATGTCGTTTTGGAGGTGGAGTAAATGGAAAAGTTGATGGTAAAAGGAGTTATCAAAAGCGGTAACTTGGACTTTGAACCCGTACTATGTAAAGAGCTAAAGTACAATCGTTTTAGTGTGTCACAAATGTGTGACAAGATGAACAATGTTCTTTTTACCAAATATATGTGTTTTGTTCTCTCTAAGGATTTTAAGATGCCTGATGAAAGTCAGATTCTTCTTAAAATTCCTAGAAAATGCAATCTCTATAACTTTGATATGAACAACATTGTAGCTAAAGATGATTATGCTTGCTTGCTTGTAAAGGCCACAGTGGATGAATCCATGTTATGGCATAGAAGACTTGGTCATGTTAACTTCAAAACCATTAACAAGATTGTCAAAGATGGTTTGGTGAGAGGTTTACCTCAGAAAAGATTTGAAAATGATCAAACCTATGTGGCTTGTCTTAAAGGCAAACAACACAGAGCTTCTTGCGGTCAAAGTTGGTTAACTCTATTGCTCACCCACTTCAAATGTTACATATGGACTTATTTGGTCCTACATCTGTGAGCGGCTTGAATCTAAAAATATTGTCTAGTAGTAGCGATGATTTTAAGAGGTTTACATGGGTTTTCTTTCTTGGAACCAGGATGAAACAACGAGGCATCCTCAAGATATTTATCACTGAAGTAGAAAACCAATATGATATGAAAGTTAAAATCATTAGGTGTGACAATGGGACGAAATTCAAGAATAGAGTTATGGATGATTTTTGCAGAGATAAAGGTATTAAAAGAAAATTTAGTGTAGCTAGAACTCCTAAACAAAATGGTGTTCTTGAGGAGGAACAGGACAGCGATAGAGGCTACTAGAACCATGTTGGCCAATTCTAAATTGCCCATCACTTTTGAAATTTGGCGATTACACTTGCATGTTATGTGCAAAAGCAGGGGTTTTAGTGGTAAAGACAAAATAACAAGACACCTTATGAGTTATTTAGGGGTAGACCTCCTATCCTTGACTTCATGAGACCATTTGGATATCATGTATCTATTCTCAATACCATTGATTATCCAGGAAAGTTTGATGAAAAAAGTGCGAAGGGTATTTTGTTAGGTATTCCATGGTTAGTAAAGCTTTTAGAGTATTCAACTTAAGAACCCAAAAGATTGAAGAGATATGCATGTTGAGTTCCTAGAAAACAAAGTGAATGTCAAAGAAACTGGTCGAAAAGATTGTTTGATCTTGATACTCTAACAAATACTATGAATTATGTGCCTGTTTCTACAGGGAACATCTTTTGATTTTTTTTCGAGGTTCGAAGAGTTTCTTGATGATGATGAACCAAGCAAGATCATCTAGATGATCAAGATGAATTCATCCTCTTTGGGACTATGCGCAGATAATGATGATATACCAAAACGGAGATGCTCATCCTTCAGTGATTTGGGAAAGGAAGGAGATAGTAACTTGAATCTTTGAAAATTAAAGCGGTGGAAATTCAAATTCCAGTGTTAGGCAAAATGTTTCCACCTGCAACACGGATGTGGAAATTACAACTCGATTCTTGAGGAAGCTCAACCCAATGAGGTTGAAATCTCAAATATGCCAAGTGAGATTGCAGTTCCTCAGACTCCCCACACTTATATTCATAAATCACATCCACTTGAAAATGTGATTGGGGATGTCTATTCACCTGTGAAGACTAGAAGACAAACTAAGTTTGCACGATGTTCATGGATTCATTAGTAAAATATATGAATCTAAGATTCATGAAGGCAAGAATGAATGTCTCTTTATGTGTTTTATGTCACAAATGGAGCCAAGAATGTTTACAAAGGCGAAGATGAAAGTTGGGTGGAAGCAATGCAAGAAGAGCATTCCAATTCAAGATTCAAAAGGTTTGGGTGCTTTGTGATTTGCCTTCTGCAAAAAGTAATAGGTACTAAATGGGTGTTCGAAACAAGAAGGGATGAAAGAGGGTGAAATCGTGAACAAAGCTAGGCTTGTGGCTCAAGGATACACCCAAGAGGAGGTATCGACTATGAAAAGTGTTTGCCCATTTACACGCAATTGAAGCAATCAGTACGTTTCTAGCCTATGCATCCTTTATGGGCTTTAAAGTCTATCAAATGGATGTAAAGTGCTTTTCTTTATGGGTAGATTGATGAGGAGGTCTATGTTTCACAACCTCGGGCTTTGAAGACCACTGAATATCCTAACAAAGTATACAGGGGTAGTTAAAGCTTTGTATGGCTTGCATCGGCACAAAAGAAAATGGTATGAAACCTTAACTACTTATCTTCTTGCTAATGGATTTCATAGGCGGGGGTGGATCAAACTTCTTCATCAAAGAAAGACAAGAATGATATCTTGCTTGTTCAAGTGTATGTTGATGATATCATTTTGGATCTACAAAACGAGAGATGTGCAAAAGAATTTGAGAAATTGAAGAAAGAATTCCATATGAGTTCTATGGGTGAACTCACATTCTTTTTGGATCTACAAAGACAGGGACTTCAAGTACTACAGAGGCCATATGGTATTTTCATTAATCAAGATAAATATGTGGCTGAGATACTAAGGAAGTTCAAGTTCACTGATGAAAAGTCATCCAGCACCCCTGCAGACAAGACTACACATCTACGTCTGAAGGAAAATAATGGTTATACGTAGCGGAACATAGAACAAAACATTAATTGTTATCGACACAAAGTTTATATTTAATAATCACTCCAAGCCTCAAATATTATTTGATCAGAATAATACGGTTACACTAAACTTGTAACAGGGATCAAAGATCCTTGAGGCTAAACTAAACAAACTCTAACCCTAGACGTTTATAGAAACACGTCTAGGTTACACACACACACACCCCTTTGACTACATTATGGAAGACATGTATATAAAACCTACACCCCATGTCCTCTTTATATACTAGAGGATTAGGGTTTACAAATCTCTACAAAGGACTAAATAATAAATCTTCTTTTGCAAGCAAGTCCCTCCATCTTTTTGTAGGTTTCATCTTTGTCACTTTAAGCCCTTGATGTTTCATTCTTTATTGTTTTGTATCTTCAAATCAATAAACCCAACAATCTTCCCCTATTTGATGATGACAAAACAAACACGGTTCTTATGCGAACTTCCCTAGAGCGAAATAGCGAGAGTTGAGATAATTAAATCTCACCATGAATGAAACACTCTTGTCTTCCTTTGTCTTCCTCTTAATCCATGCCATGCCACTCCAACATCTAGACCAGATAAACCCAACAGTTAACTGCTCTTATGGCTCTCTACCCTTTAGCTATCTCGGGTTACCTGTTGGTAAAAGTATGAACAGAGTTGATTCATGGAATGATGTAGTTGGTAAGCTCTCAAAAAGGCTCGCGACATGGAAAATCAACCTCCTCTCTATTGGTGGAAGGGTAACCCTTGTCAAATCGGTGTTAGGGAGTCTTCCCCTTTACTATTTTTCAATATTTAGAGCCCCTGTTTCAGTTATTTCACATATTGAAGCTTTAAAAGATTTTTTTGGTTTAAAAGAAGAGATGAAAAAGATTTTTGGGGTAGTTGGCAAAAGATATTGGCAGACAAGAAAGATGGCGGCTTAGGTGTAGGGAGTATTAAAGCAAAAAATATGAGTCTTCTTGGTAAATGGAGATGGCGTTATCTTAATGAGACATGTGCTTTATGGAGGAAGGTAATTAGCAACATCCATGGATCTCCCGGCGGATTTGAGGCAATTAGTGGTAGTGAAAGGCATTTGGGCAAATATTATTGGTACATTTGCTCGGAGTTGAATCAAATAAATTTCTCTTAACAATCTCATGGTTAAGAATGTTTTAAGTGGTAACCAAGCGAGCTTCGGAGTGATGCTTGGATTAAAGATCTCGGCCCTTTAAAGTTTAGTTTTCCTCGTCCTTTGCCTGCGAAGCGAATATAAATTGTCTAGTGGCGAGAGATGGGCTTTTAATAATGCGTTTGGCAAGGAATGTGGGTTGGAGAAAGGCGACTTCTTGGGTCGGCGTTGGATGAGCTTTTTTCGCTATCGTATCTTATCAACGGGCTTGTTCTAGATACTTCTCGTGAAGATAATTAGACTTGGTCGTTAGATGAATCAGGTTTCTTCTCGGTGAGGTCGCCATGCAAAAATGTTCAATAAGTTCTTTTGGTTTTACGAGATTGAATCTCCGTCTTTTAAGTGGAACTCATGGGTCCCTCGGAAGGTAAATATTTGTGCGTGGCGGGTTGATCTAAATCGTCTCCCGACAAATTCCAACTTGATGCAGCGGGGCGTGTACCTTCCTTCTTCTATGTGTGCTTTTTGCTGTTCGGTTGAGGAGACTAGAGACCACTGTTTTTTCTTATGCCCAATTATCAAGATCATTTGGCTTAAAATCTGGATTTGGTGGGGCTCTCCTGCGTCTTTTAACCCATCTCTCTCGGACATTATTTTTGGAAATATCGGCTTCTTAAAAGACAAATGGGTGAATAAACTTTTTCATTCCGTTTGCGTTTCTTCGATTTGGCATATTTGGAATTGGAGGAACAAAATTTGCCACTCGTCTTCAGAACTTGAGAGGATTGGTTTCCGTAATGGAGACATATTCCCTTTAATCCAAAGGACGTCTCTTCTATGGGCCTCAAATAGAGCACCTAATAACCGATTCTCCTAGAAGCATTGGATTCATAACCTCGGTGATTTGAACATCTCGTAGTTCATTTGGAGTTCAAGGTGGTTTTTGTTATGTTTTTGTTTTTCTTTCTTTCTTCTTCTTTTCTTATGCTCTTCCTCAGAGCATTGTAGTTTGTATCTTTTTCTTTATTTGCTCTTTGTGGCTTTAATATATCTTCGCTTTCCAAAAAAAAAGTCTTAGTGTAAAGCTTTTCAAAAAGCTATTGATGCAATGCTAAAAACACTACTAAAATACTTCTTAAAATAGGAAAAAGCTTTTGCCCATTTGAAGCATTTGTATGCTCTTATTAACTTTAACATTTATTGTTTTATAATCATCAATTTTAACATTTATTGTCCAATTTTAATATTTTAGTTTAAATGTATGGTCACATAAAGTTTACAAACATATTTTTGTCAAACTGAGATGACTTTATATGATTTAATTAATCAAAGAGAAGATAGGAAAAAAAGGGTAAGTAACATCAATAATACATAGTTAAGTCATTTTGTGAAATTCCTTTTGTAAATTTATATGAACATACCATTTCGTTAAATTTATTCATAATTTTGATCTTTATTGCTTGAAATATACATTTTTGCTATATAAAAAATGGAAAATGTTTTTTAAAAGGTATCATACTTGGTATTATTTGCTTTTGTGGGTAGCAAACAATTTCTTTTGCTTTTGTGAGTACTTTCCTTTCAAATTCATCCTTTTTAGTGTATTAGGTGACATTTTTGCCCTTCGAGAAAAAATATCTATTAGCTAAAAGGGACAAAAATGTCAAAATTTTTCGCAAAATACACAAAAAATGATGAATTTGTAAAGAAAGTACCCACAAAAGCACAAATTTTTTTTCGTTACCCACAAAAGCAAAATTGTGACAAGTATTATACATTTTTAAAATATTTGCCCTATAAAAAATGCATTCAATTTTAATTTTTATTATAATTATTTTTTATACTTATTTTTTATTTAATAAGTTAACTATTTGATTGATTACAAATAACTCAATTTTTTTAAATACACATCTGTCTAACCATAAATTTTATAATCATTACTTTACTTCTTGTAAATAGTTGTTATTTGATCATTATTCTTTATTGTCAATTCTAACATTTATTGCATTCAACTTAAATCACATAAAGAAATATAATTAACCACAATTATTATAATTAGTATTTTTACTTATTCTTTTATTTAATCATAATGATTAAAGTGTCACAAATAATACATTTAACTCAAGTTGTATATGTTAAAAATATTGTTAACCATAATTTCATATAGTCATTACTTTTTAGAATCAGAATTTTATACGCTAACTAGCTATCTTTACTATTTATAAAAAAATGCATGTCTTTTTATAAAACTTGATTTTTAAAATCTTGAAATTTATATTAATTTAGTTTGCCTTACTCCTAAGTATCCTATAAACTTAACATCGTAAATTATGTACTTTCTTGATCAATTCTAAACTTGACAACTTTAAACAAAAACACTGTATTAACTTTTAAAAAACACACGCTTTGTATTTCAAAAAACACACATTTTTGCATCAAAGGTCGACCAGAATAACGATTTCGCAAGTATAATTATTTGTCGCTATCCACCGTCGATTTCCGTAGGTATACGTCTAGTATGCCTCCGTA
>OU343220.1:286598935-286646219 GCA_910596185.1 Chrysanthemum makinoi | reverse complement strand
ATTCGCACCTCGTTGGGACACGACCCGGGAAATCACTTTTCCGGTATCACTTTTATCACACCCGTAAGATTTAGGCACGTTAACCCTTTTTCTAAAAGGTTGATTTGTCAAGTTTTACGGTTAATTTGATATTGTTGATATTTGTGTTTACTTTACACGAATCAAATTTTGGCGCTTGCCCGCTGGGAGTGTGTTCGCGACAATATCGTGAAGTTTTTGCGATTTGTGACTTGAAGAACCTTTCTCGTGAAGTTACCGTTTTCATAAAATCCAAAAAATACAAAATATTTTTCTCATTCCTCTTATTCGTATGATTCTATTTCTCTTACCCTCTCGTACTGTTTGATTCTACTCTTCTTTAACCTCAAAACCGTTTAATTCTATCTCTTTAACCCTCTATATGTTTAATTCTAATGACGGCATCATCTTCGGTGTATGGAAAAAGATCAACATCATTGTCACAAGTGCGTGTGTGAGCGGTGTGTGGAAGGCCTAGTTCGCGAATTTTGCAATTTGTGCGAATTATCCATAAAATTCTTTTCAAGGTTATTTTGACCACCGCCACAACCCAAATACGTTCTAATGTTGACAAACCCGCTCAAACGCCGCGTGAGCTACCTCAAGCACTCACTGAGGGTTACGAGGACGATTTCTTTGAATTTAAAGCCCGTAATCTAATCGAGCAAATTCAAGCCGATGAAAAAAGGTCAAGAATTAGAATTGATTACGATGAACCCGTTCAAACACCGGAGACCATAACGAAAGTGGTGGAACTTGCTAGCTCTAAGAGCACACCACTTGTCCCAACTCCGGAATCTTCTTAACGTTTTTTTACCGACGCATTTCTTTAGGGCCGAAATGACATGATTCAAAACTTCTTAATTGAACTTCGCCATGATTCAACCAAATACCGCTTTATGTAATGATGTGTTGAACCCTCGATTCATATTCCCGAGCCCGAAATATCTTCGTTTGATCAAAGTTATTGCTACGGTTGTGGAGACTTGTTACCACAAGGTTTTCGTTGTTACAAAGTATGTATGAAAGTGAGTGGTGTGGAAACTATCTTGTCAATGGATGTTGTTCGATTTGTGCCGACAATTCATTCGCTTATGATTCTAACCCAAACTCTTTCAATTATCCTCAAAACAATTTCAACTACCCTCCACAAAAATTTATACGAACCGAGCCGTATTTTCATCATTTCAATGATCAAACATCGTTCAAATTTCTCTCCCCAATACCCTCATTGCTTGGTGCTGGGGTCCTCATGATGATTATCAATGTCAATCGTGGAATCAAAATTACTTTGGACCCGATCCTTGTTATAACACTTCCGGTTTTGACAATGTCCAACCTCCACAACTTCCCGTCATCGATCAATATCCTTGTATCCTTGAAGAACTTTCCGAGGAACAAGCATTTCTCAATGAAAGATTTCTAGCCGAGGAGCCAGCGCTCCCAAAAGCTTCTCTATTTAACGAGGCTTGCCGCCTCGATGACGAGGATGAGGAGGATTGGGAGATGATAAAGGACAAGGTGCATACCTCAAGCCCACAAAGTACCGCACATGTCCACTCTCCAACCTTATCTACCGTAGAACCTTCTGGATAACCTTTTTAATGGGGACGAAAATCTTAGCACTATTCGAAACGGAACGCCTTGTGTTGAGAACCTTGTCCCAACCCCAAGTGAGTCCGAGGTTATCTCCGTTAATATGTTTGATGAGCCTCTTGATGATGATTCTTCTCTTGACATCCCAAACGATCATGTCGAGATGTTCTCCGAATCTGACAACGATTGTACTTCGTTTGACGATTCTTTATCTTATGGAGACATCGTTATATGTCGAGGAGTTACCTTCACGAGCTAGTTAGCTTAGAGAAGTGAGAGATTCGATGATCCGAAATTGAGGTGAGATACTTCGTGAAGAATTGTTCAATGTAAATCTCCTCGTTTCTAAGATCAAATCATTTTGTGCTAAACCGGCTTGGCCCCTATCCCCATTGAGAATAGTGACTCTATCTTGGAAAAGCCCGAACCATTTTCTGAGCTTGAGGCTTTTTCCAATGATTCTCTTCCGAAATTTGATGTATTCCGCTTTGATGACTGATCATATGAAAGGAAGTAGTGGCATTCCCACATATTTCTCTTCCACGGTATGAGCGTCCACATTTGAATTGCCTCCTCCTTCCGAAGGGAGTAGACTTTCCATGAGGAGTTCGCTGGTGAACTCGCTCACATCGATCCTCATCCGCCGGGAATTGAGGACGTGCTTTTGAGCAAAATGCTCCGCATCCTCTTCTATCCATGAGTAACTCATCTACCCTTGAGGATTTTACCATGGTTGATACTTGTGTTTCATTCCTCTCCGAGGACAAAGTTTTCAAACCCGGTATCTTACCTTTTAAGGGAGTTCACTCTCGGATATTTCTTAAGTCCAACACGAATGTTGTGACTTCTCTTGTGGTGGATAAGATTTCTGAACATTCCGTTAATGTTCATCAATCTAATCTTTTGCCCACCGTTGTCAAAAATGACACTTTACTTTCTCATCTGACTTCCCCATGTCTTAACTCCTACGGGAATGAAGATACCATTTTGACCACAGCTTTCTCTTTCTCTTGAGCGGTTGCATCTCATGAGGTGAAACTTTCAACACATTCAATATTTATCCAAACCACTTGAATGAAAAGTCAGGTAAATTTTCTTTTCCACGTTGCTTCCCAAGAACAAATGAATCGGGTCGAATCAAGCCGACTCGGGGAATCAAAAAGCAGTAGCACTCTATATGGGTTTTCACCCATTATTCGACTCTTTCTACTTTCTACCACCTAGTGTGGGGAGTGTTGTATATAAAGTTTTCCAAAATCAAATAATGGCGTAGTATTATTTCCTTTTTCACGTTCTATGTTTCGGCATAACAGCGATGCTTTGAATATTGAGGGCAATATTCATTTTTAGTGTGGGGAATTCTCACGAATTTTTATCATAAATTATACCACAATTCCTCCATTTTTGGCCAAATTTTTTGGGTAAGTGTTTTGCACTTACCAGATTATGGTTATCAGTTCACCATGTCTAATAAACAAAAGGATTGGCTAATCCAGGAGCAAACGGCTCTTGGTAAAGATATCTCAAATCGTTGGCCGCTGCAATTTGCCCAAAATTGTATGGTGTTCATTTCACCATATCTTTAATTAGTAAAGTTGGCTAGCGCAAATTTATGGCTTGTGGTAAAGGCAGTTGGAAAACCATAATTGGTAATCAGCTTACCAAAGATATTTTATCTAAGAGTTGGCTAGTCCGATGGCTTAACCACGGTAAAGACAAATCAAAACCGTTGAAAGTTGGTGGTTTGCTCAAAATCATTTGGTTATCGATGTACCAAGGTTCTTACTTGAACTGAAACAATTGGCTACTCAAGAAGTAATGGCTTTTGGTAAAGAGATTCAAATCCATTAAGTTTTCTCAAAAGATTGCTAGGGACTAGCAATGGTTTTAGTGTGGGATTGATGAGTGTGTAAAACTCATCATTTTAAGTCAAATCTGACACGCAAAACATCTAAAACACTTTCAAATGCATCAAAATCGAAAATATCTCAAAATTGTGTTTTATATGTTTGAGATGCAAAATTATCGAAAACAAATAAACGAACAAGTTTGCATAATTGGCGGTTTAGGTCCCACTTTTAAAATGGCAATTTTAGTCCACGAATTTCAAAGATTGAGAATTCACCCCTGGACATTTAAATGGAAAATAAACATTTTTTAGTCCTTTGGTAATTCTTACTTGTCAAAATTGGTCATTTTGATAAATTTTGGAAAATTGCTAATTGGTCCTTCCAAGTTTTAAAATTGGCAAATGTGATCCTTAGATCATTTGAAATGACATGTTTGGCCCTTGGATAATACTTTTGAAATACATTTTTTGGCCCCTAGAGTTTGAATTGTACAACAGGTCCCTAAACTACTCAATGGACTCAATCTAATCCTATCTAAATAAAATACCCAAGTCAATTGCTATCCTATCCATCTTTACCTAAGCCCAAGCCCAATACACCCGCTTTGACCGGTCCAACCATAAACTCTACCCTAATACGGGTCAATTATTAACTCCCACATTTTCTTTCTTTCGTTTCCGCCCAAACTACGCATAAGCACAACCACAATAAAACATTTTCTCTTTTCTAATCCTCACCCATTTCCTCTTCCACAAAGCAGCACAAAACAAACCGAATCCCTTTCCCCATGAGACCTTTCTTCCCCTCCTCTGTCCTCTCATTCCCATATTCCACCCCACTCCTCCACCCAAGGCAAAGTCACGAGATACCAAGACATGTTGGCAATCCCTGGTCTTCCCATTGGAACTCAAGACATCAATGGTGTGGATCAAAAGTTGATTTCATAGCTCATTTGGGTGTCGGATTGTCAAAGAAACACAAAGCTTCTCGGCTCAATTTTCCCACACAGAAAGCACCTTTATGAAGATGTGAAGACCAAGAAGCCCTTAGTATAAATAGGCATTGTTGTAGCCATTAGGGGGCACCCTTAGTTTTAGTTTTAATTCAGTTTATCTTTTCCAATTGTAGTATTTTCCCTTTATTAATGAAATATTTTTACATTCTGTTCCAATTTAAGCAGCTCTTATTTAGATTTAATCAGGTTTCTAAGCGTTAGTAAGAGTTTTTATTTAGTTTTCCAAAATCATCCGGTTTAAAATCGCTTGGTTTAGTGAGAAATCGCCCTTAAGGGGTGTTTTGTTTTAAGTTAGAAAATGGTCAAAATCTTTGTTTTACCCATTTGACTCCTAAAGTCAAACTTCTCTTATGATTGTTAGTAAGTTTTTAAGGTCTGGAACTTGTCTTAAAAGTTTTGTAGAAAGTTTAGTTTGAACAAAAGGGATTTTGTTTTACAACTGCCACAAAACGTGACTGGCATTTTGTTCAAGAATCCTTACAATAGCTTAGATCAAGTCAAGAATTTTCCAAGATTGATTTTCTTAAGTCTTTACATATCAATTTCAATCTGTCATTCACTTATTTGCTCTTAGGTTCACATTAGTTTAGGTTTATTTGCATCTAAATTGTCCACTTACCCATTTTTTTACTGTCTGGTTGGTAAGCCTGTTATGCAACTTATTTATAAAGCATGCGGTCCATCTCACCCACCAATCGTCTTTGTAGGAAGCCTACCATGCTAACTTTGTTGTTTTAGGTGTGGTCTTAGCTTTGGAGTGCCTTTGGTAGCCAAAATTAAGCCCCAATGGCTCGCCAGAAACATTTTCATTTTGCTGCTACTTGGCAGTTCCACAGCCAGTTCACCCACTTGTGCTTATTAGTTGATTTCCATAGCTTATCTTAGGAATTATAGTGCTTATTAGCTCCCTTGCTTGCTTATTTTCCCGTAATTTAGTTAGGACTCCCCTTAGAGTAGCTTATGCCAAGCCTTATTCCCTTGTTCCTCAGTTTAATTCATTTTGTATTTTGCTTATTTTAGATTTGTATTGCTTATTTATCATTTGTTTAGTCCATTCACTGCTTATAGTGCTTAGCTTGTGCTAATAAGTGTCAAAAGGTGTGTTTGTTTTGAAGTCTGTCCAACTCAGTGGGTGTTTAGATTGGTAGTGCTTTGGTTTAAGGACCACATATTAGCGGCTTCTTTTCCCATTTGTTAAGCTTATTTCAAGTCCTTAGTATTTGTTAGGTAATTTAGACTAATTTCTCTCCACTAGCTAGCTTGTTAGGAGCTTGGAAGTAGCTTAATTGTCCCTTGGACAAAGCAAAATAAGCGACCCCACATTTAGGCCATTTCTGCTGTTGATAAAATTTGTTTTCAGCTTGTTTCAAGGCTTTTCTAAGTTTTCAATTATGTTAAAAAAGCTTTGTTTGTTCTTGTGTTAGCGGTAAAAAGAAGATAAATCAAAAATAAAGTGAACAAAAGGGCGGGGGGTGGGATTAAACCCCTGACCTCCATACTTGAACACCTCACAGCGCAACACCTCTTTACCAAGCGCCCTTGGGACTTGTCTCTTTTTCTTTTCTCGCAATTTAATACTTAAGTAGACCTTGCAATTTTGGTTTAAAACTTTCATAGCTTATTTTTACGCTTATTTTCCCATGACAAGTTGTAGTTTTCTTATTTTTCTCAGAACAAGGTTTAATCAAAGGACTTTTTGTGAAATTTTCATAATTTTCTAAATTAGCTTAATATTTTTAATAATTAATTTAGTTTTAAATCGTTTTTAATTCGTAGTAAATAAAATAAGAGTCGAAAAAATTCCCGGCTTTTTTCTAAAATTATTTTTAGTCATTTAGAATGTAGGAAAATTAATTTCACACCCGTAGCCCTTAAATTGCACAACTTTTACGTTTATGGCTCGGGTTGTTTCTCGGTTTTTCACGTTTTTGCATTTTAGCACCCTAGGATGTAGTTTAGCGTCGTTTTATTGTTTCTTAGTCTTAGTAGTAGTTTATTTAGAGTTTACATTGTTTTACATGCTTAGTTTTCATCCGTTCTTTGGTGGTAGATTAGCATTACTCAAAATCCAAATTTGTTAACCAATTCAAGTCCAAATCACGAAAACTCAACGACTTTCAGTCAATTTCACACCTCGTTGGGACCGCGACGAAATCACTTCCCGGTATGACTTTTATCACACCCGTGAGATTTGGCACGTTAACCCTTTTTCTAAAAGGTTGATTTGTCAAGTTTTAGGAAAAACACAATATCAACGTATATCAAAATAACCGTAAAATTCGACAAATCAACCCTTTAGGAAAAAGGTCAACGTATTAAATTTTACGGGTGTGATAAAAGTGATACCGAAAAGTGATTTCGGTCGTCAATCCCAACGAATGGAAGGATTCGTTGAGTTTCGTGATTTGAACTTGAATTGATTTAACGATTTTGGATTTTGAGTACGTTATTCTACAAACTAAAGAACGGGAATGAAAAGAAAGCATGTAAAACAAATTAAACTCTAAATAAACTACTACTAAGCCTAAGGAATGATAAAACAAAGCTACACTAAGTCCTAGGTGCTAAAACATAAAACGTGAAAGCGAAGAAACAACCGCAATAAACGTTGTGCAATAAGGGCTACGATATTAATTCACCTACAATGACTAAAAATAATTTTAGAAAAAAACAGAATTTTTCACCTTATTTTCTAATTACTTTAAAACAAATTAAATTAATATTTGAAAATTATGAAAATTTCACAAAAATCCTTGATTAAACTTTGTTGAGAAAAATAAACGACTTTGTTGTGGAAAATAAGCGTAAGCTATGAAAGTTTTAAAACCAAAACACAGGTCTACTTAAGTTAAATGAGTGAAGAAAGAAGCGTTAATGTTAAAATGAGCTTGGCGGTGCGAATCCCACCCTGTCCTTTTTCACACTATTTTTGATTTATCTTCTTTTTTACCATTAACACAAGAACAAACAAAAGCATAATTGAAAACTTAGAAAAGCAAACAAGCAACATCAACAGCGTAACCAAGTAAATGGGGCGCTTTGTTTTCTTTGTCAAACAATTAACTACTTCCAAGCTCTAACAAATCTAAGTACCAATTAGGACTTGAAATAAGCGGTAAATGAAAGAAAAGGCGCCTTAAACCAAACGGCCTTTCTTAATCAACACAGCGGTGAACCAAACAAACACACTTTGACACTTGCTAACACTATAAGCGTGAATGAACTAACTAAATGATAAACCAAACAAATCTAAAATACAAAATACAAAATAAACGGCTGAAATAAGCAAGAAGGCATAAGCTAAATTACGGGGAAAAATTACGAAAATAAGCATTAATATAATTCCTAAGATAAGCTATGGAAATCAAAATAAGCAAGTGTGATTACGGCGTCTGACGCATTGGTGGCGTGAACGAGCGCAGCTGCTCAAGCTAATGCTGGCACTCGCAAGGAACCAACAATTAGCATGGTAGGCTTCCTACAAAAGTTGGTGGTGAGATGGACATGCGATTTATAAATAAGCTTTTGGGCCACTTCAACCGAATAAAAATGGGAAGTGACAACAGGTGCAAATAAACAAACTAATGTGAACCTAAGAGCAAATAGTGAATGAGTGATTGAAATTGAAAAGACTTAAAAAATCAATCTTGAAAATTCTTGACTTGATAAGCTATTAAAAAGGACTTGCGGCCGTTTATGCTTATTGACATTGTTAAACAAAATCGTTCAAACTAAACTTCTACAAAACTTTTTAGAAAAGTTCCGAACTTACTAACAATCATAAGAGAGTTTGACTTTAGGAGTCAAATGGGTAAAACATTTTTAACTAACTTAAAACAAACACCCCAAATTTCACTAAAACTGATTTGAAAAAGTAGATTTTAAACTGGATGATTTTTGAAAACTAAAAAAAACTCTTGCTAACGTTTGAAACTTGATTAAATCTAAATAAGAAATTGGCTTGGAATGTAAAAAATTTAATAAAGGGAAAATACTACAATTGAAAAAGAATCAATTAAAACTAAAACTAATGGCTGGCTACAACATTAATTACTAAGGGCTGGTCTTGGCTTCTTCATAGTGGCTTTCTCGTGTGAGGCTGACTGTGTTTGTCTGACATGATCCTATGACGTCACCCACTTTTGATCACACCGACCAGTGATCTTGATTCGGCATGAAAGAACAGTTATGCTGACATGCCTTTGTTTGTGGGTGAAGATTTGAAATAGATGAAGTGGGGAAGATCTGGCGGTAAAAGGGATTCTTTTTGTGGAAGAAAATGGTGAGGATTAGAAAAGAGTTTATTGTGTTTTGTGCTTCCGGGCGGCGAAAAATGTGGGGAGTTAATGACGGGGTAGGAGGCAGGGTTGGACCGGTCAAAGGGTGTATTGGGCGGGCTTAGGAGGATAGATAGCAGCGTTTAATTTATTTAGATAGGAGATTGAGTCCATGAGTGGTTTAGGGACCTGGTGTACAATCGAAACTCTAGGGCCAAAAATGTAATTACTGAAAAGTATTATCCAAGGGCCAAACATGTCATTTTCAAATGATCTAAGGATCACATTTGCCAATTTTAAAAAACAATTAGCAATTTTCCAAAATTTATCAAAATGAACAATTTTGACAAGTAAGAATTACCAGGACTAAAAAATTTATTTTCCAATTTAAATGTAATTGTCAATCTTGAAATTCGAGGACTAAAGTTGCCATTTTTAAAAGTTGGGATTTAAACTTTGCAAACAGTCACTTTTTCATTTGTTTTCAATAATTTATGCATAAATATAAAACACAATTTTGAGATATTTTCAGTATTTTGATGCATTTCGGAGTGTTTTAGATGTTTTGCGACCAGATGACACTAAAATGATGAGTTTTACACATCACGTTCCTTCCCGTCATTTCATAAACTTTAACTTTTCCCATGAATCCCAATCGTCCCAAAGCTGTATACAAAGGATATGACTCGACTTAGCAACTCATGCAAGCAACCGGATAATTGAACTAAGGGTTTAGGGTGATAACAATAATGCACTAAAAGTGAGTGCATAAAGGGTAGGCTAAGGCGATTTGGGTGTATATTTGGGGGTGGAGTGTAAACAATGCTCTTCATTGATATTCCGAAAACCGAAACATCACGAGAACCGCGAAAAGGATAGGCTCTGAGGGGTTAACTAGGGTATCGTGTACTAAAGATGAGTACAACGCAAAGGGTGTGGGGAATTACTCAACCGATGTGGAAGAAGTAATTATATTACGTGTATCAAACAAGGGTTATCCTAATGCCTCTTATCATTTAGTTATTCCTAACTACACAAGTGTAGTCTTACTAGCAATCTCGGAATGCATCACAAAACAAGTTCTAGAATCTAATATACTACCGGTTCACACTCTAAGCATTAAAGATGAATGCTTTAATTCCTACTAATCTAAGGAAGATCCTCACATTTTGGGTGGAATTTAGGTGGTAAAGGGTTTTTGTGCTAGTCATGCAACTTCCTATCCGTGCGACGCTTTTGTTAAAACTAATGGCCCACTCCTATATGTCATGAAAATTAAAAATTTGGTGCCAAAATTACCCTAACCGACATTTTCTCATGGTTTATTACACAAATACACTTGGACAAAGCAAATAATCAAGGATAAGTATAGTTTCAAAGTTCCCGTTTTATTTTCCCTCCCTACACTTAAACTGAACATTGTCCCCAATGTTCCCCGAAGTATCAAAGTTATGATAATGGAAGGTAATTAAAAACGAAAGAAACTAGTACTCCCCGATTAGCTCGGTAAGATCCGTGTGTGAAGTAGTGGTTAAATCCTTTCCAAGAAGAATTTATGCGTAAAAAGCTCCTTCCAATCTTATGTAACTTCTTCTTGATAAATTAAACCTGCACATTTGAAGAAAACAAACGAAACCTTCAGAAAATCGTAATGATATATATAAGACTCGATTTAAACTAGGATATAATGCTTGTGGAATGGATGTTTACGAATTTCGAAAATTAAGACCTGAAAATTCCAAAAATTTATAAGTAGCTTAGAAAAACGAGAAAAAGTAATCATGTTGTTTTACTCCTTCCCGACGCCGAGTTGATCCCGACATGGCGTCAAAGTTATCCTCGACAAAAACCGGTCCTGCGATTTTCTGAAAAAATTCTAGAAAATTTACATCTTTAGAATCTGGAAAAATTTCCTTCAAAACATCCATTATGACTCGATACAAGCATTTGACTCTAACAAACACACATATATATCTTTTAATGAATTGTTATTCTCATGTTTACGCTTCTTTTGAAAACGTGTGTAATCCTCCCTACACTTATCCCTTATGTAAAATACCTTTATATGCAATTAAGACAGAGGTTAAAACAAAATAAATCATTTTTACAAATTTAAACATGAGAATAAACAATCAATAAAAGATATATGACACTAACAAGCAAACAATTAAGCATGGGTTGCCTCCCACGAAGCTTTTTTCTTTATTTAAGAGTCTTGTAGCTAGACTCGTAGTCGTGCTCCTACGTGACTTCATTACCGCCACCTTCTTCCTTCGCTTTCCCTTCGTCGAAAGGGTGTACGCGTTGTATGCTTACCGTGGATTCCTTGCCAACATTGTCTATTATGGTGACGGTTTTATCTTTTAAATTGGTTTCCTTCACTGTGAAAGGTCCAAACCATCTTGGTTTGTTTCTACCTCGTAATGCCCTTATCCGTGATTTGTATAAAAGTACTTTTTCTCCTTTTAGAAATTCCTTAGGGTTCCTTTGTGCCTTTGGTATCGACGTGGGATTATTTCCTAACTTCTTATCGGGTTTCCACAACGTTGCATACAGTCCTTGAACCATAAAGTCCCTAAGCCCTTTTTCCCAGTCATTCATCTTCTTCTTAACACTATTGCCAGGGGCTTTTCGATTTCCACCCGTAATCATTTCCATGATCTTAAGAGGATACCTTGGGATGATGGGTATCCTAGCGTATTCCCTTCCCCGCAGTATCATGATGCCCTCCCCGCATTTGATGGTTACCTTGGCGGTGGCCAGAAATGGTGTCCCAAGAATGAGGGCACGTTTATCTTCCTCAACATCTATGATCATGAAATCCACCGGATAAACGATATTAGCCACCTCAATTAGAACATCCACCGGATTCCTAGGGGTGGACATAGGTGTGATTAGCTAAGGAAAGTCTAAGATCGGTCTTGGTTGGTTTCTCCTTAGTTAACTTATTATAGATTGATAATGGCATTATGTTCACATCACCCCCTGATCGGCTAAGACATTTATATTATCAATATCACCTATGCTACATGGTATCACGAAATTCCCTGTGGTGTCTCGTTTTTTGTTAATGGTTTTTATGACCAACTCATACAGGTAAGATAAGGCCATACTCTTCTTCGTCATTTTTCCTTCAAGGGATTCCCTAAGAACTTCATTGTACCTAAAGTTGTTTACTTGGTTTGCAATGGTTTTTTTGTTAATTTCGTGCTTAAGGTAGTACTCAATGGTCTCATGCTCATCATTAGGACAAACTCCTCCCTCTTGCTTTCCTCATCTCAACCCTTGCATCCTCGGGCATAATGGAAACGGCGTTAACAAACGAAGTGGGAGGACAATCGTTGCTTTTTACTAGTACCTTTTCGGGAACTTTTGTTTTGGTATATTCTATTACCAAATTCATCATTTCCGTCATTTTCGCTTGCATTTCCTCTCTCTGCCTATAAACCTCCTCTTCAAATTTGGCTAATCTCTCGTATGAGCTGCCATGTACTCCCTCATTTGTTCCTTAAAGCTTGGTGAAAGTGGTATTGGGGAAGTAGAACGGAAGCGCCTTTCGGAATTTGGGTTTTGCTCACGACTTGGGATTCCAAAAAGGTGTGGGGTGGTTGGAGGAATTGGCGGATTTGATGAGCTTCGAGGAATTTGTACAGGGGCTCTTCTTTGCCTTTCCATAAGATAATCAATCCCTCTCTCAATGGCACTCATTTGCTCCTCGAGGGTGTCGGAAGATTCAAAAGGAGTTGATATGGCATTAACTACGCTTAACCAGTTTCGGAGATTCATTCCAATCTTTGTAGCTTTGATCGGCAAGCTCCTCTATAATATCCCAAGATTTCTCTCGCATTAAAGTCTCTCGAGCCTTCCACCGTGGCTCGATCAATGGATCATCGAGTGATGAAATCGGTATGGTCATAGAAGATTTGGATTTGAAGCCAAAGATCAATGCCATGATGGGGAAGTCTACGGAGTAGGTCCTTAAATCGAGTCCATGCTTTGTAGAGAGACTCACCTTGGAGTTGTTGAAACGTCAAGATGTCTCGCCTAAGTTTAGTGGTTCTCCCCGATGGGAAAAATTGAGCAAGGAAGCGAGAGGTAAGATCATCCCAACTTGAGATGGAGCCGTGGAAGTCGCCAAGCCAATTACTAGCTTGGTCCTCGTAGAGAATTGGAAGAGACGCAGCGCGTGGTCTCCTAGTAGTAGCATCAAGGTCGATGGAATCGACAATTTTAAGGAAATCCCTAAGATGCCGATTTGGATCTTCGGAACAAAGTCCATGGAATGCACATTCGTTTTGCACCAACCGGATGGTGTCGGATTGCAGGGCCGTAGTTTGGGCTTGGTCGGGAAGCTCAATGGTGTTCCTATAGCCTAAGTGGCTTGGTCTCGAGTATTCAACAAGAGTACGGGATCTTGGCGGGTCATTTGGTGGCGGGTTGATGAATGGTGGGTGGTTATCACCTTCCATGATGAAAAGTGATTGGATTACGAACAAAGGTCACGAAGAAGGGGGATAGACTACGAGAAAGCTAAAAAATGAGAAAAATTTACTTGATAGGAATCAAGCAAAGAAACCAAAACGAGGTGGACTACTAACTAGCTATTCTATTCCCCGGCAACGACGCCAAAAACTTGATAACGCTACACGCGTCGTTCGGGGTCAAAGGAACTTTCTTTTCTTCGAGCAAGTTTTATAACACCCTAGGAAGTGAACCTAATCGTTGTAGTGTAGTATTAGGGTAAGCCACAGGTATTGATATCGTTCTCTAGGGGAATAGGAATGCTAGTAAGAAGTTACTACACTAAGGTTGGGGTTGAGGAAGATTATTTTTTATCTTTTTATGTTTTTTTTAGGAAATTGAAAGGTATAATCTCGGGGTTTGATTTGGGGGTTGGTATTTCTACCAATTACTCTACTTATCTAATCTAAGGTGTATGTAGTCTATGTCTAATTATTGTGTGCTCGTATGATAGTTTAAAGATGTGTTTACTTAGGTTTTACTACTCCTTAATTATCTCCTATTGGTGGTTGAATTGTCACGTCCTTATTCTTAGTTGCGTTGTGTGTCTAAAGTTGTAGGGTATGCATTTCTCCCTAACTCTTTGAACTTACCAAAGGGTCTCGTCTACAAAACCCACTAGGGATAATAAACTCTTACTCTAAGGCACTCTTTGGATGGTTTAGCTTACAACTACTCAAGGAGTTATATTCTAAGGTTCACAAAGATTTAATCAAGCATTAAGTACACAACGAATGACCTATCGCATTACTAGATCATTAACAAACTAAGATAAGAGACAACCAATCAATATTCAATAATTAAGTTTCATATTCCCTAAGCAAACACACAAGTAAATTAGCTGGACATGGGGAACATGCAAGCATACACACAAATAATCAAAGACATAATTGAATTAATAAAGTAAAACACTTATCTTGGTGTAAGATATGGTTTGGAACCCTAAAATACTATACAAGACAGCCTTGGTTCGGTTTAGGTTTTTTACTCCAAAATACTACACATCAATACTGAAAAATTCGGATTCTATATATAAGATTACATGCATGCGCGCGCACCTTATGTTTTGTGACGCCGTCCGGTCGCCGTCATTAGGGTTTCGTCTTGGCCACGTTAGACTTGCGACGGCGCACCTTGTGATTGTGACGCCGCCCTTCACTGACGCCGCCTCGGATTGAATCTAGGCCGCCCGAGTTGCGACGGCCTAATCTTTTATAACTTGACGTCGTCACTTGAAAATAGGAGTTTTGGCTTCTGCCCCGTCACAAAATCCTCCGACAAATGCGTCAGATAAGCAGATGACGCCGCACCTTATGTTTTCAAAGCACTGAGTGTCTCGATTCTTGACTTTGGCCATTTTCTTCATTATATCCGCTTTCGTCCAAATAAGTGCAATTACAACAATTTGCCTTCAAGAGACCTAAAAAGTGAAAAGGAACGATATTAAGTAATAACGGATACAAAAGTGATCAAATAAGGGCTTAAACGACCCCTCAAAAAGGTACCTTTTAAAACCTTATCAGATCTTCAATACAGGTCACAATGTCATGATTACTGCTATCGTTGGAAGGAGTTACGGCGTAGCTTGTAGCGGCGTGGAACTTCATTTGACCTAATGGGTTACTGCGTGCATCCTTATTGGAATTTACGCTAATCTTCATTGAAATGGTCCTTCCGAGTCATGCATTTAGTTACGGTGTAATGTGAGAGAGAGTTACGCCGAACTTTATCACAAGGTGCATACTATCATTAATTCTTTATAAAATCTCCAAATCCGCGATATCTTTGGCTACAATGCTCATAATTTACCTAAAAGTAAAATATAGAGGAAAACAAGCGTAAATCCATATAAATGATATAAAATACGAGCATTATCTGGGAAAATTGACACTTAATATTCAGGACTATTTGATGTTATCAAATATCCTCCCACTTGAATTCTACTTGCCCTCAAGTAGACCTTATTAGATAAATTCCTAAAAAGATATCTCCCATTACCTGGAAAATATAAGTTTAAAAATCCCTTATGCTAGAATAAAACAAAGCCGAACACCTCACGAAATGGGAACAAAACACTCAAAATCTCTCAACTAATCTAAGTGTCAATTTTGGGTGATCACTCAACGCATACCATAGCATATATTCTATCATAAGCTTGGCGGTTACACAAATCACCACCACTAGAGTTAAGGACTAAACAATTCTCGAAGGCAATATGGGTAGACACGACAAAAGTTAAGGGTGAATTGTCATTACTAACATGTCATGGCGAAGTGAACAAAATCAATGATACATGACCAAATTCATGGCCAAGACACCAAAGATTGCTCACTTCATCACCTAGACACGCTTCATGACTAAAGGGTAGGATAAGACATGGGATATAATTGGTGTAAAGTAAAAAATAACAAACAAATAGTCTAAACCTATAACCAAGTTATCACCGCTTACCATTCATCCAAAATTCAAGTTTCAAGGCTAAGAAACCGGATCATGATATATCAAGTAGATGTGCCATTAGAGGACGTCATGATGAGCACATTACTTGATCTTTAATTGTTGGCGCAATGATTGCCAACTTCATTCTTCAATTGTGACCGAGGACCGAGGTGGCCTCCTCGATACTAAGTCTATGATGAGCTCTTAAACATAGTACTTATAATTTTGCACTTTACAATCAACAAATAACTATAATTTTTTTTTATACAAAACAACTAAACATAGCATCCCCCTACTTGAGATGAACAATATGAGAATTTGGGGGGTATTCAATGATCTTCAAATATATGTCTTTGACGAAAGCGTGATTCCCTAACCTTTCCACTTGAACCTTGAACTTAGGCAAACAATGACTTCCCGATCACAAATAAAGACTACACGGTAGGCTAAGGTGTATGGGTGTATCGAAACAATATATTGGGTGAACAAAATGAAAGGAATGGCTCAGACGGGTGATCCTGGGTATCTTGCACTAAAGGTGAGTGCAACAAAAGGGTTTAACATGGGGGTCGAAGAGTCGAGGTGACTAATCGATGACACACAAGGATAGGCCGCTTTGGGTGATAATCCTATATTATTGCCTTCTTAAACTGAATAATCCAAATACATTAAGCTAACTCAACATACCTCGTCTATGGTCTCAAATGATGCAAAGGCCAAGTTCTAAAGTTTACAAGCTACCGACACACTCATAATTTGGTGAATTTGGGGTAAATATTAGGAAACGGATAAGGCTAATCTCACCATATACTATCAAGGGTTATAATGTGCTCGACTAAGGTCTAATCTAGTTAGGTTAAGAAAAACATGTCAAAATTTTAAAAATGGCATAATTTTTCAAAATAAATTAGAAAAACGAGGGCAAAATAAAGTTCAAGAGATAATTCTACTCCCGCCCCCCACTTGAAATGTACAAAGTCCCTTTTGTACTAAACGTTTAAATAAAGGTGAAGAGAAAGTAGAACTAAAGCGAGAACTTCCCTGAAATTTGCTCTTAAATAGACAGAAGGCCCAACGAAAAGAATTGTGCCTTCACTTAAGCATCCACGAGCAAACTTCATTCCCCAAATCACACTACCAACAAACATAATTATGAAAAAGAAAAAGAAAAATGAAAAGAAATCTAACTCACTTTCGTAAGAATCACGGTTGCATTTAGCGTATGCAACAAGCTTTTAAACCACTTGGTGTCCCAAGTGGACGAGTGTAGTCTCGTGAGGGCTTAAAGAGAACATACCCACAAAGTTCATTTGAAAACTAATACAAGGTTATTGTGTTTTTAAAAAGAAAGAATTAATACTGAGGATAGTTACGTTGTAACTCCTAGAAGGAGTTACGCCGTAATTATGGCAAAACCTCGGCAGACGCTTCGGAGTGTAGCTATGGCGTAACCATTGCATGGGATTACGCAGAATCGTAATGCTCGGGAAGATCGCTATCGGAGGTGTGTTACGGCGTAATCATTGGAATGGGTTACGCCAGAATCGATGGACGACCATGTCCCCGTTTTAGCTTCTGCTGCAATCTTCTCCGTTTCCTACAAAAATGGTTAAAAACACAAAACCCAACAGAAATAGAAACAAAAGAATTAAAAAGGATAATTCGGGTTGTCTCCTAAAGAACACTTTTCTTTATTAACGAAGTCTTAAGTTAGACTCAAAGCAATGGGGCTTTACGGTGGCCTTCGAACTTGGCCAACTTCCTCCATATCCTTCATCAAATTATGTCTGACCCAAGCAACATTCGTAGCGGTGCGGAGGTATTCCTTTGTTTCGATCTTCCAAATTTTACAAAACTTTTCGCTCGCCCCAAGTGGTATCTTGTAAACTCATACTTTTCAACTACAATTGGTGGAGGCTTCTTATACGTAATGCCAAGAAGTTTGCACCTTCTTTGCTCATATGCTTCATCATTAGGGTCGTTGAACCCATCTTCACCTTGTAGTTCAAGGTAGTCCATGATTCTCGATGTCATCATCATCGGACTCGGTACCTTTAAACCACTTATCTTCTAATAAATCTTCCACACGCACACGCTTGCATTCTTCTTTCTCATTTTCCGTCGAATCTTTGATATCTTCATCCGTCCCTTCACTTACATCATTTGGAATTTCTTCACTCGGGTCTTCTTTACTCATACATCCTTTCCAAGTCTTCTCCTTAGTCAAAGCATCTACCTTTCCATATTTGATTTTGACCCAATCGTCAAATCCCAATTTGTCAAGCCAAGGTAATTCCGTCCTTTTATCGTCATTGGTTGAGGTCTACAAGAACTCCTCTTCCCCAACTCTCTCTATGCTACTTCCCCTGCTACATTCATCATCAAACGGGTTACAAGATGCCCAAAAACTTTGCCAAGGGTTTTATCTTCTCACACCAATGACCGAGCTACTTTGTCATCGGTGTCGCTGAGGGAACACCTTTGCAGGAGGTCTCATCATTGATTGGTTTTTCATCTACGGACTTTCTTTGGAGATAATGTTCTTCATAATCGAGCTTCAGCTTCCTTAGTAGACCCGTGATAATGATCGCATCCCCAAATCTTACCAAATATCAATCATCAAAGGATAGATCCCCTCAACTCAACGTGTGTCTTTCTAACTCATGAGGGCATAACTTCATCGCTCATATTACCACCCCGTTGGGTAAAGATTACTCACGGAAAGGATTGCATGTAGGCCATGCTCGTGTGGACTCGTCTTCTGTGATCATTATGGGATTGCAGAAGCTTTAATAGCGTGTGGGTCCTCCTCTTCATCGCATTGAGAATTTAGCTAATCTTTCCTCATCGCGTGCAGGCACCATGTATCCGTATCATTAACCCTTTCCTTATCAATTCTCCATCGCGCCTCATTACTTGTGGTCGCACGAAGCCCATAGATCATACCACTTCCATTATCAATTGTCATAGCTTTGCACCAAAGGATTCTTCCTTTTGGATGGGGATTGTGGGCACATGTTTATATCATTGGACTACCCGTTAATGATATGAGTTCTTGATTCATCTAACTCGAGAAACTTGTCGATTCACCATCCTTCACGCCATAACCTCGATGTTTGGTTACGGCGAATCCGACTTCTGTAGAACATCGCATCATTATCTTCATTCATGCTAGACCCATCGTTGGATTTGTCTTTTCGTAAAAAACACGCCTTGCATGCTGTTGATTTGTTCTTTTGTTCATCATTTCTTCTTTGTACCTCATCGCTAAACTTCCCAATCATGGCTTTCAAGTTTTTTAGCTATTCGTCATGACTAAAAAGGCTTTTGTTTGTATTGTCTTGGAAGTTCTTGAGCCATTCTTCTTGCTCCTTCGCTTTTAGTCGAAGTCTTCGAGGTATTTGTTGATCGTTTTCTTCTTCTTTCACCATGATCTAAAATTTCGAAACCACCATAAAGGTTTAACATTTTCTACAAAGGTATCAACGTGACTACAAGATAAATGTTGGACTACCAATTGGAGTCCAACATTCCACGATTCAAGATCATGACTCCTACTCTCGCCATTGAAATCCATCTAAAAAATGGCCTTCGAGAGCGCATTTAGAATTGAATGGCGAATGTGAGAGAAAGAGTTATAAACCGGAAACGTTAGCTGCCGCTTACGAGCCCACTTCATCACATCAGTGGGCATACTAACATTAATTCTTTATAAAATCTTCAAACCCGCGTCTCTTTGGCTCTAATGCTCGTAATTTACCTGAAAGTGAAATATAGAGGAAAACAAGCGTAAATCCATATAAAATGATAAGCTACTACCTGAAAATCATGAGCATTCATAACAATGAGTAGCATCTAGGGAAAATCAATTGACACTTAATATTCAGGACTATTTGGTATACGGAAATATATCCGTTTGCATTATGTATGAAATCATGTCATGTTAGTCTATAGAAAAAATTGTGCTTTAAATGTATTGATTTGCCACTTTACCCATTTCTACATATTGTTACAAGTTCATACATATTATATTGACTGCTACAAAGTTCGCATTCACATCTTTGATACTTACATTCATTAACGGTTATCAGATATGTTGGTATGATGTCATTTCTATATGTGTTTAAATATGAGTTTACAAGTTCATACGAGTTGGATATATTATATTATCTATTATCATCAAACATCAATGAAGAATCAAAAATGGATGAACAACACCATATCAAGTTTATGTTGATACTCAAAAGTGGTGTATGTTCATCCATCTTTGATACTTGTATCTGTGTTACGAGTTTGATCATTTTACTAGTATTTGTGTAGCAACTGAGGCGGATATATGAATTTTTGAGGCAAGGACCTATTAGTAAAGGCAACAGAGTATAAGGACCAAAGCATAAAAGAAATATAATATTACCGTTGTACAAGGATCAAACTTGATCAACCAAGAGACTATTTCTAGTCAACCTACACTAAAACTTCTTAAACACAACTTACCCATTGCAGACCATCTACCACCGATCCAAAACACAAAACCAAGAACTTTCTAAACCCTCTAGATAAACCATACAAAAACCAAGATGATGACTATCCAAGAGAAAACACAAAGTTCCTCAGACGGCAAACTTTCTCCTTCTCAGAAGGAGATCACCCGAGGATGCTTGGTGAGCAACCTCTAGCTTGTTTGCCCTGTCACCCGCGCTTGACAGCCTCCAATGTTTCAGCAGAATGAGGCGGCTTGGCATTCTTGTAATGCCTCATTCCTCGTAGATGTTTCTCTGCAAGTGGATAATCACCTCCCTTGTGCTCCTTGACATGGGTGGATCGTGCCACCCATTGAATGGACATGTAGTAGGCTAAAATTGATAATAAAAATGTTAGCATCTCTTTGCAGCATAAACTGATACTAAACCCACTTGTATAAAATCACAATTATAATTAAACAGAGATTACTATAATCAACACATTTAAGCTAAACCACCACAAGCCAACTTTAAAATGAAATAAAATAAAGTGTCCCAACCTGTCTTGGGATGCATAGAACCCCCTCCAGGGTTCGTGTTGTTCCAACATGTTCGAACCACGTACCCTTCGATTGCATGAACAACGCACCATTTTTCCGATTATATTACAGTCTAAGTGAAGAAGATAGGATTTAAAGGGATAGGAAAGGTTTGGGATGAGTGGTGGTAAACTTTCCCTTTTATTAACAAAGTTTTCCAGAGCCACAAAGAAACAAGTGGACCTGACACGGTAATATTAAATAATGGAAAATGGTAAAAAGACATTTGTGCCCTTGGACTAAAGACAAAGCAAACGCCGACTAACGGGGTTGACTAACGGAAAAGTGGTCAAGCGACGGTTTAGCCTAAATTTTTTGGAAAAAGGACCTCTGACGATGAAAATGGCAAATTTTATCACAACGTGATGTTTCGGGACAAATTTAAGGACCCAACAGTGTATTTTAGTCTAAAATAAAAGAACATTTATCAAATGTTGGTGGCGCTGTTCGTCTATAGTGAGCATCAACAACTAACCAAAAACTTATTAAATAACTAGAAGTTGCAAAACATAACCCAAAATTAGTGGAAAATGACATGTTCACATGTATATTAGGTTGGAAGTCTTTGGTTTAACTTTGATTTCCATTTTAGTTAAGAGATTTTGTGTTTAAATTTTTTTGAGACTCTTATGTAACTTACCTCATAAATATTTTCAATAAAACTTGAACCTCAAAACTTAACTGTTGGGCACTAACGTACCATTAGAATAAAAGCCTTAAGCTCCTATAATGTAAGTATACTATTACCAAAAAGAAAAGAAACTATAACTACAAATCATATTGTATACATTTTATAATAAAATCGTATAGTTTGCAGTCATATAACAAATTAACCCTTAAGTCTTTTAAACCAAATTTTTTACTTGTGTAGAACTTTTTTCTTATTGTTCTTTATACTTTATATTGGAAAAACACATTATTGTTATAATTTACATTTTTTACCCGCAACAATGCGCGGGCATTTAAAACTCGTTCCCCTAACAAAACTTATATTGGTAAACTTTGATATAACTGCAAAGTGTTTGTATTTTTTTTATGGGTTACATGTATTAAAATTAAATGTTGATAGAATATCTGGGGTTTTATTTTAAATTGAAATATAAGTAAGTTTGAGCAAAGTATAATGGTAATGGTTGCCAAAATAATATAGAATTTAAGCCAAATTTTCATTTACTCTCGGTAGATATTTTACACCGCCATCGTCCTCTGAAAGCCCCGGGAAATTGGGGAAAATAAAATAAAAGAACAGGATGATGCATGCGAGAAAAACACTCGAGAGCAACAAAAGTCTACTTTGCCAAAAGGAAACACCAATAAAAATTAGAACATGAGGATTGAGTATGAGCTGGTAAAGTTATAGTTTTGTTAGTATAAATTTATCTTTTATTCTTTCTTGTAAAAGCATGCATTTTACTATTCTACACTCGTACCATTTTATATAACTACAAAAGTAGAATCAGTCTAAATCTAAAGTAAAGATTCCTTTGGCCGATGGCAACTAAACAACCAAATAAAAATATTATTAAAAGAAAAGTGATCGGTTGTTTCATTTTGGTAATATATTTTAAGGTTTTGGACTTTTGGCTATGTTTTTAAAAATAGGACTATGCAAGTTTGATGGTATATTCATGTGGTTTTGAGTAGTTATTGTAAAGAGGAGTTAATTGCATTTTTGGTCCCTGTGGTATAGTCAAATTGCAGATTTGATCCCTAAAACTTTGAAAGTGCACCAGATGTCCTCATTTTCAAGTTTTTGTTGCGTGTTTACCCCTGATCAACATCAAATGACTAAAATACCATTGTCTTCTTTTTTTTTCCTATTTTCTTTCATCCATCTTTTCAGCTTCTACATAAATGGTCCTTGTGTCTTGCCATGTTTTACAGATTTAGTCTGAATTTTTTTTATTATTTATTTAACTATTAATATTAGTATTATATTTTTATAAGTTTTCGCCTCGTTTTATACGTCCGTTTTCTTACATTTGTCTTTTTCGTCCGTATTTATAATTTCGTCCATTTTATACGTTTTCGTCGTTTCATCCGCTTTTATACGCTTTCGGCCGTTTATATCGCTTTTTCATTTTATACGTTTTCTTCCGTTCTTATACGCTTTTTCTTACGTTTTCATTCATTTTTATCCGCTTTTATACGTTTTCATTCGCTTTTATCCGCTTTTATACATTTTATCGTTTATATCGTTTTCATCAATTTTTATACGTGCTTTTCTTACATTTTTATGAGTTTTTCTTTATGTTGTCATAATGCTTTTTATTAGTTTTTAATACGCTTTTAGTTCGTTCTTATCTGCTTTCATCCGTTTTATATGTTTTCAACTGCTTATATACGCTTTCGTCCGTTTTCATACGCTTTTGTAAGTATTTATATGTTTTTGTCCATTTTACACGTTTTCATCCATTTTTAACGTTTTCATCCGTTTCCTCTGCTTTTTAACGTTTTCGTCCGTTTTATATGTTTTCGTCTGTTTTTTTACGTTTTCATCCATTTCGTCCGATTTTATACGCCATTCGCTTTTGTCTTTTTTTTCATTTTCGTCTGCTTTTTTACGCTTCCATTCGCTTTTCGTCCGTTTTTATAATGCGCTTTCGTCCCATTTTTAAACATTTTCGCTGTTTTTTTTTTTATGTTTTCATCCGCTTTTACGTTTTCGTCCATTTTTTACATTTCGTCTATTTTTATAATTTTTCGTCCGTTTTTTTACATTTACATGGGAAGTCTAGGGGGTAATCGATACATTTTCAAATGATGGAGGTTACTTTTATACGTGTAACGGATGCATGGAAAGTAGGGGGTATGTTTTGCAATTATCACAAGCTAGTTTTAAAAATAGAATAAAATATTTGTGATTAAAATGTAAACTTTGAAAGTTGAGGGACCAAAAGCCTAAAACTCAATTTTAGAAACATTTTTATGAAAATAGATTTAATGGGGGTCTAAAACTGACAATTCTGAAAATTTTAAGTATAAATTACTTTTGGGTATAAAGTGTCATTTTTCCAAAGTTGAGGGACTAAACTTGTACTTTTTGAAACTTAAGGGTAAAAAGTGTATATTCGAGAAAAAGTTTAGAAAACTTATAAACTTATCACGACTTCATAAAAATGAATATTTTGACGACCTACAGCGTTTAACGATTATTATTATATCGATAACTCACTAAACTTATATATATAATTATAAGAATATAATTATATCAAACCATTATTCGTTATCGACGCACTTTGAAAATTAATAAACTAAAACACTCGATAACATCGTTATGTTCATAAATCAACAATGGGGAACATTTCACTTATGCGTAAGTTTGAACTTTTGGTAAATATCAAACTAAGTCTATGTAGCACGTATTTTGAACTTAAAACAATAAGCACTATCCACACTCACTATAGCGCTCTATTGAATTGTACAAATTCAATGCTCTATTGAATAAGTATATTCAATGCTCTATCATTTTGGTCGCGAACCAAATGTTTATCATATTCTGAGACTTGCCATCTCGTTCTTACGTTTCAGATTGAAGCCTCCACTACATCGTACTTGATCATATTATGCTTGTTCATTTCCACTTAGGTGAGTTCATAGCCTCGCTTTTACTTTTATTTACAAACCCCGTGAGGGAGATACATGCTCGAAACTAGAACACAAGGTTTTTACAAATTTTTCGCTACTTGATTATTGGAATTGCCTAAGTATTTAGCCGAAAGACCCATGTATCATGAACCATTAGTCACCGTGAGTGAGCGCAGATATCGTGAATAGTACTATGGGGAGTAACGACCCCGTCTTGGTTATAGGAAATAACCGGGGCACACCATATTGAATTGCAATAGGTAATTGGCTATTACCTCATTTGGGGCAAACTATTACGCATACTAGTAATTCGTGTATGCAGTTGAGTATTGGTTGCATGAGCTTAGCGCATAATAATCTGTTATTTTCTTTATGATATATTGTTAGTTTACAATTATCATGTTCATGTTCTTGTGTTCAACTTTATATTAAACATATGGATTTCACTCAACATTTTTGTTGACCTTTTTAAGCATGTTATCTCAAGTAATTATTGACGATCCTATTGATGGCACGGAGCGGGCATAACAAGACCTTTACTTGTGGTGTAAAACATAATGTTATCATTTCTTACAAACTCATGCTCAGTATTTTGGTGAATTGAGACGCGTACAACGCGCGTTCGGGGTCAAAGGAACTTCCTTTTTGTCGAGCAAGTTTTTCAACACCCTAGGCAGTAAACCTAATCGTTTTAGTGTAGTATTAGGGTAAGCCTCGGGAATTGATATCGTTCTCTAGGGGAATAGGAATGCTAGTGAGAAATTACCACGCTAAGGTTGGGGTTGAGGAAGATTATTTTTTTATCTTTTTTTATATTTTTTAAGAAAATTGAAAGGTACAAATCTCGGGGTATTGGATTTGGGGGTTGGTATTTCTACCGATTACTCTACTATTCTATTCTAATTAACTAAGCTAAGGTGAGTGTAGTCTATGTCTATTTTTGTGTGCTCGTATGATAGTTTAAAGATGTGTTTACCTAGATGCTATTACTCCATAGTTATCTCCTATTGATGGTTGAATTGTCACGTCCTTATTCTTAACGCTGTGTCTCTAAGGTACGTAGGGTATGCGTTTTTCCCTAACTCTTTGAGACTACCTTAAGGTCGAAATCTCTAGGATTCATAAACTAACTCTAAGGTTACCTTTGGATGTTTAGCCTATAATAACTCTAGGTGATTATAAACTAATGTTCACAAAGATTACTCAAGCATTAAAACACAACGAATGACCTATAGCAATACTAGGTCAATCACAATTAAGATAAGAGACAACCAATCAATATTCAATACATAGGTTTCATAGATCTAAGCAAACATACAAGTAAATTAGCCGGACATAGAAAACATGCAAGCATACATACAAACAATTGAAGACATAATTGAATTAATGAAGTAAATCACTTATCTTGTTGTAAAATAGGGTATGGAACCCTTAAGATACTTCCCAAGACAGCCAAAGTTCGGTTTAGGTTTTACTCCACAAAACTACCTCTCTAAAATACTGAAAATTCGAATTCTATATATAGAGTTACAATATGCGACGGCGTCACTCTTTAATTGTGACGCCGTCGGTTCTCCGCCATTAGGTTTTTGTCTTGGCCACGTCAACTCTGTGATGGCGTCACCTTATGGTTGTGACACCGTCGGCTTCATCTTCTCACGCCGTCGATCGAATCTAGGCGTCTGAGTTGTGACGCCCTACTCTTTAAAACCTGATGCCGTCAAGTGCAAAATAGCAATTTTCTCTCTAAGTCGTCTTGTTAGGTCAACATATTGTAACACAAGCATCAATGTATAATAAATGAGATAAGAAGTGATCGGATGAACACTAAACACAATATACACGAATGATTTAGAAAGGTTTATGCGTATGATATAATGAAAAGTGAACAACCAACTCCCAAATGGGAGTTTACAACATTATTTTAGGGAAGGAGCTAGGGCAACACATCTAGTCCCTTCCTTCCTTATGGGCTTGGGCAAAGGCTTATGGGCTTTCTACATAAGCCTTGCCATTAATACTAACATAAAAGCCTAATTAAGCAACCTATTACATGTTAATCACAAACACTTGAAATATGTTTTAGGAGTGATTCCAACAATCTCCCCTAAGTGTTGGTAATTAATGACTTAAGTTATTTGAAGCGCCGTGGTGCCGATGTAATAGTTTCTTTGACGTCTTCTAACATTTTTCTTTCTTGTGAGAAGAAGTGCATTGATTCTAACAATCTCCCCAGTGTGAGGATCTTGTTTTCTTTGAAGTTTTCAACTTTGACGCCTTCATTTATATTTATTCTTTGTTCTAGTGTGGATATGGTGATGTTATGTTGTGGTAATCGCATCAGTCCGCTTCGTTGCTCTAGTGTCTCCACGTCTTTCTCCAACATGCCCACACTTCTTTTGACAGTGAATTTTAGATGTGAAGTAGTTCTCGAGTCTTTATTACTTTGTAGATTCTTTGATTTGAAGAAGAATCATTTTGACTTTGTGTTGCCTTTGATAATGAGAGAACTTCTTGATGATGTTGTTGGTATGAGCATGTGGAGAATCTGCACGATCTCTTCCTCATGCGAGCATCCATCAGCAGTAGCATCTCGTGTAGTACGAACAACACCAATTGATCATTGTAATCCTTTCATAAAAGAATTGATTACTACAATTGTTCTAATCGATGAATGTCTTGATTCCATTCACCTTGGTCGGCGAATCACCGTCCAATCCCGTAAGGGACAGTTGGAATTACATTGAACAAGTTCAAGTAATGACCTACATATTCAGGACTCGATTCTTGAAAGGAATCTCCTTAGCGGGATTTCCAAAGACTTACAAGTTCAATTTCGAGAGTGTTAACAACATAATGTGAAAATACATCTCTAATTCTAGCAAAGGCTGTTCCTGAAACCGGATGCCCTCAAGAAGGCTAACACGATGTACCAAAGTACATCTACGGTTCAGGTGAGTCGCTGAGGTACACCGAAGCATCACCCCACGCATCAGTAGATCGTTTGAGACAACACCGAGCGTAACCCACAAAGAGTAACCGAAGTGACCTACTGTCGGGCTTGATGTTGACCCGGCAGAGTTTCCATTCAATCACTGAGGATCACAGAAGTGAACCCCTCATAAATGTTCTCGACAAATTGCTAAGATCTGTGTAGGATTCTAGAATAGTATCACTTGCGTCCTTATTGTTGAATGACAAGTGATGAAATGTCGAGTGTTACTAAGATATCTTTTGATGAATCTCGTGGCTCTAGACTCAATAGTGCGCTTTGGTTTTTCCTGAGCGGAGACTAGGGAGAGGGTCTCCTTCTTCAATACCAGCAATCTCTAAGAGAAAGCCGATAGTTTACGTAGGGTTCCCTGTGAGAATGAAACAAGCTTCTGTTGAGAGAAACTTGAGTGGCTAAGAAGGTTTAGTGCATGCGTCACTGGGTCCATGACGACTTTGATCTTCAATACCGGTGTCATCTAGTGACAGCCAGTAGCATATGTATTGAACCCGGTGTCTTCCCTAAGTTGAATAATCTGGAGGGCTATTTCTTTTCACCCTTTTCATTACATTTTCTTTTTAATTCTTCAACCCCTTCTTTCTTCGATTCTCATTTTCTCCTTTTTATAATCATACCTAACGACTTCTAAATTCTAACTATTGGTGGTATCCTTGGGTAGATCCCTCCGGCTCTGGCGGATCATAGGACGGTTATTCCTAACCCTAGTCACCTTATAACTCCATGACTATCCTATGTTGCCATAAAACCATTT
Source organism: Chrysanthemum makinoi (assembly GCA_910596185.1). NCBI lineage: Eukaryota > Viridiplantae > Streptophyta > Magnoliopsida > Asterales > Asteraceae > Chrysanthemum > Chrysanthemum makinoi. The sequence goes on along the minus strand of OU343220.1, from coordinate 286,618,092 downwards.
TCATGAAAAATCTCTTAAAGTGGTTATGAGTAAAAATATTTTGTACCACTGTGAGAGTTTTGTATTTAGCAGAAATACTCCCCCTGCACGGTGAGAGAAGAGCGCACACTTTTGAATTGATCGACTCAAGATAGACAATTCCCCGCGAGACACGGTTACATCACTAACTAGGTCTGCTTGAAGTTGTAAACACTCCTTGGTGAGGAGGTTTGACCCGTCAAGGTTCTTGTCTACCAAGAGTTTCTCGGATGGTACATTCTACTAAGACAAGTCCTTTACGAGACACGTTTACATCACTAGCGAACTAGTTTGAAATTATTACCCGTCCCGGACAAGTCTTTTCGAGTTACTAACATTTAAGAGCTTGTCAATTCATTGGTTAAGTTTTTAGTACACAGATTCAATTGCAATCCACAACATTTTTGTATCACACAATTTTTCTCCCCCACAAAAATAGCATATAAATGTTATTTTTGATGAAATTTTGATATCGAATATGACCATTCTGAGTTTTGTGGGAAGATTTCCACGAAGAATTATTTGTGAACAAAGTTTTAAGCAAATACTCCCCCTCAACAAGTAATACTAACTTTTGAGGTTTTGAAAAACATAAGGGGAAGCACTTGTTCTTTTGAGCAAAACTTTGAGAAGTGAAAGTTTTGATAAGTTTTACTCAAAAGTAAGAAGCTTATCTCCTTTTATAAGATTGTGGCACTGAAGCGTACCACATGGTCCTTTTATCACAAGAACGGGTTGTACACTGTTATTTGTGCACAAGCCATTGTCAAATATAGATCCACACATCCAAATAATCATGAAAGAAACAAATCAAGGAGTACCAGGAAGTTCGTCAATAACACTAGGCATTGGTAGCCTGTTAGAGATATGCTCGGACGTCCACCCACGAAGCTCTCCAATGTCCTTATCTGATCCCGACGAAACAACCTTTCATCAATCCTTGAGATGATTTTCTTCGCATCCCTCTTTTACCTCGAATTCCACCTCTTCTTCGACCCTATGCCTTCATGAATCTCCTTTAACCTATATGCCATTCCATCCCGAACCTTCTTCAAAGTATGATCACAAAACTTGTGAAGCTCATTACATGCCATGAAACAGTTACGTTGAAGTACACTGCGGTAGACAATGCCAAACTTTGGTTTCGTGAGAATGGTGTACTGAGCCAGGTGGTTGATATCGGGAAGGTCTAGCTGTGGTTTGGTGAAATTAACACGTTTCTGGTATGATTCCACGGCAAGTTGAAGGTCTTCAACACATTCCTGGATAACGATGCTTCTGATGAATATTAGCAATGACTTGATGTACTGGAGCTGGATGTTCATGGAGAAGTGTCGCATTCGTCCTTGTACCTTGGCAAGATACATATCTTCAATGTCGTTGAGTGACAATCTCAGAAAATCCGCAAAAGTCATATTCCTATTCGTCTTGGCGTTTAACTACTATTTTCTTCAGGAATGAGTAGTCCCACTTGGTAGACAGGCTAACATGCATTATGGCAATGATCCGTTCATCACTGTACACCTCCTTTTTCGATTTGAGTACCCTGCACTGTGTAGTAAATTCTTCTTCGCTCGTGCCAATGATGAATTCCATATAGTGCATCGAGGTCATACTTTACCACATTGTCAACAAACATTCATGTAGCTTCTTCCTCGATGGCCACATTGTTTGAGAAGATTGCCGAAAGGGAAGGTGAGTGAGGTAGCATATTTTTTGCTAACATCGCTACCGTACTGAAGAAATTCCAGGTCATTGTTGAAGAAATATCGGTAGGGAATCTTCGGTTGATCAGGTCGGCCAATGGTGGGTAGTAGCTTTGTCCAGTCGGTGTAGTATGGAGCCTTGTCGGTCCGTGAAGTCGATATTGGATTCAGGTTGCCAATCAATGTTGTTGGACATGGCTCGTGCTATGTTGTCGAGATGATATTTGACTTCTATGGCACTGGCAGAGCTGTCCTTAAGCAGTTGAAAAGCGCCATTCTTGATTCGCTTTCAACTCTCGCTGGCCATCTTCTTCACCTTGAACTTTTCTTGGATAATCTTGACGTGCTCCATAGTTCTACCATCTACCGGTTCATGGCCTTCCGGTAACTGAGGGTTTGCATCAACAAGCTTTGAAAACCATTCATATTCTTCAGTTTCATCTTCATCTAGCCATAATACAACTGAGGTTGACTTTTTCCTCTTTGGCTTGGAGGATGATGCTGGTTGCTTAGTTGATGTAGAAGGAGGGGGCTGTTGTTGGGGCTTAGGAATCTCCTCGTCTTCACCACCAGTGTATTCAAAGTGATCACCGCTTTTTCGCTGGTGGTGAGACGCGAGTCCCTGAGGTTTGTCTCAGAGGAGGAGGACTTTGAGGAGATCTTCTAGTGGTGGTGGTCCTTTGGGGTGGTGGAGGCATAGATGATGATTCGTCATTTTTCTTCTTACGCGGCTCAATCCTTGTCCGCATCATCGTCATCTCTTGGTCGCTTAGCCCTTTCAGCCGACTCTTTACACGATGTCTTGAGTTGATATTCTAGCAATGCCTCAAATAGTTTAGCTTCACGAAGTGAAAGTTCGGATCGTTGAGACATTTGCAATACCAGCTTCGATATCAATCCATCATCGGAGACAACCGTAGGCGTGACTGGATTGATTTGCATAGCGACGAGTGAGTAGTTGACAATGTATGCTTGACCAATCACATGAGATTAGGATAGAGTTTTTCTGCGAACATCTCTGCCACTCAGGGACAGTGTCGAGAATAAACTTGTGAGTATATTCTCTCGATTGTCTTTACCATTTCCCCTGGATATCTTTATTTAGAAACCGTTGAATCTGCCCTTTCATCTCGAAAACTCGCTCATCACATCCTCGAAGAAAGTTTAATCTGCGGCCAGCTTGATTTAATTTCTTGTTGACCACATTTTTCTTCCTTACTTGCCTAACAATTAACAATCTTAGTTTTAGCCCGTGATGCCCAAGTGTTTCTCGGTTTCTTGACGATTTGGATGCGGATCCGTGGTGGTGTCTTTGGATGGTGGTGGTGATGAATGAGACGATGAGTCAGACGAAGATGAGTCATGAGAAGGCTCTGGGTCATTTGGTGGCTCGAGGTATGTTCCGGTTATGTTCAGGATTATCTAGAAGATAATCATCAGCTTCTTTTTTAGCTTTAGCCTGTTCATCAGCCTTAACCCTAGCCTCTTCTGCTGCTTTAGCTCGAGCTTCCTTTTCAACATTTTCTTTAGCAGCTTCCTCAATGTCTTTGTCCGTGATCATCATCTCCTCCTGTTCTTGTTCCTCTTCTTCCTCAAAGGTGAATGGAACTTCATAGGTTTGCCGCTGCTTCGTTGATTCCTTAGCGGTACCCGGGCCGCTTATCGGGTTGATTAACCGCATCAAGAATTGGTATGGTAAGTGCGCCACCACTGAAACCTCCAGGGCCTCTAGTCTGTTGAAGATTAAATTCCTTAGCAACATGTTGTAACCTGAGATTCTTCAGTGTTTTTCTGTAGTCTTTATCCTCATCCTTTGGTTCTTCATCTGAACTCTCTTCTTCCCCGCTCTTCAACTGGAGTCTTGCCTTGTCGATTTGGGACTAGGAGGTTTTTCTAATGTTGTCATATCATCTGTAGCAGTTTCCGAGTAGTGGACCTCTTCATCCGTGTCAGTATCCTCGGAGTCTTCGTCCTCTAATTTTGGTGCCGGTTGAGGATTAGGAATAGCACCCTTTGATGGAACTTTCCTTTTGAGGGTATGAGTTCTCTTTGGATACTTGTGGGTACTCCCAGTGGTTGCTGCACTTCCAGCACTGCCCGATCTCCTGGTCTTCTTGACTGGGATTGCGGAAGACTTTTCATCAATGAAGCCAACTTTGCCTTATGCTACTGCTTCTTGATAACGTGAGTACGATTGAAGATTCTTAATGTCAGCAGTGAGAAGGCAGTCAAATGAAAACTGCACCTTGTTTCCTTGTTGTTGAGTCTTTGAATCTGACAACATTTAGAGTAGGCTCAAACAACGCGGAGTGATGGTTGGGGTCATCAAGTCTCAAGGGAATGTCCAGATTATTCCCGAGTATTCTTTGGATCAACAGCTTAGTATATCTGATGTAGGGGACTTTGGTGCCAGGCTTCTTGAGGTAAGACATCATGTCTTACCAAATCAGACTTGCAAAGTCAATATGCATCTTGTTGACCATGCCCTAGAATATCTGTAGTTCCATGAGCTTAGGATGCTCATAACCGCTATCACGTCCAGAAACATATTTGGCAATCATGATGTATAATGTTCTCCACGGCTGAGGGATGTTCTTTAAATCAACTGAAGAATGTTTAGTAATGATCCCAGCAGCTTAATCATAGCCAATATTAACCATGAATTGGAGTGTAGCCTCTTCCGATGGAGTGGCAACATATTTGTTGGGAATAATTCGTTACCACGGATAGTTGTGGTTTACACTGCTCGGATTAACACTAGCAAAGGGAAACGTATTCCCACTGCAAGTACATTATTACCACTGTTATTAGATAATGTTTAGTTAAACGCGTCTAGATAAGTATAGAATAGATCTTGTGTATATTCTATAATGTTAGCTTTATACTTATCTTGTAAAGGACTCCTTGTTGTATAAAAGGAGGTCCTAGGTCATTGTCTTAGGTACTTGTTAAATTACCCACGATACTCACAAAAGCTTAAAGGTGTAACCCTAGTGATAAGCAAGATCACTCGTATTATTCATTAATAATATTGGAGCTTAAGTTTTGTGTTTAATCTGTTTTTACATATAATACATCATACAATCCATCTTCTAAAGTATTACTAAGTAAATTCAAGTGCTTAATAATATCATACAAAATATCATTGACACAAGGTGTGTGTCTAGATCCATCAAGTGGTATCAGAGCGAAGGTTCTTATATTTTGTTTTAGAAGATCCAAGGAATAAGCTTAACCTACTCACTCAATCCAATGGATATGGAAAACAACCAATGAAACTCTTCTACACCAAGGCTACCTAAGCTCAAACTAAATGAGTTTGAGATGTGGAGGATACTGATTGAGCAATACTTTCTCATTCAAGACTATGCTCTTTGGGAGATCATTCAAACTGGTGATTCTTTCATGCCTGTGACTAGTACTGTGAAGGTTGGTGAAACAGATGTTGTGAAAGTTTATGTGCCTGAATCTAGTATTGAAAAATCTTGCAGGAAAAATGATCTTAAGGCTAGAAGTTTGTTGCTGATGACTCTTCCTAGAGATCAAATCATTGCATTTAGCAAGCACAAGACTGCTAAAGAACTGTTTGAAGACATTTGCTCAGTGTTTGGTGGTAATGATGCTACAAAGAAGACACAAAAGACATTGTTGAAGAAAAGTTATGAAAACTTCTATGCTTCAAGCAATGTCTCACTTGATAGCATCTTTACCAAACTTCAAAAGATTGTTACACAACTTACTGTGTTTGGCATTGAGGTAGAAAAGGAAGACCTCAATTTGAAGTTTCTAAGAAGTTTGCCTTCAGAGTTTCAAACTAATGTTACTGTCTGGGAAAACAAATTAGACATAGAAACAATGAAGCTCAATGACCTTTACAACAACTTCAAACTTATTGAGCAAAGGTTGAAGAAGGCAGGGAAACTTGGTTCAAGCTCTAGTAGCTTGGCATTGTTGTCAACCTCTGTTGACAGTGATGATTCTGAAGATGACAGTGATGATGATGTTGTCATTGCTGGTTCTAAAGTTTCCACTAGTAATGTTAATGTTACCACTGCAGGATCAAAGAAGAAGGTTGCTAGTATTGGAGATCCTACCTTTTATGCTTTCATCTCTACTCAAGTAGATGGCTCTGTCTTAACTCATGAAGACATAGAGCAAATTGATGAAGATGACTTGGAAGAGATGGATATTAAATGGAAGATAGCTCTTCTTAGCATGAGGGCTAGGAAATTATACAAGAAGACTGGCAAGCCTATTCACATCAATGGGAGTGAAACTGCAGGTTTTGATAAGAAGAAAGTGGAGTGCTTTAACTGCCACAAGTTTGGACATTTTGCTAGAGAATATAGAAGACCAAAGACCAAGGACAACAAGTCAACTTGGTACAAGCAAAAGAAGGGACCAACTGTGGAAGAACCAAAGGCAATGTTGGCTATTGATGGTGTGAGCTATGATTGGAGTTTCATGGCTGATGAACAAGAAGAAGAACATACCGATGTCGCTCTTGTTGCTACTGAGTTTGCTCTCATGGCTTTCTCGACTGAGGTACAAAACTGTGATAGTTGTTCTAAAACATGTAGGGCTGCTAAAGAAGTTGAAAGGCTTAATGATTTATATTCTAATGAAATACAAGAGTTATATACTGCTAATTATACTTTGTCTAATCTTAGGAGAGCTATGGCAGTATTAGAAAAGCAAATAGAGCACTATCGTAAATGAGTCTAAATATAATGATGATATGATTCTTATTAGAAGAGAGGTAGAACATACTACAAATGTGATTGAAGCATACAAAAAGGAGTTTGAAAAACTTCAAAAGAAAAAAGAAAATGTCAATTTAACTTTAGACACATGTTATCATCAGTCTAAGTCAATTGATAAAATTTGGAATGCTCAAATATATAGTAAAGCTAAGTCTAGTATGGGTTATAATACAATGCCTCCACCACTAAGAGGTGTTCCATCGCCTCCAGGTATAGACTTAGCTCATACAGGCTTAGAAGATTTTAAGGATCTTGAAATAGAATATGGTCCTTTAAAGGACACAATGGTGAAAAGTGAGGAAGAGATTAAGCATGATAATGATGTTTTTTAGAGTGCTAGTGACTCATCTGTTGTTGATGAGAATGTTAAAAAGAATGTAGAGGCTTCTATCCCCAAAGTTGTTAATAATCACTGTACAGAGGAACCTAGGAAACCAATTAATAAACCTAGACCAACTATAAGGTATGCTGAGATGTATAGGAACAAGCCTTCAGCTCCTAGGGGTAACCAGAAGAGTTGGAATCATGTTAAATCTCAACAACTAGGTAGTGATTTTGTAATATACAATAAGGCATGCTATATATGTGGTAGTTTTGATCATTTACATGCTTATTGTAACTTTCATGTTGGGAGAAGGGAAGTCCATGGGAATAAAAGGGTGGAGACTAACAAGTTTCAACATAATGTACACCCTAATTCACATTGCAAAATGGTCCCAAGAGCAGTTCAACTTAGAAGTGGCCTCAAAACATTTGCCACTGCAAAAATCGTTAACACTCGCCACCCTAAGTCACCTGTTAAAAGTGCAAACTCCAAAACAACTTTTGCAGAATCTGCACAAATAGGGAAAGGAACTTTTCAAGCTAAAAAGGTTAATATACAAAAAAGTTACTAAACTTTCAAAAAAATTTGTCCTAAGTCACTAATGTATCTTCATCTAGGTTACTATACTACGTTTTTCACATATGTTACTAAAGTTTTTTATATGTGCCACCCTAGTCACTACATGGAAGGGCAACCAGTTGTGGCACACTTTTTCAATATATGTGTCACCCAAGTCACTAAACTTTACGAAAAATTTGTCTTAAGTCACTAATGTTTCATTCCGTCATCTGTTGTACTAAACTAAGAAAATTTGTCCTAAGTCAACATGAAAATTTGTCCTAAGTCAGTTGTGCACATATTCAACCTTTAAAATTATATGTTTATATGATTTTATACACCTTTTATACTTTTATTCATTTTCATTCGTTTTATAGTTTTGTTTGTTTTCACTACATACGTTTTAGTAACCGTTTGTCCCATTTTACGAGTTTATAGTTTTATGTTCATCCTTTATCACGTTGTCCGCTTTTTTACGGTTTTGTACATTTTATACATTTATTCGTTTCATCTGTTTATATGGTTTCATCCGCTTTTATAATGATAATAATAGAAAACGCAAAACATAAAGAAAATGGAACGTAAACGTAACGAATAAAAGCGTATAAAAATTGTACAAAACCATATAATGGACAAAAACGTAAAAACGGATGAAAACATAAAACTATAAAATGGACGTAAAAATGGGACACAAACGGACAAACGATAAAATGGACAAAACGTGAAAACAAACAAAACGTATAAAACGAATGAAATGAATAAAATCGTTTAAGGTGTATAAAATGCATATAAAACGATTATAATTTAAAGGTTCACTAACATGTGCCACAACTTCGTGACTTAGGACAAATTTTCATTAGTGAATTAGGACAAATTTTCGCATAGTACCTTAGATGACAATGAAACATTACACTAGATAAATTTTTCAAGTTTAGTGACCTAGATAACATGTGCCACAACTGGTGTGTATACACGCCCCAAAATAAAAAAGGTTAGTGACTTAGATAACCGTTACGTAAAGTATAGTAACCTAGATGACGAAGATAAACATTGTGACTTAGGACAAATTTTTTGAAAGTTTAGTAACTTTTGTATATTAACCCTAATTATAATCACAAGGTTGCCTAAGAAGAAAGCAGTCAGCTGATTTCCCTCTCATTCAAAAGTTACCACCGCAAGGGTTGTAAACAAGAAAAGGGGGACATGGGCAATGCTTTGAAGCCTCAGACGTTGGGAATGAAAACCTAAAGGAAATACCTCTACAACCAATCCCAATGGTGTATCAATGACCTTTGATAGATTTAACTATATTGATACAAATCCAAGTCAATCCTGGCTTGGGTCCCCAAAAGAAACTAACTCTTTACTCTTATGTGCAGGAACATCCAAGGACAAAAAGAAAGACGGATCAAGGATATACAGATAGTGGGTTTTCAAGGCACATGACTGGCAACAAGTCCTATCTTTCTCATTTTAAGCATTATGATGGGCAGTATGTCAGTTTTGGAGGTGGAGTAAATGGAAAAGTTGTTGGTAAAGGAGTGATCAAAACGGTAACTTGAATTTGAACCTTGTACTATGTAAAAGAGCTTAAGTACAATCGTTTTAGTGTGTCACAAATGTGTGACAAGATGAACAATGTTCTTTTTACCAAAGATATGTGCTTTGTTCTCTCTAAGGATTTTAAGATGCCTGATGATAGTCAGATTCTTCTTAAAATTCCTAGAAAAGGCAATCTCTATAGCTTTGATATGAACAACATTGTAGCTAAAGATGATTATGCTTGCTTGCTTGCAAAGGCCACAGTGGATGAATCCATGTTATGGCATAGAAGAGTTGGTCATGTTAACTTCAAAACCATTAACAAGATTGTCAAAGATGGTTTGGTGAGAGGTTTACCTCTATAAGATTTGAAAATGATCAAACCTGTGTGGCTTGTCTTAAAGGCAAACAACACAGAGCTTCTTGCAGGTCAAAGTTGGTTAACTCTATTGCTCACCCACTTCAAATGTTACATATGGACTTATTTGGTCCTACATCTGTGAGCAGCTTGAATCTAAAGAAATATTGTCTAGTGGTAACTGATGATTTTAGCAGGTTTACATGGGTTTTCTTTCTTGGAACCAAGGATGAAACAACAGGCATCCTTAAGATATTTATCACAGAAGTAGAAAACCAATATGATATAAAAGTTAAAATCATTAGGTGTGACAATGGGACAGAATTCAAGAATAGAGTTATGGATGCTTTTTGCAGAGATAAAGGTATTAAAAGAGAATTTAGTGTAGCTAGAACTCCTCAACAAAATGGTGTTGCTGAGAGGAGGAATAGGACACAGATAGAGGCTGCTAGAACCATGTTGGCCGATTCTAAATTGCCAATCACTTTTTGGGCAGCTTAACACTGCATGTTATGTGCAAAACATGGTTTTAGTGGTAAAGACAAAGAACAAGACACCTTATGAATTATTTAGGGGTAGACCACCTATCCTTGACTTCATGAGACCATTTGGATGTCATGTATCTATTCTCAATATCATAGATTATCTGGGAAAGTTTGATGAAAAAGCTGATGAAGGGTATTTTGTTGGGTATTCCATGGTTAGTAAAGCTTTCAGAGTATTTAGCTTAAGAACCCAAAAGATTGAAGAGAATCTGCATGTTGAGTTCCTGGAAAACAAAGTGAATGTCAAAGGGACTGGTCCAGAAAGGCTGTTTGATCTTGATTCTCTAACAAATACTATGAATTATGTGCCTGTTTCTACAGGAACATCTTCTTCTGATTTTTCAGGTTCAGAAGAGTTTCTTGATGATGATGAACCAAGCAAAGATCATGCAGATGATCAAGATGAATTCAGCCTACCTCTTTGGGACTATGCGCACAATGATGATGTACCAAAAACTAGAGATGCTCATCCTTATAGTGATTTGGGAAAGGAAGGAAATTGTAACTTGAATGCTGAAAATTCTGAAAGCAGTGGAAATTCAGATTCCACTATCAGGAAAAATGTTTCCACTGCAACACCAGATGTGGAAATTACAACTCTAGTTACTGAGGAAGCTCAAGCCAATGATGTTGAAATCTCAAATATACCAAGTGAGATTGCAGTTCCTCAGACTCCCCACACTTCAATTCATAAATCACATCCTCTTGAAAATGTGATTAGGGATGTTTATTCACCTGTGAAGACTAGAAGACAAACTAAGTCGCCGATGTCCATGGATTCATTAATAAAATATATGAATCTAAGATTCATGAAGGCAAGAATGAATGTCTCTTTATGTGTTTTCTGTCACAAATGGAGCCAAAGAATATTTACAAGGCACTTGAAGATGAAAGTTAGGTGGAAGCAATGCAAGAAGAGTTGCTTCAATTTAAGATTCAAAAGGTCCTGGTGCTTTGTGATTTTCCTTATGGCAAGAAGGTAATAGGTACTAAATGGGTGTTCAGAAACAAGAAGGATGAAAGAGGAATTGTTATCAGAAACAAAGCTAGGCTTGTAGCTCAAGGATACACTCAAGAGGAGGGTATTGACTATGAAGAAGTGTTTGACCCAGTTGCACGAATTAAAGCAATCAGGCTATTCTTAGCTTATGCATATTTTATGGGCTTTAAAGTCTATCAAATGGATGTAAAGAGTGCTTTTCTATATGGGCAAATTGATGAGGAGGTCTATGTCTCACAACCTCCGTGATTTGAAGACCCGAATATCCTAACAAAGTATACATGGTAGTTAAAGCTTTGTATGGCTTGCATCAGGCACCAAGGAAATGGTATGAAACCTTAACTACTTATCTTCTTACTAATGGGTTTCATAGAGGCAGAGTGGATCAAACTTTGTTCATCAAGAAAGACAAGAATGATATCTTGCTTGTTCAAGTGTATGTTGATGATATCATTTTGGATCTACCAAGACAGAGATGTGCAAAGAATTTGAGAAACCGATGAAAAAGAATTTCTGATGAGTTCTATGGGTGAACTTACATTCTTTTGGGACTTCAAGTACTACAGAGGCCAGATGGTATTTTCATTAATCAAGATAAATATGTGGCTGAGATACTAAGGAAGTTCAAGTTCACTGATGCAAAGTCATCCAAGACCCCTGCAGACAAGACTACACATCTACTTCTGAAGGAAAATAGTGGTGAAGCTATTGATGTGCACTTATGTGTCTATGATTGGTTCTTTGATGTATCTTACATCATCTAGACCAGATATTATGTTTTCAGTGTGTGCATGTGCAAGGTTTCAAGTTACTCCCAAGTTCTCTCACTTAATTTGTGAAGAAGATTTTCAGATTCTTAAAGCATTTCCTACTGGGATTGTGGTACTCCGAGAGATTCTCCTCTAGATCCGTTACTTACTCGATAGTGACTATGCCTTGAGCTAGCTTGGATAGAAAATCTACAATGTGGATGCCAATTTCTTGGCAAACAGATTAGTGTCATGGCAGGTCAAGAAGCAAAGTATGGTGGCTAATTCTTCAACTGAGGCAGAGTATGTGGCCGCTAGTTGCTGTGATCAAGTTCTATGGCTTCAGAATCAACTTTTGGACTATGGGTAAAATTTCATGAATACCATCATTCATATTGACAATAGCAGTACCATTTGCATCATTAAGAATCCTGTTCAACACACAAAGACCAAACATATTGAAATTAGACACCATTTCATTAGAGATTGCTATGAAAAGGGACTCATTCAAGTTGTCAAAATTCATAACCGATGACAACTATGCCGATTTATTAACAAAAGGCCTTGATGTGGGGAGATTTCAGTACTTGGTAACAAGTATTGGAATGCTTAATCCATAACCTTTTTTTGTCAAAATGTTCTCTGGTGTTGAGGGAGGCAGGGGTACTAAAATTGTTGTATGAGTTTGTATATGTTTGCTTGTATTCCTGCTTTCTCGTGTTTACCAAGCTTTCTTGGGAGTTGAATTTAAAAGGTGTATATCTGAGATACACAACAAATGGTAATTGATTCACCATGTCTTATCCGCATAAGAATCAACTAGTCCAGAGCAAACGGCTACTAGTAAAGACTTGTCAAATCCGTTTATGGTTGATAGTTTACCAAAAACTATATGGTTATCAACTCACCATATTCTTTATGATTAAGAGTTGGCTAGTCCATAGCAAATGGCTCATGGTAAAGACATATCAAACCGTTGATAGTCTGTAGTTTGCTAAAAACTATGATAAGAGCAGTCTTGTTATCACATGATTTTATTTACCACAGCTCTTTGAAATTTTTGTGAAAAATTACCACGCTAGTTCACGATTCCTTTTGATGTGTTATTTTACCACTATTGTTCTAGCCGTTACAACTAACCGATTGTGTAAGAACTTATTCTTTTTTGCTAGCCGTTGAAAGTAACCACTGATTGTCATATATATAGGGTTAAAATTTTAAGTAAATTATCTTCTTTCCATATTGTGATAAATACTTTCTAAAGATAATTTTACTTGTGCAATACTTCTAAACCCTAACCTCTTCCTTCTGTATGGCTCTTGAACATTTTTTTGTATGGCTCTTGAACATTGACGTGAGCAATAAATGAATAGTCTTGGGGTTATGATTATCTGTGCTGATCTGTTATGAAAGCTAAAGTGAAACCCTAGAACTTTAGGGTTTTTCGATTATTTTTCAGCATGTTGGAGATGTACTTACTGAGCTCGTAATACTATGTCATATCAACATGGCTGCTGTGATTATTGTTTTGTTCATATAAAGATGATTGGAGCTTTGAAGAAATTCATTGGTTGCTGATGATACGTGTGACAGCGAAGGAGCAATGTAACACACGAGTTCGTTTTGGAGCTTTGAAGAAATTCATTGGTTGCTCATGATACGTATGACAGCGAAGGAGCAATGTAACACACGAGTTCGTTTCCACTGCCTTCAAGAAAGGTAACCACTGCCACTCCTCGCTCATTACCACTGCTTGTTGAGCGTTTCCACTGCCTTTGATATGATTTCCACTGCTGCACGTTGGTAACCACGGATAGTTTTCTCAAAACCACTGCTACCTTTACATCGTTTCCACTGCTACTTAACTTGTTACCCCTGCTGCGTTTTACTCAACTGCTCGCTTGGCTTCTAACACTGGTTTGTGGCAGTTGTTGTATACTCAAGCAGATTGTACTTATGTTTATGGGTTGTTGTGGATTTTCACTTCATGTTGTCTATTGCATGGGTTGAAAGATGATTGGTTGGAGTATCTTTCATGGGTCGGTGACTAAATGGTATTTATATGAATCGACACACTTCATGCACATGGGTCGATTGGACATAATGTTTTGAGGTACAAGTTGCGCATGTGACCTGGTACTATCAATCAACTGTGGGCCTAAAGCACTTATTGAAACAGTAAATTTTGTAGGTTCACGCATTAAACTGATCCTATGTATGTCTCAAGAGATTTGATTGATCAATATTATTTTAATTAAATGATATACTGACATTGGTTTTAGACTTGAGGGAAAGTCGGGCATGATATGTGTTTATTGGAAGATGTCGGTGATCACACACACAAGAGGAGTTTGGTTATTTGTTCTTAAACGTCAAAAACCTCATATTTGGATTTATTGAATTATTGATTACGAAGAAGGTTTATTATCACTAATTTGATGTTGTAGTTGAGTTTCACAGGTTTGTGTTCTTATCATATCTCAAAGTGAGGGTAACACTTTGTAGATAACTTGTTCGTGCTTAAAGGATGTTGACGAAGACTTGCAAAATCTAGTTTTCATAGGTCAAGGGGTGGATGGATGAAGACCTAGTTAACTATCACTTAAAGGAGTTACATTGTTGTGCTCAGTGTCTCATTTACGATGAGGATTTTGTCAAGAGGTTGCGATCTACTTATATTTCTGTTGTGGTATAAGTTCGATGTCACGTGGATAGTACAAGACATAAGACACAAGTTTGGGATATTTTACTTCTTCATCAAATTTGTTATATTTGATTTTCCTTCACAAGTGATAATTACAAGGAGCTTACAGAATTGAAGATTCAAGAGATGGTAAACATATTTTTTTTGGGAAGCTTATTGTTCAATGTTTAACCATCTACATGCATCACTCAAGGGGAAGTTTCTACTGCTTACATTCCCTATTTGGATTATGACAAAAAGGGGAAGAAGTACTTGGAACCTGCAACTTGAATATTCTTGGTGATATTGCATGTTTAAGGGGAAGTTTGTTTATCATTCATGACATACTTGTTCGTGCTTATTTGGTTTTGTCATTATCAACTAGGGGAAGATTGTTGGAAACTATATTTAAAGTTGATAAGACAAAATACATGAAAGATGAAGGACTATTGAAGACAAAGAAAGACAAGGGACCTACTTGGCAAAGAAGTATTTATTATCTAGTCCCTTGTAGTCATTTGTAACCCTAGTATCTTTATTATATAAAGAGATACAGGGAATTAGGTTAATGTGTGTCAAGATGTAAAACACCAAAGGTGTGTGTGTGTGGGAAAACCAGTGCGTGTGGTGCCTAGGGTTTTGGTAAATGTCAACATATAGTGTTTAGACTCAAGGATCATTGATCCCTGTTAGATTGTAACCGTCTTAGAGTTGATCGTCTAGGATTGGGGCTGTAGATGTGTTTTGTAGAACACATGATGATGACGATGAATCCTTAATAATAACAATGATAGTTTGATTATTCCGCTGTGCATACATATTATTGTTCATTGTTATTTGTGCTTATTGATAATCCTAGATAAGGTCTAAACAACCTAGAGCATCGATTCTAACAATATTCAGGAGGCTGGATAGCAGGGAGCATAAGAATTGCTCTTAAGTCCGCAACAGTGATGGTGACTTGTTTGTTGTTGAGAGTCATCGTAACAGTATCTTGACCATCAGCCATCTTCATAGTGTGCCATAACTGATGGATATAGATTTCCGGTACTGTTGCAGAATTTGTGAGCATGTTGTTGTAGGGATGAGTCTTCAGAATATCCACAGCAATACGACATGAAGACTCAAAGCATGTGAAGTTATCAAAGTCCACTTTGAGGTTATTCTTTCCAATCTTCATGTTGTAACCGGTAGGGAAAATATCTTCCATTGTGAGTACGTTTGGTGCGTTAACATTTTCCATTGTGACGTCCATATTGTGATCTGAAAGATATTGAGCCAAAAGAACCAACATATCGAAAGACATTACGTTAGTCAAAAGTTGATTTTTTTTATTGTCCAATTATTGAATATGTTAAGTTCATGAATGTTACGAGTTCAATGTCACTTGTATGTCCAATAGTCCAAAGTAGTCGTGATAAGTTTCGTGAGTTTATTAACTTTGAATTTTAAAGTCCAAATTTTTCACTCATTCACACAACATTTTAACCATTATTGCTTATTAGTGACATTTTGGTTTTGTGACGTTGTGAGTTTTTCATTTACAAGTTTGTACGCGTAACAATTCATAAGTAAGGTTAAAATAAGGCTTAAGCGTAAAAGTTGCAAGCTTATGCGTAAATAGTGTGTGTCCATACGCGTAGACCTAAGCTTATGCCTAGGAGTCTCTCTTACGCGTAAGAAATCTTAAGCGTAGGAAAGAGCTCTTGGCATAAGGCTTACGCGTAAGCGTATGTGGGAGCTTATGCGTAAGGTTTACTTGTAAGAGTGAACCTTATGCGTAAGACTCAAGTTTACGCATATCCTTCACATGATACACGTAGTCCCCATGTAGAACCTTACGCGTAAGAGTTACGCGTAAGATTATTCTTACGTGTAACCTTCTACGCGTAAGGTGATCCTTATGCGTAGAGTTCCATTTTAACCTTGATTCTGATTTTGCACACGTAATAACCTGAAATAAATTCATCATAACATATCCATTAACACTATTATTCAACCTCTTTCATCCTCACATGGAATCATAATCATTAAAAGTTACGCGTAAAGTTTGCTTATGCGTAATACTTAAACCCTAGGGATTCAAATTTTACGAATAAGAAATATAGCCATGGGATTTGCACCAAATTCATTCTGGAATGTCTTGGAAGCCTATAGAGTTGTTTTCAACTAGTTTTAACATCAAAAACCTCAAGAATCAAAAGTACCCAATTTCAACGAGACATAAACCCTAAAGTTCAATTATGCAAAATTCATGTTTCTAGGTAAGATTCAAGGTTGTTATTGGTTAATTAAACATATTTCCAACACATTACAAGCCTCTAATTAGACAGAATCACCCACAATAGAGAATACCCAAAACCACGCATAAACCCTAACTTTTGAAAATTGATTAAAAGGTTATCTGGGTTGGATTTCTTGATGACACTGGTTTAAAAAACTTTGAAAACATGACTCATTTCATCAAAATCAACCTCAAGTGATTTTGAGTTCATACGCATATGCGTAGAACCTGAAATCATTCATATGTGAAAAACAAACTGTTGGATTTACAAACCATTTAAAACCAATGTTTAGAATTACACAAAGAAGCTTTAACCACTTACAGATTTGAAGATTATAACACGGATTAGAGGATTGAATTATAGGCGTAGAATTTGGTGGTTGGATAATAAATGTTAGAAATAAATGAATGAGAAAGTTAGTTGAGGTGTTTTTGTTAAATTTAGTTAAACTATTGACAAAAATAGTCCCTCCACCTCAACAATCTTCATCCATAGGCCATAATTTCCATTTTGGTTAAGTACAAAGTGTAAGTTTGGAAAGAAACATAACGACACTCCCCCTCAACTTTGAAAATATTGAAATTTTAAAAATTTGAGTCCGAGGAGTGTCAAGAAACAAGAAACGTGACCATCATTATCAAAGATACTACCAATACTGGGTAACATGCAAGTACAAGGTTTTATGAAACATAAAATATTTACTTTCTCCCCCTCAACACTTACCCGTGAAAATAGTGAAATTTTTGAAAGTGTGAAGTGTTGACTGAAGATTTGTACTTGTTAGGAATTAGAAAATTCAATCGTTAAAGAGTCGGTCACCTCAAGTATATGTATTCGTTAGAAAGCTCGTAGTCGTAGTCAAGTTATGTTAATTAGTAGTGTGTTAAGTAACACCGTGGAGGATGGACGGGTCTTTACCCATTGTATGCCTGATCCACAGCCCGTAGGTGGCGTTTATTTGTAAGACACTATAAATACCCTCTACCTCCCAAGGTAGAGGGTTGGAGCTTCAATACCATTTTTTTTGTTTCACATAGTTCCCAAATCTCTTCCCTTTCTCTCTCTAGAAGTTTCTCTCAATAAACTACTTATACGCCCCATTGTGATTATGGTTTAGTGTGTTTGTGAAATCCTATATCATACATTTGGTATCAAGAGCCATGGTTTGATCACTCATCTTTCATGCTCTTTGTTTTGGTGGATTTCATAAGGTTTTTGGGGTATTAAGTGTTTAGGAGAGTTTGAATCATTTGGACAAATTCTAGTGTTAAAGTTTGAATTTTGCTTGTACTTTTATATTTAGGATCATCATATGTGTTTATGTTTTGAATTGGAAGGCTTAAATCATTGTGGTTTGGTTGTTTTTGATTGATAAAGTGGTTATTTTTTAACTTTGTACAAAGCGAGCCGAGTCTCGATACTTGTTTCTTCAAAGCGAAGTTGCTTGCTATCGATGCGAGTTGGTATATGCGACTTGGCTATTTAGCGAGTTGACCTTAAGTTTACTTGGGTTCTAAGCTAGTTGTTTCTTTTGCTTAATTTGAGTTCTAAAGCTTAATTTGCGGTTGCTTGTGCTAGTTAGTTTAATTTGGTGGTTGCTTAGAAGTTGTGTTTGTTTGCGACTTGCTATTAAGCGAGTTGTCTCTATATGCGACTTGGCTATTAAGCGAGTTGATTCCTTGCCAATTTGTTTTAATTAAGCGAGTTGGTTGTTTAGCGAAGTTGATAATTGCGAGTTGAGTGTTTAGCCACTTGTCTATTGAGACTTGTTACTTCTTCGTACTACATTCTTACGGTTGTTCTTTTGGTTTAGTAAAATCCCGTGAAAGAATCAATTTCTTGGTTTAATCAAGGAATAGTAAAATCCCGTAGAACTTGTAATCATGTCAAACATCGTACCTACTATCGTTTCTTCTGTGGCTGAGGACGTTCAAGCAGCGGGATCAGATACTCCGCCACCTATGCCTAAATTTGCATCAACGCTTAAAGGCTTACTAACCAACAAAGATAAGTTATCTGGTATGGATAAAACTCCTCTCAATGAGCAATGCATAATTGTCCTTCTCGGCTATGCTTCCCAAAAAGCTTCAAGACCCCGCATTTTAATCCCGTGGTGATTTCGGGATGGTCTTAATGTCTACTTTGGCCGATCTTGGCGCTTAGCATTAACCTCATGCCACCTCAACATGGAAGAAATCTCTTTCCTAAACTTTCATCCACTTATATGACACTCGAGCTACGGATCAGCTCCATAACTCGTCCTCTTGTGATAGCCGAGGATGTCGCGGATTAAAGTGGGAAAGTTTCACTTTCCTACCGACTTTGTTGTAGTAGACTTTGATGCGCATCCTAGAGTTCCCTCATCTTAGGAGAGCTTTCTCAGAATGAGTCGTGGCTCATTGATGTGTTTGCTGAAGAGTTGACACACGGTTGACAACGAAGAACCTACGTTGAATATCAAACCAAAACTCCAAACCTCTATCCAAAACAGAGGTGTGGCCACAATTGATCAAAAATCGGGAAGATTCAATGCAACACCTCAAATTTCACTTTCTACAGTAAAGAGGAGTCACCAAAACGTCCGAAAGCTAAAAGTTTTGAAAATCAACCTCGGTTCAAACAAAT
>OU343220.1:286486473-286598835 GCA_910596185.1 Chrysanthemum makinoi | reverse complement strand
AACTCCCAACAAAGCTTGGTAAACACGTAAACAAGGGAATACAAGCAAAAATATACAAACTCATACAACAATTTTAGTACCCAAGCCTCCCTCAACACCAGAGAACATTTTGACAAAAAGGTTATGGATTAAGCATTCCAATACTTGTTACCAAGTACTGAAATCTCCCCACATCAAGTTCTTTTGTTAATAAATCAGCATAGTTGTCATCAGTATGAATTTTGACAACTTGAATTAGTCCCTTTTCATAGCAATCTCTAATGAAATGGTGTCTAATTTCAATATGTTTGGTCTTTGTGTGTTGAACAGTATTCTTAATGATGCAAATGGTACTGCTATTGTCAATATGAATGATGGTATTCTGAAATTGTACCCATAGTCCAAAAGTTGATTCGGGAAGCATAGAACTTGATCACAGCACCTAGCAGCAGCCACATACTCTGCCTCATTGAAGAATTAGCCACCATACTTTGCTTCTGCACCGCCATGACACTAATCTGTTGCAAGAAATTGGCATCCACACCGTTGTAGATTTTCTATCCAAGCTAGCTCCAGCATAGTCACTATCTGAGTAAGTAACCAGATCTAGAGGAGAATCTCTGGAGTACCACAATCCCAGAGTAGGAAATGCTTTAAGATATCTGAAAATCTTCTTCACAACAGTCAAGTGAGAGAACTTGGGAGTAACTTGAAACCTTGCACATGCACACACTGCAAACATAATATCTGGTCTAGATGATGTAAGATACATCAAAGAACCAATCATAGACCTGTACAAGTGCACATCAACAGCTTCACCACTATTTTCCTTCAGAAGTAGATGTGTAGTCTTGTCTGCAGGGGTACTGGATGACTTTGCATCAGTGAACTTGAACTTCCTTAGTATCTCAGCCACATATTTATCTTGATTAATGAAAATACCATCTGGCCTCTGTAGTACTTGAAGTCCCAAAAAGAATGTGAGTTCACCCATAGAACTCATCTGAAATTCTTCTTTCATCAGTTTCTCAAATTCTTTGCACATCTCTGTCTTGGTAGATCCAAAAATGATATCATCAACAAACACTTGAACAAGCAAGATATCATTCTTGTCTTTCTTGATGAACAAAGTTTGATCCACTCTGCCTCTATGAAACCCATTAGTAAGAAGATAAGTAGTTAAGGTTTCATACCATTTCCTTGGTGCCTGATGTAAGCCATACAAAGCTTTAACTACCCTGTATACTTTGTTAGGATATTCAGGGTCTTCAAAGCCTGGAGGTTGTGAGACATAGACCTCCTCATCAATTTGCCCATATAGAAAAGCACTCTTTACATCCATTTGATAGACTTTAAAGCCCATAAAATATGCATAAGCTAAGAATAGCCTGATTGCTTTAATTCGTGCAACTGGGGCAAACACTTCTTCATAGTCAATACCATCCTCTTGAGTGTATCCTTGAGCTACAAGCCTAGCTTTGTTTCGATAACAATTCCTCTTTCATCCTTCTTGTTTCTGAACACCCATTTAGTACCTATTACCTTCTTGCCATAAGGAAATCACACAAAGCACCAGACCTTTTGAAGCTTAAATTGAAGCAACTCTTCTTGCATTGCTTCCACCCAACTTTCATCTTCAAGTGCCTTGTAAATATTCTTTGGCTCCATTTGTGACAGAAAACACATAAAGAGACATTCATTCTTGCCTTCATGAATCTTAGATTCATATATTTTACTAATGAATCCATGGACATCAGGCAGCTTAGTTTGTCTTCTAGTCTTCACAGGTGAATAAACATCCCTAATCACATTTTCAAGAGGATGTGATTTATGAATGAAGTGTGTGGGGAGTCGAGGAACGCAATCTCACTTGGTATATTTGAGATTTCAACATCATTGGCTTGAGCTTCCTCAGTAACTAGAGTTGTAATTTCCACATCTGGTGTTGCAGTGGAAACATTTTTCCTGATAGTGGAATCTGAATTTCCACTGCTTTCAGAATTTTCAGCATTCAAGTTACAATTTCTTTTCCCAAATCACAATAAGGATGAGCATCTCCAGTTTTTGGTACATCATCATTGTTCTGCATAGTCCCAAGAGGTAGACTCATCATCTTGATCATCTGCATGATCTTTGCTTGGTTCATCATCATCAAGAAACTCTCGAACTGAAAAATCAGAAGAAGAGGTTCCTGTAAAAACAGGCACATAATTCATAGTATTTGTTAGAGAATCAAGATCAAACAGCCTTTCTGGACCAGTCCCTTTGACATTCACTTTGTTTTCCGAGAACTCAACATGCTGATTCTCTTCAATCTTTGGGTTCTTAAGCTAAATACTCTGAAAGCTTTACTAACCATGGAATACCCAACAAAATACCCTTCATTAGCTTTTTCATCAAACTTCCCGGATAATCTATGATATTGAGAATAGATACATGACATCCAAATGGTCTCATGAAGTCAAGGATAGGTGGTCTACCCCTAAATAATTCATAAGGTGTCTTGTTCTTTGTCTTTACCACTAAAACCCTGGTTTGCACATAACATGCAGTGTTAACTGCTTCAGCCCAAAAAGTGATTGGCAATTTAGAATCGGCCAACATGGTTCTAGCAGCCTCTATCTGTGTCCTATTCCTCCTCTCAGCACACCATTTGTTGAGGAGTTCTAGCTACACTAAATTCTCTTTTAATACCTTTATCTCTGCAAAAATCATCCATAACTCTATTCTTGAATTCTGTCCCATTGTCACACCTAATGATTTTAACTTTTATATCATATTGGTTTTCTACTTCTGTGATAAATATCTTAAGGATGCCTGTTGTTTCATCCTTGGTTCCAAGAAAGAAAACCCATGTAAACCTGCTAAAATCATCAATTACCACTAGACAATATTTCTTTAGATTCAAGCTGCTCACAGATGTAGGACCAAAAAAGTCCATATGTAACATTTGAAGTGGGTGAGCAATAGAGTTAACCAACTTTGACCTGCAAGAAGCTCTGTGTTGTTTGCCTTTAAGACAAGCCACACAGGTTTGATCATTTTCAAATCTTTTCTGAGGTAAACCTCTCACCAAACCATCTTTGACAATCTTGTTAATGGTTTTGAAGTTAACATGACTAAGTATTCTATGCCATAACATGGATTCATCCACTGTGGCCTTTGCAAGCAAGCAAGCATAATCATCTTTAGCTACAATGTTGTTCATATCGAAGCTATAGAGATTGCCTTTTCTAGGAATTTTAAGAAGAATCTGACTATCATCAGGCATCTTAAAATCCTTAGAGAGAACAAAGCACATATCTTTGGTAAAAAGAACATTGTTCATCTTGTCACACATTTGTGACACACTAAAAAGATTGTACTTTAGCTCTTTTACATAGTACACAGGTTCAAAGTCCAAGTTACCAGTTTTGATCACTCCTTTACCAGCAACTTTTCCATTTACTCCACCTCCAAAACTGACATACTGTCCATCATAGTGCTTAAAATGAGAAAGATAGGACTTGTTTCCAGTCATGTGCCTTGAAAACCCACCATCTGTATATCCTTGATCTGTTCTTTTTGTCCTTGGATGTTCCTGCACATAAGAGTAAAGAGTTAGTTTCATTTGGGGACCCAAGCCCTTGATCGTTGTATCATAGTTAAATCTATCAAAGGTCATTGATACACCATTGGGATTGGTTGTAGAGGTATTTCCTTTAGGTTTCCATTCCCAACGTGTTGAGGCCTTCAAAGCATTGCCCATGTCCCCCCTTTTCTTGTTTACAACCCTTGCAGTGGTAACTTTTGAATGAGCAGTGGAAACTGCTGGTTTCTTCTTAGGCAACCACTGTTGATTATAATTAGGGTTAATATACAAAAAAGTTACTAAACTTTCAAAAAAATTTGTCCTAAGTCACTAGTTTATTTCTGTTTAGGTTACTATACTTTACGTAACCGGTTATCTAAGTCACTAACTTTTTTTACCGGTTTTTGGTTGGCGTGTATACACACCAAGTTGTGGCACATGTTATCTAGGTCACTAAACTTTGCGAAAAATTTATCTTAAGTCCTAATGGTCATCTAAGGTACTAAACTTGGATGCGAAAAATTTGTCCTAATTCACTAATGAAAATTTGTCCTAAGTCACGAGTTGTGGCACATGTATGAACCTTTAAAAATAGTTTTAAGATTTTTACCTTTAACGTTTTTTTATTTTCATTCGTTTTTAACGTTTTTGTTTGTTTTCACGTTTTTGTCCATTTTATACGTTTTCGTCCGTTTGTGTCCCATTTTTTACGTCCATTTTTATAGTTTTATGTTTTCATCCGTTTTTTTTGTTTTTGTCCGTTTTCATTGGTTGTACAATTTTTAGTTTATTCGTTTTTTACTTTGTCCATTTTTCTTATGTTTTTGCCCGTTTTTTCTATTTATACGTTAAAAAGGTGAAAACATTAAAAACAAAGATGAAAACGAATAAAAATGTATAAAAAAATACAAAACCGTAAAAAAACGGACACAAAAGCTATAAAACGGATGAAAACATAAAAACGTAAAAACAGACGTAAAAAAATGACAAAGGAAAACGTATAAAACTAAAACGGACAAAAACGTAAGAAAACAAACAAAAACGTATAAAAACGAATGAAAATGAATAAAAATGTATAAAAGGTGTATAAAATCATATAAAGGTATAATTTTAAAGGTTCAGTAACATGTGCCACCCGTGACTTAGGACAAATTTTCTTGTGACTTAGGACAATTTTTCCAAAAGTTTAGTACTAGATGACAGGAAGAAACATTGGACTTAACAAATTTTTCGCAAAGTTTAGTTGATGGACACATATATTGAAAAATGTGCCACAACCGGGCCCTTCCATGTAGTGCTGGTGGCACATATAAAAAAGTTTAGTAACATATCTGAAAACCCGAAGTATAGTAACCTAGATGACAGAAGATAAACATTAGTGACTTAGGACAAATTTTTTTGAAAGTTTAATAACTTTTTTGTATATTAACCGTTTTAGCTTGAAAAGTTCCTTTCCCTATTTGTGCAGATTCTGCAAAAGTTGTTTTGGAGTTTGCACTTTTAACAAGTGACTTAGGGTGAGCAGTGTTAACAGTTTTTGCAGTGGCAAATGTTTTGAGGCCACTTCTAAGTTGAACTACTCTTGGGACCATTTTGCAATGTAAATTAGGGTGTACATTATGTTGAAACCTGTTAGTCTCCACCCTTTTATTCCCATGGACTTCCCTTCTCCCAACATGAAAGTTACAATAAGCATGTAAATGATCAAAACTACCACAGATATAGCATGCCTTATTGTACATTACAAAATCACTACCTAGTTGTTGAGATTTAACATGATTCCAACTCTTCTTGTTAC
This sequence comes from Chrysanthemum makinoi, assembly GCA_910596185.1. Lineage (NCBI taxonomy): Eukaryota > Viridiplantae > Streptophyta > Magnoliopsida > Asterales > Asteraceae > Chrysanthemum > Chrysanthemum makinoi. Next base: position 286,593,487 of record OU343220.1, on the reverse strand, counting down.
CCCTAGGAGCTGAAGGCTTGTTCCTATACATCTCAGCATACCTTACAGTTGGTCTAGGTTTATTAACTGGTTTCCTAGGTTCCTCTGTAACAGTATTAACAACTTTGGGGATAGAAGCCTCTACATTCTTTTTAACATTCTCATCAACAACAGATGAGTCACTAGCACTCTTAAAAACATCATTATCATGCTTAATCTCTTCCTCACTTTTCACCATTGTGTCCTTTAAAGGACCATATTCTATTTCAAGATCCTTAAAATCTTCTAAGCCTGTATGAGCAAAGTCTATACACGAGGTGATGGAACACCTCTTAGTGGTGGAGGCATTGTATTATAACCCATACCAGACTTAGCTTTACTATATATTTGAGCATTCCAAATTTTATCAATTGACTTAGACTGATGATAACATGTGTCTAAAGTTAAATTGACATTTTCTTTTTTCTTTTGAAGTTTTTCAAACTCCTTTTTGTATGCTTCAATCACAGCTGTAGTATGTTCTACCTCTCTTCTAAGAAGAATCATATCATCATTATATTTAGACTCATTTACCTGATAGTGCTCTATTTGCTTTTCTAATACTGCCATAGCTCTCCTAAGATTAGACAAAGTATAATTAGCAGTATATAACTCTTGTATTTCATTAGAATATAAATCATTAAGCCTTTCAACTTCTTTAGCAGCCCTACATGTTTTAGAACAACTATCAAAGTTTTGTACCTCAGAGTCAGAGAAAGCCATGAGAGCAAACTCAGTAGCAACAAGAGCAGCATCAGTATGTTCTTCTTCTTGTTCATCAGCCATGAAACTCCAATCATAGCTCACACCATCAATAGCCAACATTGCCTTTGGTTCTTCCACAGTTAGTCCCTTCTTTTGCTTGTACCAAGTTGACTTGTTGTCCTTGGTATTTGGTCTTCTACATTCTCTAGCAAAATGTCCAAACTTGTGGCAGTTAAAGCACTCCACTTTCTTCTTATCAAAACCTGCAGTTTCACTCCCATTGATGTGAATAGGCTTGCCAGTCTTCTTGTATAATTTCCTAGCCCTCATGCTAAGAAGAGCTATCTGCCATTTAATATCCATCTCCTCCAAGTCATCTTCATCAATTTGCTCTATGTCTTCATGAGTTAAGAGAGAGCCATCTACTTGAGTAGAGATGAAAGCATAAAAGGTAGGATCTCCAATACTAGCAACCTTATTCTTTGATCTGCGGTGGTAACATTAACATTACTAGTGGAAACTTTAGAACCAGCAATGACAACATCATCATCACTGTCATCTTCAGAATCATCACTGTCAACAGAGGTTGACAACAATGCCAAGCTACTAGAGCTTGAACCAAGTTTCCCTGCCTTCTTCAACCTTTGCTCAATAAGTTTGAAGTTGTTGTAAAGGTCATTGAGCTTCATTGTTTCTATGTCTAATTTGTTTTCCCAGACAGTAACATTAGTTTGAAACTCTGAAGGCAAACTTCTTAGAAACTTCAAATTGAGGTCTTCCTTTTCTACCTCAATGCCAAACACAGTAAGTTGTGTAACAATCTTTTGAAGTTTGGTAAAGATGCTATCAAGTGAGACATTGCTTGAAGCAGAGAAGTTTTCATAACTTTGCTTCAAAAATGTATTTTGTGTCTTCTTTGTAGCATCATTACCACCAAACACTGAGCAAATGTCTTCAAACAGTTCTTTAGCAGTCTTGTGCTTGCTAAATGCAATGATTTGATCTCTAGGAAGAGTCATCAGCAACAAACTTCTGGCCTTAAGATCATTTTTCCTGCAAGCTTTTTCAATACTAGATTCAGGCACATAAACTTTCACAACATCTGTTTCACCAACCTTCACAGTACTAGTCACAGGCATGAAAGAATCACCAGTTTGAATGATCTCCCAAAGAGCATAGTCTTGAATGAGAAAGTATTGCTCAATCAGTATCCTCCACATCTCAAACTCATTTAGTTTGAGCTTAGGTAGCCTTGGTGTAGAAGAGTTTCATTGGTTGTTTTCCATATCCATTAGATTGAGTGAGTAGGTTAAGCTTATTCCTTGGATCTTCTAAAACAAAATATCAGAACCTTCGCTCTGATACCACTTGATGGATCTAGACACACACCTTGTGTCAATGATATTTTGTATGATATTATTAAGCACGCGGAATTTACTTAGTAATACTTAGAAGATGGATTGTATGATGTATTATATGTAAACACAGATTAAACACAAAACTTAAGCTCCAATATTATTAATGAATAATACGAGTGATCTTGCTTATCACTAGGGTTACACCTTGAAGCTTTTGTGAGTAATACGTAGGTAATTTAACAAGTACCTAAGACAATGACCTAGGACCTCCTTTTATACAACAAGGAGTCCTTTACAAGATAAGTATAAAGCTAACATTATAGAATATACACAAGATCTATTCTATACTTATCTAGACGCGTTTAACTAAACATTATCTAATAACAGTGGTAATAATGTACTTGCAGTGGGAATACGTTTCCACTGCTAGTGTTAATCCGAGCAGTGTAAACCACAACTATCCGTGGTAACGAATTATTCCCAACAAATATGTTGCCACTCCATCGGAAGAGGCTACACTCCAATTCATGGTTAATATTGGCTATGATTAAGCTGCTGGGATCATTACTAAACATTCTTCAGTTGATTTAAAGAACATCCCTCAGCCGTGGAGAACATTATACATCATGATTGCCAAATATGTTTCTGGACGTGATAGCGGTTATGAGCATCCTAAGCTCATGGAACTACAGATATTCTAGGGCATGGTCAACAAGATGCATATTGACTTTGCAAGTCTGATTTGGTAAGACATGATGTCTTACCTCAAGAAGCCTGGCACCAAGGTCCCCTACATCAGATATACTAAGCTGTTGATCCAAAGAATACTCGGGAATAATCTGGACATTCCCTTGAGACTTGATGACCCCAACCATCACTCCGCGTTGTTTGAGCCTACTCTAAATGTTGTCAGATTTAAAGACTCAACAACAAAGAAACAAGGTGTAGTTTTTCATGACTGCCTTCTCACTACTGACATTAAGAATCTTCAATCGTACTCACGTTATCAAGAAGCAGTAGCATCAGGCAAAGTTGGCTTCATTGATGAAAAGTCTTCCGCAATGCCAGTCAAGAAGACCAGGAGATCGGGCAGTGCTGGAAGTGCAGCAACCACTGGGAGTACCCACAAGTATCCAAAGAGAACTCATACCCTCAACAGGAAAGTTCCATCAAAGGGTGTTATTCCTAATCCTCAACCGGCACCAAAATTAGAGGACGAAGACTCCGAGGATACTGAAACGCATGAAGAGGTCCACTACTCGGAAACTGCTACAGATGATACGACAACAGTAGAAAAACCTCCTAGTCCTAAATCTGACAAGGGCAAGACTCCAGTTGAAGAGCAGGAAGAAGAAGAGAGTTCAGATGAAGAACCAAAGGATGAGGATAAAGACTACAGAAAAACACTGAAGAATCTTAGGTTACAACATGTTGCTAAGTAATTTAATCTTCAACAGACTAGAGGCCCTGGAGGTTCCAGTGGTGGCGCACTTACCATACCAATTCTTGATGCGGTTAATCAACCCGATAAGCGAACTGGTGCTACCGCTAAGGAATCAACAGAACAGCAGCAGCAAACCTACGAAGTTCCATTCACCTTTGAGGAAGAAGAGGAACAAGAACAGGAGGAGATGATCACAGACAAAGACATTGAGGAAGCTGCTAAAGAAAAAGCTGAAGAGGAAGCTCAAGCTAAAGCAGCAGAAGAGGCTAGGGTTAAGGCTGATGAACAGGCTAAAGCTGAAAAAGAAGCTGATGATTATCTTCTAGATAATCCTGAACATAACCCGGAACATACCTCTGAGCCACCAAATGACCCAGAGCCTTCTCATGACTCATCTTCGTCTGACTCATCGTCTCATTCATCACCACCACCATCCAAAGACACCACCACCAGATCCGCATCCAAATCTGTCAAGAAACCGAGCAACACTTGGGCATCACGGGCTAAAACTAAGATTGTTAACGCTGTTAGGCAAGTAAGGAAGAAAAATGTGGTCAACAAGAAATTAAATCAACTGGCCGACAGATTAAACTTTCTTCAGGATGTGATGAGCGAGTTTTCAGATGAAAGGGAACAGATTCAACAGTTTCTAAATAAAGATATCCAAGGGGAAATGGTAAAGACAATCAGAGAATATACTCACAAGTTTATTCTCGACACTGTCCCTGGAGTGGCAAGAGAGATGTTCGCCAGAAAACTCTATCCTAATCTCATGTGATTGGTCAAGCATACATTGTCAACTACTCCTGTCGCTATGCAAATCAATCCAGTCACGCCTACGGTTGTCTCCGATGATGGATTGATATCGAAGCTGGTATTGCAAATGTCTCAACGATCCGGAACTTTCACTTCTGACGAAGCTAAACTATTTGAGGCATTGCTAGAATATCAACTCAAGACATCGTGTAAAGAGTCAGCTGAAAGGGCTAAGCGACCAAGAGATGATGATGATGCGGACAAGGATTCTGAGCCGAAACGTAAGAAGAAAAATGACGAATCATCATCTATGCCTCCACCACCCCAAAGGACCACCACCACTAGAAGATCTCCTCAACGTCCTCCTGCTACAGACAAACCTCAGGACTCCGAGTCTCCACCACCAACGCAAAAAACTGGTGATCACTTTGAATACACTGGTGGTGACGACGAGGAGATTCCTAAGCCCCAACAACAGCCCCCTCCTTCTACATCAACTAAGCAACCAGCATCATCCTCCAAGCCAAAGAGGAAAAAGTCAACCTCAGTTGTATTATGGCTAGATGAAGATGAAACTGAAGAATATGAATGGTTTTCAAAGCTTGTTGATGCAACCCCTCAGTTACCGGAAGTCCAAGAACCGGTAGATGGTAGAACTATGGAGCAGGTCAAGATTATCCAAGAAAAGTTCAAGGTGAAGAAGATGACGAAAGCAGAGTTGAAACGAATCAAGAATGACGCTTTTCAACTGCTTAAGGACAGCTCTGCCAGTGCCATAGAAGTCGAATATCATCTCGACAACATAGCACGAGCCATGTCCAACAACATTGATTGGCTTAACCCTGAATCCAATATCGACTTCACCAGACCTGACAAGGCTCCATACTACACCGACTAGACAAAGCCACTACCCACCATTGGCCGACCTGATCAACCGAAGATTCCCTACCGATATTTCTTCAACAATGACCTGGAATTTCTTCAGCACGGTAGCGATGTTAGCAAGAAATACGCTACCTCACTCACCTTCCCTTTCCCGGCAGCAATCTTCTCAAACAATGTGGCCATCGAGGAAGAAGCTACATGAATGTTTGTTGACAATGTGGTAAAGTATGACCTCGATGCACTATATGGAATTCATCATTGGCCTGAACGAAGAAGAATTTACTACAGAAGCTGCCAGGTACTCAAATCGAAAAAGGAGGTGTACAGTGATGAACGGATCATTGCCATAATGCATGTTAGCCTGTCTACCAAGTGGGACTACTCATTCCTGAAGAAAATAGTAGTTAAACGCCAAGACGAATAGGAATATGACTTTTCTGAAGCGGATTTTCCGAGATTGTCACTCAACGACATTGAAGATATGTATCTTGCCAAGGTACAAGGACGAATGCGACACTTCTCCATGAACATCCAGCTCCAATACATCAAGTCATTGCTAATATTCATCAGAATCATCGTTATCCAGGAATGTGTTGAAGACCTTCAACTTGCCGTGGAATCATACCAGAAACGTGTTAATTTCACCAAACCACAGCTAGACCTTCCCGATATCAACCACCTGGCTCAGTACACCATTCTCACGAAACCAAAGTTTGGCATTGTCTACCGCAGTGTACTTCAACGTAACTGTTTCATGGCATGTAATGAGCTTCACAAGTTTTGTGATCATACTTTGAAGAAGGTTCGGGATGGAATGGCATATAGGTTAAAGGAGATTCATGAAGGCATAGGGTCGAAGAAGAGGTGGAATTCGAGGTAAAAGAGGGATGCGAAGAAAATCATTACAAGGATTGATGAAAGGTTGTTTCGTCGGGATCAGATAAGGACATTGGAGAGCTTCGTGGGTGGACGTCCGAGCATATCTCTAACAGGCTACCAACGTCTAGAAAGAACTCCTGGTGTTATTGACGAACTTCCTGGTACTCCTTGATTTGTTTCTTTCATGATTATTTGGATGTGTTGATCTATATTTGACAATGGCTTGTGCACAAATAACAGTGTACAACCCGTTCTTGTGATAAAAGGACCATGTGGTACGCTTCAGTGCCACAATCTTATAAAAGGAGTGAAAGCTTCTTACTTTTGAGTAAAACTTATCAAAACTTTCACTTCTCAAAGTTTTGCTCAAAAGAACAAGTACTTCCCCTTATGTTTTTCAAAACCTCAAAAGCTAGTATTACTTGTTGAGGGGGAGTATTTGCTTAAAACTTTGTTCACAAATAATTCTTCGTGGAAATCTTCCCACAAAACTCAGAATGGTCATATTCGATATCAAAATTTCGTCAAAAATAACATTTATATGCCATTTTTGAGGGGGAGAAAAATTGTGTGATACAAAAATGTTGTGGATTGCAATTGAATCTGTGTACTAAAAACTTAACCAATGAATTGACAAGCTCTTAAATGTTAGTAACTCGAAAATACTTGTCCGGGACGGGTAATAATTTCAAACTAGTTCGCTAGTGATGTAAACGTGTCTCGCAAAGGACTTGTCTTAGTAGAATGTACCATCCGAGAAACTCTTGGTAGACATGAACCTTGACGGGTCAAACCTCCTCACCAAGGAGTGTTTACAACTTCAAGCTGACCTAGTCAGTGATGTAATCGTGTCTCGCGGGGAATTGTCTATCTTGAGTCGATCAATTCAAAAAGTGTGCGCTCTTCTCTCACCGTGCAGGGGGAGTATTTCTGCTAAATACAAAACTCTCACAGTGGTACAAAATGTTTTTACTCATAACCACTTTAAGAGATTTTTCATGAAAATGGTCTTATGGCAACATAGGATAGTCATGGAGTTATAAGGTGACTAGGGTTAGGAATAACCGTCCTATGATCCGCCAGAGCCGGATGGATCTACCCAAGGACACCACCAATAGTTAGAATTTAGAAGTCCTTAGGTATGATTATAAAAAGGAGAAAATGAGAATCGGAGAAAGAAGGAGTTGAAGAATTAAAAAGAAAATGTAATGAAAAGGGTGAAAAGAAATAGCCCTCCAGATTATTCAACTTAGGGAAGACACCGGGTTCAATACATATGCTACTGGCTGTCACTAGATGACACCGGTATTGAAGATCAAAGTCGTCATGGACCCAGTGACGCATGCACTAAACCTTCTTAGCCACTCAAGTTTCTCTCAACAGAAGCTTGTTTCATTCTCACAGGGAACCCTACGTAAACTATCGGCTTTCTCTTAGAGATTGCTGGTATTGAAGAAGGAGACCCTCTCCCTAGTCTCCGCTCAGGAAAAACCAAAGCGCACTATTGAGTCTAGAGCCACGAGATTCATCAAAAGATATCTTAGTAACACTCGACATTTCATCACTTGTCATTCAACAATAAGGACGCAAGTGATACTATTCTAGAATCCTACACAGATCTTAGCAATATGTCGAGAACATTTATGAGGGGTTCACTTCTGTGATCCTCAGTGATTGAATGAAAACTCCTGCCAGGGTCAACATCAAACAGCCCCGACAGCAGGTCACTTCGGTTACTCTTTGTGGGTTACGCTCAGTGTTGTCTCAAACGATCTACAGTCGTGGGGTGATGCTTCGGTGTACCTCAGCGACTCACCTGAACCGTAGATGTACTTTGGTACATCGTGTTAGCCTTCTTGAGGGCATCCGGTTTCAGGAACAGCCTTTGCTAGAATTAGAGATGTATTTTCACATTATGTTGTTAACACTCTCGAAATTCGAACTTGTAAGTGCTGGAAATCCCGCTAAGGAGATTCCTTTCAAGAATCGAGTCCTGAATATGTAGGTCATTACTTGAACTTGTTCAATGTAATTCCAACTGTCCCTTACGGGATTCGGACGGCTGATTCGCCCGACCAAGGTGAATGGAATCAAGACATTCATCAGTAGAACAATTGTAGTAATCAATTCTTTTATGAAAGGATTACAATGATCAATTGGTGTTCGTGACTGTACCTGAGATGCTACTGCTGATGGATGCTCGCATGAGGAAGAGATCGTGCAGATTCTCCACATGCTCATACCAACAACATCATCAAGAAGTTCTCTCATTATCAAAGGCAACACAAAGTCAAAATGATTCTTCTTCAAATCAAAGAATCTACAAAGTTATAAAGACTCGAGAACTACTTCACATCTAAAATTCACTGTCAAAAGAAGTGTGGGCATGTTGGAGAAAGACGTGGAGACACTAGAGCAACGAAGCGGACCTGATGCAGATTACCACAACATAACATCACCATATCCACACTAGAACAAAGAACAAAGATAAATGAAGACGTCAAAGCTGAAAACTTCAAAGAAAACAAGATCCTCACACTGGGGAGATTGTTAGAATCAATGCACTTCTTCTCACAAGAAAGAAAAATGTCAGAAGACGTCAAAGAAACTATTGCATCAGCACCAACGACGCTTCAAATAACTTAAGTCATTAATTACCAACACTTAGGGGGAGATTGTTGGAATCACTCCTAAAACATATTTCAAGTGTTTGTAATTAACATGTAATAGGTTGCTTAATTAGGCTTTTATGTTAGTATTAATGGCAAGGCTTATGTAGAAAGCCCATAAGCCTTGGCCCAAGCCCATAAAGAAGGAAGGGACTAGATGTGTTGCCCTAGCTCCCTTCCCCTATAAATAATGTTGTAAACTCCCATTTGGGAGTTGGTTGTTCACTTTTCATTATATCATACGCATAAACCTTTCTAAATCATTCGTGTATATTGTGTTTAGTGTTCATCCGATCACTTCTTATCTCATTTATTATACATTGATGCTTGTGTTACAATATGTTGACCTAACAAGACGACTTAGAGAGAAAATTGCTATTTTGCACTTGACTGCATCAGGTTTTAAAGAGTAGGGCGTCACAACTCAGACAGCCTAGATTCAGATCCCGACGGCGTCAGAAGATGAAGCCGACGGAGTCACAACCATAAGGTGACGCCATCACAGATTTGACGTGGCCAAGACGAAAACCTAATGGCGGAGACCCGACGGCGTCACAATTAAAGAGTGACACCGTCGCATATTGTAACTCTATATATAGAATTCGAATTTTCAGTATTTTAGAGAGGTAGTTTTGTGGAGTAAAACCTAAACCGAACTTTGGCTGTCTTGGACAGTATCTTAAGGGTTCCATACCCTATTTTACAACAAGATAAGTGATTTACTTCATTAATTCAATTATGTCTTCAATTGTTTGTATGTATGCTTGCATGTTTTCCATGTCCGGCTAATTTACTTGTGTGTTTACTTAGATCTATGAAACCTAGGTATTGAATATTGATTGGTTGTCTCTTATCTTAATTGTGATTGACCTAGTATTGCGATAGGTCATTCGTTGTGTTTTTAATGCTTGAGTAATCTTTGTGAACATTAGTTTATAATCACCTAGAGTTATTATAGGCTAAACATCCAAAGGTAACCTTAGAGTTAGTTTATGAATCCTAGAGATTTCGACCTTAAGGTAGTCTCAAAGAGTTAGGGAAAAACGCATACCCTACGTACCTTAGAAGACACAACGCGTTAAGAATAAGGACGTGAAAATTCAACCATCAATAGGAGATAACTAGGGAGTAATAGCATCTAGGTAAACACATCTTTAAACTATCATACGAGCACACAACAATAGACATAGACTACACTCACCTTAGCTTAGTTAATTAGAATAGAATAGTAGAGTAATCGGTAGAAATACCAACCCCCCAAATCCAATACCCCGAGATTCGTACCTTTCAATTTTCTTAAAAAATATAAAAAAAAGATAAAAAAATAATCTTCCTCAACCCCAACCTTAGCGTGGTAATTTCTCACTAGCATTCCTATTCCCCTAGAGAACGATATCAATTCCCGAGGCTTACCCTAATACTACACTAAAACGATTGGGTTTACTGCCTAGGGTGTTGAAAAACTTGCTCGACAAAAAGGAAGTTCCTTTGACCCCGAACGCGCGTTGTACGCGTATCAATTCACCAAAATACTGAGCATGAGTTTGTAAGAAATGATAACATTATGTTTTACACCACAAGTAAAGGTCTTGTTATGCCCGCTCCGTGCCATCAATAGGATCGTCAATAATTACTTGAGATAACATGCTTAAAAATGTCAACAAAAATGTTGAGTGTAATCCATATGTTTAATATAAAGTTGAACACAAGAACATGAACATGATAATTGTAAACTAACAATATATCATAAAGAAAATAACAGATTATTATGCGCTAAGCTCATGCAACCAATACTCAACTGCATACACCGAATTACTAGTGTACGTAATAGTTTGCCCCAAATGAGGTAATAGCCAATTACCTATTGCAATTCAATATGGTGTGCCCCGGTTATTTCCTATAACCAAGACGGGGTCGTTACTCCCCATAGTACTATTCACGATATCTGCGCTCACTCACGGTGACTAATGGTTCATGATACATGGGTCTTTCGGCTAAATACTTAGGCAATTCCAATAATCAAGTAGCGAAAAATTTGTAAAAACCTTGTGTTCTAGTTTCGAGCATGTATCTCCCTCACGGGGTTTGTAAATAAAAGTAAAAGCGAGGCTATAACTCACCTTAGTGGAAATGAACAAGCACAATATGATCAAGTACGATGTAGTGGAGGCTTCAATCCGAAACGTAAGAACGAGATGGAAAGTCTCAGAATATGATAAACATTTGGTTCGCGACCAAAATGATAGAGCATTGAATATACTTATTCAATAGAGCATTGAATTTGTACAATTCAATAGAGCGCTATAGTGAGTGTGGATAGTGCTTATTGTTTTAAGTTCAAAATACGTGCTACATAGACTTAGTTTGATATTTACCAAAAGTTCAAACTTACGCATAAGTGAAATGTTCCCCATTGTTGATTTATGAACATAACGATGTTATCGAGTGTTTTAGTTTATTAATTTTCAAAGTGCGTCGATAACGAATAATGGTTTGATATAATTATATTCTTATAATTATATATATAAGTTTAGTGAGTTATCGATATAATAATAATCGTTAAACGCTGTAGGTCGTCAAAATATTCATTTTTATGAAGTCGTGATAAGTTTATAAGTTTTCTAAACTTTTTCTCGAATATACACTTTTTACCCTTAAGTTTCAAAAAGTACAAGTTTAGTCCCTCAACTTTGGAAAAATGACACTTTATACCCAAAAGTAATTTATACATAAAATTTTTAGAATTGTCAGTTTTAGTCCCCCATTAAATCTATTTTGATAAAAATGTTTCTAAAATTGAGTTTTAGGCTTTTGGTCCCTCAACTTTCAAAGTTTACATTTTAATCAAAAATATTTTATTCTATTTTTAAAACTAGTTTGTGATAATTACAAAACATACCCCCTACTTTCCATGCATCCGTTACACGTATAAAAGTAACCTCCATCATTTGAAAATGTATCGATTACCCCCTAGACTTCCCATGTAAATGTAAAAAAACGGACGAAAACGTATAAAAATAGACGAAATGTAAAAAAACGGACGAAAACGTAAAAACGGATGAAAACATAAAAAAAAAAACAGACGAAAATGTTTAAAAATGGACGAAAACGTATAAAAACGGACGAAAACGAATGGAAACGTAAAAAAACAGACGAAAATGAAAAAAAAATAGACAAAAACGGACGAAAACGTATAAAATCAGACGAAAGGGATGAAAACGTAAAAAAAACAGACGAAAACATATAAAAACGGACGAAAACGTAAAAAAACAGGCGAAAACGGATGAAAACGTTAAAAAAATGGATGAAAACGTGTAAAAATGGACAAAAACATATAAATACTTACAAAAACGTATGAAAACGGACGAAAGCGTATATAAACAGTTGAAAACATATAAAAACGGATGAAAACAGATAAGAACGAACTAAAACGTATTAAAACTAATAAAAACGTATGACAACATAAGAAAAACTCATAAAAATGTAAGAAAAACGTATAAAAATTGATGAAAACGTATAAAAATGTATAAAACGTATGAAAACGGATAAAAACGAATGAAAACGTATAAAAACGGATAAACACGTATGAAAACGTAAGAAAAACGTATAAAAACGGAAGAAAACGTATAAAAATGAAAAAAAAACGTATATAAACGGCCGAAAACGTATAAAACGGATGAAAACGGACGAAAACGTATAAAAATGGACGAAAACGTATAAATACGGACGAAAAAAGACAAATGTAAGAAAAACGGACGTATAAAAACAGACGAAAACTTATAAAAAATATAATACTAATATTAATAGTTAAATAAATAATAAAAAAAATTCAGACTAAATCTGTAAAACATGGCAAGACAAAAGGACCATTTATGTAAGAAACTGAAAAGATGGACTGAAAAGAAAATAGGAAAAAAAAAAGAAGACAATGGTATTTTAGTCATTTGATGTTGATCAGGGACTAAACACGCAACAAAAACTTGAAAATGAGGACATCTGGTGCACTTTCAAAGTTTTAGGGATCAAATCTGCAATTTGACTATACCACAGGGACCAAAAATGCAATTAACTCCTCTTTACAATAACTACTCAAAACCACATGAATATACCATCAAACTTGCATAGTCCTATTTTTAAAAACATAGCCAAAAGTCCAAAACCTTAAAATATAGGGAGAATTGCATATATACTCACTAAAACTTAAAAACTTGCATATTTCCTCACAATACAAGTTTTTATTGCATGATGTACAATGCCTTTTAAGCATGTTTTGGGTATATATACAAATATGCAAGTTTTAGTAGGTATATATGCAATTGACCCTAAAATATATTACCAAAATGAAACAACCGATTACTTTTCTTTTAATAATATTTTTATTTGGTTGTTTAGTTGCCATCGGCCAAAGGAATCTTTACTTTACGCTCTGTTCTCGAGTTTATATTTGGAAGGAAAGGAAAGAAAATGGAAGGAAATAGAAAAATTGGTGTGTTCTCGAGTTTTTCTCAAACAGAAAGGAAAGGAAAGTGGAAGGATTTGATAGGAAAATTAAGAGGTTTTTCCTACCAAATTTTCCGGCCAAATATTGGCGGATTTGGAAGGAAACAAATTTACACATAAACTATTTGTTATAAACTAAGTTATATAACCTTCATTATTTTATATATCTTTTGTTATAGATGTATTTCTATGTTTAAAAAGTCATAACTATAATTTTTTCTTTTTTTTTCTTCCTTACTCGAGAACACGACTTTGTTTATTTTCCTTCCATTTTCGTTCATTTTCTTTCAACTCGAGAACATGAACTATAAATGCCACTTTCTTTTCTTTCCACTTCTTTTCTTTACCTTTCTTTACCTATCATTTCTATTCCCACAAAAGAAAACTCGAGAACAGAGCGTTAGATTTAGACTGATTCTACTTTTGTAGTTATATAAAATGGTACGAGTGTAGAATAGTAAAATGCATGCTTTTACAAGAAAGAATAAAAGATAAATTTATACTAACAAAACTATAACTTTACCAGCTCATACTCAATCCTCATGTTCTAATTTTTATTGGTGTTTCCTTTTGGCAAAGTAGACTTTTGTTGCTCTCGAGTGTTTTTCTGGCATGCATCATCCTGTTCTTTTATTTTATTTTCCCCAACTTTCCGGGACATGTAAAAATATCTACCGAGAGTAAATGAAAATTTGGCTTAAATTCTATGGCTATGTTTGGCGCAGAGCTTTTTGGGGCGATGAGCGGTGAGGAGTGAGCTTTTTTATTTAAAGTGTTCGTTTGGCAAAGGAGCGGTGAGCTTTGCTATTTTTTAGGAAAGCTCATTTTTCCAATGCTTCTTTAAGAAGCTGTGAGATGTGAGCAGTGAGCTGTGGCTACAGCTCACAGCTACTGCTCACAGCTCGCTGCTACTGCTTACTGCTACTGCTCACAGCTACTTTTGCCAAACATAGCCTATATTATTTTGCCAACCATTACCATTATACTTTGCTCAAACTTACTTATATTTCAATTTAAAATAAAACCCCAGATATTCTATCAACATTTAATTTTAATACATGTAACCCATAAAAAAAATACAAACACTTTGCAGTTATATCAAAGTTTACCAATATAAGTTTTGTTAGGGGAACGAGTTTTAAATGCCCGCGCATTGTTGCGGGTAAAAAATGTAAATTATAACAATAATGTGTTTTTCCAATATAAAGTATAAAGAACAAGGGATTGTCTAACCAGTGCCCTAAGGGCACTGGTTAAGAAGGCTGAGGACCCACAAAAAGGTACCGAAAAAATAATTTAAAGACTCAAGGACCCATACTTTTTCAATAAAAAAATATTTTTTCGGTACCTTTTTATGGGTCCTCAGCCTTCTTAACCAGTGTCCTTAGGGCACTGGTTAGACAATCCCAAAGAACAATAAGAAAAAAGTTCTACACAAGTAAAAAATTTGGTTTAAAAGACTTAAGGGTTAATTTGTTATATGACTGCAAACTATACGATTTTATTATAAAATGTATACAATATGATTTGTAGTTATAGTTTCTTTTCTTTTTGGTAATAGTATACTTACATTATAGGAGCTTAAGGCTTTTATTCTAATGGTACGTTAGTGCCCAACAGTTAAGTTTTGAGGTTCAAGTTTTATTGAAAATATTTATGAGGTAAGTTACATAAGAGTCTCAAAAAAATTTAAACACAAAATCTCTTAACTAAAATGGAAATCAAAGTTAAACCAAAGACTTCCAACCTAATATACATGTGAACATGTCATTTTCCACTAATTTTGGGTTATGTTTTGCAACTTCTAGTTATTTAATAAGTTTTTGGTTAGTTGTTGATGCTCACTATAGACGAACAGCGCCACCAACATTTGATAAATGTTCTTTTATTTTAGACTAAAATACACTGTTGGGTCCTTAAATTTGTCCCGAAACATCACGTTGTGATAAAATTTGCCATTTTCATCGTCAGAGGTCCTTTTTCCAAAAAATTTAGGCTAAACTGGTCGCTTGACCACTTTTCCGTTAGTCAACCACGTTAGTCGGCGTTTGCTTTGTCTTTAGTCCAAGGGCACAAATGTCTTTTTACCACTTTCCATTATTTAATATTACCGTGTCAGGTCCACTTGTTTACTGTGGCGCTACAGTAAAACTTTGTTAATAAAAGGGAAAGTTTACCACCACTCATCCCAAACCTTTCCTATCCCTTTAAATCCTATCTTCTTCACTTAGACTGTAATATAATCGGAAAAATGGTGCGTTGTTCATGCAATCGAAGGGCTGTGGTTCGAACATGTTGGAACAACACGAACCCTGGAGGGGGGTTCTATGCCTGTCCAAGACAGGTTGGGACACTTTATTTTATTTCATTTTAAAGTTGGCTTGTGGTGGTTTAGCTTAAATGTGTTGATTATAGTAATCTCTGTTTAATTATAATTGTGATTTTATACAAGTGGGTTTAGTATCAGTTTATGCTGCAAAGAGATGCTAACATTTTTATTATCAATTTTAGCCTACTACATGTCCATTCAATGGGTGGCACGATCCACCCATGTCAAGGAGAGCAAGGGAGGTGATTATCCACTTGCAGAGAAACATCTACAGGAATGAGGCGGCATTACAAGAATGCCAAGCCGCCCTCATTGCTGAAACATTGGAGGCTGTCAACGTGGGTGACAGGGCAAACGAGCTAGAGGTTGCTCACCAAGCATCCCTGGCTGATATTCTTCTTGAGAAGGAGAAAGTTTGCCGTCTGAGGAACTTTTGTGTTTTCTCTTGGATAGTCATCATCTTGGTTTTTGTATGGTTTTTCTAGAGGGTTTAGAAAGTTACTGGTTTTTGTGTTTTGGATCGGTGGTAGATGGTCTGCAATGGGTAAGTTGTGTTTAAGAAGTTTTAGTGTAGGTTGACTAGAAATAGTCTCTTGGTTGATCAAGTTTGATCCTTGTACAACGGTAATATTATATTTCTTTTATGCTTTGGTCCTTATACTCTGTTGCCTTTACTAATAGGTCCTTGCCTCAAAAATTCATATATCCGCCTCAGTTGCTACACAAATACTAGTAAAATGATCAAACTCGTAACACAGATACAAGTATCAAAGATGGATGAACATACACCACTTTTGAGTATCAACATAAACTTGATATTGTGTTGTTCATCCATTTTTGATTCTTCATTGATGTTTGTGATAATAGAATAACAGTATCCAACTCAAAACACATATCCAAGAAAAACATATCCAAGTATCAAAGACGTATGAAGTATCAAAGATGTGTGAACAGTAATTGACTTTGTAAAAGTCAACAGTTAATATGCGTATGAACTTGTAACAATATGTAGAAATGGGTAAAGTGGCAAATCAATACATTTAAAGCACAATTTTTTCTATAGACTAACATGACATGATTTCATACATAATGCAAACGGATATATTTCCTGATAACATCAAATAGTCCTGAATATTAAGTGTCAATTTTCCTCGATAATGCTCGTATTTTATATCATTTATATGGATTTACGCTTGTTTTCCTCTATATTTCACTTTCAAGTAAATTACGAGCATTGGAGCCAAAGAGACGCGGATTTGGAGATTTTATAAAGAATTAATGTTAGTATGCCCACTGTGATGAAGTTAAGGCATAACTCCTCTCTCACATTATGCCGTAACTAAATGCGTGACTTAGAAGGCCAACTCAGCAGAAGATTACAGCGTAACTCCTACTAAGGATTACGCCGTAACCCATTAGGTCAAATGAAGTTCCACGCTGCTACAAGCTACGCCGTAACTCCTTCCAACGATTATGGCGTAATCTGACATTGTGACCCGTATTGATGATATGGCGTAACTCATTCCATGTGTTACGCCGTGACCATCTATAACTAGAGCATCATTACGGATTTATATAGGTTACGGCGTAACTCTCAACTTAAGTTACGCCGTAACTAGATCTCGCCTATAAATACGAGCCCTAAATTCTCCATTTCACATCATTCACTCCTCACCACAAAGCAGAGAACGTGAGTAGGGGACTGAAGGCAGATCTTGAGGAGCATACGGAGCCATCTCCAAGGGAGAAATCACTCCCTAACGATAAGCATTAGCGATTATCTTTCTTTTTACTTTCGATTCATGTATTTCAATATGTTAAACATTGAATTGATTGTTTCATTTAATATGATCGGCTAAGCACCTCTGGTGCTAGCTTAGTTATGATTCCTTAATTGTTATGTTTATGTTTACATTGCTTCCGTATAATTGTTTCTAGTGTATGCATGCATAGTTTGTTGGTAGCTACCCTTGTTTCAGTAGTTTTGAATGGCGATAGTGTCTAGTTGCTTAGGCGAATTGACCAACTAACCCTAAGTAGGTAGACTGAGTGGGAAGGGTAAGAATTGATCAACTGGGGACCCTTCTTCGCTTGTGCGAACTGACCAAATGATCACCTTCCGTTTGAATGAACTTAAGAAGTTAGGGATTAGTGTCTAAGATGCTACCGCCCGGGCACTCATTGTTATGAATCTTGCATGTAGCGGAACTTAATGACTTGGCTTAGGGGACTAAAAACAACTGGACTTTTACAGGTAGTAGCTTGATCTCCAGTGGAAACCTTTGCTGATAAGTTAGGACGAATTGACCAAATGTTGTCCTAGCAACGTAAACCCCCACTTGAAGCAATTGGAAGTAATTAGACGTGAACATAACTTGATAGGATGAGTAACTAAGTTAGCACACTTCTCCTCTATTGATCATAACCTTTGCCTTTATTTGCTTTCTTTCATTTCTTGTTTTGTTAGTTAATTAATTATTTCAAAACCATTAAAAACCTGTGACACCTAAACTTTATTAGAATTCGCTCACATAGCTCTTGGGACAACCTCGGTTTTACCGATTACTACACTACACACGATCGGGTATACTGCCCGTTAGTGCATAAAGTAGACCATAGGTAAACGAGACACTTATAAATATTAAAACCTGGTCAGTAAAACCTACATCAAGTTTTTGGCGCCGCTGCCGGGGAGTTATAATAGGATTTTTGTTAAGTCTTTCATTTTTTTTGTTTTATTTTGAATTCTTGTTTTCTCACGATCTCTTTTCAAGTTTCAGGTACTATGGAAGTTGTTAACATTGATGACCTCACTCTTGAGAAATATTTGGCGTTGACAAGGGAAGAACAAGGGTCGGGGCTCGTAAGGCCAGCTATTAGAGCTAATGTCCGTTTCGATATTAAAGAGCAGTTTATGAGGGAGCTATGTGCTAACGCTTTCTCAGGAAACAGGGACAAAGATGCGTATGAACACGTTGAGAATGTCTTGTACATCGCAAGCCTTTTAAACATTCCTGGTGATTCTCATGACGTTTTTATGCTCCGTGTGTTCCCCATGACTCTTACTGGGGGAGCAAGAAGATGGATTGAAAGATTGCCCGCGGGGGCAGTTGATACATGGGCTCTCCTAAAAAAGCATTTTATGCAAACATATTGTCCTCCTTCGAAGATATCTAATCAGCTCATAGAGATCCATAATTTCAAACAAGATGATGATGAAACGTTGTATCAAGCTTGGGATAGATACAACGATCTCCTCTACAAGTGTCCAACTCATGATCTAAACATCCAGCAAAAGGTTAACATTTTCTACAAAGGTATCAACGTGACTACAAGATAAATGTTGGACTACCAAGGACCAATTCCAAGCATGACTCCTACTCTCGCCATTGAAGCCATCTAAAAATGGCCGATCATTCCCAAAAATGACACGATGGGGGAAGCAAGAGAAGCCTTGGTGGAAATCTTGAAGGAATTGCCGCCATTACTAGCAAAATTGAAAATCTTGGTCGGGACATGCTCAAGCTCAGGGAATGTGTTCATGCTATCCAAGTAGGTTGTGAAAGCTGTGGAGGGGGACATCTCACCAAAAATTTTCCTCTCATTGACGAAGATAGCAAGGTTAAAGAGGTTAAATATGGTGAAAATCAACCGTTTCAAGGGGATAATAGAAATGGCTATCGTGGAGGACCTCCCCCATATTATAACCGTGTGAATTTTGGTGAAAGAAGAGCTAATTTGGAAGAAACGATCAACAAATACCTCGAAGACTCGACTAAAAGGCAGAAGGAGCAAGAAGAATGGCTCAAGAACTTCCAAGACAATACAAACAAAAGCCTTTTTAGTCATGACGAATAGCTAAAAAACTTGAAAGCCATGATTGGGAAGTTTAGCGATGAGGTACAAAGAAGAAATGATGAACAAAAGAACAAATCAACAGCATGCAAGGCCGTGTTTTCTGAAAAAGACAAATCCAACGATGGGTCTAGCATGAATGAAGATAATGATGCTGATGTTTCTAACAGAAGTCAGTTACGCCATAACCAAACATCAGGGTTATGGCGTAACTGGGATACGTGGTCTGACAAGTTTCTCGAGTTAGATGAATCAAGAACTCATATCATTAACGGGTAGTCCAATGATATAAACATGTGCCCACAATCCCCATCCAAAAGGAAGAATCACTGGTGCAAAGCTATGACAATTGATAATGGAGAGTGGTATGATCTATGGGCTTCGTGCGACCCTCGTAATGAAATTTGCGATGGAGGGGTCGATAAGGAAAGGGTTAATGATAACAGATACATGTGGTCTGCACGTAACGATGAGGAAAGATTAGCTAAATTCTCAATCGATGAAGAGGAGGACCCACCTATTAAGCACTGCTGCAATCCCATAATGATCACAGAAGACGAGTCCACACGAGCATGGCCTACATGCAATCCTTTCCGTGAGTACTGCAACGGGGGTGGTAATATGAACGATGAAGTTATGCCCTCATGAGTTAGAAAGACACGACGTTGAGTTCGGGGATCTATCCTTTGATGATTGATATTTGGTAAGATTCGGGGATGCGATCATTAATACGGGTCTACTAAGGAAGCTGAAGCTCGATTATGAAGAACATTATCTCCAAAGAAAGTCCGTAGATGAAAAACCAATCAATGATGAGACCTCCTGCAAAGGTGTTCCCTCAAGCGACACCGATGACAAAGTAGCTCGGAGTCATTGGTGTGAGAAGATAAAAACCCTTGGCAAAGTTTTTTGGGCATCTTGTAACCCGTTTGATGATGAATGTAACGGGGGAAGTAGCATAGAGAGAGTTGGGGAAGAGGAGTTCTTGTAGACCTCAACCAATGACGATAAAAGGACGGAATTACCTTGGCTTGACAAATTGGGATTTGACGATTGGGTCAAAATCAAATATGGAAAGGTGGATGCTTTGACTAAGGAGAAGACTTGGAAAGGATGTATGAGTAAAGAAGACCCGAGCGAAGAAATTCCAAATGATGTAAGTGAAGGGACGGATGAAGATATCAAAGATTCGACGGAAAATGAGAAAGAAGAATGCAAGCGTGTGCGTGTGGAAGATTTATTTGAAGATAAGTGGTTTAAAGGTACCGAGTCCGATGATGATGACATCGAGAATCATGGACTACCTTGAACTACAAGGTGAAGATGGGTTCACTGACCCTAATGATGAAGCATATGAGCAAAGAAGGTGCAAACTTCTTGGCATTCTGTATAAGAAGCCTCCACCAATTGTAGTTGAAAAGTATGAGTTTACAAGATACCACTTGGGGCCGAACGAAAAGTTTTGTAAAATTTGGAAGATCGAAACAAAGGAATACCTCCGCACCGCTACGAATGTTGCTTGGGTCAGACATAATTTGATGAAGGATATGGAGGAAGTTGGCCAAGTTCGAAGGCCACCGTAAAGCCCCATGGCTTTGAGTCTAACTTAAAGACTCGTTAATAAAGAAAAGTGTTCTTTCGGGAGACAACCCGAATTATCCTTTTTAATTCTTTTGTTTCTATTTCTGTTGGGTTTTGTGTTTTTAACCATTTTTGTAGGAAACGGAGAAGATTGCAGCAGAAGCTAAAACGGGGACATGGTCTGTCCATCAGTTACGGCGTAACCCATTCCAATGATTACGCCGTAACACACCTCCAGTAGCGATCTTCCCAGAGCATTACCGATTACAGCGTAATCCCATGCAATGGTTACGCCATAGCTACACTCCAGTAACGTCTGCCAGGTTTTGCCATAATTACGGCGTAACTCCTTCTAGGAGTTACAACGTAACTATCCTCAGTATTAATTCTTTCTTTTTAAAAAACACAATAACCTTGTATTAGTTTTCAAATGAACTTTGTGGGTATGTTCTCTTTAAGCCCTCACGAGACTACACTCGTCCACTTGGGACACCAAGTGGTTTAAAAGGCTTGTTGCATACGCTAAATGAAACCGTGATTCTTACGAAAGTGAGTTAGATTTCTTTTCATTTTTCTTTTTCTTTTTCATAATTATGTTTGTTGGTAGTGTGATTTCAGGGAATGAAGTTTGCTCGTGGATGCTTAAGTGAAGGCACAATTCTTTTCGTTAGGCCTTCTGTCTATTTAAGAGCAAATTTCAGGGAAGTTCTCGCTTTAGTTCTACTTTCTCTTCACCTTTATTTAAACGTTTAGTAAAAAAGGGACTTTGTACATTTCAAGTGGGGGGACGGGAGTAGAATTATCTCTTGAACTTTATTTTGCCCTCGTTTTTCTAATTTATTTTGAAAAATTATGCCATTTTTAAAATTTTGACATGTTTTTCTTAACCTAACTAGATTAGACCTTAGTCGAGCACATTATAACCCTTGATAGTATATGGTGAGATTAGCCTTATCCGTTTCCTAATATTTACCCCAAATTCACCAAATTATGAGTGTGCCGGTAGCTTGTAAACTTTAGAACTAGGCCTTTGCATCATTTCGAGACCATAGACGAGGTATGTTGAGTTAGCTTAATGTATTTGGATTATTCAGTTTAAGAAGGCAATATTATAGGATTATCACCCAAACAGCCTATCCTTGTGTGTCTATCGCTTAGTCACCTCGACTTCTCGACCCCCATGTTAAACCCTTTTGTTGCACTCACCTTTAGTGCAAGATACCCAGGATCACCCGTCTGAGCCATTCCTTTCATTTTGTTCACCCAATATATTGTTTCGATACACCCATACACCTTAGCCTACCGTGTAGTCTTAATTTGTGATCGAGAAGTCATTGTTTGCCTAAGTTCAAGGTTCAAGTGGAAAGGTTCGGGAATCACGCTTTCGTCAAAGACATATATTTGAAGATCATTGAAGACCCCCCAAATTCTCATATTGTTCATCTCAAGTAGGGGGATGCTATGTTTAGTTGTTTTGTAAAAAAAAAAGTTATAGTTATTTGTTGATTGTAAAGTGCAAAATTATAAGTACTATGTTTAAGAGCTCATCATAGACTTAGTATCGAGGAGGCCACCTCGGTCACAATTGAAGAATGAAGTTGGCAATCATTGCGCCAACAATTAAAGATCAAGTAATGTGCTCATCATGACGTCCTCTAATGGCACATCTACTTGATATATCATGATCCGGTTTCTTAGCCTTGAAACTTGAATTTTGGATGAATGGTAAGCGGTGATAACTTGGTTATAGGTTTAGACTATTTGTTTGTTATTTTTTACTTTACACCAATTATATCCCATGTCTTATCCTACCATTTAGTCATGAAGCGTGTCTAGGTGATGAAGTGAGCAATCTTTGGTGTCTTGGCCATGAATTTGGTCATGTATCATTGATTTTGTTCACTTCGCCATGACATGTTAGTAATGACAATTCACCCTTAACTTTTGTCGTGTCCACCCATATTGCCTTCGAGAATTGTTTAGTCCTTAACTCTAGTGGTGGTGATTTATGTAACCGCCAAGCTTATGATAGAATATATGCTATGACTGTGCGTTGAGTGATCACCCCGAAATTGACACTTAGATTAGTTGAGAGATTTTGAGTGTTTTGTTCCCATTTCGTGAGGTGTTCGGCTTTGTTTTATTCTAGCATAAGGGATTTTTAAACTTATATTTTCCACGTAATGGGAGATACCTTCTTAGGAATTTATCTAATAAGGTCTACTTGAGGGCAAGTAGAATTCAAGTGGGGGGATATTTGATAACATCAAATAGTCCTGAATATTAAGTGTCAATTTCCCCCGATAATGCTCGTATTTTATATCATTTATATGGATTTACGCTTGTTTTCCTCTATATTTTACTTTTAGGTAAATTATGAGCATTGTAGCCAAAGAGACGCGGATTTGGAGATTTTATAAAGAATTAATGATAGTATGCACACTGTGATGAAGTTACGGCGTAAATCCTCTCTCACATTACGCCGTAACTAAATGCATGACTCAGAAGGCCAGCTCAGCAGAAGATTACGGCGTAAATTCCAATAAGGATTACGCCGTAACCCATTAGGTCAAATGAAGTTCCACGCTGCTACAAGCTATGCCGTAACTCCTTCCAACGATAACGGCGTAATCATGACATTGTGACCTGTATTGAAGATACGACTGATAAGGTTTTAAAAGGTACCTTTTTGAGGGGTCGTTTAAGCCCTTATTTGATCACTTTTGTATCCGTTATTACTTAATATCGTTCCTATTCACTTTTTAGGTCTCTTAAAGGCAAATTGCTGTAATGGCACTTATTTGGACGAAAAGGCGCGGATATACGAAGAAAATGGCCAAAGTCAAGAATCGAGACACTCCAGATGCTGAAAACATAAGGTGACGGCGTCACTGCTTATCTGCGACGCTGTCGGAGGATTTTGTGACGGGACAGAAGCCAAAACTCCTATTTTCAAGTGACGACGTCAAGTTATAAAAGAGTAGGCCGTCGCAACTCAGACGGCCTAGATTCAATCCAGACGGCGTCAGAAGCTGAAGAGGACGGCGTCACAATCACAAGGTGACGTCGTCGCAAGTCTAACGTGGCCAAGACGAAACCCTAATGACGGCGACACGACGGCGTCACAAAACATAAGGTGACGCCGTCGCATGTGTAATCTTATATATAGAATCCGAATTTTTCAGTATTGATGTGTAGTCTTTTGGAGTAAAAAACCTAAACCGAACCAAGGCTGTCTTGTACAGTATTTTAGGGTTCCAAACCCTATCTTACACCAAGATAAGTGTTTTACTTTATTAATTCAATTATGTCTTTGATTATTTGTGTGTATGCTTGCATGTTCCCCATGTCCGGCTAATTTACTTGTGTGTTTGCTTAGGGAATATGAAACTTAATTATTGAATATTGATTGGTTGTCTCTTATCTTAGTTTGTTAATGATCTAGTAATGCGATAGGTCATTCGTTGTGTACTTAATGCTTGATTAAATCTTTGTGAACCATAGAATATAACTCCTTGAGTAGTTGTAAGCTAAACCATCCAAAGAGTGCCTTAGAGTAAGAGTTTATTATCCCTAGTGGGTTTTGTAGACGAGACCCTTTGGTAAGTTCAAAGAGTTAGGGAGAAATCCATACCCTACAACTTTAGACACACAACGCAACTAAGAATAAGGACGTGACAATTCAACCACCAATAGGAGATAATTAAGGAGTAGTAAAACCTAAGTAAACACATCTTTAAACTATCATACGAGCACACAATAATTAGACATAGACTACATACACCTTAGATTAGATAATTAGATAAGTAGAGTAATCGGTAGAAATACCAACCCCCAAATCCAAACCCCGAGATTCGTACCTTTCAATTTCCAAAAAAAACATAAAAAGATAAAAAAATAATCTTCCTCAACCCCAACCTTAGTGTAGTAACTTCTTACTAGCATTCCTATTCCCCTAGAGAACGATATCAATACCCGTGGCTTACCCTAATACTACACTACAACGATTAGGTTCACTGCCTAGGGTGTTATAAAACTTGCTCGAAGAAAAGGAAGTTCCTTTGACCCCGAACGACGCGTGTAGCGTTATCAAGTTTTTGGCGCCGCTGCCGGGGAATAGAATAGCTAGTTAGTAGTCCACCTCGTTTAGGTTTCTTTGCTTGATTCCTATCAAGTAAATTTTTCTCATTTTTTAGCTTTCTCGTAGTCTATCCCCCTTCTTCGTGACCTTTGTTCGTAATCCCATCACTTTTCATCATGGAAGGTGATAACCACCCACCATTCATCAACCCACCACCAAATGACCCGCCAAGAGCCCGTACTCTTGGTGAATACTCGAGACCAAGCCACATAGGCTATAGGAACACCATTGAGCTTCCCGACCAAGCCCAAACTACGGCCCTGCAATCCGACACCATCCGGTTGGTGCAAAACGAATGTGCATTCCATGGACTTCGTTCCGAAGATCCAAATCAGCATCTTAGGGATTTCCTTAAAATTGTCGATTCCATCGACCTTGATGCTACTACTCGGGAGACCACGCGCCTGCGTCTCTTCCAATTCTCTCTACGAGACCAAGCTAGTAATTGGCTTGAGCGACTTCCCGCCGGCTCCATCTCAAGTTGGGATGATCTTACCTCTCGCTTCCTTGCTCAAATTTTCCCACCGGGGAGAACCACTAAACTTAGGCGAGACATCTTGACGTTTCAACAACTCCAAGGTGAGTCTCTCTACAAAGCATGGACTCGATTTAAGGACCTACTCCGTAGACTTCCCCATCATGGCATTGATCTTTGGCTTCAAATCCAAATCTTTTATGACCATACCGATTTCATCACTCGACGATCCATTGATCGAGCCGCCGGTGGAAGGCTCAGCGACTTTAATGCAGAGAAATCTTGGGATATTATAGAGGATCTTGCTGATCAAAGCTACGAAGATTGGAATGAATCTCCTGAAACTCCGTTTAACGTAGTTAATGCCATATCAACTCCTTTTGAATCTTCCGACACCCTCGAGGAGCAAATGAGTGCCATTGAGAGAGGGATTGATTATCTTATGGAAAGGCAAAGAAGAGTCCCCGTACAAATTCCTCGAGAAGCTGTCAAATCCGCCAATTCCTCCAACCACCCCACACCTTTTTCGGAATCCCCAAGTCGTGAGCAAAACCCAAATTCCGAAAGGCGCTTCCGTTCTACTTCCCCAATACCACTTTCACCAAGCTTTAAGGAACAAATGAGGGAGTACATGGCAGCTCATACGGAGAGATTAGCCAAATTTGAAGAGGAGGTTTATAGGCAGAGAGAGGAAATGCAAGCGAAAATGACGGAAATGATGAATTTGGTAATAGAATATACCAAAACAAAAGTTCCCGAAAAGGTACTAGTAAGAAGCAACGATTGTCCTCCCACTTCGTTTGTTAACGTCGTTTCCATTATGCCCGAGGATGCAAGGGTTGAGATGAGGAAAGCAAGAGGGAGGAGTTTGTGCCTAATGATGAGCCTGAGACCATTGAGTACTACCTTAAGCACGAAATTAACAAAAAAACCATTGCAAACCAAGTAAACAACTTTAGGTACAATGAAGTTCTTAGGGAAGCCCTTGAAGGAAAAATGACAGAAGAAGAGTATGACGCCTTACCTATGAGTTGGTCATAAAAAAAACCATTAACAAAAAAACGAGACACCACAGGGAATTTCGTGATACCATGTAGCATAGGTGATATTGATGATATAAATGCCTTAGCCGATCAGGGGACTGATGTGAACATAATGCCATTATCAATCTATAATAAGTTAACTAAGGAGAAACCAGCCAAGACCGATCTTAGACTTTCCTTAGCTAATCACACCTATGTCCACCCCATAGAAATCGCGGTGGATGTTCTAATTGAGGTGGTTAATATCGTTTATCCGGTAGATTTCATGATCATTGATGTTGAGGAAGATAAAAACGTGCCCCTCATTCTTGGGAA
The DNA here is from genome assembly GCA_910596185.1 of Chrysanthemum makinoi. Classification (NCBI taxonomy): domain Eukaryota; kingdom Viridiplantae; phylum Streptophyta; class Magnoliopsida; order Asterales; family Asteraceae; genus Chrysanthemum; species Chrysanthemum makinoi. The sequence continues at coordinate 286,566,534 of OU343220.1, read as the reverse complement.
ACCATTTCTGGCCACCGCCAAGGTAACCATCAAATGCGGAGAGGGCATCATGATACTCAAAAGCGGGAAGGGGTACGCTAGGATACCCATCATCCCAAGGTATCCTCTTAAGATCATGGAAATGATTACGGGTGGAAATCGAAAAGCCCCTGGCAATAGTGTTAAGAAGAAGATGAATGACTGGGAAAAAGGGCTTAGGGACTTTATGGTTCAAGGACTGTATGCAACGTTGTGGAAACCCGATAAGAAGTTAGGAAATAATCCCACTTCGATACCAAAGGCACAAAGGAACCCTAAGGAATTTCTAAAAGGAGAAAAAGTACTTTTATACAAATCACGGATAAGGGCATTACGAGGTAGAAACAAACCAAGATGGTTTGGACCTTTCACAGTGAAGGAAACCAATTTAAAAGATAAAACCGTCACCATAATAGACAACGTTGACAAGGAATCCACGGTAAGCATACAACGTCTACACCCTTTCGACGAAGGGAAAGCGAAGGAAGAAGGTGGCGGTAATGAAGTCACGTAGGAGCACGACTACGAGTCTAGCTACAAGACTCTTAAATAAAGAAAAGCGCTTCGTGGGAGGCAACCCATGCTTAATTGTTTGCTTGTTAGTGTCATATATCTTTTATTGATTGTTTATTCTCATGTTTAAATTTGTAAAAATGCTTTATTTTGTTTTTAACCTAGTGTTAATTGCATATAAAGGTATTTTACATAAGGGATAAGTGTAGGGAGGATTACACACGTTTTCAAAAGAAACGTAAACATGAGAATAACAATTCATTAAAAGATATATATGTGTGTTTGTTCGAGTCAAATGCTTGTATCGAGTCATAATGGATGTTTTGCAGAAATATTTCCAGATTCTAAAGATGTAAATTTTCCAGAATTTTTTCCAGAAAATCGCAGACCAGTTTTTGTCAGGATAACCTGACGGCGTCAGGATCGCAACCTGACGGCGTCAGGAAGGAGTAAAAACAACATATTACTTTTTTTCTCGTTTTCTAATCTACTTATAAATTTATGGAATTTTCCAGGTCTTAATTTTCCAGAAATTCTGTAAACATCCATTCCACAAGCATTATATCCTAGTTTAAATCGAGTCTTATATATATCATTACCGCCGATTTTACGCGAAGGTTTCGTTTGTTTTCTTCAAATGTGCAGGTTTAATTTATCAAGAAGAAGTTACATAAGATTGGAAGGAGCTTTTCACGCATAAATTCTTCTTGGAAAGGATTTAACCACTACTTCACACACGGATCCTACCGAGCTAATCAGGGGAGTACTAGTTTCTTTCGTTTTTAATTACCTTCTGTTATCATAACTTTGATACTTTCGGAGAACATTGGGGACAATGTTCAGTTTAAGTGTAGGGAGGGAAAATAAAACGGGAACTTTGAAACTATACTTATCCTTGATTATTTGCTTTGTCCAAGTGTATTTGTGTAATAAACCATGAGAAAATGTCGGTTAGGGTAATTTTGGCACCAAATTTTTAATTTTTCATGACATATAGGAGTGGGCCATTAGTTTTAACAAAAGCGTCTCGCGGATAAGAAGTTGCATGACTAGCACAAAAACCCTTTACCACCTAAATTCCACCCAAAATGTGAGGATCGCCCTTAGATTAGTAGGAATTAAAGCATTCATCTTTAATGCTTAGAGTGTGAACCGGTAGTATATTAGATTCTAGAACTTGTTTTGTGATGCATTCCGAGATCGCTAGTAAGACTACACTTGTGTAGTTAGGAATAACTAAATGATAAGAGGCATTAAGATAACCCCTTCTTTGATACCCGTAATATAATTACTTCTTCCACATCGGTTGAGTAATTCCCCCACACCCTTTGCGTTGTACTCATCTTTAGTACACGATACCCCTAGTTAACCCCTCAGAGCCTATCCTTTTCGCGGTTCTCGTGATGTTTCGGTTTTTTCCGGAATATCAATGAAGAGCATTGTTTACACCCCACCCCCAAATATACACCCAAATCGCCTTAGCCTACCCTTTATGCACTCACTTTTAGTGCATTATTGTTATCACCCTAAACCCTTAGTTCAATTATCTGGTTGCTTGCATGAGTTGCTAAGTCGAGTCATATCCTTTGTATACAGTTTTGGAACGATTGGGATTCATGGGAAAAGTTAAAGTTTATGAAATGATGGGAAGGGAACGTTAAATTCAAAATCCCTTTGTTTGCGTAATAATGTACCCCAAGTGTTTTGATCTTTTCAATTCGGGTCAAATTAGTGTTAGAGTAATAAAAACTCAAGTGTAGGGATGTGCCTATAAATCCCTATCATTTTGATGTTACCGTAGAGGATGGTAGAGTAAAAGTGTATGAAAAAAAAAATCAAAAAAAAAAAGAGAAAAAGAGAAAAGAAAAAAAATAGAGTGAAAAAAAAAAAAAAAAAAAACAAACTTACGGGCTACCATCCTACATCTATCATTTAAATTTATGTTTGTTTGTTTCAGTTAGCTAAAGTCTAGAGTGTCGAGTCTTGGCTTAGCAACGCCATTCTTCGTATGCATTTAACATAGATATTTTTGACTTGCCACCACTAAAAAGCCTATCCCACCAAACCCTTTGTTTCCCTACCGTAAGCCTAACATTACAACCCTTTAAAGACCTCTTTGATAGTCTTTCCTAGGTGCTTACGCCAAAGCGATGGAGGTTTGATCTATTCTCAAGCCTATGGTAATCTATGTACTAGGACCGGTTAATGAGTGTTTATCTTCCATTTCCAACTTGTTATATTTCATATACACCCGAGAGAGATGTGAGTATCCAAACACCCCATGTGAGGTGCTAGTATGTAATTTCCGTGCTTGTTATGACTTTTGCGGGGCTTATATGTGTTGTGGACTGTTTTAAACCAATGCTTCATGACCCCTAACTTATAAATTAATTGGCTAAAAGCACATTTGCTTGAGGACAAGCAAATACCAAGTGTAGGAATATTTGATAAGGTTTTAAAAGGTACCTTTTTGAGGGGTCGTTTAAGCCCTTATTTGATCACTTTTGTATCCGTTATTACTTAATATCGTTCCTTTTCACTTTTTAGGTCTCTTGAAGGCAAATTGTTGTAATGGCACTTATTTGGACGAAAAGGCGGATATACGAAGAAAATGGCCAAAGTCAAGAATCGAGACACTCCAGCTGCTGAAAACATAAGGTGACGGCGTCACTGCTTATCTGCGACGCCGTCGGAGGATTTTGTGACGAGACAGAAGCCAAAACGCCTATTTTCAAGTGACGACGTCAAGTTATAAAAGAGTAGGCCGTCACAACTCAGACGGCCTAGATTCAATCCAGACGGCGTCAGAAGCTAAAGAGGACGGCGTCACAATCACAAGGTGACGCCGTCGCAAGTCTGACGTGGCCAAGACGAAACCCTAATGACGGCGACACGACATCGTCACAAAACATAAGGTGACGCCGTCGCATGTGTAATCTTATATATAGAATCCGAATTTTTCAGTATTGATGTGTAGTCTTTTGGAGTAAAAAACCTAAACCGAACGAAGGCTGTCTTGTACAGTATTTTAGGGTTCCAAACCCTATCTTACACCAAGATAAGTGTTTTACTTCATTAATTCAATTATGTCTTTGATTATTTGTGTGTATGCTTGCATGTTCCCCATGTCCGGCTAATTTACTTGTGTGTTTGCTTAGGGAATATGAAACTTAATTATTGAATATTGATTGGTTGTCTCTTATCTTAGTTTGTAAATGATCTAGTAATGCGATAGGTCATTCGTTATGTACTTAATGCTTGATTAAATCTTTGTGAACCTTAGAATATAACTCCTTGAGTAGTTGTAAGCTAAACCATCCAAAGAGTGCCTTAGAGTAAAAGTTTATTATCCCTAGTGGGTTTTGTAGACGAGACCCTTTGGTAAGTTCAAAGAGTTAGGGAGAAATGCATACCCTACAACTTTAGACACACAACGCAACTAATAATAAGGACGTGACAATTCAACCACCAATAGGAGATAATTAAGGAGTAGTAAAACCTAAGTAAACACATCTTTAAACTATCATACGAGCACACAATAATTAGACATAGACTACATACAGCTTAGATTAGATAATTAGATAAGTAGAGTAATCGGTAGAAATACCAACCCCCAAATCCAAACCCCGAGATTCGTACCTTTCAATTTCCAAAAAAAACATAAAAAGATAAAAAAATAATCTTCCTCAACCCCAACCTTAGCATAGTAACTTCTTACTAGCATTCCTATTCCCCTAGAGAACGATATCAATACTCGTGGCTTACCCTAATACTATACTACAACGATTAGGTTCACTGCCTAGGGTGTTATAAAACTTGCTCGAAGAAAAGGAAGTTCCTTTGACCCCGAACGACGCGTGTAGCGTTATCAACGACATAACTCATTCCATGTGTTACACCGTAACCAGCTATAACTAAAGCATTATTATAGATTTATATAGGTTACGACATAACTCTCAACTTAAGTTACGCCGTAACTAGATCTTGCCTATAAATATCAGCCCTAAATTCTGCATTTCACATCATTCACTCCATACCACAAAGCAGAGAACGTGAGTAGGGGACTGAAGGCAGATCTTGAGGAGCATACGGGGCCATCTCCAAGGGAGAAATCACTCCCTAACGATAAGCATTAGCGATTATCTTTCTTTTTACTTTCGATTCATGTATTTCAATATGTTAAACATTGAATTGATTGTTTCATTTAATATGATCGGCTAAGCACCTCTGGTGGTAGCCTAGTTATGATTCCTTAATTGTTATGTTTATGTTTACATTGCTTCCGTATAATTGTTTCTAGTGTATGCATGCATAGTTTGTTGGTAGCTACCCTTGTTTCGGTAGTTTTGAATGGTGGTATTGTCTAGTTGCTTAGGAGAATTGACCAACTGACCTAAGTAGGTAAACTGAGTAGGAAGGGTAAGAATTGACCAACTGACGACCCTTCTTCGCTTGTGTGAACTGATCAAATGATCACCTGCCGTTTGGATGAACTTAAGAAGTTAGGGATGAGTGTCTAAGATGCTAGCGCCCGGGCACTCATTGTTATGAATCTTGCATGTAGCGGAACTTAATTACTTGGCTTAGGGGACCAAAAACAACTGGACTTTCAAGGGTAGTAGCTTGATCTCCGGTGAAAACCTTTACTGATAGGTTAGGACGAACTGACCAAATGCTGTCCTAGAGACCTAAACCCACACTTGAAGCAATTGGAAGTAATTAGACGTGAACATTACTTGATAGGATGAGTAACTAGGTTAGCACACTTCTCCTCTATTGATCACAACCTTTTCCTTTATTTGCTTTCTTTCATTTCTTGTTTTATTAGTTAATTAATTATTTCAAAACCATTAAAAACTTGTGACACCTAGACTTAATTAGAATCCGCTCACATAGCTCTTGGGACGACCTCGGTTTTACCGATTACTACACTACACACGATCGGGTATACTGCCTGTTAGTGCATAAGGTAGACCATAGGTAAACGAGACACTTATAAATATTAAAATCTGCTTAGTAAAACCTGCATCATTTCCAAATGCATAAACTTTTGTAGTCTACAAAGTTCAGAAACAAACATTGTTTTAAGACAGCAAATAATGTTTTGGGGAATACATATTCGATGGAAAACATTGGCTTTCAAATGCTTAACCAACATTTTTTTGTGGTGAAGACAACTTTGCTGCTATAATCTTGGTCTTAGTCCAAAATTGTTTTGGAGACCCACCAGAAGCATCATCAACTTGACTTCCAGATTGAGACTGGACCACACTTGGTTGAAAATCACCTTGAGATTGAGCATCAGTTTGACACTGATGTTTTTCATTTGCTTCAAAGTTGTGAACTGTAACCTCTGCCTTCTTCTTTGCTGCAACTTTTGGCTGTGATGAACCTGTTTTTTGAGACTGTTGTGTATTGCCTTGACTTCCTCTTACACCTCCTTGCCCAAGACATGTTTTCTTGTTGTGTCCAGCATTGCCACATATACCACAAACTACACTCCTACTAGACTGTGCCAACTTACTGGTTTTGTCACTATCATCATTTTTAGTAAAAGCCCTAGTTCTTTTCTTTTGTGGCCTACCTAATGGTTTATGATGTTTAGGTGGAAGACTGATTGTAGGAGCTTGTGAATTTTTCTAATGTTGATAACCATTTATTGGCTGGATGTGGTGTCTGTAAGTTTCTACCCAAGTCTTAAGCAAGTAACATGGATGAACCCATGATTCAATAGATCCTACTTGCATTCCATTGAAGCCCATATACCAATGGGTAGCAACATCATGTTTACATGGCATGCCTGTAAGCTCCCATCTTCTACATGTAAAAGCCCTAGCTTCAACATTCATAAAACACTTATGTCCCCATGCACTGACCTGGTACTTATCTCCTTCAACCCGTAAAACAGTGTACTTATAAGCCTATTTCTTTATCAAGTCTAACATGAGTGTTGCCTTTGGTATTAATGGTCCGACACACTTGTCAATTACATTCACAACATTCACTATTCTTTTCATACAGTACTCTCTAATGTATTCCAAAGCAGTAATGATGGGTTGGTGCCTACCTCCCACTAGTTTCCCATTGAACACCCCACACACGTTATTAAGTAACACATCAGAATGATCCCTCCCTACACATTATACAACATGTTTAAGTTATACAAACAACAGTGTTGAACAATGTCGTAGAACAAAAGATGTACACTTAGACATAGATTTGGTTAGTACCTGAAAAATGCGACCTTGACCAATGGGTTGGTGGTATCTTACTTAACCAAGCATGGGCAGGTTCGCTAAAACTCTTGAATGCCAGCATGGCTGCCTCAAATTGTTGGACGGTTGTTGCTGCTGCACATCTCCACAAATGTTCCTTGTATACTTTAGCATTCCATTGCAATTTCATATTATCATGGATGTGCCTCAAACAATATATGTGTTCAGCACTAGGGAATATTGTTGCTAATGCTGGAATAATACCCTAAACAAAGGAACATCAATTCATTACTAATAAAAGTAGCATTTATCGAAAATACAAGTGAATGTAATCAACTAAAAGGTAACATCACCTTTTTCCTGTCGCTGATAAAAGTGTAGTTTGAGTTTGGTTGAAAGTCAAGATCATCTCCTAGACATTCAAGAAACCAAATCCATGAGTCTTTGCTTTCAGCTTCTGCAACAACATAGGCTAAAGGGTATATTCCATTGTTGCTATCTATACCGACTGCTGTAAGAAGATGACCAGGAAAAGGACCCCTCACAAAAGCACCATCTAACCCCAACAACTCTCTTTGACAAGCTTTATATCCTTCCTTCAAAGAACCTAAGCATACATACATTCTCTTGAAAACTCTGGTTGGACTTGTTGGATCTGTTGCAATTTGTACACTTATCCTAACTGTTGTATTTGGGTTTTTTTTTCTGCAAATCTTCAACATAGTCTCTTAAAAGGGTGTATTGCTGCTTATGATCACCCCTAATCTCATTTTCTGCCTTGTTTTTTTGCCCTTAATTCCTTTTGCATAGACACTTGAACTTCAAAATGTTTAGTGAGCTGATCTTGAACAGCCCTGATTGGAATATCTGGATTGACTTAAACTTGGTCAGCTATTTACTTTGAAAGAAACTTGTAGTCACAAGCCTTAATCTCTCTTGATTGCAAACATTTGTGTTCATCCCTGAAAGTTCGAACACTACATAAATCTTTAGCTGTATTTTTGGCTACATACAACAACCATGGGCAACCTTTTGCTTGCTCCTTCACTGATCTCAAATATACATCCCTTCCGCGGCCTCTAGTTAAAGGACATGTTTTCCTCTTTGGGGTTGTTCCCAGGCCAACACCTTCACTTGTACCACAAATAGGTATTGTTACAACACACCTAACCCTAATTCTCTGTTTGTCATTCTTAATGAGTTGCAATTTCCTCATAGTCTGTATTGAAAGTCGGTTGATCTTATCTTTCACTTCTTTTGCAGTTACAAAAGTTTTACCACAGAAAAAGTATACTTCGTCCTCTACTTGTGCTGCCTCACTTAACTTTTGCTTCTTGTATGCCCTCATTTTTTTCTTTCAAATAACATACTCATCCTCATTCTCATAACCACTTGCAAGCTCATTATCATCTAACAGATTGGTATGTGTTAAATCACATACCTTTTCTGTATCAAAACCGGACTCAAAAGACCAAAAACTGGCCGTTAAATGCCAAATATATGTGTTTTTTTTTGTTTTTGCAACTACAGGTACCGGATATGCAAATTGGAAAAAAAGAAAGACGAAACAGACAAACCGAGCACGGGATTGGAATGAGTGCAAAAGCCGAAGCCGGGAAATCAGTTTTACGGATCTTGGATCATGTTTGGCATATTTGTATATCTCTCCCTCATTTTAGCCATATTTTCACTTTACACCCTTACTTAACCATAATTACGCATTTCACCCTCTACCTTACCTAAGTTTACACCATAAGTCCTTATAACCAGCTTTGCCTAATTGGCAAAGTTAGTCCTCTAACCCTTAAATTATCTAAACCACAAATCCTAATCTACTCTATTATATCCGGATACAAAACATAACAAATCCATTTACCAAGTGCAATCCACCATTAAGCCCAAAACTCCCCAAAACCCAACACCCATCTAACCATTGACCCGGTCCAAAGTAAACAAACAATAATAAAATAACGTTTACCTGCCACTCTTTTACTCAGTTTCCTTCTCCCCCGTTTTTACCCAAAACACTGAAATTACCCTCACACCACCTCGTTCTAGAATCTTTCTGACACGTCTGACACATGAATGACACAAGGAGAATGCCACTTAGGCAGTTTGAAGGCATTTGATTGGTCAAGAAAAGGCATAATGTAATCCTAAGGCTGTAATTAACTGTGATGATATGGGTTAAGATCAAGGGTCGTGATTGAAGACTGAGAAAGGATCCAAGGAGTCCAGAAGCTTCACCTCATGCTATATAAGCCCTCATTCACTCACAGATTGAATAGTGAGGACATTAGGAATTAGAAATAGGTATAGGGTATATTAGCTCAATTGAATTGCTTAATTAGCTTATTGTAATTGTAATTCATTCATGTTATATCTTTCAAGTTAAATTCAGCTTTTAAATTTTGTTTTTAAATTTTCCTTAAACTGCTTATTTGAAACTGCTTATTTCTATCTTATGCAATTCTACTGCTTAATTTTGTCTTGTCTTAACTTATTTTGTTACTTATATGTCTTGTTGTTCAATATCATCTTAAGTTGTCAATTATACTTTAAATTTCATGAAAATCTCATAAAAATAAGTCATAGTGTCCATTAGCTTATTAAGTGCTTATTAACAGTCAAATAATGCCTCTTAAGTTTTCATATATTGAGTTAACCATCTGTTTTCCAAAGTCATAGCTTATCTTGTTCTTAGTCAGTCTCAAAATGCAATACTGACAATTGAAGGGGTGTTTGGATACAGGTTTTAATATAAGTCAAATTCTGTTTTGGACATAAATCCAATTGTGTTTAGCTTTTATTCAGTCAATTTTATAGTTTTTAAGTTGTTTTAAGTATTCTTAGTGAGTTTTATAGTTTTTATATCATTTACTTAAGACTTCACTTTCATAACTCTGTTGTAGTTGCTTATTAGGAAAATTTTAGTTTAAATGTTTTTAGTTGATAAAACTGAGTTTTAGTTAGTTTAAAATTTATGTTTAATGTCTTGATTATAGTGTCATTAGGACTAGGGTCTTATTTAGTATATAAGTCAAATTTTAAATAAGCCAATATAGTTCTTGTGAGGCTGTTTTCACAGCCATTTCCTAGTTTATTTTAGGATCTTTTAAATTTAAAAACTGCTATTTCTAACTCTCTAGATGATAGTTTTTATCTGTCTTAAGTTCCTATGGCCTTAATCTGTCCTTGTCTTGCTTTAATTTGTCCTTGAAACTAGTCATTCATAGCTATTTTCCAAATATTTCAAATAGGGTCATTGCAAGTAGTTTAACCCACTAGTTTCACAAGCTCGGTATAAGTTCTCTAAAGCTTATTAGGATCTGGTTTTTAGTTTATATGTTCATTATTAGCTTGTGATCATTTTGGTCATAAGCTAAGCCCTTAGTTTGAATTTAGGGGGTGTTTGGGATTGCTTATTGAAAACAGATTATACGTTTTGAAAACGGATAATTAGATAATCAGTTGTTACAAAACGTGGTTATGAAATATAGTGTTTGGATTTGATTATTTTGTTTGATATCGCAATAATCAAAATAAGTGTTTGGCAAATCAAAATAATTAATAGTTTAGTCATTAAAATGACTAAAATGGACATGTGTATATTTTTGATACAAAAGTATGTATATGATATTTAAGAGGGTGTTAAGGGCAATTTCATAATTTGAAGTGGACCCCATAAGTGCGTTTTGGAATGCACTCTTGGGTTGCTTTTTGAAAACTCCATTTTGGAGCATTCTAAACGCAATTAATCATGTTTTTAACTTTCTTTGCCAAACACTATAATAAGATTATTTGCGTTTTCGTAACGCAATAATCAAATAATCTGCAACATATCGCAATCCCAAACACCCTCTTAATTAGCTTGTGCTATAGTTTAAAAACAGTCCCTCAGGGCTGTTTGTGTTGTAGTTTCATTAAGTACTTAATAGCTTATACCTGTTTGTTTTCCATTGTAATTTAGTTTAGGATTGCTTTTAAGGTTGCATTTAGAGGATTTAGTAGCTTATTAGGTTTGAGTTTATAGCTTATAGTGTTTTAAAAGCTTTTTCAGTTAGCTTAAGTTGTTATAGCTTAAATAGTTATGTATTACTTTACTTTAGCTTATATTTGTAACAAATCTGCTTATTTCCCTTTTTCCAGCTTATTCTCTTGTTTAAGTTTGCTTTCTTGTTTCCTTTCCAGTCTTTCTTAGCTTATTAGATCTAGTATCAAGCTTTGTGACAGCTTTTCATTTGAACTTTTGAGTCTTTAAGCTTTTAATAAACTGTTAAGTGGTAACAGCTTTTATATAGCTTATTTTAAGTTTGCTAAAAAAATGTCTTTTCATAAATCTCTTGTTTTAGCTTATTTGTAAGTTTGCAAAAAGAAAAATCAAAAACAAAAATAAATTTTTAAAAAATGGTGAGGCCAGGGGTCGAACTTGGGACCTCACCACACACCAAACCACTAGCACACACTCCCTTCCCATATGCTCCATTAGGTGTTGCGTGTTAGTATTTCCTCTATTAACTTCTTATAGGCAATTTGGTTTTTAGCTTATTCTAAATGTTTAGCTTTATATCATCTTATTCACAATAGCTTTTTCATATTTCTTATTTTTCCTAAGTTTAGATTAGTTTAAGGTAATTTCCAGAAAAAGTTCATATTTTTCTATAATTATTTACTATTTTTAAACATTTATTTTATTTTTTTTATTTTTTAAATCACAATAATTAAAATAAAATCAAAAAAATAATTTTATTTTTTTTAAAATTTTATTTTATCAAATAGGACCTAGGAAAAATAGATTTGCGCTTCTTGGGTTTATATTTCTTAGTTTTCTCTTTTTAGGGCTCGGGATTATCCCGAGCGTGCTCGTTTTTAGGTTTCCTTTATGTTTTAGCTTACATTTGCTTCATATAATTGATTTAATTGCTTATTATGCTATTTTTAGCTTATGTTTATCAATTTTAGTGTAAAAATCCATAAATCTCTTATTATCCCTATTCAAATTTCCCGACTTTTAAACGACGAATCGACGTTCCATTTCACCCTCGTTGGGAGAACGACTCGGGAGTTCCGTACTTCCGGTAAATCTTATATATACTCAAATTGATGAAATCACAGATCTAACTCACTTTTCTTAAAAAAAATCATCTGGTATCTGGTTGGAGCTACCTATATATCGTAACTCTGTAGTCTCAGTCCCTTTAAACAGATTAACATCAACATCAGGCTCCTCAAAAGTATTTGCCTTATCAACAACTGTGTTTCCATTTCAATTGTTCTCAATATCATCATCATCACTCACATAACTATCTGTTTCACTCACATTGTCATCATTTAAAGCTTCATCAATTTCACATACCTGTACAAATTTACCTTTTTGGATATGCTCAACAGGACTATATATTTCCTCCTCTTAATGACCTAACTCTTGATCATTTTGACATACCTCTTCAGGACTATCTATTTGGATATGCTCAACATGTTTATCTATTTGCTGTTTAACATCAGCTACAACATATTCAGTTTGACAGACCTCTATAAATGAAAACAAGGGTTCTGTTTCTGGCATCTGACTAGATTGTACCAAAGTATTGACTTCCAAAGGTTGATGTGTAACCTGACATAAATCCTCTACCACAGACTTATTAACAATGTTTTCTAAGAACAATTTGTTTGAGCAATATGGAACAATAGCAAGAGCTGCCTTTTTCTTTGTTGCATCCGCATTAGCAATAACTGTCCTAACTGACTTTGGTGACATGTCATCAGCATCTAATGTTGTCTTACCATTTTCAACATAAACTTCTATCATCTTATGGTTATCAACAAGATCTTTCAATATTTCTAAATTTGCACTCTCATTTAAGCTATACAAACCATCATCTAAATTACTACCAGGCTTAATAAAGTAATAGTAATCCTTTGAACCAATCTCGTAACCCAATTCATACATAAGAACATCCAACTCTTCAGCTGACACACTATCAACATCAACCAAATCAACTAAATTTTCCATACCTCCAACGTATATTCTACCAGGCCAGTATTTAAAGAAACCGTTGTGATTAACCCTCATGCTAAATATATTAGATTTACCACCTGAAAACATGTCAATATATGTTTAGGACATTCTCAAAAGTTAATTGCCAAAAAATAAATATCCCAATTAGAAATTCCAATGTTTATAATCAAAATAAAAACAGTACCGTATTTCTTCTTAGCAGAGTTGTACAGAACGGTATCATCAACTGGATAACCTGGATGTCTTGTTACTTTCCATAGAGTAAAATCCATGTTTTGGTTTTTTGAATAATAAAAACGGGTTTTGTGCCATGCAATTAGGGTTTGTGAATTCTGATAATTCTTGTAACGAAAGTTCTAGGACAAAAAATAATACAGTCTATGTGTTTATGGGGCGGGAAGAGGGTTAGATTACATGTGGAAATAATACAGACATTTTTAATCGAAATAAGGAAATGACATTTGTGCCCTTGGACTAAAGACAAAGAAAACGCCGACTAACGTGGTTGACTAACGGAAAGTGGTCAAGGGACCAGTTTAGCATAAAAAACTTGGAAAAAAGACCTCTGACGATAAAAATAGCAAGTTTTGTCACAACGTGATGTTTCGGGACAAGTTTAAAGACCAACAGTATATTTTAGTCTTTATTTTATGTTCTCAACTTTTCAATACATCTACAAATATCTATACTATGAGTAAATGAAAAGTTGGGTTAAATTATATATTATTTTTCCTACCATTACCATTATCACTATGCTTTACTTTTATTTATAATCAAAACCCACAAATTCTATAAACAATTAATCTTAATACACGTAACCCATAAAAAAATACAAACACTTTGCAATTACATTAAAGTTTACCAAAATAATTTTTGTTAGGGAAATTTGCATTTCTGTTACTGAAGATTACATTTATTGTTAACTTGACTTAACTTATTGTTGAATATGTGACCCAAGTAATTGAACTAACAAAATTGCACTACGAAACCTGACACTTTCTTTTATACAAATAACACCACCAGCGTCTTTTAATCTCATATATATATATATATATATATATATATATATAGGGTCATGTTCAATGCAGAACCATTATTTTGTACAGAACTTTACAGAACCACTTTGGACCAATGAGAATTTAGTATTATTAAATCTTTTTATTTAATTCAAAAGGGCATAATAGTAAAACACAATTTCACTTTTTTATTTAAATTTTTTTTAATAAAAAAACGTTTTTTAACCATGTGATTTCAATTTTTTTTTTTTTTTTTTTTTTTTTTTTTTGCATGCATGTTTCAGAAGAAAAAAAAAATAAGTGCATATGTGTTTTCTTAATATTCTAAATTTACATATATTTTTTTTGCATGCAATTGTTTACACATCAAACTTGTTTTGCTAAAAGAATGTAAATTTAGATGTGTTTATAGTGTACTTTTTTTTAAACTTCGAATATGTTTAGCTTAATAAAGTAATTGCACATATGTTTCTAGTGTACAATTTATAAACTTCAAAACTTAAAGCAAATAACATAAATGTTATACATATGACCTCTAAATTCTAACAAGCCAATACCAATGTATCATATACAAATTTTGATATTAAATGAAAAACAATTCAATAACAAAAGTAACATGTTAAATATACATGTGTAGGCCTTCCAATAACATATGTGCATGATTTTCAAGAACATGTATGCACGCCTTCTAAAACATTAGAACATATATGCACGCCTTTCAAAACATATGTGCACACCTTCCGTAACATCATCGTTGCACTAACTCTACGCTGTAACAAGACTATAAATGAAGCTGAAGAACACGGCAGCACCAATAACTGTTATCCCTTGAAATGGTAATTAATAAATACCAATAATATAAGAATCGTTTATAAAAATCCAACAGTAAGTAAAATATATAATACATACTTAGTTTGACCAATAGCATAAGAATAAACATAGGGTTCTAGAAAAAGCTAATGAATTAAAGTGTATAACATTTAGCAATCATTAGCAAGAATTAAGATTTAAACAAATGCATACACAATCCCAAAAGTTGAGCCCTCATGAACAAATAGTCTTAGATGGTTCATCAAGCAACTTAACTCCAACTCTAAACTTACAAAAACATATATGCACACAATTAAATCTAACACTAACAAATGTGATGATAAGTCACGTACAACATAAAATTCCAAATGTTAAGACTTGTCCTTCACGTGAATGACGTCCACAAAGCAACACGACGCATTCAAAGATCCACTGCAATTTTTCTCTAGCAAAACGCAAATGATAACTTTCTTCTAACAATTTTTCAAACACTAATTGCTAACAATTATAACCACCCACCTTAATTATAATCACATCCCTCTACAACAATTGATCATTAAACTTCTTAATAATAAAAATTACAATTAAACTAATACAAAAGCCAAAAAGACACTTACCTTCACACTTTTCTTCAAACAAGCATTTAATAACTTATTTATGATCATCTAATTAACTAATAGAAACAAACACGCTTTGAACCAAATAATAGTAATCATCCAATAACTTATAAAAAAAAAATCATATCCTTGTTTAATGTAGTTATAGATCAAAAACCCACAAACATAAAAAAACGCATAAAAAAAATCACTTGCTAACTTTATAGATCTCGGATTGAGATGGGATCTAAAGAGATTGGTGACATTGTTTTTTTTTTTTTCTCATACTTGATGATGTTTCCATGATCCAAAAAGATTGATGGTGTTTATTTTTATTTTTTTGGTCGAACAACTGATCTAGGGTGGGTGTGATCTGAATTGTGTGGTGGTGAAATAGTTTTTGAATGTGAGAAATAAAACTGGAAATATATCATTCAATATCACGTAATTTATGGAGTGGGGCAGTTATTTAGAGAATAATACAAATTACTCAATTGCCCTTCCTGATTATTTTTAATTATTATATAATTCAAATTATTTACAAAGATGCCATTATGCATAAATATGATGTACATCATGCATTATTAGGAGTAAAAAGGCTGGTTCTGTAGGTTCTGTACAAAAAAATGGTTTTGCATTGAACGCTACACTATATATATATATATATATATATATATATATATATATATATATATATATATATATATATATATATATATATATATATATATATATATATGTAAATTATATAGGTTTCCCATCAAATAGATTACACCGATAAACGTATTATTTGATCTTCTTCAAGTTGATATCGATTTTGCTCTGTTTTTGTAAAATTTTGTTTTGAAGTCTATATATCGTAAAATTCGCAATGTATATGTATTAGTAATACATTCGTACTGAAAAATTACCTTTAAATAAACATTTTCTTTTCTCTCATGAACCCCTCCTTTCTCCGACCCCTTGTATTATGAATCTTTTATTACTTCATTTCTTCATCAACTTGCAACTTTACCTTCTTCCTCTTTCAATAAATTTGCCAAAAAAAAAATCGTTCCTTTTTCTTTTCATCTATTAATCTTCTTTGCATGATTTATTTTGTTAACCAAAATTAAAAGATCTTCTTAGAAATAAATTGAGTTTCATCTAAATAAAATAAAATAAATACTTATAAATTATACTTCTTGAATTGTATAAAGTGATATCTCTACAAAATCAACATTTTTTTGTTTTTTTTTTGTGTTTTACGATATCTACGAATACAATACGATGTTATGTCAGATAAGGGCAGTCTTGGCATTTAAAAAAAAATCCTAAATTGAGAATATGTCACAAATGTAATTCAAGTTAAAAATAAGTGACATCTTGAGTCACATAAATGCATATTACCCTTTTGTTAATATACGATAACTGAACACTTGGAAAGGTATATCATTCAAAACTATCCTTTCAAACTAAATATAGCTTTTAATTATAGTCAACGCACGTTCAACGTGTATTAAAATGTGTGAGTGGCTTGTGACTACGAGAATAAACTGTGTGAATTTTTAAGTTTAATTCTCGCTAAGTCTAAATAAAAATAAATTGGTTGCCTAAACCTTTTGAAAAAGAAAAGTTTTACTTTGCTTGAGTGTGTATAATAGTGGATTCAAACTCTGTGAAATAATCACCCAAAAGGTTAGAGACTAAGATTACCTTAAAAAAAACTTATTTTGTTAAAAGGAAAAGATTATATAGGCCTTATAAGCTAATAATATATTATAGAAAATATATCTACCAATATATTTCAATTTATATACCAATTTTGTTCATATACTTTTATAAAACCTTGTGAAGTGAGTAAGAAAAGAAGATGGAAATATAGAGTAACTATTTAATTAAAAAGAGTAAACTGCAAAAATTGTCTTTGTAGTTTGATCAAATTGTAGGTTTTGTCTCTAACACTTTGAAAGTGCAGACACCGTTTTTTGTGGAAAGCTTTGGGTTGTAATTTTCGTCAGTGAGTTATAGTTTTTGACAAGGGCATTTTAGTCATTTTAATTTAGACAGGAACGAAACCTGCAACCCAAAGTTCTCCATAAAGACGATTAGGGTTATAAACGAACTGAACGTTTAACGAACATTTCATGAACCGTTCGTAAGAAATTCATTTATGTTTGTTTATTTATTTAATGAACGAACATGAACAATATTTTACGTTTATTTAGTTAAATGAATGAATATGAACAAAAGTCGCGTCCGTTCATTTATGTTCATGAACGTCCGATTATGCATTCGTTATCGTTCATTTATTTATGGGGCAATTACATTTATATCCTTACTAAAGTTCAATATTACATCAATGTCCTTCTCATTTTTGTAATTACGCCAATATCCTTCTCAAACATTTTTAATTACATCAATATCCTTCTCACTATTGTAATTACGTTAATATCTTTTTCAAACTTTTTTAATTACATCAATATCCTTCTCAAATGTTTAAATTCTCGTATATATATCCCAAAATCAACATTTTTTTTCATCACTCGAGGCTAAATAGTATATATGAACAAATAAATAAATACGAACAGTATGTTCTTTCATATATATATATATATATATATATATATCAAAACTTTTGTAATTAGGTCATTATATTCTTTCATCTATCGAGGGCAAAAATATATATAAACATTATAATTATGATGAATATTAGAGATAATTAATAGTTTTTGAATTTAAAATTAATATAATTATAATTTAATTGATTTCTAGATATATGAGAATTTAAAGTTCGGGAAAGATATTGATGTAATTACAAAAGTTTGAGAAGGACATTGATGTAATTAAAAAAGTTTGAGAAAAACATTGATGTAATTATAAAAGTGGGAAGGATATTTATGTAAATAGGAAGGATATTTATGTAATATTGAACTTCAAGAAGGATATACATGCAATTTCCCTTTATTTATTTATGTTCGTATATCATATCCTTTAATTGTATAATTTTAAAATTGATTTGTTTAAAACAAAAGAACACTTATAAAACAATATATTGTACATAATTCAATATAGTTTATGTTAGTTTGTGTTCGTTTAGTGTCTTAATAAACAAACATAAAAGAATATGAACAACTCATTTTCTTATTAAACGAACATGAACAAAAAAATTCGTCAATTTATTTGTCCGGTTAAAATTACAACTTTAAAGACGAAGCCTGCATTTTCGAAAAGTTAGCGATGAAACTTACAATTTGGTGAAATCACAAGGATGATTTTTGCAATTTACTCAATTAAAAATGTTAAACAGTGACACAATAAAAAGTGAGAGAATGAGGCACGAGGAGTGCACGTGTTAGGAAATCTTTGAGCTATCCCATGTGACATGATGTTGTTGGATCTATAAAAAGTTGGGGGCCCACTTAACCTGACCCAAGTGATTTCGACCCGAATCCATCATAACCTTATGGGCAACCCACGTGCCAAGCTGCTGATCACTTTTTTGCTTGCAAAGGCCCGACCCGACAATTTACGCCCCACAAATAAAGCCACTTCTATGTTTTCACAAATTTTCAACTTTTTCTAACATGAATGTTTATCCCTTCGTATTTTAGTTTTCTATTTTTATGTTTGATACAGTAATTTGAAAACTGAGTATAGTTTTAACAAAGTCACATTCGTTATACTTAATCGTTTTTTAGAGTAATAAATTTACCGAAAAAACCTTTTACTCAAAAGAAAAAGTGTCTCATCAACGATCTTATCATCTTATGGTTGGTTCAAACCATACGAAAGACAATGATGAATTTAAAAAAATGTAAAAGATGTTGCAGTACTAGAATATTTTTTAACAAACTGGTCCGAACTTAAAATTTCATTGTAGCCTGATCATAGGTTTCGAAAAGTTATACGGATTTTAAACGGATTAAATTTCTCTCAAGTTGGTATGAACATTACCGGTAATGTTATCTCACAAACAAAAGTACGAGGTTTATTACGGGACCCGGTCTTTCTTTTGTTTGTGAAAGACTAACTTGAAAGAATCTCGATCCATTTTGAAATCTAATCAATTTTGTACTTGAACTGTAATTTAACAAGATCATTAAACAATGTTGGATGTTTTGCTATCTAACTAGTGGGACTACTAAACAATTTAGGGACCAAAATATAGTTCAATTTAGCACATTGTCAAATTTGGAATCTTTAGTTACCTATCTAAGAGATTTTCTCTTTTAGAAGTGGTAAGAAAAACATACATGCCATGTTGTATCGCTAATTTGCTACTATTTATTCATAACCGGTAAACTTAACACGCCTCACACATAGTCGTATCCAAGTTTAACCTAGGTGTGTGTGTGAATGCGCCGTTCAAAGCCAATATATACTCTTAACCGAGAGTAAGTTGGTACCAATTGATTAAAAGCCACAATGTAATTCTTTAAATCAATCAATGATCTAATCTATAACGGTTGATCAAAAAATGAAAGATATGAAATCAGCCATACGTTTATATGGTTGACCTTGTATATTCCATTTTCTCTAGTGACATACGAGGATTCCATTGTGAAAGCCAAGATACCCAAGTGATATGCTATTCTGCTCCATTAAAAAAAGCAGTATGCATGTTGATTCAATTTTTTGGCCTATTATTAAAGTGCTAGGTGCACTAAGTCATACACACACGTTATAAGCGTTGCTACGTTAGCTTTTACCATATAACATTTTTATAACATAAAACAAAAATAAACAAACACTCTACCAAATGACATTCATATAACCTTTACAGAGATGTCTTTTGGCTAAGCATATTTTACTTGTAACATAGTTACAATAACTTTGTATGCTATGAAACAAGATTATTTTATGAAAGACAACTAACTATATCACATAACATATATATACATCACAAACTTGAACCAATGGAGCATTAGTCCAATGGTTGGAGCACTTGTGCTTGAGTCAATTGACCCAAGTTCAAGTCCCATCCTTGCCATTTGCTTCATATAGGTACCCACCTCCACAAAACATATGGGCACACTGGAAAGACTTTGTGGAATAAGAGCTCAGGGGTCCGAGTCTTGGCTCGTGCTCACTCCAGTTGGTGCCCCACTAGGCCAGGAGAGTTGCCAGAGCTATTCCTTGTGAGGTGGACAATGGCTGGTGCCAAAAGGCACCCGAGGTCAGAGTGTTCCCGCCAATCTACACCTTTTGTGAAATACATCACAAACTTGAATTCACTAACAGTCAGTTGGAAAAGCATTATCACAATATATATATATATATATATATATATATATATATATATATATATATATATATATATATATATATATATATATATATATATATATATATATATATATAGGAATATATTAGCTACAATTAATTGTAGCCAATTGGCTACAATTTTGTGCTAAAAATGTGGGTCTCTGATTATTTTTGTGGGTCCGATTCTTTTTCGTGGGTCCCTGAATCATTGATAGTGTATTTTTTATGAAGAATTGTAGCCAAATTGGCTACAATAATTGTATAGCCAAGCTATCCCCATATATATATATATATATATATATATATATATATATATATATATATATATATATATATAGGGGAGGGTTAATGTGAGATCATACTTAAAGTTGTAAAATAAGATAAAATCTAAAAACCACTAAAACATTTATAATTAACAATTTTAGCAATAATACACTAAAAAAATATTTAAATAAAAATTTACATTTTAGAAACTAATAACCAAATGATACATGAGTTTGGATTAGTGATACACCTGATACACATTACACTAATAAATATTTCATAATCTGATACACATACAACAACTATATTTGTTAGTTATTTGATACACATTAAACTTCTAATCAAAGTGTATCACCTAGGTTTCGTAAATTTTCGAAACACAACCACAAAAAGAAATCTATCGAAACTTTAACAATTTTAGCTTTTACAATTAAAATAAAACTTACATCCCATCATTGCAGTAAATCAAAAAATTTATTTTTATGGTAAGGAGAGTATCTCTTGTCAAATTTTAGTTCGATCTCATTTTAACAACTTTAAGTTTGATCTTATTTGATCTAGATTCTATATATATATATATATATATATATATATATATATATATATATATATATATAAATATATATATATATACCACCACGCCACAAGGCTTTTGGTATAAAACGAGATCATTAGTAGGCAAATAGTTTTACCCAACCATAGTAATAAAGTTGGAGTCCACACCATTTAACGGAACTTTTACTATTTACTATTTCAACACCAAAATAATAATGAGGTATCACTCCTTATTTTCATGACCATTCACATGTTATTTGGTTCTTACTAGTACATGATATTCATATATCTAAACACTTTATATGCCATTAAGCTGTGAGATTGTCACATGTTCGGGCCTAGCTAGCTAGCTATACAATCTTTGATGATCTCCATACTAATTATATTCGAAGAAAACGGTTTATCATGTGTTAAAAAAAAAAAAAAGTTTTAGTATATACCAAAACATGTTAATTAGGCATTTTTCATATGTCCCATAGGCATGCGAGATACATGACACATAAAGTTACGGAAGAATTTCATATACCATCCTAAAAATTAATCTCCTTAATTTCATGTATACTCAATTCATACTTTAAATATCGCAAATACCCAATCTCATTTATTATTAATCTTAAGACCATTCTACCCTTAGATTATATTGGCGCCAAAACTCACTTAATAGATTATACATGCACCATTTTTATCAAAAAACCCGTACTCAGCCATTGATAACTACATCTTATTGAGAATCTTATGCTATTATGAATTGCTCTTTGTGGTAAAAAAGTGTTTTTTTCAACAATATTATATTATTCAATTTTTTTACTTCATGCATATTAATTATATAGTACGTTGAAGTGGAACATTTATGTTAGGGTTTATTAGCATGTTAGGGTTCATCAAATTTTCATTTGTAACTATTTACAAGTTAATCACTACTTTCTTTTTGGTCATATGTAGAACCAACTCAACATATTAGGAGATGGATGATTTCGTATATATAAATGTTCAAGACTCATCAAGTCCAAGATGGCAGATCATGGTTCAATCATCGATACTCGAGTACGTATCTTTGTGTTGTAGAAAGTAATTAGGATGTTAGGAGCTATGGACTTAATTATGCATAGACGAATGAATTTGAGTACTTCGTAGAGAAAAGTGAACTGACTCGATTCACAACAAGGTGCGTACAATTAACGTGCAGATGGAGAATTCATGCTGCTATATTGCAAGATGGAGTTGCTTTTAAAGTAAGTATACACTTTAAGCAAAACTAGATTTATCGACATGATTGTATTGTTAATTTTTTATTTATCTAAAAAAATTGTAGGTTAAGAAATTATCAGACTCACATTCTTTCTCACATTCTTGTAACAAAAGCTTAAGAAATGGCTCATGGAGCATTACAATATTGATGTACCCTACCTAAGAGTCTTTAGAGGCAAAGAACAAGCTTACACTCACATGTATGAAAAGTGGGATGACTCATTCATAATGATATATGCTTTTAAAGAAGAAATGCGCAATAAGAATCTAGGAAGTATTGTTGACACTGACTTTGAGATAAGTGGTAACAAGAAATATTTTCAATGCTTTTTTATTTCACTTGCAGCTTGTTCGAGAAGTTTTATTTTAGGTTGTCGTCCTTACATCTCTCTTGATGGTTGTCATTTGAAAGGGAAGTTCACAGGTGTACTAGTTTATGCCACATGTATTGACGGAAAAAATTCTATTTTTCTAGTGGCCTACGGTGTGCTTGAATCAGAGAATACAAAATTGTTTTCATGGTTTCTAAAGTTAGTTACTAAAAGAAGCAATTGGGACATGAGATGGTTTTGTTATCTATTCGGACGTGCAAAAGGGGTTAGAAGTAGCCATCTCAGAAGTTTATCCCAATGTGGAGCACAAAGAATGCATACGCCACTTGTATAGCAACTTTAAGAAATATTTTCATGGCGACATCTTTAACTTTAAATTGTGGGGTGCTGTTGAACCTAAGACCTTGATAGATCTTTGAGCGCTCGTGGATCGTTAGTAATGTTTATGTAATTACAAACACACTAATAGAAAGTCTCTATTACTTGTATTGTAAAGCGGAAATCAAACACAAGTAAGAACACAAATTACTAAGAATACTTTGATCCTCTATGGATCTTTTAAATAAAACTAAAACTTTTTTTTCAAACTCGTACATTATACATACTAATGTGTTCCTTTTATAGACAAGGAACCTTAAACCGTTTCACAAGAAACGTATATTCATAAAACTAAAGAAGATATGCATTATCACTTCCTAATAAAACTCATGCATATCCTAACTAACTATAAAATACACGTAATATCTATATCCGCAGAAACAAACTACACGGTTTTACTACTTCCGCATAATCACTTCTTCAGCATAATCCAGCACTTCAGCAGATTCCTTCAGCAGTAACATTCAGCAGAATTCTTATTCAATAGAATTCCCAACAATCCTCCTCTAATCTTGAATTTGACATGGTTAAGTTCAAGATTCTTGATAGATCTTTAACACTTCAGAACAAGAGAATTGAATTCGAACAGCAGCAGCAAAGAATCAAAACAACCACATCTCTATGATGGCAAACCTTTGAAACTTCAGATCTTTGCAACAACAAATGACAAAATGTACATCAAAACATAGTAGTTTCATACTATTCTCATCACATCCAGGTGTGTTAACTCCTGGGAGAGGTGAATCATTGAAAATAATGGATTTGATGTCTCTTTACCAATAGCCATTACTACTGGAGTAGCCAAATGTTTAAGTTCGAAAACTATGGTACACTGATAACCATCTGATTTTTAGCAAATCAACAGCTATAAACGGATTTGAAATGTCTTTACCTGTAGCCGTTTGCTCAGGACTAGTCAATTCTTAGGTGAAAGAATCACCTTTGGTGAATTGATTACCCAACATCGTATTCCACTACCTTTACCACAAGCCATATACGTGTGGGCTAGCCAATTCTTGGATACCAAACAGGTATAAGCCATGGTGAATTGATGACCATTCAACCCTCAGCAATTAAGCATGGGTGAGTTGCATACCCTATGGTTTTTAGCAAACCATTACAGCTATCAACAGATTTGATGTGTCTTTACCAAAGCTGTACCCTTTGGACTAGCCAACTCTTTGATGGACACAAGGCACATCTGGTGAGTTGATAACCATCAACAGAGTTATATACAACAAACCTGAAAGAAAGAAGTGAGACAAACAATGAATATACAAAGATTAGTTTTTTTTTTTTAAGAATTAAACAAAGAAATAAATGATACAAGATACCAGAATCAAGTAGAAGCTTGGTGTTGCAGAAGCTTGGACTTGAGCAACCCAATCAATTGTTCAGCATGGGTCATATCATTCCCCACTGGATCAGGTGGAACTTCCAATTTCCTTCTGAGCATACGTTTCAGCAGTTGAATGGACAAAGGATAATGCTGATCAGAAAACATACAGACACAAATTCCACACTTTGTCTCCACAATATGCACATTTGGGATAGGGTAAAATCTCCAAGTATCAACCTTCCACGTATATGAATTCTTCCAAATTGAATACCCTTTTCCATTTGGAGACAGAGAATCAAAAATAACTTGAAGATCTCCCAATAAGTACAAACCAGATTGATAGAGAGCAGTACTCTGATTATACACCACATTTCTCATGTAAGTTTTCTTCTGTGCTGCAGTCTGTGGTTTCTCCCTCTTAGCTTTAGTATTTTGTGCAGCAATGGCTTTTCTCTATGCAGCTGCATCTTTCTTCTTTTGTTGTCCAATAGCCATCATTTGTGCAGCAAAGTTGTCACTATCAAAATCAGCTCCTAAAATGCTTTGAGCAAGAGTAGGATTTGAAGCAGCTTGAAGAGTGTAAGAATCCCATTGCTCATCGGTAAAATGAATAGATTGTGCATCCAATTCTCTTTGTCTTTCAGGAGGAAAATTTGTAGTAAACTGATCTGCAAGCTTTTGTGCCAATGCTTGACTCTTCATTAAATCTTCATACTCTTTTAGCATTCTGGCTTGCTCTAACCTTTCCTTTTCAGTTACAAGATCTGGACCAAGATCTTCATCAACCATAACTCCTTTCCCTTTGTCAGAAATATCCATAGGGAACATTGGTAGCAGGCTCATTAGAAGAATCCTCATGAGGAATATCAACAATTGGAACTGTGTCAATATTCTCAGAAGAAACACCAATTGAAGCATCAGGAGTAACATGTTGAGAAGGATCTGCAACATGTGTAGGAGAGACACCAACATCAGGATCCAGAACAAAAGTTCTCCCAGCAACAAATATTACATGAGGATCTGCTGAAGGCATAGGATATGGTTGTTCTTGCACAGATGATACATGACCTTGTTCAGAAGCAACATCAACTATTTGTGCATCAGATATAAGATGATCACCAGCAATTGTAACATTAGCAACACTTGGCACCTTAGAAGATTCAGTGGAATCCTTTCTCAAAGACTGTCTTCTCCTTCTTCTTTTAAACTGAATAGGGTCCTTTTGTTTTGAGGATTCAGCAGCAATGGGAGAAGAATCATGAGTCTGTTGAGCAACATCAGCCAAGAATTCAAGAGAATCTAAAGGTATATCCTCCTGCTCTTCATCAGAGGTAACCACAAACTTCCTTTTGCTGTTCTGCCCAAGTTGTGCTTCTAACTCCTGAACCTTCTTCTTCAACACCACAATCTCACCACCAAGTGAGGATTTGGTATCTGCAAGCTCCTTTCTGAGATCATCAACCTCTTTCACATACCTGTTCAGCAAAGCATATACAGAGGTAAGTGTAATAGGGTCCTCAACTCCACCAGCAGATTGCTCAGTGGTAATGGGAGCTTCATTGGGCCTTTCAGGAGAAACATGTACATGCTCAAAAATAGGAGAGCTTTCATCAAATGGCTCTCTAACTGGACTAGGTGTGGTCAGTCTAGTAATATCAAGTTCAAGCTCATCAGGAGCAACATGAGTAGGTGAAGGACTAGGACTAGGTGACAAAGGTAAAGGTGTAGGTGGATGTTGGTCAGGATAAACATTTGATGCTTCAGCAGTTATGGAGGGTCCCTCATCAATGGCAACTGATGGATTACCATCAGCAGCAACATTAGGAGAGGGTGGAGCACCAGCAGCATTACCCTCACCAGCAGCATCATTGCCATGTGGCAACATAGCTTCTAGCAAAGGGTGATGTGTCCCAACATAATGAGTTTTCATGGAAGCAAACAATTTAGCACTAAGAGCTCCTATGGGACAAAAGACTCTGTCTTGGGTTGTTATGTCTAATATCATTTGTAAAAACCTAGGGTACATTAGAAACTTATGCTTTTTCTTTTGAATATTTTCAACCATATTATCAAAAATAAACTTAGAGAAATTATAAGTTAAACCCTTTGAAAGACATACAATACCACAACCCAATTGGGTAGAGAATTGATCCCATCCTCCTGACTTGTTGCTTATGCACTGAAGTAATGTATGCACCAAAAACCTCCACATGGGGCAAAACTTATTCTTGTGCCACATATCTGTGTTAGTACTTTGGTATCCAACAGCTCTTAACCCAGCAAGTATCTCTTCAGTGTTGGTGTGATATACCCCACCTTCATCATCCAAATGAAGTTGTGTCCTAATCAGATCCTCAGTCACCACATACGTAGTTCCATCAATCGTTGCTACTATTTCTCTGTCACTCCGTTTGGCAACAGATGCCCAAAATTGTGTAACCAGCGATTCAAATATCACATTTGGAGAATGTGTTAGAGCATAATGAATCTTGGAACGCTTCAAAAAATCCACCATAGGTTCATACATTTCATGTCCCTTTGATTTTCCCAGAAAAGCAACCTTGTTGTGATCTTTCTTAAGTGGAAGTGCAGCCATCAGAAGAAATTGTGAGAGTAGGTTATGAATCAAGCAAATGAAAATGTGTTTAAATTGATTGAAAAGGGAATCAGTTGATTTTGAGCGAAGATTGTGCAAAGTAGGTTATAAATAGAAGTTACCCAATTATGGTCAAAAATATCAGAACAAATCGTTGACCATATCTGACGTGTAAAGTAACTCCAACCAATTTCAAAATTAACGCTTCAGCAGAAGGGATGGTCAATCTGCTGATGGAAGTCAATCAGCAGAATCAACTCAAGTGTAAAAGTATCTTCAGTAAATATCTTGAGTTTTATTGTGCCACCCAACTTGCATTAATTACCATCAACCCTTGACTCCGCCTATAAGATAATCCCAATTCACAATTAACACATATCAATTACCCCAATTTACATCAAAACCCTAATTTCTCAAAAATTCCACAATCATCAACAACAAATATGTCAACCAAACCAGAAATCATCGATCTAACCTCCTCCTCCTCATCATCATCATCCAGTGATGATTCACGCCCATTGTTTCGATACCCTTATCAAGATGAACCTCGCCCTTCGAAGTCCCCCTTTCTCCCTTCATCTGATGATGATAGTGTAGTGGATCCAAGCGATTCATCTAGGGGTTCTGATGATTCCACAGAGCGTCTAGAGCCTATCTTCAATAGATTGGTGAGAGAGGAAGAGGAGAGGACATCATCAGGTGTAGAGAAGCCCCAACCTTCACAATCCCAACCCCAACCCCAACCAAGGCCACGTGCCAGAAATCCACCACTCCCAAAGACAAGAGAGGTGGTGATTGGTCTTCCTGCTCCAAGATCTGGTGCTTCATTCCATGGAAGCAGGGGAAAGGGCAAGGAGGCAGAGGTGAAGGGAAAGGGAAAAGGGAAGGTGGAGTAGAAGATGGTGTGATGCTCTATGGTGGAACGAGTAGATGGAACAACTGAAGATTTCTCATATCACAAATGCATCCATCGTCGTTTTCATCAATCCATCCATTCCATTTTCATCTTCAGCTTCTTCATCGTACTGGTCATGTATATCCACCAGCTTTTGTAATAGATGATAGGAACTAGAATATGTTTGGTAGATTTTGTATAGGGATGGTCTTTAGTATCATTTGAAGTTGATTGTAAGCTGTAAATTGTTTCTTGACTTAATGAACAACATCTCAATGATTATCACTTGATCTTTACTTTAGTACTTCTCTTCAGTAGGAACAATGAGATCACTTGTACCAATGAGTATCACTTGTGCTTCTCTTCAGTAGAAACAAGCTTTGAGCTTACATGACCATATTCCTAATTAATCAAACTTGGTGAACTTCAACTTAAGATTAGAAACTGCTCATAAAGGCATTCTGCAAAACAGACACAAAGTAGCAAATAAACCAAACCAAAACATACAAAACATAAAGATCATTAGCTGGTTAGTGTTAGCAAACAAAAACATAAACAATAATCTACAAAATTTACAAGTTTAGCAACAACAATCCTCCCCTAAGGCATATGCCTCCCCTGAGGCTTATGCCTCCCCACAAACCTAGCAGTTAAGGGTTAAGCATCCCAATATGGACAACTAGGTGTTGAAAGCTGGGTCCATCAAAGGCTTTAGTCAATAAATCTGCCACATTATCATCTGTGTGAATCTTAAGCACCCTTATCAAATGTTTTTCATATGCATCTCTTATAAAATGGTGCTTGATCTCAATATGCTTAGTTCTATTATGAAAAACTGGATTTTTAACTATGCATATGGTACTTTGATTATCAATAAAGATTGTGGTGTTCATGAAATTAAACCCATAATCCAGCAATTGATTTTGTATCCATAGTACCTGACCACAACAATTTGCAGCAGCAACATACTCTGCTTCAGTAGATGAGGTAGCAACAATAGTTTGTTTCTTGCATTGCCAAGAAATCAATCTTCTTCCAAGAAATTGGCAACCTCCAGTTGTGGATCTCCTATCCAGATTCGCACCAGCATAATCATTATCACTATATGCTTCCAACATAAAAGGAGACTCTTTTGGGTACCAAAGACCTAAATTGGGTTGGCCTTTTAGGTACTTGAAGATCTTTTTGACTGCATTCAAGTGGGAAGTAAGTGGAGTGACCTGATGTCTAGAACAAGCACTCACAGCAAATGTAATGTCAGGCCTAGAAGCTGTCAAATACATCAATGAACCAATCATGGATCTGTATAAGTGAACATTCACAGTAGGATCTGGCTCAAGATTGTTCTTTGGTTTTGGAGCTTCATAAGGTGTTGTGGAAGTTCTGACATTTTCCATATCAAACTTCTTCAAAATGTCTCTCACATATTTATCCTGACTGATAAAATTACCATTAGGTTTCTGCTTAACTTGTAGACCCAAAAAGAAAGTAAGCTCCCCCATAGCACTCATCTGAAACTCTCCCTTCATCAACTCCTCAAACTCCATGCACCAAGCTTCTTTAGTGGAGCCAAAGATAATGTCATCCACATAAACTTGCACAAGAATGATGTCTCTGAAATTCTTCTTTAGGAAGACTTTTTTGTCAATGACACCTCTTCTGTAACCATGCTTCAGCAGAAAAGTAGATAGCCTAGCATACCATGCTCTTAGTGCCTGATGTAGTCCATAGAGAGCTTTTACAACCTTGTATACATGCTTTGGATGATCTGGGTCTTCAAAGCCTTTGGGTTGAGTAACATATACTTCTTCTTCAGTCTCACCATACAGAAAAGCACCTTTCACATCCATCTGATATACCATGAACCCCATATAGGATGCATAGGCCAAGAAGATTCTAATGGCCTCAACTCTAGCTACAGGTGCAAAAACTTCATCATAATCAATTCCTTCCTCTTGCATGAACCCCTGAGCCACTAATCTTGCTTTGTTTTTAACCACAATACCCCTTGCATCTCTTTTATTCTACAAAATCCATTTTGTCCCAATTGCAATCTTCCCATCAGGTAGTGGTACTAGTATCCAAACCTGCTGATTCTTAAATTGTTGCATCTCATCTTGCATTGCTTCAAGCCAACTTGAATCTTCAAGAGCTTGAGAAACACTGGTTGGTTCCACTTGAGAAAGAAAGCAAGCAAGCAGACAATGCTTAAAGTCTGTGTGATTGTCCCTTTGCTGGTTGGAGACATAGGAAAGAAAAGCAACTTGACCATACTTCGAACTTGTCACAGTACTTCTAGTTCGAACAGGTGCTTGAGGATCACCAATAACATTTGATTGAGGATGAGCAATGTTGATCCTTTTTGTAGCAGTGGGGTTGACATCAATTGTGGTGTCAAGGTTGGTCACAGTTGGTTCAAAATCACTGTCATAGGAAGGTGAGGTGAAGATTCCAGCTTTGGGTTGGTGATTACCAAGATCTGAAGGACTTGGAAATCGTGTATATGGTTCAAAGTCTGTGGACACACTAGTAGAAATGGGAGTAGATGTAGCAGGGCTGTCAGCAGATTTGGTGATGTCTGGAGAAACAGAAGAACTGTCAGGAGAATCATGGTTTCCACTGACTGCTTGTGCTGATTGTCTGATTAGTGCCTCAGCCTCTCTTGCAAACTCCACACCAAGCCGCTCAGCTTCTAGATTGGCTGCATGCTCTTGCTTCTTGAGTCTAGCAAGGTCCTCTACATAGTGTGACTCATCTCCATGCTCATCAGAAGTTACTTTAGAACTATCACCTGCAAAATGGTTAGGGGAAAAGGAGGGTACAACAATTGGTTGTTCATCATGCTCAAACTCACTATCTGAGTCATCATCCAGGGTACCTGCATTGTCAGTGGGAGACTCTTGTGTACCTGCATATTGGTTAGCAACATATCTAGTATAACCCAAGTAATCAGTTAAGTAATCCAGATCAAAGGACCAAACATGACCTTGACCCTGAACATTAGGTTTATCTTCTAGGTATCTCAGGTTAAGAGTCTCCTCAATCTTTTTAGCATTTAAATTATATACCCTATAAGCTTTACTATGAGCTGAATAACCCACAATATACCCCTCATCAGCTTTCTCATCAAATTTTCCCAGTGGATCACTAGTGTTCAAAATGGTCACTTGACATCCAAAAGGTTTGAGGTAATGAATATCAGGAACTTTCCCAGTGAGAAGTTAATAAGGTGTCTTGAAATGAGGTCTAGTAATAGATACTCTGTTCAGAACATAACAAGCATGCTTACTGCTTCATCCCGAACATAGTGGGTAATTTAGAGTCTGCAAGCATGGATCTTGCTGCCTCTATTAAGGTCCTATTCTTTCTTTCAGCAACCCCATTTTGTTGTGGGGTTCTTGGATTGCTATAGTCCCTTTTTATCCCTTTAGACTTACAGAGTTCTACTAATACAGCATTTTTGAACTCTGTCCCATTATCACACCTAATACCTTTAACCTTTTTGTTTAGCTGGTTTTCAACAAGGGTAATGAACTCTTTTAAAATTTGAGATGTTTCATCTTTAGTTCTCAAAAAGAATACCCAACAAAACCTGCTATAGTCATCAGTGATTACCAGGCAGAAGTACTTGTGATCAATACTCCTGATTTGGGTTAGACCAAATAGATCCATATGCAGCAACTGAAGAGGTTTTGAGATAGTGCTCACAGCTGTAATGGCTTTGTATGAGGCTCTGTGTTGCTTTCCTTTGTTGCAGGCAACACAATTGTGTTCATTGGTGAAGACTTTGGAAGGAAGTCCTTCAACTAGACCAAGTTTAGAAAGCTTGTTAAGGGTCTTGAAGTTCTCATGAGCCATCCTTCTATTCCATTTGGTAGACTCATCCAGGGATGCTTTAGCCACCAAACATGTTAGGTCACATTCTGGTTGAACATCATTCAAATTGAATGTGTATAAATTGTGGCTTCTGGGAACTCGCAGCAGAATTGATGTATCTTCTAGAAGTGTGAAGTCTTTAGAGAGCACAATACATTCATCCTCAGAGAATAATACTTTGTTCTTGGTGTCACAAATTTGTGATACTGAGAACAAGTTGAAATGTTGCAGTTCCTTTTGATAACGCTACACGCGTCGTTCGGGGTCAAAGGAACTTCCTTTTCGTCGAGCAAGTTTTTCAACACCCTAGGAAGTGAACCTAATCGTTGTAGTGTAGTAATTAGGGTAAGCCACAATTATTAATATCGTTCTCTAGGGGAATAGGAATGCTAGTAAGAAGTTACTACGCTAAGGTTGGGGTTGAGGAAGATTATTTTTTTTATCTTTTTTATGTTTTTTTGGAAATTGAAATGTACGAATCTCGGGGTTTGGATTTGGGGGTTGATATTGCTACCGATTACTCTACTTATCTAATTATCTAGTCTAAGGTGTATGTAGTCTATGTCTAATTATTGTGTGCTCGTATGATAGTTTAAAGATGTGTTTACTTAGGTTTTACTACTCCTTAATTATCTCCTATTGGTGGTTGAATTGTCACGTCTTTATTCTTAGTTGCATTGTGTGTCTAAAGTCGTAGGGTATGCGTATGTTTCCTAACTCTTTGAACTTACCAAAGGGTCTCGTCTACAAAACCCACTAGGGATAATAATCTCTTACTCTAAGGCACTCTTTGGATGGTTTAGCTTACAACTACTCAAGGAGCTATATTCTAAGGTTCACAAAGATTTAATCAAGCATTAAGTACACAACGAATGACCTATCGCACTACTAGATCATTAATCAACTAAGATAAGAGACAACCAATCAATATTCAATAATTAAGTTTCATATTCCCTAAGCAAACACACAAGTAAATTAGCCGGACATGGAGAACATGCAAGCATACACACAAATAATCAAAGACATAATTGAATTAATGAAGTAAAACACTTATCTTGGTGTAAGATAGGGTTTGGAACCCTAAAATACTGTACAAGACAACCTTGGTTTGGTTTAGGTTTTTACTCCAAAAGACTACACACTAATACTGAAAAATTCGGATTCTATATATAAGATTACATATGCGGCGGCGTCACCTTATGTTTTGTGACGCCGTCGGGTCGCCGTCATTAGGGTTTCTTCTTGGCCACGTTAGACTTGCGACGGCGTCACCTTGTTCTTGTGACGCCGTCCTCTTCAGCTTCTGACGCAGTCTGGATTGAATCTAGGCCGTCTGAGTTGCGACGACCTTCTCTTTTATAACTTGACGTCGTCACTTGAAAATAATAAGAGTTTTGGCTTGTCCCGTCACAAAATCCTCCGACGGCGTCGCAGATAAGCAGTGACGCCGTCACCTTGTATTTTCAGCAGCTGGAGTGCCTCGATTCTTGACTTTGGCCATTTCTTCGTATATCCGCGCCTTTTCGTCCAAATAAGTGCCATTACAGCAATTTGCCTTCACAAGACCTAAAAAGTGAAAATGAACGATATTAAGTAATAACGGATACAAAAGTGATCAATTAAGGGCTTAAATGACCCCTCAAAAAGGTACCTTTTAAAACCTTATCAAATATCCCTACACTTGGTATTTGCTTGTCCTCAAGCAAATGTGCTTTTAGCCAATTAATTTATAAGTTAGGGGTGGTTTAAAACAATCCACAACACATATAAGCCCCGCAAAAGTCATAACAAGCACGGAAATTACATACTAGTACCTCACATGGGGTGTTTGGATACTCACATCTCTCTCGGGTGTATATGAAATATAACAAGTTGGAAATGGAAGATAAACACTCATTAACCGGTCCTAGTACATAGATTACCATAGGCTTGAGAATAGATCAAACCTCCATCGCTTTGGTGTAAGCACCTAGTAAAGACTATCAAAGAGGTCTTTAAAAGGGTTGTAACGTTAGGCTTACGGTAGGGAAACAAAGGGTTTGGTGGGATAGGCTTTTTTAGTGGTGACAAGTCAAAAATCTCTATGTTAAATGCATACGAAGAATGGCGTTGCTAAGCCAAGACTCGACACTCTAGACTTTAGCTAACTGAAACAAACAAACATAAATTTAAAGGATAGATGTAGGATGGTAGCCCGTATGTTTTTTTTATTATTATTTTTTTTAATCACTCTATTTTTTTTCTTTTTTTCTTTTTCTCTTTTTTTTGGATTTTTTTTTCTTTCTCTCTTTTTTTTTGATTTTGTTTTTTTTTTCATACACTTTTACTCTACCATCCTCTACGGTAACATCAAAATGATAGGGATTTATAGGCACATCCCTACACTTGAGTTTTTATTACTCTAACACTAATTTGACCCGAATTGAAAAGATCAAAACACTTGGGGTACATTATTACGCAAACAAAGGGAATTTGAATTTAACATTCCCTTCCCGTCATTTCATAAACTTTAACTTTTCCCATGAATCCCAATCGTCCCAAAACTGTGTACAAAGGATATGACTCGACTTAGCAACTCATGCAAGCAACCAGATAATTGAACTAAGGGTTTAGGGTGATAACAAAAATGCACTAAAAGTGAGTGCATAAAGGGTAGGCTAAGGCGATTTGGGTGTATATTTGGGGGTGGGGTGTAAACAATGCTCTTCATTGATATTTCGGAAAAACCGAAACATCACGAGAACCGCGAAAAGGATAGGCTCTGAGGGGTTAACTAGGGGTATCGTGTACTAAAGATGAGTACAACGCAAAGGGTGTGGGAGAATTACTCAACCGATGTGGAAGAAGTAATTATATTACGGGTATCAAACAAGGGTTATCCTAATGCCTCTTATCATTTAGTTATTCCTAACTACACAAGTGTAGTCTTACTAGCGATCTCGGAATGCATCACAAAACAAGTTCTAGAATCTAATATACTACCGGTTCACACTCTAAGCATTAAAGATGAATGCTTTAATTCCTACTAATCTAAGGGTGATCCTCACATTTTGGTGGAATTTAGGTGGTAAAGGGTTTTTGTGCTAGTCATGCAACTTCCTATCCGTGAGACGCTTTTGTTAAAACTAATGGCCCACTCCTATATGTCATGAAAAATTAAAAATTTGGTGCCAAAATTACCCTAACCGACATTTTCTCATGGTTTATTACACAAATACAATTGGACAAAGCAAATATTCAAGGATAAGCATAGTTTCAAAGTTCCCGTTTTATTTTCCCTCCCTACACTTAAACTGAACATTGTCCCCAATGTTCCCCGAAAGTATCAAAGTTATGATAATGGAAGGTAATTAAAAACGAAAGAAACTAATACTCCCTTGATTAGCTCAGTAGGATCCGTGTAAAGTGGTGGTTAAATCCTTTCCAAGAAGAATTTATGCGTGAAAAGCTCCTTCCAATCTTATGTAACTTCTTCTTGATAAATTAAACCTGCACACTTGAAGAAAACAAACGAAACCTTCGCGTAAAATCGGCGGTAATAATATATATAAGACTCGATTTAAACTAGGATATAATGCGTGTGGAATGGATGTTTCTGAAATTTCGGAAAATTAAGACTTGGAAAATTCCAAAAATTTATAAGTGACTCGAAACGAGAAAAAGTAATATGATGTTTTTACTCCTTCGACGCCGGCAGGTTGCAATTCTGACGCCGTCAAGTTATCCCGACAAAAGCTGGTCTGCGATTTTCTGGAAAAAATTCTGGAAAATTTACATCTTTAGAATCTGGAAATATTTTTGCAAAACATCCATTATGACTCGATACAAGCATTTGACTCGAACAAACACACATATATATATCTTTTAGTTAATTGTTATTCTCATGTTTACGTTTCTTTTGAAAACGTGTGTAATCCTCCCTACACTTATCCCTTATGTAAAATACCTTTATATGCAATTAAGACGAGGTTAAAAACAAAATAAAGCATTTTTACAAATTTAAACATGAGAATAAACAATCAATAAAAGACATATGACACTAACAAGCAAACAATTAAGCATGGGTTTCCTCCCACGAAGCGCTTTTCTTTATTTAAGAGTCTTGTAGCTAGACTCGTAGTCGTGCTCCTACGTTGCCTCGCTTTGCATTCTCAATGAGAATTCTATCATGTTGACAAAATTTTCATCGACTCTATACCTAGGTCCTAGGGTCAAGCAATCCTTATAATAATGCCTCCTTCTTTCCCATATAAATTTATAACCTTTTTCAACATCGTCCTTGCTTTTGTCCTCAAAATCTTTGATGTTGTCTCGTTCATAAATGGGCAGGTGGCCATATTCATTTGTTTTCCAAGGCATCCTATAAGTGATCTCATTGGTTCCTTCCTTAAACCTAACCGTTCCATCATGCTTGTTATGGCTCATTTTAGATGTTTCAACAAACGGTTTCCCTAGCACTACTTGGGATAAGCTATAGTCAATGACACATCCTACATCTTCTAGGACCATAAAATCAACTAGGTAGGTGAAATTTCCTATAAAGACATGCACATCCTTTACTCTTCCCACAAAGTTGCAAACTCCACCCGGATACTTAGGGTCTCTCCTAATATTAAGTCGCTCATTCATAATGTCATTGTAGACAACAGATGACATCACATTAATGGGAGATTCCGTATCTATGTAAGCGTGGTCGACACTCCTATATCCGATCATACAAGGGATTTTTAGGTTCCAGGGATTTCCTCTCCTAATCTTTGGGCATATCCTAATGATAGGTGATCGTGGATTATTGATTATGTATTGATGGTAAGCAACCTCTTCCTTAGTGGGGTAAAGATTGAAGTAAGCACTATCTTCCACATTCACATTTTTGTTCACCATGCCATCTTCCGAATTACTGTTAATCATAGAGCCAACTACAGAGGCGCTGACTACTTTCTCAACAACTTCCCTAATTGTACTATCGAATATTTTCTGCAAGTCCTGAAGGTCGGTGTTTCTACTCACATAACGGCTTCGGCGGTTGTGTTGGTCATTGGTTCAGGTTTTGAGTGACAGTGATTTATTTGGTGTTGGGTTATCGAGTGGTGGTTGGTTATCACCTTCCATGATGAAAAGTGATGGGATTACGAACAAAGGTCACGAAGAAGGGGGATAGACTAAGAGAAAGCTAAAAATGAGAAAAATTTACTTGATAGGAATCAAGCAAAGAAACCTAAACGAGGTGGACTACTAACTAGCTATTCTATTCCCCGGCAGCGGCGCCAAAAACTTGATAACGCTACACGCGTCGTTCGGGGTCAAAGGAACTTCCTTTTCGTCGAGCAAGTTTTTCAACACCCTAGGCAGTGAACCTAATCGTTGTAGTGTAGTAATTAGGGTAAGCCACGGGTATTAATATCGTTCTCTAGGGGAATAGGAATGCTAGTAAGAAGTTACTACGCTAAGGTTGGGGTTGAGGAAGATTATTTTTTTTATCTTTTTTATGTTTTTTTGGAAATTGAAAGGTACGAATCTCGGGGTTTGGATTTGGGGGTTGGTATTGCTACCGATTACTCTACTTATCTAATTATCTAGTATAAGGTGTATGTAGTCTATGTCTAATTATTGTGTGCTCGTATGATAGTTTAAAGATGTGTTTACTTAGGTTTTACTACTCCTTCATTATCTCCTATTGGTGGTTGAATTGTCACGTCCTTATTCTTAGTTGCGTTGTGTGTCTAAAGTCGTAGGGGATGCGTATGTTCCCTAACTCTCTGAACTTACCAAAGGGTCTCGTCTACAAAACCCACTAGGGATAATAAACTCTTACTCTAAGGCACTCTTTGGATGGTTTAGCTTACAACTACTCAAGGAGCTATATTCTAAGGTTCACAAAGATTTAATCAAGCATTAAGTACACAACGAATGACCTATCGCACTACTAGATCATTAATCAACTAAGATAAGAGACAACCAATCAATATTCAATAATTAAGTTTCATATTCCCTAAGCAAACACACAAGTAAATTAGCCGGACATGGAGAACATGCAAGCATACACACAAATAATCAAAGACATAATTGAATTAATGAAGTAAAACACTTATTTTGGTGTAAGATAGGGTTTGGAACCCTAAAATACTGTACAAGACATCCTTGGTTCGGTTTAGGTTTTTACTCCAAAAGACTACACACTGATACTGAAAAAAGTTTTGTGACGCCGCCGGGTCGCCGTCATTAGGGTTTCGTCTTGGCCACGTTAGACTTGCGACGACGTCACCTTGTGCTTGTGACGCCGTCCTCTTCAGCTTCTGACGCCGTCTGGATTGAATCTAGGCCGTCTGAGTTGCGACGGCCTTCTCTTTTATAACTTGACGTCGTCACTTGAAAACAAGAGTTTTGGCTTCTGTCCCGTCACAAAATCCTCCGACGGCGTCGCAGATAAGCAGTGATGCCGCCACCTTGTATTTTCAGCAGCTGGAGTGCCTCGATTCTTGACTTTGGCCATTTTCTTCGTATATCCGCGCCTTTTCGTCCAAATAAGTGCCATTACAGCAATTTGCCTTCACAAGACCTAAAAAGTGAAAAGGAACGATATTAAGTAATAACGGATACAAAAGTGATCAAATAAGGGCTTAAATGACCCCTAAAAAGGTACCTTTTAAAACCTTATCACCTTTACATAGTACACATTCTCAAAATCCAAATGAGGTGTTCTGATGGTACCTTTCCCAGTGATTCTACCATCTCCTCCACCAAAAGTCACATTGCCTCCTCCTTCTATGGGTACAAAATTATGCATCTTCTCTTTGTTTCATGACATGCTTCTGGAACAACCACTATCTACAATGCCTACATCTTTACTCTTCAGAGGATGATCCTACAACAACAACAAAAAAATATACAAAATATTAGTACACTATGGAGACTTAAGTCATCACTGACTTGTGCTTGCCTTGTGGATCATAAGATTTAGGCCATGTAGATGTATAAGATCCACCATTGTTCTTGGGCCTCCATTGAAAATTAGGTCCCTTTTGAGTCCAAGAACAACCTGATGAGGGCTTCACAGCAGTATCCCAATATTCCCTTCCAACATACATTGAGTCAAAACATCCAGGCCAATAGCCATTTTGAAAATATGAACTAGTTGGTCTCACATATGGTCTAGCAACAGATCTTCTCCAAGCAGATGGAGAAGGTTTATCAACAGTATTGTGTTTGCTGGTTTTATGAGTTGCTTGTGGAACAAAATATGGTATATTATTAACATTTTTCCACATTGGTCTAGGTTTCTTTTGACTAGCACATACACCCATTCTTTGCTCATGAAAATTACAATCCTTAATAAAATGAAATTTACTTCCACAAACAAAACATTTCTTCTTTTTAGAAGATTTATTCAAAGTGAAAGATGTTTCATTACATGCAAAAGCATTCAAACCACAAACATTAACAAAATTGTTTTTAACAGAATTAAAGACATTGTTTTGCAAAGAATTACATGACAAGTCTTCAGAGGAAACTGTCTTGGAATTTGATTCCTCAGCAGCAACTCTAACAGGCTTGTAGGGAGTCTTGGGTGTAGGCTTGGATGAGGTCTTTGGAAAGTCTGACTTTTCACTTGAATCACAACTGGTATATGTAGTAGACCCTTGGTTAGAGGACTTGTCACTATCAGAACAAGAGACAAAGTCAGTAGATTTAGAATCAGGGTCTGGCAAGTCTCTTGACTTTTTGCCATAAAGGTGGTGTGATCCATCAAAGTCTATTGTGATGGAAAGGTCAGTGGGCATATGTTCTACTCTAATAGGTCCAGGTACAAAATGTAATTCTCCTTCTTTTACATAATTAGCTAATCCTGCTGGTGTAGATTTACGCAAATCATTCCTAGCTTCTAAGCCAACATATTTTTTAAAACCTAAACCTATCCCAGAGTTTACAGATTGACTACCATAGAGAAAACTAGCTAAATTGTCACCTGATATTAACCATTCTTTATGTCTAGCTACTTCCTCGTCTAGGTTCTTTTTCAGCACTTGGTTTTCTGAAACTACATCAGCTTTTTCTTTCTCAGTACGTTTTAAATCAATTCTAGTACATTCCAAATCACTTTCTAACACCCTTATCTTTTCATCATAAGCAAGTTGATTCTTTTGAAACCAAATTTTTTGTCTTTCTAAAGTTTTTAAAGCCTTTTTGTAAGCCTCAACTTCGACATAACATTCATTATATTTAGGTTTCAATTCATCATAAGCTTCCTTAAGTTCATTATATCTTTCACTACAACCAAAAACACAATTATGTATCTGAGAGATGCCCATTAAGGCAACTTGATCATGATGATCCTCTGTAGTACAGCTTGCCAGCAATCCACTCTGCTCAGAACCAGAAACTTCATCATAATCAGGCTCATGCGCCTTCCAGTTGACATGGTCATCCAGAGTGACCAAAGTTTTGGAGGATCCAGCTTTGGTAGTTCCAGCTTCCATTTGATTATGCTGATAGGTAGAATACCTAACCTCATCACCAGTCTTCCTATCCTTGCATTCTCTTGAGAAGTGACCCATCTGACCACAAGTATAGCACTTGATTTTCCTTATGTCAAATCTTGCTGGATCTCTTCCCTGGAAACCAAACTTTCTCCCAGCCTTACTCTCAAACTTCTTGATGTTTACTGAGAGCATGGCCAGTTGCCACTTCAAGTTCATCTCTTCCAAATCAAGTGGATCCACCTGTTCAAAATCCTCAAAAGCTAGTTGCTGTTGATTTTCATAATCAGCAACAAAAGAGTGAACTACATCTTCCAATACACCACTAGATTTAGGTTGAGAATTTGATGTAGTGGTGATGTAGGATGATGATGCTGAGGAAATTCGGCTTGGAGCATAGGTCATCTTATTTAAGGAGGTGCTAACAAAAGTTGAGTGAGTGGGAGTGGATGAACGAAACGGACTTCTGACATCAGGCTCAAGAGTTTTAAGTCTGTTGTAGAGATCATCAAAAGTGAGCATATCTAGCCCACCTTTTGCTTTGAGTACAATGCTTACTTGCAACCAAGATGGAGGTAAAGATCGTAAGAACTTTGAATTGCAATCCTCATTGTGCGCCTGGCCTTTATCTGATTCAATTGACTCAAAATCCTATGGAACCTGTCATATCCCTTATGGATACCTTCTTCCTCGGAGATTTGGAATTCTTGAAACTGTTGTTTCAGCATTGATTTCCTCATTCTCTTTGACTCATCGTTTCCACCAAACCTAGCCTTGATTGCCATCCAGATGTCCTTAGCATCCTCCATGTAGTGAAAGTCACCCATGTGATCATCTGGTATAGCCTGAAGGAGAATAGTTCTAACGTTATTCTCTCTCTGAACAGCTAGTATCTCTTCAGCAGTTTTGGGACCAAGGATGGTAATAACACCATCAGCATCTTTGACGCACTTCTTCAAACTATTACCCTTACGGACAACTTCCCAAAGATTCCAATCAATATTGGTGATCCAATTCTGCATCTTCATAGCCCACAATTCATACTCCTCCTTCTTGAGGTATGGGAACTTTGCATTGCTGTTTGTGAGATTGAGTTGTTGCAAAGATGTGGTGTTTTGATTGTGAGCAACTTCCTCTCCATCGTCTGACCCAGGCATTGTTATGGTTGTTTTGGTTGTGAGGGTGTAAAGAAAAGGATGTTCTTAGTATCACAGAGACTCTCCCGAGGCTCTGATACCACTTGTTGAACCTAAGACCTTGATAGATCTTTGAGCGCTCGTGGATCGTTAGTAATGTTTATGTAATCACAAACACACTAATAGAAAGTCTCTATTACTTGTATTCTAAAGCGGAAATCAAACACAAGTAAGAACACAGATTACTAAGAATACTTTGATCCTCTATGGATCTTTTAAATAAAACTAAAACTTGTTTTTCAAACTCGTACATTATACATACTAATGTGTTCCTTTTTATAGACAAGGAACCCTAAACCGTTTCACAAGAAACGTATATTCATAAAACTAAAGAAGATATGCATTATCACTTCCTAATAAAACTCATGCATATCCTAACTAACTATAAAATACATGGAATATCTATATCCACAGAAACAAACTACACGGTTTTACTACTTTCGCAGAATCACTTCTTCAGCAGAATCCATCACTTCAGCAGATTCCTTCAGCAGTAACATTCAGCAGAATTCTTATTCAATAGAATTTCCAACAGATGCTGCAAGTTCCTCTGTGATAGAGAGCATGAAAAATTAATAAATGACATTGCTACTATAAATGAAGAGGCGATTATATATCTTAATGATAACCATACGTAGATATGGAGTCTATCCAAGTTTGGCACTATACCTAAGAGTGATTACGTTACCAATAACATATATGAATCCTTCAATTCTTGGATAGATGAATTGCGTTATCAATTAGTGATTAATCTCCTTGATGTCATAATCGAAATGCTTATGGTACAATTTGATAATAAAAGATGGATTGTGGAAAAATGGAAGGGAGATATAGTTCCTACTGCTAAAAAGTATCTCAATGAAATATCAAAGGCAAGTAGATTGTATGATAACTATCATGCTTATTATAAGCTTGAGTTACGTATA
Source organism: Chrysanthemum makinoi (assembly GCA_910596185.1). NCBI lineage: Eukaryota > Viridiplantae > Streptophyta > Magnoliopsida > Asterales > Asteraceae > Chrysanthemum > Chrysanthemum makinoi. The sequence continues at coordinate 286,524,018 of OU343220.1, read as the reverse complement.
TCAACATTTAACAACAATATATTTTCCATTTTTTAACTTAGTTGAATATGAAATTTGTAGGAGCCACAAAAATAAGGATGTAGTAAAGTGCAACAGAAAACGTTGGGAGGTTACACTATATGAGAGAAAGTGCACGTGTCGGGATTGGCAGGTTAAAGGACTTTCATGTGTTACTGCCACAGCTTTCATTGCATTCTTAAAGGATTATTATTGAGAAAAATATGTCGACGAGTAGTTTACAATCGAGAAACTTAAAGAAGCCTATGCTGTGGAAATTGCTCAGATGCTAGTTATGGATGAATGAGTCTACACAGAAACGGGGTAGAAAATATACCCACCTATTATCAAACGACCAACTAGATGAACAAAGAAGGATAGATTTAAGCCACATGATGAGAAACAAAAGCACAAATGTCCGCAATGTGGTATACTGGGACATCATGAAAAGAGATGCAAGAATCCTGCATATCAAGATTCGGAACAATATCAAGCTTCAACTAGTAAAAGGTTAACTCTTCAACTTTTTTCCTGTTTTGATAAGGAATTTGCAACAGTTATTCAATGTTATTTGTCCTTATTATTATTATTATTATTATAAATCATCACTTTATTAAAAACATCACTTTATTATTATTATTATTATTATTATTATTATTATTATTATTATTATTATTATTATTATAAAACATCACTTTCATTAGGACGAGGAAAGAGTACAAAAGCTTGTCAAAGTAAGAAATCTAAGACGAACCATTGATTGTTATGCAACTATAAAGTTTGTCAACTGATGGATTTGTTAGAATAAGATTTGTCATACCATCCTTTGTGAATTTTGGTACTGTTAGATTTTGCTTAGATCTAGTCGCTTGATTGTAGATTTTGGTTTGTTATTGTTAATAAACTATTCTCATCTCCTTATTGTATTTGGTCCAAATTGCTCCTTGTTTACTTGAATTATTTATTTTGTTTCTCACACATGCAGGTTTATTTTCTAGTTTATTCTCACATGTTCATTCGATTGTATTGCTAACCCATTGTGTTGTGAAAGAAATGAATACATAATAATATAACATGTGTATGAGGTTGATCAAGAAGATTGAGATGGTAGCATATTGAGTGATTCGCGTTTGTAATATCATTCCTGCGACACATTGTTTTAGTTGGATAGTTCTTTGATGGTCTACGTATTGGGATTGTTCTGTTTGGGCAACATCCATGCTATTGCCATGTTTGTTATGGTACCTCGGAAGAACGTTGAGTTTTGCAATGTCTTCATTTGTTTAGTCGCCGAAGGGCAATATGAAACTCCATTGCAGATGTGACTCATTTGGTGGAAACCATGAAAGGCTAAATGGTCTTAATAAAATCTGAATATAAATTAAGTAAAATTGAGGAAATATGAATTTTGAAATGTATTTTTGGGTATATATGATATTTATTAGTTTAGTTGGTATATATGAAATTAGTTGTATTTTTAAGGGGATATATGAAATTCACCCAAACCCTAAAGTTACTTCCAACGATAAAGTTAGTGATAAAACCATACCTAATAATGATCGGATGATTTAGTTCGTGCTCAGTGTGCCCAGCATATTATCTTTTAAATTGTATAAAAAAAAAATTGAACATAAAGTTAGATGTCAATTGAGACATTTGAGATTTTTTTAATTTTTTACGAAAATTAGCATTATGATGCAAAATTCATTAGGTCTTGTCAAGTCTCTTGACTTAGGACACCTTAAAAATTATCATGTACGATTATTTAGTTCAAGATTCGGCTAAATAAGACATAAATCAAATAAAAGAGGCACTTTATTTTGCATACTCAAAAATTCTTGCTTACTAAGGGATAAATCCTCACATTCCATCTAGTTTGATCTAATGGTGGTGATTAACCTAAGATTTAATATGTCTAAACCTAATTCCATGTTTTTTTCTTGTCTTTTTTTCTTTTCTTTTTATCTTTCTTATTTATTCTCTCATTATTTGTATTTTTTTTAATCACTTTTTTTTAATTTCACGTTTTTTTTTTCGTTTTCGTCAGTTTTCATACGTTTTTGCCTGTTTTTCCCGTTTTTTATACGTTTTCGTCTATTTTCATACCTTTTCGTCCGTTTTCATACGTTTTCGTCCGTTTTCATACGTTTTCGTCTGTTTTCTTACGTTTTCTTCCGTTTTCGTCAGTCTTGTTACGGTTTCGTCTGTTTTCTTACGTTTTTGTCCGTTTTCATACGTTTTCGTCCGTTTTCATCCGTTTTCTTACGTTTTTGTCCGTTTTCATACGTTTTCGTCTGTTTTTTTACATTTTCGTCCGTTTTCATACGTTCTTGTCTTTTTTCTTACATTTCCTTTCGTTTTCTTACGTTTTCGTCTGTTTTCTTACCTTTTCTTCTGTTTTCTTACGTTTTTGTCCGTTTTCTTACATTTTATTACGTTTTCATACGTTTTCGTCCGTTTTCATACGTTTTCTTCCGTTTTCTTACGATTTCATCCGTTTTCATATGTTTTCATCCGTTTTCTTACGTTTTCGCCTGTTTTCTTACATTTTCGTCCATTTTCCTATGTTATCGTTCGTTTTCTTATTTTTGTGTCCGTTTTCATACCTTTTCGTCTGTTTTCTTATGTTTTCGTCCTTTTTAATACGTTTTCGTCTGTTTTCTTACGTTCTTGTCCGTTTTCTTACGTTCTCATCGGTTTTCATAGGTTTATATACGCTTTCTTCCGTTTTTTACGTTTTCGTCCATTTTTAGACGCTTTCGTCTGTTTTCAGACGTTTTCATCCGTTTTCATACATTTTCGTCCAATTTCATCTGTTTTTAAACGTGTTTTCAAATGCTTTTTTCCGTTTTCGTACTTTTTTATACGCTTTTCATTCGTTTTTATACGTTTTTGTCCGTTTTCATACGTTTTCATCCTTTTCGCAGTTTTTATACGTTTTCGTCTATTTTCATATGTTTTCATGCTTATTATTAAACTTTATTATATTACATGTCTAATATTAATTGTAATATTTTATTATAAAAAAGTTAATGTCTAATATTACTTGTGATATTTCATAAACAAACAAGTATGTTTTTTAACCTTTAATATCACTTGAGATATTTCATTGCTTTGTATATTTTTATATATTATCACCTATGTGTTTTCTAATATTTTAATAATTTTCAGTTATAAGATAGTTTTTGTGTCTTTCATCGCAATTGACAAACGCGTATTTTTTTTAATGCAACCAATGTTATCTATCACTTGTGATATTATACTCTTAGTAGAAATAAAATGGTTAAAGTCTCTTTAAGTAAATTCTTATTTTGTTCAAAAAAATGCTAATTTAATGCAACACTTATTTGATTTTGAGAATATGTCAAGTCTCTATTTTCATAGTTTGCTTCTTTTTTATTAATTTTGATATTTTTAAGTGACACTTATTTATCTTTTGTGATATAACACTGTAAGAAAGATGAAGAGTATTATACTCTTCATCATATATGTGTTATTAGTTGTGATACTCAACTAAGAATGTGAAATATTAAATTCATATCAAATGTGATAAGAATTTAGTATTTTACCAAGTATATATGAAAGAAATGGTAATAAACATCACTTATTATATTATTGTGATGATTCTGTTCATTTTTCTTATTTGTGTTTTTGAAAACCTTTAGGAAGATTTTTGTGTTTTATGATAATATGAAATTTTAGAAAAGGTATTTAACTGAAAACAAAATATGTTATGAAACTTTTGTTAGACTTGTGGTAGATTTTTCTATTTAATTGATACATTGTGCATGTTTCGATAGGTTTTATAGCAGAATTTAAAAATATCAATGGTTGAATCAACAAACTAAAGAAGTTATGGTTGAAGAAAGCACACATCTTTATAAACAAGCTAAGTAAGCTCAAACACCTGTGATATCACACATGATATCACCTCACTTGTGATATCACATGATATTACAGGTGATATCACTGGTGATATCACAAGTGATATAAACTATGATATCACACATGCTATCACCGGTAATATCACACGTGATATCACAGGTGATATCAACGGTGGTATCACACATGATATCACGTGTGATATCATAAGTGTTTGAGCTTCCTCAGTTTGTTTATAAAGATGTGTGCTATCTTCAACCATAGCTTATTTAATTTGCTGATTCAACCATAGATATTTTCAAATCCCGCTATAAAACCTATCAAAACATGCACAATGTATCCATTAAATAAAAAAATCCATCACAAGTCTAACAAAAGTATCATAAGATCTCTTTTTTTCAATTGAACAACTTTTCTAATATTTCATAATATCATAAAACACAAAAATCTTTCTAAATATTTTCAAAAACACAACCATCACATTCTTAGTTGAGTATCAAAACTGATAACACATACATGATGAAGAATGTAATTCTTTTCATCTTCCTTACAGTATTATATCACAAGAGATAAATAAGTGTCACTTACAAATATCAAAATGAAAACGTCTGAAAATAGACAAAAACGTATAAAAACGGATTAAAACGTATAAAAAACAGATGAAAACGTCTGAAAACAGACGAAAACGTCTAAAAATGGATGACAACGTCTGAAAACGGACGAAAACGAATAAAAACAGATGAAAATACATGAAAACGTAAAAATACAGACGAAAACGTCTGAAAACGGATGAAAATACATGAAAACCTAAAAAAACAGACAAAAACATATGAAAATAGATGAAAATGGCCGAAAACGTAAGAAAACGGACGAAAACGTAAGAAAACAGACGAAAATGTATGAAAGCTAAAAATACGTCTGAAAAAGTATGAAAAATGGACGAAAACGAAAGAAAACGGACGAAAACGTAAGAAAATGGACAAAAACGTATGAAAACAAACGAAAACGTAAGAGAATAGACAAAAACGTATGAAAACGGACGTAAACGGGCGAAAACGTAAGAAAACAGACGAAAACGGGCGAAAACGTAAGAAAACAGACGAAAACGTATGAAAACAGACGAAAATGTCTAAAAATGGACGAAAACGTAAAAACGGACGAAAACGGACAAAAACGTCTAAAAACAGACGAAAACGTATATAAACGTATGAAAACGTACAAAAACGTATGAAAACGTCAGAATACGGATGAAAACGTCAAAAAACGGATGTAAACGTACGAAAACGGATGAAAACAGATGAAAATGTAAAAAATAATGACGAAAACATATGAACACGGACGAAAACGTATAAAAAAGCACGAAAACGTATGAAAGCGTAAAAAAAATTAAATAAAAAAAAGTGAATTTAAAATAAAAATAATAATAAAAAAAAAACGTGAAAAAAAAAAAAAAAAAAAAATGATTCAAAAAAAAAACATGAATTCCAAAAAAAAAAAAAAAGGAAAAAAAAAAGTTAATAAATAAGAAAATACAACAAGACAAGGAAAACTTAGGTTTTCATATTAAATCTTAGATTTATCCTAATCATTTGATCAAGTTAGATAGATGGTGTAGATTTTTTCCTTGATAATCACCAAAATAAGAGTAAGAATTTGAAAATTCCTCTTAAATTAAAAGATAATTCCTTTCTTGTAAACAAAGTATTTTAAGAAGTTGGAAAAACCACTTATTGCCAAATAACGCGATCCGTTTCTTTCAACCCCATAACAGTACAACGGAAATGTACCCTTTTTGCAATATTTGACCAAATTACCCATCCACGTCAGCAACCTGATAAGTATACACCAAACCCTCATGGGTAAATATGTCATTTCCTAGTTTAATGTTGATTGTCATTTTGCATGGCAACCAAGGGTATATTCGTAACTTTCACTTCAAGAAATGTGTTATATAAAGACGAACATGCCTTTGCCACCTTAAATTTCACACACACAAAATCACATACTAAACACACACACACAAACATATTAAAAAAAAATGGAAGATGATCAAAGAGAACTACAGCTCTTGCCAACACCGCCACACACCAGAGGCCCGTACTCACGGGCCTCTCCGTGGGCTTCTGATTCGATGAGATATCGATCAGATAGCTTCAAATTTCCTTTAGAAAGTGCTGGCCCATCGCTCGAGTTACAACTATCCATTAGTACTTCTTTTGACTGTAGGGATGCTAAAACCGACAATAACGGACGTATTGAAGCGTTGAAATGGCAAGCAGCGGATCAAATTCGGATAGCAAAAATGGAGAAAGCGTATGCTGAGCGTGTCAGGGAAATGACTAAGCGTGAGATGGAATTAGCACAATCTGAATTCTCTCGTGCACGACACATGTGGGAACGAGCTCGAGATGAAGTTGAACGTGTTGAGAAGATGAAGGAACGAGCTACTCGTAGAATTGATTCGACTTGTATGGAGATTACTTGTCAATCTTGCAGGCAAAAATTTCTACATTGATTTATATTCAAACCATATTTCAGTTAATAAATATGATCTCATTTTATATTATTCCTTAATTAGAATTGTTCCATATGTTATATCTATATTGGTTAATTGTTTCGATCTCGATCATCTTGATCAAATTGCACGTTGCTCCGAACATGAGTTTGGAATAGGAATCGGAAAAAAATGGGGGGAAATTGGGAGATAAAGGTAGGAATAGTTAACGTGACAATGGAACTTCACAAGTAAGATTAATATTGTTATTTAGATTACTTTTCTGATTACTTAATTGCTAATCTGCACATGAAGTTTTGTGTGTTGAATGATGACCGAATCATTCATAGATCGTTTTCTTTTGCACTTTTTTCATGATGAAAGAATGAAGCTCACAAAATAAATGTTTGGAATTCATCGTTCGGAAACCATGGTAAAAAAAAAAGCTATATATGTATCATAACTTTAGAATAAGTTCTTGTTCTTTGTTGTAAATAAACGAACGTAAGAGTATAATAATCTCGACAAAAAATTCATGAATAGGGAATCGGATTTCAGTAAAATAACGATATGAGATATGATAGGCAATTGTATCTTTGGTTAAAGAATGAAGTTAAAAGCTTTCATATTTGTTGTATGACCGATGCTCAATTGAAATTTGCTAATGCTTATGATATTTGTCTCCGTGGTATTATTAGATAGGTGTTTTTATTTTGTTTTGCATAAGTATGATATGTCATAACTTATGCTTGGTTAGGTCTTAAGCACGGTAGGCGCTTTTGGTTTGCCTTTTTTAAGATGAGGTGTGAGATTCACCCATATCCGTTGCATTTAATTATTTTTTTGAAGTACTAATATTTTACCAGGGGTAACCTTTTTACCAAAAAAAAAGTTAAAAGCTTTGATATTTCTTGGGTTGTTTCATGTTGGTGCAATCCCAGATTATATGTAATCCTTTGTACGTATGTTATTAATTAATATAATCTCTGAGCATTGATTGACATGGTATGTGACAATATTTTGTTGGTGACAATACAAGTGCTCACTTACTCACAAACCAGTAAATCACTGCCACGTCAATTTAGGTATCTCAATCATTTTCCATAATCTTTGCCGTTTAGTAAAAGTATACAACGATTTTTAATTAACACTCATTTCAATCACAATTCATTCTTTTTGAAGGAATGGTGATGTGTGTGGGAAAAGCAATAGTCGTTTTTGGTTAAACCATAATTCTAAACAAAGCTGAAATCAACTTTTGTGTATTTCGTATTTATTTTTGATTTGTAGATGTTTCTTGTTGAAATGAAATCGATATCTCATCCCACAAGCTTGATTAAAGGACATCAAAAATTATGATATGATGGATTTGACTGTTTGATCCATCTTTGATAAAAGAGTAAATATTGGTTTAAAAAGGTAAACTTTGGATGAAAGATATAGACAGATTTGGAGTATGCAAATAAAGTAAAGTGTTAGAAAAGTGTTTTACTATTTAAACCAATATATCTAAAGTTTCTTAATTCGAATCTAAATGCTATAATGAACTAACACGAGTTTGTCATTTGATAGGCCAGTAGGCAACAAATTAAATAAACCCTTTTGGACTAGTTTTCTAAGTCATTAAAAAAATACTTTCATTAACTATGTTTCTAATACAAGTTGACCTAGATTTGTTTCTGTTATAATACTATAATTAAAAAACATTCCTGTGGCTAATTAAATAAGGGATAATATGGATTATTATTGGATAGTAGTTAAGCTTTTTCTGTGAAACTTATTTTTTACTAAGGCTGTAAAACATTACAAGATATGTGTTTGACTCAGCCATGCTAAGGCTAGTGAAACTTCAACTCGGTTCAATCGCTTGACTTGTTTTACAATGCAACAGAGAGTTTGGCTTGAAAGATTTGAGCTCAACTTGATAGCAGGAATAATCACATTTAAGTTATATTCATCTTTAGAAGATGGATTCAAGATTTAACCAAAAGAGATCTATTTGTGAAAAGAAAACACTCATATATATAATATAGTATACCATTTTAGGCTAAAGTCGCTCTGGAAGCAATCTCTTTACTTTCGGGTAAAAGTGCTACTGTATACATCTCACCTTCCTTATACCTCGCTCCGACGGTATTGGGTATTGTTGTTGTTGTTCTTCTTGTTGTTGTGATTTTAGGTTACTAATGTGTCTTTGGTTGTAGTATCCGTGAGATGCATAATTATATCCATAAAATCAAGACTTTATGAGTTCAAACCCCACAAAAGATAAAAGTAGCATTGTTGTTATTGTATGAGAATGCATATATTGTAATTGTTAGGGTAAGTTTGTTTTTCCGGTTTAAAATATACTTTATCCGTCTCAAAATAAATATTCACCATTTTATCAATCAAAGATCAAAACATAAAGTTGACACTTATATTAGGACATTCTAAAATATAAAAATTAACATTTATTATGAGATGAAGGAAGTAATGTTCTAGGTTAAATTTAGTCAAGATGGAGATAATGAGTTGGGCACCTCACTACATATTCTGAAACCTTTGATGAATTACATATTCAAAAAAGTAATTATGAATAACTTATTCTAGTAAAGTCATTTCGAATAAAAGTTCCATAAGATAAATGTAATGAATATTCTAACTAGAGAACAAACATGTGACTGGGATTTCTTTCTTTCTCCTGAGTAAGTTGCTATATATACACATATAAATATAGGATTAATAAGAGTAGCACTACTACAATTTTTCAAAAATATGTATGTAAAGAAAGAACCAAAGAAACATGATAAGTTAAAGATACAAATGGGAAAAAAAGTTATGGAGTCCACCTGGTTAACTTTTAGGCATTCAAACCAAACACCCACTACCCTTGTCTCCCTTGCTAATTTGATTCCAAACACTAAAGCCAATCATTATTGTCACTCTCATCTATATATAAAAAAGTACTAGTTTTCATGCTCATGGTACGACCCTAGAAGTTGACATCTAAAAAGCATCATCAAAGTGAGTGCAAATCAATATGCAGCTTTTTATTCAAGATATCAAGAGGAGAAAAATGGTAAATAAAAGAGACAATTAATTTCTACTCTCAAATTATAGTCTTTTATTTTTCTTTAGTATAACTTGACCTTAGGTATCTTTTTTTGTGTTATATAATACTTGATACAAAATATATGAATGGATTGGGTTTTAAATGTATTTTCATTTGGTATAATTTTCACCAACTATTGTATAACATAAACAAAAATATTTTAATAAAAATTATAATTTTTGTATTTTACTCCGACTTAACATTTAAGGGCATTGAGCGATAAATGTTGAGTGTTATGATATTTAAAACTCGTTTGACAAATATTAAGTTGCTTTATCTATTTTTTCAGAATACTCATTTTCTAACTATCCATGAAGTTGTATTTATGAGTTGTTTTAAGTATTATTACTATGCCTACAACTACGTTACCAAACGTTTAAAAAAAAGTTTGTCTATGCTTACAATTACTACTTACAGCTATTATTCATTGTCACTGCTTACTGCTACTGCTACTTTTGACAAATACACCTTTATATTGTCAATCTTTAAGTTTAGGGTTAATGGCATGTAATAGCAACATACTTTCTCATTTGTGCCATTATCAGATACGAACTCAAAAAAATACCACAATATCTATCCAACTTTCAAATTTCGTTTCATTATCAGATACGTACTTTTTTATTTGTTCAAATATCATATACGAACTTTAAAAAAAATACTACAATACCCATCCAACTTTCAATTTTTTTTTCATTATCATACGCAAAGAGATGAGTCTTAAACGTTGATAATGAAACAAAATTTGAAAGTTGGATGGGTATTGTTGTATTATTTTGAGTTCGTATCTGATAATGAAACAAATGAAAAAGTACGTTGCTATTAAATGTCATTAACTCTATTTATTTTTGTTTTATATGACTTTATTCAAGGGACATTCAAAAAAATTATATATGGATACTTCCTTTGACGTTTCTCTAGGCAAATGTCCCATAAACTTTAACTATATAAGATACAATATATATGTTTCTTTATTTAGAATATATGGCGATGTATACTAGTCTTCAGAAACTAAACATCACTCATGCACGTTGTTGGAGTTGCAAGCATGTGTATGTCAAATCATTGGTTAATGACATTAGGAAATGTTAAAATGGTTATGTAGGCATACCATACGCTGGCAATTGGATGTGGTTTGGTTGAAATAATGTTTTTCAGAAGAAAAAAAACATACGAAACGCAACAATATAATACGACATACTCTTGATTTAGGTCACGAAAAGATTGATCGGAATTTCATTGCAAAGCTACACACAAAAATGCAACCACTTCACTAGCACTTTTCGAAGAAGATGAGACAAAACTAACTTTGTAGTTTCTTAAATGGACTTCAAATCCAGTTTAAAGAGGTAAAGTCCGATCGACACTATCATAACTTGATATTATATTAACTAAACGGTTCTTCCGGTATATTTACATTATTGGCCAAATGATCAATCTCTAGAAAAATGTACATATATGTAGATGGCAGCAACAATGATGGTGAGATGGACCAAAAATAACTCCATTGCTTGCAAGTACCTAACATCAAATGCTAGTTTGACAATGATACATCTGAAAATAACATTGATATTTCCGAATAACATGTTTCCATTATTGAAATTTAATAATATCTTCACCATATCATAGATTATACAAGACAAACAATATATATGTGAGTATATGGAAGAAGAGAATGAACGAACAATAAGTATCAAATATTAATAATCATCGTTACAGACCGACTCTACAACAAGTACATGTTTATAATTTATGTATGAGTATTTAGGTGTGTTTTGTTACAATATTGTTTTCAGTTTTCAGAACATAAGTTTCTATTAAAATTAAACAAGTCCACATATTTGTAACACTATTTGTCCCTTATGTTTGATTTGGATAAAGTCATGAAATAGAAGAGTGTGTAGGTCATGCTTTCTTTGGAAAAATCATCAACCCCTTAGGCTATCACCATTATCAATCCTTAACATTTTGTCTTTTCAATCATTCAGAGTGGCCTAGTGTCAAAATGACTTGTAACTATATATACATTTCTCTAAGATGTGTGACGTTTCAGGTTCAATTCCTGCTAGGTGCAAACAACTCTGAAGTGGCCACGTCAACCTTCTGGAAAGGAAGGACTTTACCCGGTTTGAGTATGTAAGGCGGTGGGTTCAAATCCCGTGAATTACTCGGCCAAAAGGTCAGAACATTTTGTCTTTTCACATGTGTCATTTTTCTTTCTCTTGTTATCTAGTGAAATGTTGCTTTCCCATCTACATTTCATGATGGTGATATATAGGTACACAACACTAATAACAATAATTTAATACATTATTGAGTTCCAAACAAAACAAGCTAGTAAGTACATCGGATCCGTGTCAAAAACTTCATTTATAATCCATTCAGAACCAACAGTTGGAGCCATCCTAGAGAAGAATTAGAAATGACAGTCAATGTCGGCGAGAAACACCTACGATCCAAATGAACGATGCTGTCAATGTTCTGTATTAATCAGTGAGTTTAGTTTAGATAACGAGAAAAATTGGAACGGTGAAAATTTTCAGTGTATCTACGAAGCAATACAAAACCTTAAATCGGAAGTTAACTTTTTTTATTTTTCGAATATAATCATTGTAGTTCAGTATATATAAAGAGAAACTAAAATTACATCTCTTGCCAAATTGTATGTTTATTGATAACTCTCTACATAAATTTTTGACTTACTTAATATATGTCCTTTTGCCAAACATGAGATGATGTAAGATAGGTTTTCTATCTTTTCATGATGTGAGTGAGTCAAAGTGACAAATGATGAAAAGACAATCAAAGTAAAGCTAGAGCCCCCCCAAACACCATGGGTGAAATCTTTGGTGTTATGCACAATATGATCATGTTCCACCCTTTTCAATACAACGTTTGGAACATTTGATTTGGACAACAGCTAAGTGATATGCAATGTAAATTTGCAAGGGACAAACAATGGTGGATGTGTGTCTTCCATGTGAGGATTCACAGTTCAATCCTTTAATTTTCTATGTCCAATTCTACCCTTTCAAACGTGTTAAAGATCAAACTGTACTCAACATATTTGTAAACATACAGTACTCAATATATTTGACTATTTGTAAACATAACACTCTCTCTCAGTCATGTTCTGATTGTCGACATTTAGGGGCGGAGCTAGTAAGGTGACTAGCGGGTGATGAGTCACCCTTGATCAACCTACTTCATTCATTAGTTATTTAGACTATAAGCCGTTTTTCTACTAGTTTTTCACATTCAACCCTCTTATTCTATAGACATGTCTACAAAATTCATAAATGAATAAGTTAAACAATACTCCGTAAAAGACAACATTATAGATTAATTGTTGAAGCGATATTTATCATTATGACCTTTTGTGTTAAGCACGGCCGGCCCCACTTAACTAAAATAACCTGGCTCCGCCCCTATCGACATTACGATTTAGTTTCTCACAAAATAATCATCTACTTCTCTTTTACCTTTAAATACGTACTTCTTATATTATAAAATCTGCATTTCACTAGTATATTAAATGCAAGGATAAGAACGACATTTTGTTAACTAACATCTACATTAATTACATATATCCAAAAATCGTAAAATATTTGTTTGTGAACACTTTTGTAAAGCTGATGAAGTAATATTTTTGGAGAAAATAAAAAGAAATAACATTCATCACATATTTAGCAAAATGCTAATATAATGATCTAAAAACTTTTTTTTTTTTTTTTTCTAAATTCTTGACGACATGGACCATTTGCTACTCCGTATTTCATTTGGCATTTTTTATTTGAGTGATGGACAGAGAAAAGAACCCCTAATAAGTAAATGGTTAACATTTGAACAGTCAATATCAAATTTCTTCTAGCCCCCAAAACAGATGAGAAAACTACTTTATTAATTGAAATGGAAAGAATTGCTTTTTATCAATAAGTAGTTGTGGAAATGGTGGGGTTCTAATAGGAATCTTATACAATCTGGAAATTGTGGATCACACCTATTTTGAAATAGCAATGTTACATTGAAGTGGACAAACATGAGTTAGGGGAGTGGGGGCAATTTTGTCTTTTTGGGAAAAAAGAAGTTACATTTTCAGCTCAGAATGATTAGTCCAAACCAGTACATACTACATATCATTCAGTGTATCAGATATATATAAGTTTGTACAATAACATATATTAACATGGTAATGTTGTTCTCTGGGTGGGGTTTAGAATTCTTAACAGAGACTCGAGTTCAAACCTCATAAGCAACAACTTTGGGGTCAATATTTAGGCGGGTAGCTTAGTTGCGGAGAAGAATGCTTTGCAAGAAAGTGGTGAAATAAACAATGGTGAAATAAATTTATCACGTCGACTTTGTTTTTCTAGAGAAGAATGCTTTGGGAAATAAATTTGTATCATTGTTAGAATAAATTGTATTTTTGTAATTTCATAGAATTTTTACCATAATGTATCACGTCGACGTGATCTAATTTTTTGTTAGATCATACATGTTAATATGAAATCGGACATTAATCCACAATAATTTGTCATGTCTTAATGTTTCCTCCGCTTGGATCTACTACAAGAAAAAAGCCCAATAGTGACCAAAGTGATTTCGTCACTAACAGTGTAAAATGTGGTCACAAAACTGTTTAGTGACCAAATTCATGTCGTCACCAGTCGTCACTAAAGCTCCGTCACAAATTCAATTAGAGACGAAACTTTACATTGTCACTAATCTGTGACCAGATAAGTGGTCACAATTTTACCCTGTTAGTGACGAAAAATTTCGTCACAGAGCTAATAGTGACGAAAAAATTGTCACTGTTTTTCACTATTAGTGACCAAATAGTCGTCACAGTTTGCTGAGTTTAGAGACCAAAAAGGTGGTCACTGAAATGAGAATATAACCAAAAAAAAATTTGTACCAATTTTCAATATACAAATGAACTAAATTCTTGCTAAAAAAAAAAATCAACTAAATTCTAATTATCTGTAGCAACGCAAATTTAGCAAATTAACTTCATTCACAAAACCCCAATGCGAGGTTGAAATTCAATACAAACACGACTCATAACCTATCAAATTCATCCGACGTGTGATTTCTTCACTAATCATCACAAACAAGGAAGGGGCAGCCCGCCGCGTTGCGGCGGGTTTTATATCGGATTTCTAATGGAAGGCTGTAAATCTTTCATATCATAATAGGTTAAAACCATTACAAATGAGCTATTCCAAAGAACACAAACAATTGTTGGGCATGCATTTATGTGGCTGATTTTTGCAGCTTCAGTAAGCCCGCTCACCTTTGCACGTAGGTCAAAACTGATGTTAAGCGGATATGCTGCAAAATGAAAGTAAACATTAAGTTGCAATAAGTTACCTAAAAGAAAGAAGAAAAAGACCATAATCACTCTTCATAATCTTTTTATTAATCAAGACTATCTTTCATTAAAAAATTCCATAATCACTTTAAAATAGCTATATATTATGCAAGCTCTATGAAAAAAAAAAAAAAAAAAAAAAAGCAACCAAGTAATCTTAGTTTGATCACTACACAATTCATGTCATTGTATGACACATTTATTTGCTTTAAAAGACCATTATGAAATATTATAACTAACATAGAAACGAACATATAAAGTGGTATTACCTGGAGGCACTTTGATTCAAAATCATACAATGCATCTGAAAAATCAAAACATTTGCAATGATTTTATGATTTGCTGCAACTGTTGACCTCTTCCTCTAATTGTTCGAACGTCAGCATTTCCTACAGACGGTGTCACATACCGCGATTAGAAAGGCAAACAAAAGGTAAGGAAATAACGTACCTGCAATCACCACTAACCCCAAGATGACCCAAGTGTAAGACCAGGCATCATGGATCCAAAAACGCCCATCGGCACAAACGGGTTCTCTCCAAAGGCTAAATGGCCATATACTTCATTTGCTATTACGACAATCTTGTACTTCTTGGCAGTTTCAGCAATGTACTTGCATTGAACCAACAAAATCTAAATGAGCACCTAATAATTTATTAGACACTCGCACAAAAGTAAGGCTTGTGCCCTCTGTGGGTCACTTTTTAGACAGTAATCTTATCAATTTATATAAAGTTTTGAGTGAAAGACTGGAATCGTCAGTGAAAATAATGGAAATAAGGACTCGTCCACACGTAACCATTTTCCAATAACCCACGTGCACAAAAGTAACTACAATGACTAAAACAGGAGAAATGAAGGAGTGCGTTTTTATTTTATGCAAATAACCGAAAACTAAAATAGGAATAATAAATACCTGTAACAACAGCCGCTGTCGTTCCAGCTTACCTTTGGAACCTCAAGTATTACCTCCGCCTGCTCTAGCTGTGGGAACCAACTGACCCGTATATCGCAGGTTCAGAAGCTCTTAAAAATACTCGTTAAAGCCTTAACATGTAGTAAATCCGTAAGGCTACCCTGCATTTTTACCTGAATAAATCGTAACTCAACTTAAAAAACGAATCGAATGTAAATAAATTAGCAGCGTAAACCACCTTAGACAGCTTCAATTCCCTTTCAGGTCTGCCGTTTAGAACTTTTTCCAGTTCTTGAGAGGTGCCGCACGGCGCATGCTGGGCTGTGTCTTAAAATTTTCCATTCTCAGCAGTGTACCGGAAAATAGATAAAAAAAATGGTAATAATGCAATGACTAAATAAAAAGTATAACCAAGTATTAGCTGGTAAGTACTGATGCTGATAAAAATTATAGTCATCGTTACTATTACTAATAGACCAACACTAATGTAACCCTTATATAATAATATGTGTCTTACCCCAATGTCAAGACCGAGGAACATGAGTGGCTCGAACGCTACTTTGTTCGGAAACATCATTAAAGCAACCGTAAGCAACGCATAATGACCTCTCACGATATAAACGATCGAGCGTAACACTCAACGATACATTGACAAATAATGCGGATAGACCTTTGCACTGCCGGGTCTATTATTTGCTAACCGTAACCTGATATGATCTTCATAGGGTGGCACCCAAAATATCACCCGGCAACCAAGTTTAGCAGCAGCAATTCAAACGTACACAGCCAAAAAGGATAGACCTCAATGGGCGCATTCCAACACTACCACGAAATTGACCATACACTAATTAGCACTATGTTTCAAAATATCATTTCGTGGATATTTGGTATTGCGATTTGAAAATGATCGAGTACCTTAGCGTCAACAATCTCGACCGCGTAGTTCGTCTAATTCCATACATCAGCTACTCTGAAACCGTGACACCATTTATATCATGAGATCTGAAAATTCAATACTTGAACTCGTAAGAAATACTAAAGGCGTACATGATGGAAAATAAAACTTTAGCGTAGCCCTATCGCT
Source organism: Chrysanthemum makinoi (assembly GCA_910596185.1). NCBI lineage: Eukaryota > Viridiplantae > Streptophyta > Magnoliopsida > Asterales > Asteraceae > Chrysanthemum > Chrysanthemum makinoi. Next base: position 286,507,183 of record OU343220.1, on the reverse strand, counting down.
TGAATCCCCAAACCTGTTCCAATTCTTTCGGTTGTTTGAACGCCTAAATTGTAAGGGTCATTTCCTCCACCTGTAATTATAAAATATAAAAGATAAGTGTTTTTACTAAAATAATTAACCTTGTGTAATTACAAAAGAATATAAATTACGTTAAGATCTTCATAAGCAAGTGTTTTGATAAATTACAAAATTATGGAGAGCCTTTGCAATTTTCTTTTTGGTTTGATGCAGCCTGTTAAATTTTCTCGAATGTTTTTATATTTTGTGAAATTCATTATAGTTTATGTATAATAACTTTAGCTCAAGTACAAATAATACTTGTAAAATTTAACAATATTAGAAAACACATCAAAGAAAAATGATGCTATCTACATAATATACTCTTGGATATTCTTGTACCCCTGTTGATAAAACCTGTAGTTTTTGGCATTACAACAACATATTACTTCGAAGAAAAACGGGCATATAACATACCTCTTTATACAACTTTGGTTAGTCAATACAAAGAACCACGCTACTATCGCAAGCCAATCCAGGATCACACGCTGATTGACAAACGCATAAAATTTGGGCATTCCATTATATGCTGCCAATTATTACGGTATCACCATCAATCTTTTCTTTCTGTCGCAAAATGATGAATAATCATTACCTCGGGGTTCAAAGCGACTACCAATACACAAAACTTGATTAAAAATACATTCAAGCTAACTCTGATCCATTTAGAGTATCCTAACGCCCCTGCCGTTAGTATTTGACGAAAGGTCCTCATATATTTCTAACTCTATTACCGAAAACCAACAGACAACACATCCATGTGTGGTACTATATTTGTATCTATATTTATTCGCTTACATCTGCAGATTCATTCTAGTATGTATATAGAATTCAGTACCCGCAAATTCAGTACCCACTTCGCTTACATCTGTGAATATTCACCTCGAATGAAAGTAGTAACTATTTGTGTGAGCAAATACCTAAATAAGTATCAACAGATTGTACAAAATCAAAATTCAAAAGTATTTTAAGCAATAACAGATTATACCTATAAAAAACGCACAGATTATAGGCAAAGGGTAAAAACAGCTTTGGGTTGACACAAGTCCTTTTTAGTAGCAAATGTTAGCAATGTATTTAGCCTTGGGAGGGAAAAAAGGTTGAACATTACTATGACCCTACAAAATATTATCAGTTACAAAAAGCAAAAATCACTAGAAGTTTCCCTGAGAATAAGACTTTGAACCTACAAAAACCAACCTAACTGAAAAGTTTTGAGTATGATATAAGCTGCACCAGATGTTCCGGAAGGGAGGGAAGGTGTTCATCTGTTCCTCCCACAACCTGCAACATGGAGATCCGCGAAATGAATTAACCATTCCGCATATATCGTGCAAAAATGATTAAGACCCCAAAGCGGAGCTTTCTAGATTGGCGTTTTGGGAAGAAACTAACTTGCAGGCCGTGACGTAAAAGATCTATATATATATTCCTAAGTATAGTCATTCATATAATAAAAGTAAGTTAAAAAGCGTTGTGATTCCACAAAGATTAAGAAACCTTCACGACAAATGACAATTTTATAAGTAAGCCAAAGTCTAAAATCTATCCCATTTGACCTGGGTGGGTGATCCGCTCGACGGTCTATCTTTTATTCGTCCCCCACTTGTGAATGGTCCACCCATAAAAGTCAAAAAGTTCATGCCCAAAATGCATTCAGTCCAGAGGAGTCTAGTGTTTTCCCGGGTCGTTAAGTCCCAACGGTGTGCACGGTACTACAACGAATCTGTGATCGAGTGATATTGAACAGGAAAGGGGTTATGATTGATTTATACTAAGGAATTTAAATCTAATAAAGACTTTGAAGTCCTTCTAATTCTATATTTAAAATCGTTTAACGTTTAAAACCTAAAACGTACGTTTAAATAAAATTACGTGAACGTACGAAATAAAACGTGAAAATAAAGAAGTAAAATACCTACGGATATGAAAATGATATTTTTACAATCCTAATAATAAAATAAAATTATTGGAAAATTAAAATTATTTTTATAACTATTTATTTAATTATTATTAATTAAAAACTATTTTTAACTATTTAATAATACCCTAAAATATAAGAAAATATGAAATAAAGCTAGAAAAGTGAAATTATGACTTAGAAAAATCTAAAATATTATAAAACTTATTTTAAAACTGAAAATATATTTATTACACTTTTTATCTATTTATTATTAATTAATTACTATTTATTAATTATTTAAACTATTATAATAAATACTAAATGAACTCTAATAAATACGAAACTTTTTCTATAAATACTATATGATAGCAGAATACTAGGAAAAATATAAAAAGTTAGATAAGCCCACTAATAAGCTGAATTGGGCAAATAAGCAGTTTAAATAAGCACTTGAAATAAGCAATAAGCTATCCAAAAGCTACCATAAGCTACTACAGCCTAAATCTAACATAAAATGAGCTAATGCAACTGATTGGGATCTAAAAAGCACAAGCTAAAGAAAAAAAGCTCGAGACCAGTTTTCAACTCTCAACATGCCAAACGGCTCTAACTAGCTACTTTAAGCACTAATTAGGCTAGTTTAGAAGAATCACAAAAATAAACTAAAAATACCAAGATAACCACAACCAACCAAAGTGCTAAAATCCAAAATTTCAGCTAATTTGGATTAAAAATGAGGAAACTAAAAATGCAAAAGTGGAAGCAATTTGCAAGGTTGAAATCAACAACGCTCTGTCTGTGCAGTTGATCTTGCATCTGAGAGAGGTGATTTTGGCCTAAACATGGATAAAACAGTGCAAGGCTCAGGAATTCAATTCTAATAACCTAAATACATTAAAAAGGACTAAAAACAAGCACTAAAATGTCCTAAAAACAGGTACTAACAAGGAACTTAAGCTACAAAAGCTAAATGGATGAATCAAACTCTAAAACTGCATACAATACTAAAAAGTGACAAAAGGCACTAAATGGGCTAAATAGCAACTGAAAACAACTTATCTAGCTCTAATTATCACTGATCAAACTTAATCAAGTGACCAAATGAACAGTAGCATGCAAAAATACCTTAAACTATCTTATTCCAAACACCCCTTAAGGTTTGGATTATGCAAAATAAAGGTGCTCTGGCCAATGTAAGCTACATGTATTGGTTCCCTAAGACTAAACAACTTATAATGATGCTAATAAAACAGAAATCAAAGCTAAATAAGCACTATTAGTTTATTCTAATATTAAGCTAATTTTTTGGCTTTTATATGATTTTGGAGAGAAATAAATAAAACATACTACATTAAATTAAAAGCATATACCTCTACTTAAACCAACTACACTGATAAAATCCAAATAAGCATAATTAAGCTCAGAACAGAAAGTTGACTTTTGTTGACTATTTTTGACTTTTCGGCTGGGTTTGAGAACATGAGAATATTCCAACTCTCTTGATTAATCAAGAACAAACTTAAACAAACTGATTAAAACAATCTTAACAACTTAAACGGAAATTTACCAAGAATGGATTTTGGCGGAAAACTAAAACAGTGAGAAAACTAGAAATTAATTGAGGAAGCTTATGAATTAAGACTCAAAATAACTTGTAGATTACATTAAACATAAATCCCAAAAATCTTTAATATTAAAAAATTAAAACGATTACAATAAAAATAAGAAAAGGTCACAGTGACAAGTATTCTTCTCTGTCTTCGTTCTCTTTTATAGGTCTCAAAAGTGTCTCTCTCATCATTCTTGGCCATTGGATTGGCCAGCTTCATCTCAGCCCTTTGATCCGCGTTTTGGCGCCAAAACCTTTATCACTTTTCGATTGCTTGAGAGGGGGAAAGTAGCATTAATTGCATTTGGATGTTGTGGAGGTGGAGGGGACATGGAGTAGAGTTGGTGATGGAAGGTGGAGTGTGGCAGTGAAAGTGCAGGCAAGTGCAATTAAGGGTTTGGTGCTTTGTTTTGGCTTTTGGGCTTATTTTTGGTTTTGGGTTTGGGGTTTAAAAAAAGGGTCCGATTGGTTATTAGCTTAGTAACACAAAGACCATTATTGCAATTCATCCAAACTAGAGGGACTGAAACTGAACTTTTCCAAAAATTATTATAAGGACCATAGATGACAAACTTTATTAACCAAGGACCATAAATAATATTTTCTATTTTTAAAAATCCCGGGAACTTGTTTTGCCATTTTTTGAAAGTTGGGGGCTGAAGCGCCAATTAAGCAAACTTTGTTCGTTTTTTAGCTGTTTTTACTCATTTTGCATTTAAAACATATAAAACACAATTTTGGAATACTTTCATTATTTTGATGCATTTCTGAGTGTTTTTAAATGTTTTGCAGTTCAGATTTGACCAAAATGATGAGTATTTACACACTCATCAATCCCCCATTACTATTCTAGTCCCTAGCAATCTTTTGAGAAAACTTAATGGATTGTATCTCTTTACCAAGCCATTACTTCTGATAGCCAATTGTTTCAGTTCAAGTAAGAACATTGGTACAATGATAACCAAATGATTTTGAGCAAATCACCAGCTTCCAACGGTTTTGATTTGTCTTTACCGAAGCCGTTTATTCGGACTAGCCAACTCTTAGATAAAATATCTTTGGTGAGTCGATTACCAATTATGGTTTTCCAACTATTTACACAAGCCATAAACTTGCGGGCTAGCCAACTCTTCACTAATTAAAGATATGGGGAGTTGATTACCATACAATTTTAGGCAAATTGTAAGCCATAAACGGATTTGATAAATCTTTACCAAGAGCCGTTTGCTCCTGGATTAGCCAATCCTTTTGTTTATTAGACATGGCGGACTGATAACCGTAAGCTGAGTAAGTGCAAAACACTAGCTCCAAAAAAAAAATTGGCCAAAAATGGGGGAATTGGGTGGTAATACATATGATAAAATTCAAAAATGGGGGAATTGGGTGGTAATACATATGATAAAATTTGTGAGAATTCCCCCCCACACTAGAAATGAATATTGCCCTCAATATTCAAAGTACCGGCTGTTATGCCGAAACTGAGAACGTAAAAGGGAAATACTACGGCCATTATTTTATTTAATTCATTATATATATATATATATATATATATATATATAAATATATATATATATAGTGGCAAAACCGTCCGATGGACGGGTATGACTATAGTTTTATTTTAGGATTTAGTAGAACAAATATATACTAAAATGTAATTAAAAGTTAAACGAAACGGTTAAGATCTATAATTGATGTTACGATAATCCATAAAACAGCTAAAAGCATGTAAGTATTTTGATTTTTTGTTTTTATTTTTAGGATTTAGTTGGACAAATATATACTAAAAAGTAATTAAAAGTTAAATGAAACTGTTAAAAACTATAATTGATAATCTATAAAACGGCTAAAAGCCGGTAAGTACTTTGATTTGTGGTTTTTATTTGTAATATTTAGTAGAACACATATATACTAAAAAGTTATTAAAATCTAAATTAAACGGTTAAGAACTATAATTGATGTTACCATAATCTATAAAACGGCTAAATCGAAAGAAGGGTGCTAAATAATTGTAGTCATATTTTATAGTTTTACAAAATAGTTTTTATGTTTTTTTCATGGCATATATACTATATAAGTGGTTAATTTTGTGTCCATTATATATTGTATTTTTTTTTACAAACAATAGATATGTGAAGTACTATTTATTTTAGAGTGTTTGCAATATCTATAGGTGTAATATAATAAGTTAACAAAAAATAAGATATAAACATACCGAATTTTTTTATTGAATGCATTAAAAACGAAAATAAATGGTTACGAATATGCATAAAAAGTTTCAAGGTGGTACGAAACAAAGTATCAAAGCATAGCCCGCCCGATAAGCGTGCAAGCCTTATAAATATCGTTGAAAAACTTAAGTTAGTGAAAATAAGTTATAAACATACCAAATTATTTATTTATTTATTACATTAAGAACAAATCATCAAATTCTTAAGATATTTTGAAAAATCAATATCGATTTATACTCATATGTGTACGCTTGCACTAAATAAAAGTATCACTTGATATTGAAGCAAACACTAAAATTTTAGTTAACGTAATGATATACATGATTACTAAGTCGTGGCTGGTTCCATTGTCGTGCTAAACACCCCATTTGGATTTCATCTTCAATGGTTCTCATTGAATCCGACAACTTATACATAAAACACCTTGACGCTTTCATTCGCAGTATAACATCAAGGGATCATTATGATTTATACATTTGTGTAATAGATTTATTGATATCGTTACATCTAATCTTTAAGTTCAAACTAATGCGACATATGGAAGTTACTTCAATTATTGCAACATATAGTAATAGTATGAGTGACGAATCCTTACCTCTACCAAACATTGACAACTCATATTAATAACCCTCAAGAAACATGAGGAGGCGATTCCTGGAGCTCAACACTTTCAAATAACTTGTGTCACAGGCCGCCAATTTCTTTGTGTATTTCTTCCACATGAGATAAGTTGCATTGTAAGTCTTATATTAATAGATTGTAAAATAATCAAAAAAAGAATACATGACTATTCTATGGCATCTTTTATTTTAAAACTTGTTACTGTAGTCTTGTCAAAGTTATCACCGTATGTGGGTACTGTTGACTCTCCCATTCGTGACAAATACAATTTTAAACCCTTACGTATAGCGTTTTTCAATAAGCAATCCAGGCTGACCTGCGAGCAAGCAATACATAGCTTATTCACAGGCTTATATGATGATATAGCTATTTGATTTTTAATATAAAGTAGGCAAGTCTACAATTTTATAGTATCATACTTTAGGATATGTGGACAATTAGGACTAAGAAAGCTTTTCATTCTTGGCAGGTCTTGGGTTCGGTGTGTTAAGTATTCTTCCAAGTGACCACATCATTAAGTGTTTGGATAGAGACTGTTACGTGCTTATTTTAGACTAAACAAACACTTGAAAATAATAAATTAATACTTGCTTATATTTTTTAAGCACATAGCCAAAAACATCAAAATCAATCCCAAACACCTCCTCATTTACCTTTAAAAATATGCAAATGTTTTTCAATAAGCAATCCTAACGACCCTATGGAGCAAGCAATACATAGCTTATTCACAACTTTTACACATCTTATGACAACGTTCTATTCTATTTTTTAATATCAAGCATGCAATTCTATAATTTTATAGTATCATACTTTAGTATATATGGACGATTAGGACTAAGAAAGCTTACTCAATCTTGATAGGCGCCGGTTCAGGTGTGTTAAGAATTCTTCCAGATGACCACATCATTAAGTGTTTGGATGGAGATGGTTACGTGCTTATTTTAGAGTAAACAAACATTTGAAAATAAGTAAATTAGTACATGCATATATTTTTAATGCACATAAGCACATCAATCAATCCCAAACACCGCTCATTTACCTTTAGAAATGTATATAAGCAGGTTCGTTCATTGTGGGTGAAAAGTAAATTTTATCAGGTCATAGGCCAAAGTGGGTAGTTTCACCCATTTAACATGTTTGTTTCATGTGTTTTCAGGTAATGAAACAAACATACTAAAAGGACGCAGCAATCTAGTTGGTTAGACCCTTTTATCCAAAAACTTTGATTATTAGTGTGATAATATATGTATACCTTTTAATCATATTTGATCACTAATTTAAAACGTATATCTGATAGAAAATTTTGATGAGAAACTACCATCCGATTATGATATTGCTTGGAAGATGGTCTCTAATAGCTACAACAATAAAATATGGGACTTATGGCTTGATTGAGGAGTGCATATTAGCATATCATGACATAATCTACTATGATTTTGATGGGTTTAATTTGTTCCATTTAGCCATAAAAGAATGCCAAGTGATGTATACATTCTTTCGTACCAAGTCACTGGCCATAAAGTACTTTTTTAACCATGTCACAAATATAATATCCGAGACAAACAAAAAAAAAGAATAGCAAAACATCTTACTTGTTGTTTGCTTGTGAAGATTCAAGGGAAGCTACTAAATTCCTATGAAATTATTAAAAGTGACTGAATGGTTAGTGTATGTAAAGAGAATGTTGTAAACTTCTTGTGCTAATGTAAATAAATCTTACAAGCTAGCGGAATGCAATTTCGTTGATGTGTTCTGTAAAATTGTTGTAGGATAAGTCACGCAAATGAAAGTAGATTATAAAATTAGTAAATTACAATCTATAATTATCGTTATTATAGAAGCTTAAAACATGAACTTACTAACATCTTTCTATTTTAGGACTAAAATATGTTACGAAAAGAGTTTTTCTAAGTATTGCACGTACACATCTCATATTACGGTAGCCTCCCAATTGAATAGTCTTTGGACCATCCAAAAAGTTGAAGCTCAAGTCTGTAAAAATATGGTTTTAACGATTTTATAAAACTAATGACAAATCACAAATTATGTTTTCATGTTACACGAATGAACAAAGAAACATAGAACTGTGGCCATAGCCTCTTTGTTTTTAAGGCTTTCCTTGGCTCCACTGATTTGCAACAATCTCTACAACAGCCACTACCACATTTACCACTTTCCCCATCGATGTTTTTTCCCGAAACAATTGCCATTTGGGAATCCTCACTAACGACAAAATATATCCTCGTGTACGAAGTCTCGTAGAAAAGTGACAAAAATTATCTCTTACTTTTCCCGGCGACATGTCGCGTGATTCAACGATAATATTTTGACCGAATATTTCATGGTTAGCGTGGCGGGAAATTTTTCGCTTAGGTTTTCCCGGCGACATTTCGCCGGGGTTCTTTTTAAAAAAATACGTAATTAGTGTTAATCTATCTTAGCGTGGCGTAAACATTTCGGCGACATGTCGTGATTCTTGTTTATTAAAAAAATTCGTAATTTTGCATGCCGACTCATCCGTTGAACGTCTAATGTGTAACCATAACATATCTGTTGGAATCACTCCTAAACAGTATTTCAAGTATTTATATTTCATATGTAATAGGTAGCTTTATTATGGCCTTTATGTTTGTTTAAGGTCAAGCTTATGTAGAAGGCCCATAAGCTTGACCCAAGCCTAATAAGGATAGGAAGGGAACTAGGAGTGTTGCCTAGCTTCCCTCTATAAATACCTCTTGTAAACCTTCACTTGAAGGTTGGTTGTTCAAGTTTTCTTTTCACACATACTCTCTACGCATAACCGTCTTTCATATTAACGTGTGTGTGTGTGATACTTGTTCAATAGCCTCATCTCCTTTCTTATAAGCTTGTGTTGTAAAACTAGTGACCTAACAGTGGTATCAATGCGTAAATAGTTGGGTGAACTTCGTTTTGTTTTGAGTTTTATGGTATGCGGCGTAAGGTTTTGATACTCAATCTTTCATATCAGCTTAAAGCTTTCATTTTAAGTGTTAAAGTTTAAGTTTTTGGCAAAAGTTTGAAACTTTATGCGTGAATATCGATTTTAAGCTTGTTTTGAGCGTGTGTATCATCCTCACGCATAACTGTTTTTAGAGGCTTTGGTCCATCAAGTTCCACACTTTTGTGTCTTTTGGTGTTATTGAAGCTATTTCATCACACAAAAGCTGGTTTAGAAACATATTTGGGCAAAATCACTTTTATGAGTAAACCTACGCGTATAAAAACCCTATTTCTACCCGTAAGTGTTTCCTTGGTTTGATATTCATTTTAGTGGTTTATTCGTGTTTTCTTACTTGGATAAGTCGAGAAAATCGTTCGACTTTGGATATCTTTTGCCTTTGTGATAGTGTAAAAGATCATTGGGATAAAACCTAAAATACTTGATAAGTTCAACTTTGCGTAGAAATCTAAGCTAAGATTTTCTTAAGCCTAAGCCTTGTCTTACGCATAAGCTAAATCCTACGCCTAAGTTTCAACGCCTAACTTTGTTGTCTACGCATAACTTTAGATTTTTTTTTAACTTCTGGCGTAAGCTAAAACTACTGGCGTAACTTGTCTTTGTTCTGTAGCGTAACTTTGGTAATTTCTACGCATAAGTGTTATATTGCTCTCCACGTGATTTCTCGCCTAAGGATACTTCATCAACAAAGGTTCATTCGACTACAAAGATCCACCAACACAAGTTATCTTAAAAAAATAGTTTTTGGCGGGAAAAGTTGAGTAAAGTAAAATTTAATTTTTCGAGGAGACTAAACGTTCAATTTTACGCGAGATTCAAATTTTGGTTTAACTGTGAAAATTTTGGTCAAAAATTCAATTTTGGGCCTAAATTCAAATTTTTAAGTCAAATTTAGCGTCAAAATTGTCATTACTCAAATTTTTCCTACATTCTTAGAATTGGATTTTATATTGAATTTCAAATTTTGAGAGTCAAAATTTTTCAAAATTATTTTTGGAGGAAATTGCGATTCACTATATCGACCTTTTGTGTGCTATATCGACTTTGCACCTTTTCTTCTCTTTGATTCTTCTGAGGAGTGTAATGGATTCTGATCATAAAGATCTATTTGTGGCATTGCAAGAAGGATTCATGGCTATATCTCGGCATTCAAGCGTCGAACAACATCTATTTCCCAATATCCCGAAGTCGTACAAGGTGCAAAGTTCTGTACATGAAAGGAATGCTCAAATGGACGTTGAGAATGTTGTGATGTAAGCATCTGCGGTAATGCGAGACAATGAGGTTGTAGCATTGGAAAAGCGGCGGACCAGCGGACACGGAAGATATCATACTTAACTACGACCCGAGCCTAACGTGACGATGAACAAATGGTTGAGGAAGATATCTTACCCTATGACACTGACCGCAGAAACGGATGGTGAGGTACAATCTCTTGTTGATCATATTACGCTGAAAATGCGATACAACAAACTGAGCAACCTGAATTCATAATGAAGGAGAGTTGACCATATGTGCACAATGTCGACAACTTTCTCATGTCCGAGCCACTTGTTAACAATTCAAGTGAAACGTCAAATCAAACTCTTGAATCTGAAAACATTCTTCTCAAAAAGACCATTGCTCGGTTTCATAAAGATTTTTCAAAACTAGAGGCACATTGCATCTCTCTTGAACTTAAACTTCAAAACAAATCTTTTTCTTGAACACATGGTGGAGTCTTCAAATGAACAAAATGTCGTGTGGATACATTACTAAAATAAAATGAGCATTTAAAGGCTCAAATTCAAGCAAAGGGGCTTGCGCAAGTTGCTTTACAAAACAAACGAGAAGATTAAGCGACAAGAGTGTGGATACTTATTTTGCAAAACCAACAACCTGGGGGAAATCGTCTCTAAAACCAATCGAAACCAATCGGTTAATGGACATCCAAGCTGCTTTTAAATCTGAACGTTCAAAATCAAAACCACGGTTTCTCCCAAGTTGTTGAGAATAATCATTTGATAAAACCATCCTCCACATTCACGGCCTAAGAATAATCATACGTTTTACTTAAACATGTTTACGGTAAACTGTTTTACTTATACACTTTACGTTTTAACCTCAACTTGTGGTTGCTCACGGCAACTCTAGGATTAGTTCGAACACGTGTCTAAATTGAGCATTAACATAAAGATTCATATGATTCACATGACCATTACAGAACGTGATCTAGAAAAGGCTAGGAAAAGGGCACTTCTTCATAAGGATGGAATCTTAGGTTCACGACCTTGTGTATCACCTTCAGTGTATTCTTGAACACTACACAGTAGTAGCAAACCAAAACCTAAGTTAACTCAACAAACAGTTAAAAATAAACCCGTTGATCTAAATGTAAACTGTCAGAAACCTAATAGGTGGATCCATATAGGACGTAGACTCTTCCCAAAAGAAGTTTCCACATCCCTTAGATCTAACCTTAGATGGATACCAACGGGTAGAGTTTTCAAAAGCTGCGGTCTTAGGTGGATTCACCGGGCAAGATACTAAGTAGTTGCACCAAAACAAGTGTGATACCCTTTTCATCCATCCGTGAGGCAGGAAAGGAAATCATCAAAATATGTTCGGTGTCAAGAAGATAATTGACACTACATCTTTATGCCTCTAACACACGGAACAGTTACACTTGGGGATCCATGTCTTTCTCTTCCTTGCCCCCCTTCTATCTTTCTATGCGGTACACGGCTATGGCTTCTCTTGCAATAAGCGTAGGACCCGTTTCTCACCGTCTAAAAACTTAATGATCCATCAATGTTCCACCATTGTACTTAATCGTCATGAATTAGAAACATTGCTTGCTCCTCACGGTTAAAGATTCGCCAAAAGTCGTGTTCACCGTATGTATCGAATGTTTCGTTGCATAACGATAACACTCTAATTTCGATACACATGAATCTACAACAACAATCGAATCTTCTATAACAGAAGATCAAAGTGTTTCCTACAACAATGTCACAGTTGATGATCAACAATATAAACAGAGAAGTTTTATAAGGTTGACTCTCTCGTAATATTTTTGGTACTTCACACTTGTTCGATCAATTGGACATACATGGTTTTTTCTTTGTCTCCTTATACATGGTTTTATTTGTCTTCAATTCATCATCAACATACGTGGTGTATGATTCTGAATCATTGAAAACATCGAGGGGGAGAAAGTGTGTAGGTGGTCATTGCTTCCTTGTTCTTCTACATGCTTCTTTGCGAAAACCCAATGCCTTCTTGAATTCCTTCAATTAGGGGGAAGAAATAAGACAATATGTGGCTCAAACATCTCACTTTGGTATTATCGTCTCAATTTCACGGGTGATCTTGTGTGAAGTTACCCAAATACGTGAGCAGATCTTGTTGATTTCTAGCATGTTACCCTCAAGCGGATCTTCCGCAATTAGTCGATTTTCTTTGTGTGGTTTCTCTTGCTCATCACAAAATTCGGCGCTCTTTGAAACCTTCAAAAGTTAGAGGAAATGTAGACTTCATCAAAGTTTCAAATCTGCTAAAGAAAGTTGTCAATTTGGGGAAGCGATTATGAAACTCCTTCAAATGGCTACGAGTATAACTGACTTAGAACCGGTCACAACGGCAAACTTCCCTCGAACCCCATCATCGGTGAAGCCCTCGGCTTACTCGTCACCAAATGGAAAGGTTATTTGCTCCGCTGTTCAGTGACGATATTGATGAACGTGCTAAAGGTGTATCCGCTGTTCCGCTGCACAACCGATAATATTCTATACGATACACCTGCTACAACAACTACTGTTGTTGAAGAAGCACCTACACCCGTTGACTCCAACCACGATTGAACACACGCTTCCAACAATGATGAACGGTGATGATATTCAATGAAATACCCCACCTGCGATTTTGATCCAAATCGTTCTTCAACCCGTTTGCTAATGAGGCTACGCACCGGATGTGTGAAATCTTCCACAAACCATTTGAATCCTGAGAATCTGCACAATGTATACCAACATCAACCCTCCACACATAGATGGACAAAAGACCATCCTCAGGAAAACATTATTGGCAACCCGAATCAACCCGTCGTTCTGAGACAAGCGTCTTCACCGAGGCGGTGAACATTGCATTTATGCACTCAGCATGCTGCCAATCTGAACCTAAAAACATCAAAGGCGCAATGACAAAGACAAGCTGGATTGAATCCATGCAAGAAGAACTCAACCAATTCAAACATCTTGTATGAGGCGGTTGAAAGACCAACGAGGAGTCTCGTCATTGGTCTAAAATGGATTTGGAAAAACAAATTGGATCTTTGAAGGAGCGTCATCGAAACAAGTCACGTCACGGTGGCTAAGGGTTATCGTCGGGAAGAGGATTAGACTTTGAAGAATCTTTTGCTTCGGTTGCTCGTCTTGAGGCTGTTCGGATATTTCTAGCATTCGCAGCTCATATGAATATAACGGTCTATTAGATGGATGTCAAAACTGCGTTTCTCAATGGACAACTTAAAGCGGTTTATGTCATTACCAGGATGAATCGTTGATCTGAGTTTCGAATCATGTCTACAAAGCGAACAAAGCTCTGTATGGTCTCAAACAAGCTCCTCGGGCATGGTGCGATAAGCTATCATCTTTCCTCATTGCTAATAATTTCACCAAAGGTTCGGTTGACCCAACTCTTTTTATACAATATCACGGGAACATATCTTAATTGTTCAAATTTACGTGGATGACATCATTTTTGGGTCTACACATAAAAGTTTTCAATCGCTTTTGCAAAACTAATGAAGAAAAATTTTGAAATGTCCATGATGGGTGAACTTACATTCTTTCTCGGACTGCAAGTTCATCAATCACCCGTGGTATTTTCTTGAGTCAAATATGCCCTTGAATTGTTAAACAAATTTGGAATGAAAACATGTGACACCTATGCCACACCAATGGCTCATACCAAAGTTAGGCGATTTACATGGGAAATTGGTTGATCCTACCAAATACCGTAGTATTATTGGGTCTCTCATGTATCTAACGACTAGCGACCTGATATTGTCTTTGCCGTTTATCTATGCTCCGTTATCATTCGCGACCAAGCTGAAACCCACCTCTCACGAGGCTAAAAGAATCCTCCGATACATAAAGGAACCATTAACTTGGGGATCACGGTATCCGAAGGATTACGGTTTTGAACTAATCGCTTTTTGAGATCGCGACCACGCAGCGGGATGCTTAGACTCACGGAAAAGCACTTGGGAGCTTTACAATTTCTTGGTGATAGCGGTGTCTTGGCAATCGAGAAGCGAGGATTGTACATGTTTGTCATCAACGAAGCGAGAATATGTAGCCATGTCCGCATGTTGTGCTCAAGTCATATGGATGAGAACACAACTCAAAGACTATGGTTACGTATTTGATAGAATCCCGATGTATTGCGACAATCGGAGTGCCATTGCAATCTCGTGCAACTTCGGTTCAGCACTTTCGAAATCAAAGCACATCGATCTTGATATCATTTCATCAAGGATCTGGAGCGGTACTGTTGAATTATATTTTGTAGTACTGAATACCAATTGAGATCTTCTCACCAAAGCCTTGCCTCCCGCTAGGTTTAATGAGTTGGTCCACCGGTTTGGAATGAGGTGTTTGACTCAAAGAATTGGATGATCTCCTAAAGCAGTCTTAAAAACTGTCAACACCAAATTCTCTTTTGTAAATAATTTTTCAAAAACAAAATACAAAATTATAAAACCTGCTAAAAACAACAAAAATATTCTTCTAATCTACTTTTCTTTCAACTTTGCAAGTACATCTCTTCCGTCAACACTTTAATCTTTCAAAATTCATATTTTCGATCAAGTGTTGAGGGGGAGAAAATAAACTTACACTGTTTCAAAACATCTGTGTACTTGCATGTTATAAATGGTGGTACATTTTCTGGTTCAAAGACACTCCTCGGACTTAAATTAATAACCTTTCATTATTTTTCTCAAGTCGAGAGGGAGTGTCGTCATTCTTCTTTCCTAAAATCTTCGTTTGGTAACCAAAATGGAAGTTAAATGGCTTGGTTTGAAAAATGGAAAAGGTGGAGGGACCAAGCTGTCAAAACCTTTAAGTTATTTTTAATAATAACACCCCCACCTAACTTTCACTTCTCATTTATTACTCAAAACATAAAACCATCCTACGCATAAGAATTCACTCAAGTAAACCGTGTTTTTGATCTCCATCTTGTAAGTGTTTTTGTGATCACAACATGTTTTTCCTACGGCTAAAACGTTTTCTAAGCGTGATTAGGTATTCTTCGCTTATGCGTAAGAACATACAATCAACATGTGTGTGTTTGTGGTGTAATGGTTTGCGTCAAAACGTTCAAAATACATCAATGATACCATTTTTACCATCAAAATCCACCCGAAACAATTGATGATTTTTGAAAATTAGGGTTTATGAGTCGAATTGGGTATTTTCAAATGTGAAGTGTTTTTTGGTCAAAAGATTGTTGGGTTATGGTCTTATGGTGATGAATTAATGATTTCCTTGCTTTTTAACCACCCAGAAACTCTAAATAATCAATAATTTGGAATTAGGGTTTAAAGTTCATAAGTTTGGGTATTTTTGATTCACCATGAATTGGGTGTTATAACTCGGTATAAAGACTTCCTCAACTCTCTTAAGCTACCAGAAAAAGTTTAGTGCATAATCTATGGCTAGAATCCATACGCGTAGATTTAGGGTTTAGGCTACGCGTATGTATTCTACGCATAACAGTTAAAATGAGCTAGTATGTTGTGTCTGTGATAAAATAATGTTTTGTGTTAACTTTGATGATTTGATAAACTTATTTCAGGCTTGTTACTCATGAAAATCAGAATCAAGGTCATTTGCACTCTACGCATAAGGATTACCCTACGGCGTAGTCATGTTATGTAAGAATAATCAACGCATAACGCTACGCGTAAGGTTCTACAATGGACTACGGCGTATCTGTGAAGGATATGCGTAAACAGTGACCTCTACGCATAAGGTCAACTCTTACGAGTAGCCTACGGCGTAAGGTTAATATATGCCTACGCATAAGCTCTCGCATAAGATCTCCTTTTCTTACGTAACACTTTACGTGTAAGTTAGGATTCTGGCGTAAGTCTAAGCCTAAGCATATATCATTCACGTCTCGCGCAACTTTGCCAAAACTACGCTTAACCCTGGATTGACCTTCATGATGAATTGTTACTTGTTCAAACTTGTAAATAAACTAATCATATCATCACGAATCCTAAGATGTCACTAATAAACTACGTTTGATATGTTTGTGAACAATAAGTGATAAAATAAACTTTAAAACTTAAAGTTAACTAACTCACGAAACATTTCACGGCGTCATTGGACTATTGAATATACAAGTGACTTAGGACTCGTAACAATCTTGACAAGCACATTCAATAACTAGACAATAAGACCTTCTGTTGACTAACATTATGTCTTTCGATATGTTGGTTCTTTTGGCTAATGTTATTTGAGATCACGACATGGCTGAACAAATGAATGTGGATGCACCTAAAGTTCTCTCCATTCTTTGATATCTATCCTCATGGCTATCCAATGAAGATAGGAAAGAATAATCTCTGTGTTGACTTTGACAACCTCACTACTCTGAATCTTCATGTTTAATTGCTATTGACATTAGAGGACTCATCCGTATCGAGAACATGCTTTCACACTCTGCAAGCTTCAGAGATCTACATCCAACATTCTGGAACACTATGGAAAGGGTCAAAGGACAAACTGTGTAGCGGTGACTCGAATCACAAACAAGTCACCATTACACTGCAGACTTAAGGGTACATTCTCTAATTCACGATGTCGATAACAAACTATATGCCACACTGTTGAAGAGCTCACTCTCCAATTCTTAATCAATATCGGTTATGCGAGGCTACGAGTAATCACCAAGCACTCTCGTAGAGCTTAAGAGTATTCCTCAACCACAGAACACTCTACATGATCATCACCAAGTGCGTTTCAGTGCGTGGCCGGCTATGAGCACCCTAAGCTCATAGAGCTGCAAATATTACGGCATTGGTCAACAAAACACATCGCTATCGAAGCTCCGATTTGGGATGACATGATGTCATTTCTCAACAAACTTGGCTCAAAGATTCCTACATAGGATATACAAAATTGTTGATCAGAGAGCACTTGGACTTCATCCTGACATTCCCAAGAGGCTCAATGACCCCACTAATCACGACATGTTGCGGAACCCATTCTATCTGTTAGAATCAAGGAAACGTCTACAAAGAAACAAGGTCTTTGTGCTACCATATTTCCTTCTAACTGAAGATGTCGAAGCTCGAAGCGTACAAAAGGTATCAGAAGCGGTTAGACAAGGCAAAGTTGGTCATCTCGACGAAAAATCTTACGGAACACTGTAAGGAGAACCAAAAAGGAAGTGCAGGAAGTGCGGCAAGTACTTGTGAGTCAAAGGAAGTTCCCCAAGAGGAACCCTCCTTCAAAGAGGATTGTTCCATCTAAGAAGCGCTCCCATCCCAATTCCCAAACCCGAACATAAAGAAAGCTTGTGGGCGAAAGCTCACGAAGATCTGACGACCTGAGATGAAGAGATTACCTTCTTTGAATGCGCAGCAGTATCCCTCCTCCGTGACTAAATCTACAAGTCCAACAGCCGATCATGGAAAGGAAAGACTCTTGTACTTGAGTCTCATGATGAAAGCTCGATGAAGAAGAAGAGCAAGCGGATCAATCATACGGAAAAAGTTTAAATTAGTTAGACAAATTCAAAAAGCGAAGAATTTGCAAAAGATCAAATGGTGGCCGGGGGGATCAAGTGGTGTTGTCCACTCTTCACGAGTCGATGCGGTTAATCAACCCGATAAGGGATGCGGTGCCACCACTCTTGCAACAAAACGCTTGTGAAGGAGTCTCTGATCTTAACATTGACGAACGAGAAAGAATAAAGCCGAGAAGAGATAAGCTGATGAAGAAGCTAAGGAGCAGACGGAAGAAAAGGCTAAAACTGGACATGATGACGAAGAAGATTATGATGACTTTCTTCTCGGCAGTCCAACTCGTTCCAAGGAGGATACTACGCACCTCCAAAGGACCCCGGATCTCCTCATGTCCCCTCCTCATCAGATTCTTCATCTCACTCATCACCACCACCATCAAAAGATCAACAAAATCATCATCCAAATATGTGAAGAAACCACCTCGATCTTGGATTTCTCAAGCTCATAAACGGATTCACAAAGGCATCAAACAAGTCAGAAAAAGCGTGCTCAACAAAAGCTAAATTTCTTTCTTTGATCACATACAGCATATGTATGGCGAGCATGACAAGATGGAGAAAGAAAGGGAATTTGTTCAGAAGTTCATGAAGAGTCATCAAAGAAGGCTGAGAACGAAATGATCGAAGGTTACACTAACAAGTACCTTTAGGATATCGTTCCTAAAATCCAAAAGGCTGGAAAAGACGACAGAGATCATACTCACAAGTTTCTTCTTGACACTTGTCCCGGTGTGACTAGAGAAATATTTTCCGGACAACTCACCCCTAACATCGTAGCATTGGTTAAAAATACAATGGCCAAAGAAGCTGATCTCTGAATCTGAGTTAATCGCTAAACTTGTGATACAAATGTCAAAGCGATGGAGCGTTTACTCGGATGAAGCTAAATTTTTGAAAATCTACTTGATTTTCAACTCAGATCATCATGCAAGTCGACCCGATCAACCCAAGCGACCAAGAGATGGCGATGATAAGGATAAGGAATTCTGCACCTAAGCGTCGGAAGCGATGCGGTAAATCTACCTCTATGCCACCTCCTCCACCATGAACTTCTTCTCAACAAAAGTCCCCTCCACCTCGGTCTTCTCTTAAACCTCGGGGCGATTCGAGTTACCACCCACGACTCATAAAACATGTGATTACTTTGAGTATAAGGGTGGTGGCGATGAAGAGGTCCTTGAGCCCGACAACAACCCACCTCACCCCGAACAAGTGCGAGAACCGATTATCATCATCAAGGCCTTCCAAAAGAAGAAGAAACGACTTCGGACAGGTTGTCTCGCTGGCTAGAATGACATAAAACCGAAGAGTTTGAATGGTTCTCCACACTTGTCAATCAAACTCCTTACCCTGATGAAGGTCAAGAATTGGTAGACGGTTCTACATTGGACCACATAAAAACTTTTGCAAGAAAAGTTCCATGTGAAGAAAATGGCGAAAATCGAATTGAAGCGAATCAAGAATGATGCATTCCAACTTCTTAAAGACAGCTCTGAAAGCGCTGTCGCGGTCGAATATCATCTTGAGAACATCGCTCGAGCTATGTCTAACGACATGGATTGGCTCAATCCGGAAGCAAACATTGACTTCACACAAAGGGACAACCTCCATACTACACCGATTGGACCAAACCTCTACCGACCATTGGCCAAACAGGCGAACCACGGATTCCCTTCCGATACTTCTTTAACGAGACCGGATTTTCTCTTACGGTAGCGATGGTTGAAAATACGCTACATCATTGACTCTTCCATTCGGCTATTTACTCAAAGCGCATAGCTATCGAGGCGTGCAAATCACTTGTTTTTCGACAAGCGTGCAAGCATCGACCAAGATGCATTGTATGGGATTCATCATTGGCACGAACGCCAAAGAATCTACTACGGAAGTTGCACTGTTCAGAAGTCTCAACATGCGCGTGTATAGTTCTAAGGACATCGTGGCCATCAACACATTGATCTCGAGTCTAAGTGGGACTATTCATTCTTAAAGAATATCATAGTCAAGCGACAAGATGAAACGGACTATGGATTCTCCGAGGTGACTTTGAGAACTTGTCCCTCAACGACATCGAACATGTACCTTGCCAAAGTACAGTCGTATGAGACAATTCTCGTTGAAGTTCAACGTGAATTTATCAAGTCGTTCTCATCTTCATTAGGCGCATGTGATCAAGAGCGTGTTGAAGATATCCGGATGGTACATTGAATCTTATCGAGCGCGTGTCAACCTCACTCCTCAATGCTTACTCTTCCGATCTCAATCGACTACCTCAATATACGCTCATCGGCAAACCTTTGGAGTTGTTTACCGCAGTGAACTTCAAAGCGCTTAATGGCGTGTAGTGATCTTAAATTAGGGATCATACTTTGAAGGCTGGTTAGGGATGGATTAGCATACGAGGTTGAAGGATATACGCTGAAGTGGGATCTCAAATGCTTATTTGAATTCTCGGGGAAAGGAGGGATGTGAGAAGGATCATCACCATGATTGATGAGCGGTTGTTCAGG
>OU343220.1:286380988-286486373 GCA_910596185.1 Chrysanthemum makinoi | reverse complement strand
TTTGTCTTTCTAAAGTTTTTAAAGCCTTTTTGTAAGCCTCAACTCGACATAACATTCATTATATTTAGGTTTCAATTCATCATAAGCTTCCTTAAGTTCATTATATCTTTCACTACAACCAAAAACACAATTATGTACCTGAGAGATGCCCATTAAGGCAACTTGATCATGACTGATCCTAGTAGTACAGGCTTGCCCGGCAATCCACTCTGCTTCAGAACCAGAAACTTCATCATAATCGGGCTCATCGCCTTCCGGTTGACATGGTCATCGAGTGACCAAAGCTTTGGAGGATCCAACTTTGGTAGTTCCAGCTTCTATTTGATTATCTGCCGATAGGTAGAATACCTAACCTCATCACCAGTCTTCTATCCTTGCATTCTCTTGAGAAGTGCCATCCGACCACAAGTATAGCACTTGATTTCCTTATGTCAAATCTTATGTGGATCTCTTCCCTGCGAAACCAAACTTTCTCCCAGCCTTACTCTCAAACTTCTTGATGTTCACTGAGATCATGGCCAGTTGCCACTTCAAGTTCATCTCTTCCAAATCAAGTGGATCCA
Organism: Chrysanthemum makinoi; assembly: GCA_910596185.1. Lineage (NCBI taxonomy): Eukaryota > Viridiplantae > Streptophyta > Magnoliopsida > Asterales > Asteraceae > Chrysanthemum > Chrysanthemum makinoi. The sequence goes on along the minus strand of OU343220.1, from coordinate 286,485,810 downwards.
CTATTCAAAATCCTCAAAAAGCTAGTTGCTGTTGAGTGTCATAATCAGCAACAAAAGAGTGAAGTACATCTTCCAATACACCACGGATTTGAGGTTGAGAATTTGATGTAGTGGTGATGTAGGATGATGATGCCTGAGGAAATTATTAGGAGCATAGGTCATTTATTTGAGGAGGTGCTAACAAACGCCGAGGTGAGTGGGAGTGGATGAGCGAAAGGGACTTCTTGACATCAGGCTCAAGAGTTTTAAGTACGTTGTAGAGATCATCAAAAGTGCATATCTAGCCCCCTTTTTGCTTTGAGTGCAATGCTTACTTGCCCCAACCAAGATGGAGGTAAGATCGTAAAACTTTTGAATTGCAATCCTCATTGTCGGCTGGCCTTCATCATGATTCAATTGACTCAAAATCCTATGGAACCTGTCATATCCCTTATGGATACCTTCTTCCTCAAAGATTTGGAATTCTTGAAACTGCTGTTTTAGCATTGATTTCCTCATTCTCTTTGACTCATCGTTTCCACCAAACCTAGCCTTGATGGCATCCGGATGTCATTAGCATCCTCCATGTAGTGAAAGTCACCCATGTGATCATCGCGTATAGCGAAGGAGAATAGTTCTAACGTTATATCTCTCTCTGACACTTAGTATCTCTTCAGCGGTTTTGGGACCAAGGATGGTAATAACACCATCAGCATCTTTGACGCACTTCTTCAAACTATTACCCTTACGGACAACTTCCCAAAGATTCCAATCAATATTGGTGATCCAATTCTGCATCTTCATAGCCCACAATTCATACTCCTCCTTCTTAAGGTATGGGAACTTTGCCATTGCCTGTTTGTGAGATGAGTTGTTGCAAAGATGTGGTGTTTTGATTGTGAGAAACTTCCTCTCCATCGTCGACACCGGCATTGTTATGGTTGTTTTGGTTGTGAGGGTGTAAAGAAAAGGATGTTCTTAGTATCACAGAGACTCTCCCGAGGCTTTGATACCACTTGTTGAACCTTAGACCTTGATAGATCTTTTGGCCTCGTGGATCGTTAGTAATGTTTATGTAATCACAAACACACTAATAAAGTCTCTATTACTTGATTTCTATTCAAGCGGGAAATCAAACACAAGTAAGAACAGCGATTACTAAGAATACTTTGATCCTCTATGGATCTTTTAAATAAAACTAAAACTTGTTTTCAAAAGCTACATTACTATACATACTAATGTGTTCCTTTTTATAGACAAGGAACCCTAACCGTCTTCACAAGAAACGTATATCATAAAACTAAAGAATATATGCATTATCACTTCCTAATAAAACTCATGCATATCCTAACTAACTATAAAAAACGCGGAATATCTATATCCCTGTGAAACAAACTACACGGTTTTACTACTTTCGCAGGAATCACTTCTTCGCAGAATCATCACTTCATGCAAGATTCCTTCAGCCCGGTAACATTCTGCAGAATTCTATTCAATAGAATTTCCAACAGATGCTGCAAGTTCCTCTGTGATAGAGAGCATGAAAAATTAATAAATGACATTGCTACTATAAATGAAGAGGCGATTATATATCTTAATGATAACCATACGTAGATATGGAGTCTATCCAAGTTTGGCACTATACCTAAGAGTGATTACGTTACCAATAACATATATGAATCCTTCAATTCTTGGATAGATGAATTGCGTTATCAATTAGTGATTAATCTCCTTGATGTCATAATCGAAATGCTTATGGTACAATTTGATAATAAAAGATGGATTGTGGAAAAATGGAAGGGAGATATAGTTCCTACTGCTAAAAAGTATCTCAATGAAATATCAAAGGCAAGTAGATTGTATGATAACTATCATGCTTATTATAAGCTTGAGTTACGATATATCACATTTAACAACAATATATTTTTCCATTTTTAACTTAGTTGAATATGAAATTTGTAGGAGCCACAAAAATAAGGATGTAGTAAAGTGCAAATGAAAACGTTGGGAGGTTACACTATATGAGAGAAAGTGCACGATGTCGGGATTGGCGGGTTAAAGGACTTTCATGTTGTCTGCCTACAGCTTTCATTGCATTCTTAAAGGATTATTATTGAGAAAAATATGTCGACGAGTAGTTTACAATCGAGAAACTTAAAGAAGCCTATGCTGTGGAAATTGCTCAGATGCTAGTTATGGATGAATGAGTCTACACAGAAACGGGTAGAAAAATATACCCACCTATTATCAAAACCACCTAAACTAGATGAACAAAGAAGGATAGATTTAAGCCACATGATGAGAAACAAAAGCACAAATGTCCGCAATGTGGTATACTGGGACATCATGAAAAGAGATGCAAGAATCCTGCATATCAAGATTCGGAACAATATCAAGCTTCAACTAGTAAAAGGTTAACTCTTCAACTTTTTTCCTGTTTTGATAAGGAATTTGCAACAGTTATTCAATGTTATTTGTCCTTATTTTATTATTATTATTATTATTATTATTATTATTATTATTATTATTATAAATCATCACTTTATTAAAAACATCACTTTATTATTATTATTATTATTATTATTATTATTATTATTATTATTATTATTATTATTATAAAACATCACTTTCATTAGGACGAGGAAAGAGTACAAAAGCTTGTCAAAGTAAGAAATCTAAGACGAACCATTGATTGTTATGCAACTATAAAGTTTGTCAACTGATGGATTTGTTAGAATAAGATTTGTCATACCATCCTTTGTGAATTTTGGTATCAGCGTTAGATTTTGCTTAGATCTAGTTAAACTGATTGTAGATTTTGGTTTGTTATTGTTAATAAACTATTCTCATCTCCTTATTGTATTTGGTCCAAATTGCTCCTTGTTTACTTGAATTATTTATTTTGTTTCTCACACATGCAGGTTTATTTTGTAGTTTATTCACATGTTCATTCGATTGTATTGCTAACCCATTGTGTTGTGAAAGAAATGAATACATAATAATATAACATGTGTATGAGGTTGATCAAGAAGATTGAGATGGTAGCATATTGAGTAATTCGCGTTTGTAATATCATTCCTGCGACACATTGTTTTAGTTGGATAGTTCTTTGATGGTCTACGTATTGGGATTGTTCAGTTTGGGCAACATCCATGCTATTGCCATGTTTGTGATGGTACCTCGGAAGAACGTTGAGTTTTGCAATGTCTTCATTTGTTTAGTCGCCGAAGGGCAATATGAAACTCCGTTGCAGATGTGACTCATTTGGTGGAAACCATGAAAGGCTAAATGGTCTTAATAAAATCTGAATATAAAATAAGTAAAATTGAGGAAATATGAATTTTGAAATGTATTTTTGGGTATATATGATATTTATTAGTTTAGTTGGTATATATGAAATTAGTTGTATTTTTAAGGGGATATATGAAATTCACCCAAACCCTAAAGTTACTTCCAATGATAAAGTTAGTGATAAAACCATACCTAATAATGATCGGATGATTTAGTTCGTGCTTCATCGGTGTGCCCAGACATATTATCTTTTAAATTGTATAAACAAAAAATTGAACATAAAGTTAGATGTCAATTGAGACATTTGAGATTTTTTTAATTTTTTACGAAAATTAGCATTATGATGCAAAATTCATTAGGTATTGTCAAGTCTCTTGACTTAGGACACCTTAAAAATTATCATGTACAATTATTTAGTTCAAGATTCGGCTAAATAAGACATAAATCAAATAAAAGAGGCACTTTATTTTGCATACTCAAAAATTCTTGCTTACTAAGGATAAATCTCACATTCCATCTAGTTTGATCTAATGGTGGTGATTAACCTAAGATTTAATATGTCTAAACCTAAATTCATGTTTTTTTCTTTTTTTTCTTTTTTCTTTTTTATCTTTCTTATTTATTCTCTCATTATTTGTATTTTTTAATCACTTTTTTAATTTCAATTTTTTGACTTTTCCTTTTCTTTTTGCTATCGCGTTTTTATACGTTTTGCCTCATTTTATACGTTTTTACATCGTTTTTTTTATATCACCGTTTTATCGTCCGTTTTCATGCATCGTCTACCCCGAATATCGGCGTTTATGCCTTCTGTTCGCCTTGTTATGCGGTCATGCTTTTCTTACGTTTTGTCCGTTTTCATACCGTTTTCGTCTTCATCCGTTTTTTACGTTTTTGTCGCTTTCATACGTTTTCTTACGCTTTTGTCCGCTTTCATACGCTTCGTGTTATTTTTTACATTTTCGTCCGCTTTTCATACGCTCTTGTCTTTTCTTACATTTCCTTTCGTTTCTTACGTTTTATCGTTTTCTTACATTTTCTCTGTTTTTTACGTTTTTGTCGTTTTCTTACATTTTCTTACGTTTCATACGTTTTCGTCCGTCCGTTTTCATCCGTTTTCTTCGTTTACTTACGATTTCATCCGTTTTCATATGTTTTCATCCGTTTTCTTACGCTACCGTTTTCTTACATTTTCGTCCGCTTTTCCTATGTTATCGTTCGCTTTTCTTATTTTTTGTCCGTTTTCGACCTTTCGTACGCTTTCTTATGTTTTCGTCCTTTTTAATACGTTTTCGTCTGTTTTCTTACGTTCTTGTCCGTTTTCTTACGTTCTCATCGGTTTTCAAAGGTTTATATACGCTTTCTTCCGTTTTTTACGTTTTCGTCCATTTTTAGACGCTTTCGTCTGTTTTCAGACGTTTTCATCCGTTTTCATACGTTTTCGTCCAATTTCATCTGTTTTTATACGTGTTTTCAGACACTTTTTTCCGTTTTCGTACTTTTTTATACGCTTTTCATTCGTTTTATACTTTTTTGTGTTTCATACGCTTTCATCCTTTTCGCAGTTTTTTACGTTTTCGCCTATTTTCATATGTTTTCATGCTTATTATTAAACTTTATTATATTACATGTCTAATATTAATTGTAATATTTTATTATAAAAAAGTTAATGTCTAATATCACTTGTGATATTTCATAAACAAACAAGTATGTTTTTTAACCTTTAATATCACTTGAGATATTTCATTGCTTTGTATATTTTTATATATTATCACCTATGTGTTTTCTAATATTTTGATAATTTTCAGTTACAAGATAGTTTTGTGTCTTTCATCGCAGAATTGACAAACGCGTATTTTTTTAATGCAACCAATGTTATCTATCACTTGTGATATTATACTCTTAATAGAAATAAAATGGTTAAAGTCTCTTTAAGTAAATTCTTATTTTGTTCAAAAAAATGCTAATTTAATGCAACACTATTTATTTTGAGAGATATGTATGTCAAGTCTCTATTTTCATAGTTTGCTTCTTTTTATTAATTTTGATATTTTTAAGTGACTTACTTATCTATCTCTGATATAACATCTTGTAAGAAAGATGAAGAGTATTATACTCTTCATCATATATGTGTTATTAGTTGTGATACTCAACTAAGAATGTGAAATATTAAATTCATATCAAATGTGATAAGAATTTAGTATTTTACCAAGTATATATGAAAGAAATGGTAATAAACATCACTTATTATATTATTGTGATGATTCTGTTATTTTTATTATTTGTGTTTTTGAAAAAGCTTTAGGAAGATTTTTGTGTTTTATGATAATATGAAATTTTTAGAAAAGGTATTTAACGAAAACAAAATATGTTATGAAATTTGTTAGACTTGTGGTAGATTTTTCTATTTAATTGATAATGTGCATGTTCGATAGGTTTTATAGCAGAATTTAAAAATATCAATGGTTGAATCAACACTAAGAAGTTATGGTTGAAGAAGCCACAATCTTTATAAACAAGCTAGTAGCTCAAACACCGCTGATATCACACATGATATCACCTCACTTGTGATATCACATGATATTACAGGTGATATCACTGGTGATATCACAAGTGATATAAACTATTATATCACACATGCTATCACCGGTAATATCACACGTGATATCACAGGTGATATCAACGGTGGTATCACACATGATATCACGTGTGATATCATAAGTGTTTGAGCTTCCTCAGTTTGTTTATAAAGATGTGTGCTATCTTCAACCATAGCTTATTTAGTTTGCTGATTCAACAATAGATATTTTCAAATCCCGCTATAAAACCTATCAAAACATGCACAATGTATCCATTAAATAGAAAAATCCATCACAAGTCTAACAAAAGTATCATAAGATCTCTTTTTTTCAATTGAACAACTTTTCTAATATTTCATAATATCATAAAACACAAAAATCTTTCTAAATATTTTCAAAAACACAACCATCACATTCTTAGTTGAGTATCACAACTGATAACACATACATGATGAAGAATGTAATACTTTTCATCTTCCTTACAGTATTATATCACAAGAGATAAATAAGTGTCACTTACAAATATCAAAATGAAAACGTCTGAAAATAGACAAAAACGTGTAAAAACGGACAAAACATCTAAAAATGGACAAAAACGTATAAAAAAGACAAAAACGTATAAAAACGGATGAAAACATATAAAAAACAGATGAAAACGTCTGAAAACAGACGAAAACGTCTAAAAATGGATGACAACGTCCCAAAAAGGATGGACAGAAAAAAAAAAAAGAAGAAAAAACATACGATAAAAACGTGAAAATGACGAAATACGAGAAAACGCTGAAAACGGATGAAAAATACATGAAAACAAATAAAAAGCAAAACATATGAAAATAGATGAAAATGGCCGAAAACGTAAGAAAACGTAAGAAAACAGACGAAAATGTATGAAAGCTAAAAATACGTCTGAAAAGTATGAAAATGGACGGAAAACGAAAGAAGAAAACGGACCAAAACGTAAGAAAATGGACAAAAACGATGAAAACAAACGAAGCAGCGTAAGAGAATAGACAAAACGTATGAAAACGGAGCGTAAACGCGGCGAAGAACGTAAGAAAGAAAAAAGGCAAAACGAGGCGCGTAAGAAACAGGAAAACGTATGAAAACGACGGAAAATGTCTAAAATGGACGAAAACGTAAAAACGGACAAAAACGTATGAAAACGCCGACAAAAACGTCTAAAACATGCTAAAACGTATATAACGTATGAAAACGCATAAAAACGATATGAAAAGCGCCGTAATACGGATGAAAACGTCAAAAAAAGCTGTAAACGCAGAAAACGGATGAAACATGAAAATGTAAAAAATAATGACGAAAACATATGAATACCAGGGCCGAAAACGTATAAAAAGACGCAACGTGATGAAAGCGTAAAAAAAATTAAATAAAAAAAAGTGAATTTAAAATAAAAATAATAATAAAAAAAAAACGTGAAAAAAAATTTTTTTGATTGAAAATAAAAACGTGAATTCCAAAAAAAAAAAAAAAAAAAGGAAAAAAAAAAGTTAATAAATAAGAAAATACAACAAGACAAAGAAAACTTAGGTTTCTATATTAAATCTTAGATTTATCCTAATCATTAGATCAAGTTAGATAAATGGTGTAGATTTATCCCTGATAATCACCAAAATAAAAGTAAGAATTTGAAAATTCCTCTTAAATTGAAAGATAATTCCTTTCTTGTAAACAAAGTATTTTAAGAAGTTGGAAAAACCACTTATTGCCAAATAACGCGATCCGTTTCTTTCAACCCCATAACAGTACAACGGAAATGTACCCTTTTTGCAATATTTGACCAAATTACCCATCCACGTCAGCAACCTGATAAGTATACACCAAACCCTCATGGGTAAATATGTCATTTCCTAGTTTAATGTTGATTGTCATTTTGCATGGCAACCAAGGGTATATTCGTAACTTTCACTTCAAGAAATGTGTTATATAAACACGAACATGCCTTTGCCACCTTAAATTTCACACACACAAAATCACATACTAAACACACACACACAAACATATTAAAAAAAAAATGGAAGATGATCAAAGAGAACTACAGCTCTTGCCAACACCGCCACACACCGAGGCCCGTATCACTCGCGGCCTCTCCGTGGCCTTCGATTCGATGAGATATCGATCAGAAAGCTTCAAATTTCCTTTAGAAAGTGCTGGCCCATCGCTCGAGTTACAACTATCCATTAGTACTTCTTTTGACTGTAGGGATGCTAAAACCGACAATAACGGACGTATTGAAGCGTTGAAATGGCAAGCAGCGGATCAAATTCGGATAGCAAAAATGGAGAAAGCGTATGCTGAGCGTGTCAGGGAAATGACTAAGCGTGAGATGGAATTAGCACAATCTGAATTCTCTCGTGCACGACACATGTGGGAACGAGCTCGAGATGAAGTTGAACGTGTTGAGAAGATGAAGGAACGAGCTACTCGCTTAGAATTGATTGACTTGTATGGAGATTACTTGTCAATCTTGCAGGCAAAAATTTCTACATTGATTTATATTCAAACCATATTTCAGTTAATAAATATGATCTCATTTTATATTATTCCTTAATTAGAATTGTTCCATATGTTATATCTATATTGGTTAATTGTTTCGATCTCGATCATCTTGATCAAATTGCACGTTGCTCCGAACATGAGTTTGGAATAGGAATCGGAAAAAATGGGGAAATTGGGAGATAAAGGTAGGAATAGTTAACGTGACAATGGAACTTCACAAGTAAGATTAATATTGTTATTTAGATTACTTTTCTGATTACTTAATTGCTAATCTGCACATGAAGTTTTGTGTGTTGAATGATGACCGAATCATTCATAGATCGTTTTCTTTTGCACTTTTTTCATGATGAAAGAATGAAGCTCACAAAATAAATGTTTGGAATTCATCGTTCGGAAACCATGGTAAAAAAAAAAAGCTATATATGTATCATAACTTTAGCATAAGTTCTTGTTCTTTGTTGTAAATAAACGAACGTAAGAGTATAATAATCTCGACAAAAAATTCATGAATAGGGAATCGGATTTCAGTAAAATGACGATATGAGATATGATAGGCAATTGTATCTTTGGTTAAAGAATGAAGTTAAAAGCTTTCATATTTGTTGTATGACCGATGCTCAATTGAAATTTGCTAATGCTTATGATATTTGTCTCCGTGGTATTATTAGATAGGTGTTTTTATTTTGTTTTGCATAAGTATGATATGTCATAACTTATGCTTGGTTAGGTCTTAAGCACGGTAGGCGCTTTTGGTTTGCCTTTTTTAAGATGAGGTGTGAGATTCACCCATATCCGTTGCATTTAATTATTTTTTTGAAGTACTAATATTTTACCAGGGGTAACCTTTTTACCAAAAAAAAAGTTAAAAGCTTTGATATTTCTTGGGTTGTTTCATGTTGGTGCAATCCCAGATTATATGTAATCCTTTGTACGTATGTTATTAATTAATATAATCTCTGAGCATTGATTGACATGGTATGTGACAATATTTTGTTGGTGACAATACAAGTGCTCACTTACTCACAAACCAGTAAATCACTGCCACGTCAATTTAGGTATCTCAATCATTTTTCATAATCTTTGCCGTTTAGTAAAAGTATACAACGATTTTTAATTGAAGGCAAAACACTCATTTCAATCACAATTCATTCTTTTTGAAGGAATGGTGATGCGTGTGGGAAAAGCAATAGTCTTTTTTGGTTAAACCATAATTCTAAACAAAGCTGAAATCAACTTTTGTGTATTTCGTATTTATTTTCGATTTGTAGATGTTTCTTGTTGAAATGAAATCGATATCTCATCCCACAAGCTTGATTAAAGGACATCAAAAATTATGATATGATGGATTTGACTGTTTGATCCATCTTTGATAAAAGAGTAAATATTGGTTTAAAAAGGTAAACTTTGGATGAAAGATATAGACAGATTTGGAGTATGCAAATAAAGTAAAGTGTTAGAAAAGTGTTTTACTATTTAAACCAATATATCTAAAGTTTCTTAATTCGAATCTAAATGCTATAATGAACTAACACGAGTTTGTCATTTGATAGGCCAGTAGGCAACAAATTAAATAAACCCTTTTGGACTAGTTTTCTAAGTCATTAAAAAAATACTTTCATTAACTATGTTTCTAATACAATAAGTTGACCTAGATTTGTTTCTATTATAATACTATAATTAAAAAAAAAAACATTCCTGTGGCTAAATAAGGGATAATATGGATTATTATTGGATAGTAGTTAAGCTTTTTCTGTGAAACTTATTTTTTACTAAGGCTGTAAAACATTACAAGATATGTGTTTGACTCAGCCATGCTAAGGCTAGTGAAACTTAAACTCGGTTCAATCGCTTGACTTGTTTTACAATGCAACAGAGAGTTTGGCTTGAAAGATTTGAGCTCAACTTGATAGCAGGAATAATCACATTTAAGTTATATTCATCTTTAGAAGATGGATTCAAGATTTAACCAAAAGAGATCTATTTGTGAAAAGAAAACACTCATATATATAATATAGTATACCATTTTAGGCTAAAGTCGCTCTGGAAGCAATCTCTTTACTTTCGGGTAAAAGTGCTACTGTATACATCTTACCTTCCTTATACCTCGCTCCGGCGGTATTGGGTATTGTTGTTGTTGTTCTTGTTGTGATTTTAGGTTACTAATTAATGTGTCTTTGGTTGTAGTATCCGTGAGATGCATAATTATATCCATAAAATCAAGACTTTATGAGTTCAAACCCCACAAAAGATAAAAGTAGCATTGTTGTTATTGTATGAGAATGCATATATTGTAATTGATAGTGTAAGTTTGTTTTTCCGGTTTAAAAAATACTTTATCCGTCTCAAAATAAATATTCACCTTTCTATTGCACAAAGTTTTATGAATTGACACTAATTAAATCAAATATCGAAACATAAAGTTGACATTTATTTTAGGACATTCTAAAATATAAAAATGAACATTTATTATGAGATGAAGGAAGTAATTTTCTAGGTTAAATTTAGTCAAGATGGAGATAATGAGTTGGGCACCTCACTACATATTCTGAAACCTTTGATGAATTACATATTCAAAAAAGTAATTATGAATAACTTATTCTAGTAAAGTCATTTCGAATAAAAGTTCCATAAGATAAATGTAATGAATATTCTAACTAGGGAACAAACATGTGACTGGGATTTCTTTCTTTCTCCTGAGTAAGTTGCTATATATATACTGATATACTATTAATAAGAATAGTAGTAGTATTTTTTAAAAATATGCATGTAAAGAAAGAACGAAAGAAACATGATAAGTTAAAGATACAAATGGGAAAAAAGTTATGGAGTCCACCTGGTTAACTTTTAGGCATTCAAACCAAACACCCACTACCCTTGTCTCCCTTGCTAATTTGATTCCAAACACTAAAGCCAATCATTATTGTCACTCTCATCTATGTATAAAAAGGTACTAGTTTTCATGCTCATGGTACGACCCTAGAAGTTGACATCTAAAAAGCATCATCAAAGTGAGTGCAAATCAATATGCAGCTTTTTATTCAAGATATCAAGAGGAGAAAAATGGTAAATAAAAGAGACAATTAATTTCTATTTTACTCCGACTTAACATTTAAGGGCATTGAGCGATAAATGTTGAGTGTTATGATATTTAAAACTCGTTTGACAAATATTAAGTTGCTTTGTCTATTTTTTCAAAATACTCATTTTCTAACTATCCATGAAGTTGTATTTATGAGTTGTTTTAAGTATTATTACTATGTCTACAACTACGTTACTAAACGTTTAAAAAAAAAAGTCTGTCTATGCTTACAATTACTACTTACAGCTATTATTCATTGTCACTGCTTACTGCTACTGCTACTTTTGACAAATACACCTTTATATTGTCAATCTTTAAGTTTAGGGTTAATGGCATGTAATAGCAACATACTTTCTCATTTGTGCCATTATCAGATACGAACTCAAAAAAATACCACAATATCTATCCAACTTTCAAATTTCGTTTCATTATCAGATACGTACTTTTTTATTTGTTCAAATATCATACTGAACTTTAAAAAATACTACAATACCCATCCAACTTTCAAATTTTTTTTTCATTATCATACGCAAAGAGATGAGTCTTAAACGTTGATAATGAAACAAAATTTGAAAGTTGGATGGGTATTGTTGTATTATTTTGAGTTCGTATCTGATAATGGAACAAATGAAAAAGTACGTTGCTATTAAATGTCATTAACTCTATTTATTTTTGTTTTATATGACTTTATTCAAGGGACATTCAAAAAAATTATATATGGATACTTCCTTTGACGTTTCTCTAGGCAAATGTCCCATAAACTATAACTATATAAGATACAATATATATGTTTCTTTATTTAGAATATATGGCGATGTATACTAGTCTTCAGAAACTAAACATCACTCATGCACGTTGTTGGAGTTGCAAGCATGTGTATGTCAAATCATTGGTTAATGACATTAGGAAATGTTAAAATGGTTATGTAGGTATACCATACGCTGGCAATTGGATGTGGTTTGGTTGAAATAATGTTTTTCAGAAGAAAAAAAACATACGAAACGCAACAATATAATACGACATACTCTTGATTTAGGTCACGAAAAGATTGATCGGCATTTCATTGCAAAGCTACACACAAAAATGCAACCACTTCACTAGCACTTTTAGAAGAAGATGAGACAAAACTAACTTTGTAGTTTCTTAAATGGACTTCAAATCCAGTTTAAAGAGGTAAAGTCCGATCGACACTATCATAACTTGATATTATATTAACTAAACGGTTCTTCGGGTATATTTACATTATTGGCCAAATGATCAATCTCTAGAAAAATGTACATATATGTAGATGGCAGCAACAATGATGGTGAGATGGACCAAAAATAACTCCATTGCTTGCAAGTACCTAACATCAAATGCTAGTTTGACAATGATACATCTGAAAATAACATTGATATTTCCGAATAACATGTTTCCATTATTGAAATTTAATAATATCTTCACCATATCATAGATTATACAAGACAAACAATATATATGAGTATATGGAAGAAGAGAATGAACGAACAATAAGTATCAAATATTAATAATCATCGTTACAGACCGACTCTACAACAAGTACATGTTTATAATTTATGTATGAGTATTTAGGTGTGTTTTGTTACAATATTGTTTTCGGTTTTCAGAACATAAGTTTCTATTAAAATTAAACAAGTCCACATATTTGTAACACTATTTGTCCCTTATGTTTGATTTGGATACAGTCATGAAATAGAAGAGTGTGTAGGTCATGCTTTCTTTGGAAAAATCATCAACCCCTTAGGCTATCACCATTATCAATCCTTAACATTTTGTCTTTTCAATCATTCAGAGTGGCCTAGTGTCAAAATGACTTGTAACTATATATACATTTCTCTAAGATGTGTGACGTTTCGGTTCATTCATGCTAGGTGCAAACAACTCTGAAGTGGCCACGTCAACCTTCTGGAAAGGAAGGACTTTACCCGGTTTGAGTATGTAAGGCGGTGGGTTCAAATCCCGTGAATTACTCGGCCAAAAGGTCAGAACATTTTGTCTTTTCACATGTGTCATTTTTCTTTCTCTTGTTATCTAGTGAAATGTTGCTTTCCCATCTACATTTCATGATGGTGATATATAGGTACACAACACTAATAACAATAATTTAATACATTATTGAGTTCCAAACAAAACAAGCTAGTAAGTACATCGGATCCGTGTCAAAAACTTCATTTATAATCCACTCAGAACCAACAGTTGGAGCCATCCTAGAGAAGAATTAGAAATGACAGTCAATGTCGGCGAGAAACACCTACGATCCAAATGAACGATGCTGTCAATGTTCTGTATTAATCAGTGAGTTTAGTTTAGATAACGAGAAAAATTGGAACGGTGAAAATTTTCAGTGTATCTACGAAGCAATACAAAACCTTAAATCGGAAGTTAACTTTTTTTATTTTTCGAATATAATCATTGTAGTTCAGTATATATAAAGAGAAACTAAAATTACATCTCTTGCCAAATTGTATGTTTATTGATAACTCTCTACATAAATTTTTGACTTACTTAATATATGTCCTTTTGCCAAACATGAGATGATGTAAGATAGGTTTTCTATCTTTTCATGATGTGAGTGAGTCAAAGTGACAAATGATGAAAAGACAATCAAAGTAAAGCTAGAGCCCCCCCAAACACCATGGGTGAAATCTTTGGTGTTATGCACAATATGATCATGTTCCACCCTTTTCAATACAACGTTTGGAACAATTGATTTGGACAACAGCTTAGTGATATGCAATGTAAATTTGCAAGGGACAAACAAGGGTGGATGTGTGTCTTCCATGTGAGGATTCAAAGTTCAATCCTTTAATTTTCTATGTCCAATTTTACCCTTTCAAACGTGTTAAAGATCAAACTGTACTCAACATATTTGTAAACATACAGTACTCAATATATTTGACTATTTGTAAACATAACACTCTCTCTCAGTCATGTTCTGATTGTCGACATTTAGGGGCGGAGCTAGTAAGGTGACTAGCGGGTGATGAGTCACCCTTGATCAACCTACTTCATTCATTAGTTATTTAGACTATAAGCCGTTTTTCTACTAGTTTTTCACATTCAACCCTCTTATTCTATAGACATGTCTACAAAATTCATAAATGAATAAGTTAAACAATACTCCGTAAAAGACAACATTATAGATTAATTGTTGAAGCGATATTTATCATTATGACCTTTTGTGTTAAGCACGGCCGGCCCCACTTAACTAAAATAACCTGGCTCGCCCTATCGACATTACGATTTAGTTTCTCACAAAATAATCATCTACTTCTCTTTTACCTTTAAATACGTACTTCTTATATTATAAAATCTGCATTTCACTAGTATATTAAATGCAAGGATAAGAACGACATTTTGTTAACTAACATCTACATTAATTACATATATCCAAAAATCGTAAAATATTTGTTTGTGAACACTTTTGTAAAGCTGATGAAGTAATATTTTTGGAGAAAATAAAAAGAAATAACATTCATCACATATTTAGCAAATGCTAATATAATGATCTAAATTTTTTTTTTTTTTTTTTTCTCTAAATTCTTGACGACATGGACCATTTGCTACTCCGTATTTCATTTGGCATTTTTTATTTGAGTGATGGACAGAGAAGAGAACCCCTAATAAGTAAATGGTTAACATTTGAACAGTCAATATCAAATTTCTTCTAGCCCCCAAAACAGATGAGAAAACTACTTTATTAATTGAAATGGAAAGAATTGCTTTTTTATCAATAAGTAGTTGTGGAAATGGTGGGGTTCTAATAGGAATCTTATACAATCTGGAAATTGTGGATCACACCTATTTTGAAATAGCAATGTTACATTGAAGTGGACAAACATGAGTTAGGGGAGTGGGGGCAATTTTGTCTTTTTGGGAAAAAAGAAGTTACATTTTCAGCTCAGAATGATTAGTCCAAACCAGTACATACTACATATCATTCAGTGTATCAGATATATATAAGTTTGTACAATAACATATTAACATGGTAATGTTGTTCTCTGGGTGGGGTTTAGAATTCTTAACAGAGACTCGACTTCAAACCTCATAAGCAACAACTTTGGGGTCAATATTTAGGCGGGTAGCTTAGTTGCGGAGAAGAATGCTTTGCAAGAAAGTGGTGAAATAAACAATGGTGAAATAAATTTATCACGTCGACTTTGTTTTTCTAGAGAAGAATGCTTTGGGAAATAAATTTGTATCATTGTTAGAATAAATTGTATTTTTGTAATTTCATGGAATTTTTACCATAATGTATCACGTCGACGTGATCTAATTTTTTGTTAGATCATACATGTTAATATGAAATCGGACATTAATCCACAATAATTTGTCATGTCTTAATGTTTCCTCCGCTTGGATCTACTACAAGAAAAAAGCCCTATAGTGACCAAAGTGATTTCGTCATTAACAGTGTAAAATGTGGTCACAAAACTGTTTAGTGACCAAATTCATGTCGTCACCAGTCGTCACTAAAGCTCCGTCACAAATTCAATTAGAGACGAAACTTTACATTGTCACTAATCTGTGACCAGATAAGTGGTCACAATTTTACCCTGTTAGTGACGAAAAATTTCGTCACAGAGCTAATAGTGACGAAAAAATCATCACTGTTTTTCACTATTAGTGACCAAATAGTCGTCACAGTTTGCTGAGTTTAGAGACCAAAAAGGTGGTCACTGAAATGAGCATATAACCAAAAAAAATTTTGTACCAATTTTCAATATACAAATGAACTAAATTCTTGCTCAAAAAAAAAATAAAAAAAAATCAACTAAATTCTAATTATCTGTAGCAACGCAAATTTAACAAATTAACTTAACTCATAAAACCCCAATGCGAGGTTGAAATTCAATACAAACACGACTCATAACCTATCAAATTCATCCGACATGTGATTTCTTCACTAATCATCAAAACAAGGAAGGGGCAGCCCGCCGCATTGCGGCGGGTTTTATATCGGATTTCTAATGGAAGGCTGTAAATCTTTCATATCATAATAGGTTAAAACCATTACAAAGGAGCTATTCCAAAGAACACAAACAATTGTTGGGCATGCATTTATGTGGCTGATTTTTGCAGCTTCAGAAGCCGCTCACCTTTGCATGTAGGTCAAAACGATGTTAGCGGATATCTTTGCAAAATGAAAGTAAACATTAAGTTGCAATAAGTTACCTAAAAGAAAGAAGAAAAAGACCATAATCACTCTTCATAATCTTTTTATTAATCAAGACTATCTTTCATGAAAAAAATTCCATAATCACTTTAAAATAGCTATATATTATGCAAGCTCTATGAAAAAAAAAAAGCAACCAAGTAATCTTAGTTTGATCACTACACAATTCATGTCATTGAATGACACATTTATTTGCTTTAAAAGACCATTATGAAATATTATAACTAACCTAGAAACGAACATATAAAGTGGTATTACCTGGAGGCACTTTGATTCAAAATCATACAATCCATCTGAAAAATCAAAACATTTGCAATGATTTTATGATTTGCTGCAACTGTTGACCTATTCCTCTAATTGTTCGAACGTCAGCATTTCCTACAGACGGTGTCACATACCGCGATTAGAAAGGCAAAAAAAGGTAAGGAAATAACGTAACACGCAATCACCACTAACCCCAAGATGACCCAAGTGTAAGACCAGGCATCATGGATCCAAAAACGCCCATCGGCACAAACGGGTTCTCTCCAAAGGCTAAATGGCCATATACTTCATCTGCTATTACGACAATCTTGTACTTCTTGGCAGTTTCAGCAATGTACTTGCATTGAACCAACAAAATCTAAATGAGCACCTAATAATTTATTAGACACTCGCACAAAAGTAAGGCTTGTGCCCTCTGTGGGTCACTTTTTAGACAGTAATCTTATCAATTTATATAAAGTTTTGAGTGAAAGACTGGAATCGTCAGTGAAAATAATGGAAATAAGGACTCGTCCACACGTAACCATTTTCCAATAACCCACGTGCACAAAAGTAACTACAATGACTAAAACAGGAGAAATGAAGGAGTGCGTTTTTATTTTATGCAAATAACCGAAAACTAAAGTAGGAATAATAAATACCTGTAACAACAGCCGCTGTCGTTCCAGCTTACCTTTGGAACCTCAAGTATTACCTCCTACCGCTCGTCGTGGGAACCAACTGACCGTATATCGCAGTTCGAAGCTCTTAAAAATACTCGTTAAAGCCTTAACATGTAGTAAATCTGTAAGGCTACCCTGCATTTTTACTTGAATAAATCGTAACTCAACTTAAAAAACAAATCGAATGTAAATAAATTAGCAGCGTAAACCACCTTAGACAGCTTCAATTCCCTTTCAGGTCTGCCATTTAGAACTTTTTCCAGTTCTTGAGAGGTGCCGCACGGCGCATGCTGGGCTGTGTCTTAAAATTTTCCATTCTCAGCAGTGTACCGGAAAATAGATAAAAAAAATGGTAATAATGCAATGACTAAATAAAAAGTATAACCAAGTATTAGCTGGTAAGTACTGATGCTGATAAAAATTATAGTCATCGTTAATATTACTAATAGACCAACACTAATGTAACCCTTATATAATAATATGTGTCTTACCCCAATGTCAAGACCGAGGAACATGAGTGGCTCGAACGCTACTTTGTTCGGAAACATCATTAAAGCAACCGTAAGCAACGCAACAGCCTCTCACCCGATATAAACTGATCGAGAACGTAACACTCAACCGATACATTGACAAATAATGCCATTAGACCTTTGCACTGCCGGTTCTATTATTTGCTAACCGTAACCAGATATGATCTTCACAGGGTGGCACCCAAAATATCACCCGGCAACCAAGTTTAGCAGCAGCAATTCAAACGTACACAGCCAAAAAGGATAGACCTCAATGGGCGCATTCCAACACTACCACGAAATTGACCATACACTAATTAGCACTATGTTTCAAAATATCATTTCGCGGATATTTGGTATTGCGATTTGAAAATGATCGAGTACCTTAGCGTCAACAGTCTCGACCGCGGAGTTCGTCTAATTCCATACATCAGCTACTCTGAAACCGTGACACCATTTATATCATGAGATCTGAAAATTCAATACTTGAACTCGTAAGAAATACTAAAGGCGTACATGATGGAAAATAAAACTTTAGCGTAGCCCTATCGCTTGAATCCCCAAACCTGTTCCAATTCTTTCGGTTGTTTGAACGCCTAAACTGTAAGGGTCATTTCCTCCACCTGTAATTATAAAATATAAAAGATAAGTGTTTTTACTAAAATAATTAACCTTGTGTAATTACAAAAGAATATAAATTACGTTAAGATCTTCATAAGCAAGTGTTTTGATAAATTACAAAATTATGGAGAGCCTTTGCAATTTTCTTTTTGGTTTGATGCAGCCTGTTAAATTTTCTCGAATGTTTTTATATTTTGTGAAATTCATTATAGTTTATGTATAATAACTTTAGCTCAAGTACAAATAATACTTGTAAAATTTAACAATATTAGAAAACACATCAAAGAAAAATGATGCTATCTACATAATATACTCTTGGATATTCTTGTACCCCTGTTGATAAAACCTGTAGTTTTTGGCATTACAACAACATATTACTTCGAAGAAAAACGGGCATATCACATACCTCTTTATACAACTTTGGTTAGTCAATACAAAGAACCACGCTACTATCGCAAGCCAATCCAGGATCACACGCTGATTGACAAACGCATAAAATTTGGGCATTCCAGTTATCGCTGCCAATTATTACGGTATCACCATCAATCTTTTTCTTGTCTGCAAAATGATGAATAATCATTACCTCAGGGTTCAAGCGACTACCAATACACAAAACTTCAGTTAAAAATACATTCAAGCTAACCTGATCCATTTAGAGTATCCTAACAGCCTACGCGTTAGTCTATTTGACCGAAAAGGTCCTCATATATTTCTAACTCTATTACCGGAAACCAACAGACAACACATCCATGTGTGGTACTATATTTGTATCTATATTTATTCGCTTACATCTGCAGATTCATTCTAGTATGTATATAGAATTCAGTACCCGCAAATTCAGTACCCACTTTGCTTACATCTGTGAATATTCACGTCGAATGAAAGTAGTAACTATTTGTGTGAGCAAATACCTAAATAAGTATCAACAGATTGTACAAAATCAAAATTCAAAAGTATTTTAAGCAATAACATATTATACCTATAAAAAACGCACAGATTATAGGCAAAGGGTAAAAACAGCTTTGGGTTGACACAAGTCCTTTTTAGTAGCAAATGTTAGCAATGTATTTAGCCTTGGGAGGGAAAAAAGGTTGAACATTACTATGACCCTACAAAATATTATCAGTTACAAAAAGCAAAAATCACTAGAAAGTTTCACTTGAGAATAAGACTTTGAACCTACAAAAACCAACCTAACTGGAAAGTTTTGAGTATGATATAAGCTGAACACCAGATGTTTCCGGAAGGGAGGGAAGGTGTTCATCTGTTCCTCCCACAACCTGCAACATGGAGATCACGAGAAATGAATTAACCATTCCGGATATATCGTGCAAAAATGAATTAAGAAACCCAAAAGCGGAGCTTTCTAGATTGGCGTTTGGGAAGAAACTAACTTGCAGGCAGTACGTAAAAGATCTATATATATATATTCCTAAGTATAGTCATACATATAATAAAAGCTAAGTTAAAAAGCCGTTGTGATTCAACCAAAGATTAAGAAACCTTACGACAAATGACAATAATTTATAAGTAAACCAAAGTCTAAAATCTATCCCATTTGACCTGGGTGGGAACATGCAGCAAAATTCGACCCATCTATTTCTTCTGGCCAAGTTACTATTAGAACATACAACTCGTAAGTTCCATAAGGAAATGATAACTTTATACGACTGAACCTAAGGACATTAACCCATTACAAAGCCCACCAGTGTTGCACCGAAACGCCTATTAGTATTAGCCTCGCGTTCCCGTTTGGAAACGTGGTGGGAACGGATACTCCCCCGAAACACCCTCGAAACGTTTCCCTGCCGTTTCCCTAGCCGTTTCTAGATTTCCATGCCGTTTCCCTAGCCGTTTCTGGATTTCATTAACTTTGTTTCATACATAGATCAAGACTTTGGCCTTGTCAAGATATTACAGAACAAGGTAAGGTTTTCAGTATTCTTTTCTTTGGTTTTTCATCTCAAGACTCGAGTGACAAAGTGCATAAAGTTCTGTATATCTTCGTGTTTGTATTTCAATGTGCTCTTTTTTCTTATCAAACAACCTCTTGGCGTATCTAATGCTTCATATTATCGAATGATTAAAAAGATTATAACCACATACAATATTTAGTATCACTAAATGTGCCACCACCTCATTAAGCATTTTCAATTAGTTTAACAAAGTTAGCTGGCTGCTAAATCACTATTTGTGAAGCAAACTATATAATATTATTCATCAATCATCAGAATCTATATACCTGACAAAGCATAGTATGTAAACGCTTAAGCATATAGAAATGCCGATATAACTTGGATAAGTACCTGATTGATAATATAATTGAAAATCGACTATAAAACTGAATAACTAAACCAATGTACACAACCGCTAACCAGCCCCATTCACTTAACGACGATGTTAAAAAACTCCGACCTAATTTCACCTATAACCAGATCTATTCCAACCTACTTTTCAATGAGGCATTTTATCAAACACTTAGTGTTCATGCTGAAAATGAAAAAGAGTAAACTAGCAATTATATAACCATTGAACACACCAATCAAGATGATAAACATACTATATGATCACAATACAAAACTTCAGGTCAACAATGGTGCTAATATCACATCCATAACTGAATTTGATAAATATCGAATTTGAATTCAAGCATTATGAAACTAAACTAATGAAGGATTTAATGATACCTTTTCGATTGAGAAAGGTGGTTAAGTATGCGGCGGTTGTTGAAGGATATCCGTGGTGGTTTACCGGTGGCGCGTGGGTTACAAATAGGTTGAGGTAGATGATGGTGAGGTATCGGTGGTTGTGGTAGATTTGATGGTGAATCGGTGGTTGGGAGATACTGAGATAGTGAGATATGACTTCGGGTCGGATTGAAGATGAGGGTCCGCGCTTTTTTTTATAAAAAATAATATTGTTCGTTTGGTATGTGCGGGCGTGGCTTTTTATTAAATTGCAAAATGAGTGACGAAGACTTTGGTCACTAAAATTATAAAGGGCATGGAGAATTGAATATATATAAGTTTTTAATGGACAATATATAACAGTGTTTTGTTTATGCATGCGATGGGGAAGGTGATTAGTATTGGGTTGAGATGATTGTGTTATTCGGTTTTGTATTGAATGATAAGGACCAAAGAATTTATGATGGATGAAAAATGGGTATATAATGAAATAGTAGGACGAATGTGTTATTTGTGGATGACGTAATATGAGATGGGGTCAGATCACAAAATGGATATTCAAATAAAAGTTTGACTAAATGAAAGAGATGTGAAAGTTTGAAATTAACCCTTCAAGTTGAAATAATGTGATGTTTTCTTCTTATTATTTAAGGTATTTTTTTTAAATGTTTGATATTTAAGTTATTCTTTTTTCATTCTTACATATTATAGAAACTAATATTGTGTTTAAAAGTTTATGTATCAAATAATATGTTTAAAAGAGAATTGCATCAAAGAAAGTTAAATATTTGCAATTGACATATTTCTCTATAATACAAGTTTTTTATCTGTACTGTATGATCATGTTTACGATTTTTGGATAAACATACGAATATGCAAGTTTTAGGAAGTATATATTAATTGCCTTTATTTATAATCATTTTACAGAATTAGCAATGTGTGAAATAGTGACCAAAATTTCGTCACTAATGTTTATCATGTTAATGACCAAATTTTTCGTCACTATTTTAGATTAAAAATACCTGACATGTAATATAGTGACCACATGGTGACCATTTATAAATTTCGTCACTGACTGTTTACCCGGCAAAAGTTCAATATAGAACCAAAATTTACCATAGATCCAATCAACCAATAATAGCCATTCATTTTTTTATTATGATAAACTTTCACCCTTTTTTAAAAAATTAAATATCTCGCAAACCGTTAATCGTTACGCGATAAAAATTATACCATCGTAACGAGAATTAAATTATCTTTCTATAGATATGCACTACTATATATTTTAACAACTTTTTTTTTTCAAAATTTTGGTCAACAAAAATCATATATGATTTGTGAAAATCATATATGATTCGATTTTTACTAATCACATATGATTTTTGAGAATCATATATGATTGTAAAATCATATATGATTCGTAAAAATCGAATCATACATGATTTTTTAAATCATATATGATTCAGTAAAATCATTTATGATTTTTTTGACTAATTTTGAAAAAAATGTTTGTCGAAAATATGTAAAAGTCATATCTATAGAAGATAATTTAATTCTCACGATGTATTTTATATTTTGAAGATTTACCGTTTGTAAGATATGTTGTTTTAAAAAAAAAGGTGAAAAATGATTTTGTATTAATTTAGATAAAAAATGAAGGGTTATTATTGATTCATTTGTTCTATGACAAATATGAGTTCTATATTGATCTCAACTTGTGTTTACCCATGACCAAAAATAATGACCATAAATTATATCGTCACTATTTTCATCTATATAGTGACCAAAATAAAATCTCGTCACTAAAGCTACTTTTTCTTGTAGTGTAAGGTCGTGCTAAATTGCTTAAAAAATGGGTCATTCACAAGGAAAAACGACTACATATTTGTGTGGGTTTGCAAGTTTTCACAATTTACTTCCTTGTCAGAAAACTACATCCCTTCGTAAGATTGGACAAACAAAATGACAAAAAAAAACCCTCACGTTAGCAGATAACTGAAAAGCAATTGCATCGTTAATCTTTATTTTAAAGATGTAATTTGTTTGACTTTTACTAATGGGAGGATGGATGTGAGTTTAATAACAGAGGGATACATGATGTACTTTGCAGTTTATTAAAAAAATGTCACTTTTGGGCCAAAAGCCCAACCTAGCCAAACATAAATAGTCCATGTATCAACAATTTATGATTGTAATATAACCAAACAAGATATTCATCTTCTAGCCAATAGTAGAATTTTTTAGTATGAAAATGGTTGATTTATTCAGTTTCTTTTTGCAACATAAGATCATTTGTGAGCAAATGACTTAAAGAGCTAGCAATATCATAAAGAGATTGAAATAGAAACATTACATTAAGTGGGGATCTTGAAATCATTAAGTACAGTTGAATATAATACATATATGTTACATTTTAGTTGAGATCAGTTTAATATTGTGTACAATTTTTGCTTTGAATACTAATTACCAATAAATGGTTAATATTTAACAGATGGTTATTTTTTGATATATGTATTTGGGTCTAAGTTCTGTCATCACTCAAAAGTTAAGTGAAACATAAATTCTGTTTTGACGAACAACAAACATTAAGGGAGCACAAAATACCGATCAGCACCACAAAGTTAAATAGATATTTTGGAATTTCTGATACAGATTGTTACTACTACTTATCGATTCTGCCTGCTCTTCATATGCCGATGTCTGGGAATAAGGACTCTTAATCTTCAACGAATCAGCTAACCTAGCTAAGAACCACTTGTACAACATCCATGTTTTCTTATTGTCACAATTATGCATAAAATACTAGCGTTATAATTTGTACTTGACTGGCTACTTCCAACAAACAAAGTATAATTGTTTTCTTATAATATTTCATGAAATATATTTCAAAACACAGATCTCACCCCTAACTAAATTTGTGTTTCTTTTATGTCATTTTACTGCCTAACCAAAATATCTAGATAACAACGAGTATACAAAACAAGCGAATATATACTGTTAACTTTGCATTTTGTGGTGTGATCAATATGTCTTCGAAGAACCCAAATTTTTGTTTTGAGTTATCATGAAATTCCAAAACCTCCCTTTAGACGAAACCAGATTCTTTTCGTTTAAAAACTCCCACGAAAACCACTTCTCAATGGTGCGATCAACATCATGTACTACTACATTAGTCCCATTCCCGGCTCTTGCAAGAACGCCAGCCATATAAATAGCACCCATTCGTCCTGGTGACTCGGGTCCATCCCCACTAGGCCCATCCACAACAATAATATCCCATTTTGTCTTGAGCACTTCTTTAGGAAATCCAGTCAATGCGATTTTACATCTGGAGGTCAGTGATCTTATCCCAGACCGTAGAGAACAACTTGAGTGTGCGCGCGCATGCTTTAACAACTTATATGCTTCCTTGGCTGATGTTTTGTACTTGATTCTGAAAACTTGTGTCCCATTAACATGATCTTTCACTTTCATTAGCTTTTCGGGTTCCTCCTCTAGAAAAACTGTTTTACCGCCTATATTGATGGTTGGTAACTTAAGGTATTGATCTTCAAGCCCAAAAACAAGAAGATTGCAAGGAGATTTTTGTAAAACAATACCCGAAAGAAACTTTAGCTCCTTTTGAGATAGTACTTTGTTATCATACGTGGACGGGCTGAGATTTAATGTTTTTGGACCATTTTCTAGAGTTGAGATATAAGAAGTGTTAATTGTGATTTTGAGTACTCTGAGAAGTGATGCACCAACAAGGACGAAAACGAGGACCAGGATCAGTTTCCTCTTGGTAAGGTTCATATTTAATGTAGATTTTTCTCGTGTTGTGGTAAGGTTTAGAGTCATTTTTGGGGAGAGAATATGCAACAACGGAGAATGGGAAGCCGAACCTTGAGGAGGCATTTTTAGTAGTGATCGAGTGTAGGATTTTTCGGTTGACAAGGTGTGTAGAGCTAACTGACAATAGAATGAATGGAGGGAAGTATTTGAAACCAAATAATTCTTTTTCTAGGAAAGATTTTTTGTCTTGTTAAATTGAGTGATAATGAAGTATTGATCAATGTTGCTGTGATTTGAAGCATAGCATATGTTGGGGCAGATGTAGCTAGGTCACTTATTCACTTGCACCAAACTAGTAATAATACCCATTATTTAACCAGACTAGTGTTTGGATCCTACATATATATGTTATCAACTTTTCATAGGTCATTTAAAATTTTTTTTTTCTTTCTTGTAATTAAATGCTAAGCTCTTGCAGCATTATACCATGAGGTTTTAATTAATATGTGTATTCATTTTGTTTGTTCTCATAAATAGCTTCATATCCAAACTCACAAAGATAGACTAGTATGTTATGCTGATGTATGAGTTGACATTCGATCTCACTTCTTTATGCTTTGTCTATTTTATTGATGATTAATATTCGGTAGTTGGAAGAGGGTGGTCAGTTGGTTATAAGGCCGTCCTCACAATTTGAGATTAAGAAAATTGAGAGCTCTATTATATTAAACGAAAATTAGGACGTTATGTAGATGTTAAACCTTGGTATATTAGCTAGGTTCAAATTGTGGTACTGTTGATGAGTAATCTGTCAATGTATTTTCATATCTAGCTAAAAACAGATAAGCATGTGTATAGCTTTCACAAGCTGTCTCGTGAAAATGAAGGGATACTGAATTGAATGAGTACCTCTGTAAATTTCATCAACTAACAAGATTTATTTAATCTTTTATGCTGCTTTAAAAATATCTTCAGTGCATATTTTTATCCGCTATTAGTTGTGTTGGTTTAATGGACAATAAATTAATAGACGTGTGTTAGGATCGAACTTGAGACCACGGGATTGCACACTTTGCGTATGAGAATTAAAGTTAATAATTAAATATAAATGTTATATTTATTTATTAATTAAACGAAATAACATAACGGACGTTAAGTAATTAAGTGTAATGGACTAACGGTCGTTAAATATAATTGGGAAGGACTAAAGATGAAATTAGAGATCGAGAAGGTTCTAGAATCCCATTGGGAGTCCTAGGCCGATCGTCCAAGGGTTTCCATAACCCAATCCATAGCCAACTTGTTCACCAAGTTACTTTGGGTATAAATACAAAACCAAGAGTGTTTGTAATTAATCTCTTGTACTCATAAGCTAAAAACCTAAATTGTTTGTGTGTGCTTCAATCGATCGTACAACCCTTTAGGGTAGTCGATCATAGTTTTTCCAAAACATAATTATTTTGTTTAATTAAAACTAGCATTACTTTAATTTGTTATAGTACGTGTGTACAAGAACGTGGTACAATCACACTATTGATTGTATCTTGGATTGAATTACAAAACGGTAAGGGGTAATTCATATAATCCTATAAACCCTAATTAGGGTTCATCCAATTGCGTTTGTGGATTTGATTCTTGTTCGGCTAGAATCAAGAAAGGTACGCATAATTTATTCTTTAGTTAATTAATTATTCATTATATGTTCCTATACGCCTCGCACTTACTTTGATGTTTATTGTTTATATTTATGATTAGTCATGTTATATAATTCCCAAATGGTGGTTTTGAGCCGTGTTTTAATGAGTAATTAATTACTAAAAACGTAAAAAACGGATATTGTATTGTGTTTGATATGATTTATTCTAGGGTTTTGGTTATGATTATATAAGCCCTAATTTTAGGGTTAGGGCTTTTGCCCTAATTTGGTTTTAAAAATCTTTATGGATCGAAATTTTTTTTTTGGTGGAAACCCTAAAATTTTTTAGTCGATTTCCTTAAAAATTTTTTAGGGTTTATATTAATTGTTATGTTATCTATATCGAAACCTAGATTTAATATATTTGTTACGTGATAAATTCATGAATAAAGTGTTATGTGACATGGAATTGTATGCGATCTTGTGACAACGTGAATAATTGTTATGTTATATCCATGATGATACATGCATGTTCGTCATGGATGGTTGCTTGAATATTTAATTGTTAAGATTGGTTATGCGAAAATTAATTGTTAAGTTTTATACACATGTATATTTATGATAAATCTTGAATTGGGGAAAACTCCAATTATATACATTAATGAGTCAATTATGTGCAATTTGGTATATAATTAATTATGGGTTTCTACTTGTCGATTGGGTGGATGTATGTGGCTCACTTTCAATTGAGAGAGTGAAAGCCCTAATTAATATATACGTTAATTTAACCTAGACATTGATTATTAATAGGGTATTATCGAATAAGTTGCATGTGGCTACTTGTTTACACGTATAAATTGTTTATTATGTGGCATTGTTTTTTAGTAGTTTATTTTTTATTGGTATTACTTGTTTGTTTATTATGTGCGACAATTTTAAGTAAAGGGTAATTTTGAATAGAAAAATAATACCGGACTAACAATGGCGAAGTTTGATTTGTTTTGGAAGAGTTAAGTTTTCAATAGTTTAATTGATTGGTGACTTTGGTACAAATGGTCTGAACGGCTCACCCATTAGAATGAACTATAAAGGGTTTAATAAAGAAGTGCGCGCAGTCCCCTGAAAGGATGTCTAAGGTTATGCTTTGCGCTACGGTCCTCCCCCTAAAGTTTGAATGGAGCTACTTAGTAAGCCATAAATGTGCAAACTCATCTTAAGGGCGAATTAGTTTTAATTCCATGCGCCACTTGGTGGTAATTATCCGAAACACTAAGTGTTTACACTTATGCAAAAGTACGGTATAATGGATGATAATTAACACTAAATTCCTTGATTGGTGAACCCAATACCTCAATCAAAACTTTTATAATTTGATCTTTATGAATTGATAATAAAAAGTTTTTTTTATTAAAATTATGCTACAAGATGAATGCATGACATCTTTGTACATATTTGATTTGACCACATAAAATCAAAACTAGTACCCTTTTTAAATTAAGTTATATGCCATCTAATTAAAATGAACACTTGAAGTTGCAATTTATGTCATGAGAGTACTTGGCTAGATTGTGATGGAGAGGTAAATCTCTATGTAAAGTCAGACCTTACATGGACATATTTGCACTTCTTTAAGTTAGACACTTAAGTAGAGTAGGAAGTGAGACCTGGACTCAAGGCATAAGATGGGATGAAACATGTTTATATTTGCAATAGCGTTGGAAAATATAAATCCCATAATGATCTAGGAATTGGAAATTGTTTGCCAATTATTGTTCGACAGATTACCTTATTATGTGCTTTCGTTACTAGCAGATCAACTGATGTAATGGAACTACGATAAGTTGGATCCTAGTTTTCTGAAAATTCGAAAATTCTATGGTTATATGAATATTACCTTGGGTATTTTATTTTCTTGAAAAGTTTAATTATCGAAAATACTAAAATTGAATTTTGCTAATTCTTTAAATGTATTAATGCAACATTAAACCTTAAACGTAGGTTATTCGGTATTAGTAAATTGATCTACACCTGTAAGGGTTTTGGTAGAGTCAACTTTACTAAAAGAATAAACATAGTCCTCTTTTCATAAGAAAGAGTGAGATTCAATCCTATTCCTTTTCATGAATGAAGAAAGGTATGATAGGACAATTAGAATTGTCTAAATTCTAAATTCATAACTCGTAAGCATTTTTAATAGTTAAGAAAATTGCATATTTTCTAAGTTATTAAATTAGAAGCTAGACTAATTTACTGCAAAATTGGTAAAAGACAAACTAGTATATTTTATCTAGTTGTTTTGTTTTGACCATTTAAAAGTACTACTTACAATTGTTGGAATAGTAGAACTATTAAGAAAGAAATTGCATGCCCAATTTTTCAAGTTAATAGCATTGATGGATATTTCATCATCTACATAGTAGAATACACTCTTTAAGTACATAAGTAATTGTTATGTATGGACTTTTTCAAAGGTGTAGGGAAGTAAATAGAAAACTATTTTCTTTCTTTGGTTAATGCAATACTTACAATGTTGTCAAATCCGATTGGGAGTATTTTGTTCTTATTATTGAATAAGGAATTAATGTAATGATCTCTAATTCAGTGGGAGTTACAAGCTTTGTCATCTTGGTAGTAACCCAGATTATCTCTAGAATGTCTTAAGATAATTACTTTCTACTTGTAGACACTTATGTTTTCAAGGATAGTCATGTACGTTTCCTTGTTAGACAATGAAGTGGTTCTACATCTACTAGTTAAGCTAATATCAATGACACAATCATATTAGTCACATAAACAAACATATGTCGTGTTGTTTATCTGCTACATGATGTTGTTCCATGCACAAGTGGGAGAAATCTATATTGTGTGCAAGGTACAACATATAGGTATATGATTTAATGGATTCTCTTGACTGCAAGGTAAGAGACCAACATTCTAATATAACTTGTACATATCTAATTCAAGAAACACTTGGTGTTGTAATTTACGTCATGTCAGAACTTGGCGAGATTGCAACAACAAAGTAAATCTCTATGTGAAGTCAGACCTTGCATGGACATATTTGCAGTTTCTAAATTAGACAAGTATTTAGAACATGTGTCAAAATGATATATAAGATTACTTCAAATTACATATTTATGTATTATTAGAATGACATAAATGAAGTAATCTAATACTACATTATTGTGAAGTAAATAAATTAACTTGAAACTGCTATTGAAACCAAGAGTTGTGTTCATAATTACTTTAGTTAAACATGTTTATGATTCATTGTAAAGACATAAACATAAAGTCTTTTAAGTTTTTTAATAAAGTAATACGTTAACTTGTTATGTTTTTTAATTAAGACATATACAAGAAGTCATTGAGATGATCAATGATTTATAACGTCAAATGGGATTATAACAATTTATGTTTTCTTGATGAGACATGGATATGAAGTGACTTGGTTAAAAAGTGCTTGTGTTATAAAGCATGCAATTGGCTTGAAAAGTCTATTATACCATTAAGTTGACTTAGTTGGTAAATAGGTAAGCCAAAAGGAATATGTTTATCTTATATATTGTTAGATTGTCTTACAATATTAATTTTAATGAATACCACAAGTTGATGGTATGTTCAGTTAGGAGAATCAAAGTATATTTGATTTATTTGATTCAAGATAACCATAACTTCTTTCTTAAAAAGTAACAAGGTTAGAAAATTGAGTATGGATTGAATATACTCAATATGACTCCAACCTAGAAGATTAATAAAACACCATTTCATTATGGAATGTGATGAATCACATTAAGTTTTAAAATTGAAGATTCTGAATTTGTTAAACTATTTATGAATAGGTTATTAACAAAGTAAAGTCAAGAATTATCAATATGTATTTGTAATGTCCCAAAAATAGAACCATGTAGTTTTGCTATAATTGCTAAGTATATATAGATAGTCTATATATTACAAAAGGCAAGTGGGAGTTTTTTTTTATCTTGAAAGATAAAATTACAAGATACATAATCTTCTAAAATACACTAGTAAATATCATGATGAGGTTAGACATGTAAATGATAGACCTCATAATGATGGAATTTTCATTCATAGATCTGCAAGGATATCTCAGATATTTGACTTATATGCTGAGAAATATGAGTTACAGGATTATAGTAAACCTGATAATCATTATGATGGATTACCAAATATTGAATTGGGTAAATTACTCATACTATGAATGTTAAAGATGATGTCCGTAAAGATAATCAATTTTGGAAATTTGGTTTATCTTAATAGTTAGACTAGAAAATGGAAATGAGTTTCTTCAAAGAGATGAAAAACCCTAGTGGTTTGAATTTCTATGTAGAAATCATATGGAGAATATTGTACACATATTTAATGCATGTCTTATGACAAGATTATTAATCATACTTGAGCAATTAATTGTGATTGAATATTCTTTTCTAGACATATTAAATATATAAAGATAATAATGGTCTTACTTGTTTTCATTAATATGAAATATGAAAATGAAATATCAAAACTCTTTCTTGAGAAAATTACTTAAGCGAGGACGGTAATTAATAGAAAGGTTTTTTTGAATTCATATAATCTTTCGAAGTGTACGAAGTGCAATAATTCATGAATGAATAAATGCATGCATCTATGAAATTATTCTTATATTTAATTATTAAATCTTAGTTTTGATTTATAGTTGAAATAAGATAAATTTTAAGTATTCCTGAAAGCTAGTGGGAGTATTATGTTAAGGTTTATAAATCTTATATGTTGTATAACATATAGGAAGTAACATTCCTTGTAAGCTAAATGTTAAGTCTTAGATTGGAATGAAACTTCACTTGTAAGATTTAAGAATTAAAACATATAACCTTGGAATATATGTTTATTATTAATAAACATGTGCAGTAAAATAAATGATTCTAATAAAATATGATATATCATTTAGGAAATGGATAAATATCTTTTGACAAGATAGAACATGAATGAAGTCTAAGTTTGACCAGTAGATTCATCATGAGCATCATATAGTGTATTAAAATTGTTGTATCATTCTTGAATGATAAATGATTTGACAACATTGATATCTAACTAAAAGTTATTAGATAACTTGTGTAATGAATATTCTAATAGAATTACATCATCAGCCTGGAATTGCTCCTAGATTCTATGGATGAACAATATGTCAAATGTTGTGAAAATTGTCATCAGCTTTAAACTTGAAAGTTAGGAAAGCATCAAACATTACACAATAAGATATTAAAGTTTACGGAGTTTTATCGAGCACATTGTTGTTTGTATACAATGTTGCTGGTTTAATTGAGATGACACTCAATACTAGTCATGGTAGGATTTTATCCTTGTTAATGGCCATGTGAACTAGTTGTGCTACTAAGAGCGCAGTTGCATTATACATTAAAAGAATAAGAATACTTTAAACTTTAAAAATGTTTGAAAGTTTAAATTGTCATAAATTGGTGATAGAGGACGTTTCACACTTTATGAATTATTATGTGGATTGTTGAATGAACACATACAAGGACTTCATTAATTGAATTCTTGAAATAAGTATTCTCAAAATTATGATAGATCAAGTTGGTTGATTTATGCCTTGTCAACAAGTATGATTATCATTACTTGAGGCATAATTCATCAACAGGAATTTTCATGCATTGATCTATTTGGTATTTGGATAAGGGATGTTAAACAATTGTTATAATAAATCAAATACTTGGTATGTTTGATTTTATAATATATTGTATCATATATTTGCATGTTTAATCCGTGAATAAATTTATTTATTCTAAATCGTCCGTTGTCAATTAATGATATGGGAGTATCATTAAACTAAGACAAAAATGAGAGATATGGTAGAATATACTTGAAAGTATATTGATGAGAATGCATACCAATTTCGGATGATATTCAATAAATTGAATATAGGACTTATCCCAACTACATAATTTACTTTGTGGATATTGTTATAAGTAAATTATGAATAGTTATCCTCAGACTTGAGATACCGAATAAGTGTCATGAATGTAGTGCACTTCGTGGAGCAACTTAACGCTATAATGAATGGAAGTTATAAGGGTTGTTTTCAGAAATGTTACAAAGTTTGTGGGTTATTCTCATAGTCAAGATAGAATTTGTTCCTTCAAATTTATTTTGGAGTTTAATCTTCTTTGGGCCCCTCGTAGGGTTGACAAGATGTTTAGCGTGGCACGAAGATCTCCCCTAAATATGTTTAGAAGATTTGGTAATCTTGCTCAATCACTAATAACGAGAAACAGAATAGTTGAATAAAGAATGACTTAATTCCATATCTTTATTTAACATGGTATTAGAAACAAAAGGATAATAATAATGAGAAATCATTAAAAGGTTTTCCAGGAGCCTTACTCGAGTTGTACTAGAGGCATCGAAGTGTTGCTAGACGCTAACCGATGTGATCACTCTATTAAGATATGTCCAAGTGGGAGTTGTTGGTTTAATGGACAATAAATTAATAGACGTGTGTTAGGATCGAACTTGAGACCACGGAATTGCACACTTTGCGTATGAGAATTAAATTAATAATTAAATATAAATGTTATATTTATTTATTAATTAAACGAAATAACATAACGGACGTTAAGTAATTAAGTATAATGGACTAACGGTCGTTAAATATAATTGGGAAGGACTAAAGATGAAATTAGAGATCGAGAAGGTTCTAGAATCCCATTGGGAGTCCTAGGCCGATCGTCCAAGGGTTTCCATAACCCAATCCATAGCCAACTTGTTCACCAAGTTACTTTGGGTATAAATACAAAACCAATAGTGTTTGTAATTAATCTCTTATACTCATAAGCTAAAAACCTAAATTGTTTGTGTGTGCTTCAATCGATCGTACAACCCTTTAGGGTAGTCGATCATAGTTTTTCCAAAACATAATTATTTTGTTTAATTAAAACTAACATTACTTTAATTTGTTATAGTACGTGTGTACAAGAATGTGGTACAATCACACTATTGATTGTATCTTGGATTGAATTACAAAACGGTAAGGGGTAATTCACATAATCCTATAAACCCTAATTAGGGTTCATCTCAATTGCTAGTTTGTGGATTTGATTCTTGTTCGGCTAGAATCAAGAAAGGTACGCATACTTTATTCTTTAGTTAATTAATTATTCATTATATGTTCCTATACGCTTCCGCACTTACTTTGATGTTTATTGTTTATATTTATGATTAGTCATGTTATATAATTCCAACAAGTTGTCATTCTGATGCGTTCTATTCGCTTATGTTTTAACTTGTGGTGGAAGTAATCCAACAGACTTGATATTAGAGTGGAATCACGAACAAAGTACCAACAATTTAGATGATTAAAGGGTAGAATCTTTCGAAAGTGCGGCTCGACATACACGCAATACTCAAACGCTTATACTTTATTAAACATGAGTTGGAAAATAGTATAATATACAATTTCCGAACCTAATACGACTCGAAAACATTTCATATACTTTCCTGTCTCATAATAAATTTTCACTTTGAAATTGTACAAATTAATGTCCACTTTATTATGGGACGAAGAGAGCATGACTAACCTCTCTTTTAAGTAACCTTCTTTTTCAAGGTTGAATTAAGTACAAAACACCCCGTAGACTTAACCTAACGATTCGCACTAAGTACAAGTATATTAAACACAAGGAAAAGTATAAAAGGATAGATAATACAGTATGAAGAGTGGAAAGTAGAGTAGTTGGAAATTGCATATGAGAAAAAAAAGGCAGAGGGATGAACACGGCGACATAATCACTTAAAATTTCGACCCAAAGTGTACAAAGCGTTTGATGTGACGACTATCACCTAAAATAATTTAATTAAGCATAAACGTCTCGTTTGGTGGATCTCGCAATTTATGATACATGGTTTGAACCATTCACAAAATGATAGCAATTCATTAGTTTATATGATATGTAATAGGTTTGAAATCAACATATTTTTCTTAAAACGGTATTTGCATTAAAGCAGGCAAGAAGCTAGATAAAACAAAGTAACAAAGATAGAGCAAGAGGGTTAATAAACCACTCGACCCAATTACAGAACGTCTTTTTAAAGTCTATAGCCATTCAAAAGAGAGCATGTTTACTTCATTATATATCTGCTTGAACCACTCCGTCAAAAAAGAGGAAAGAGCGGTTGGTAGATTTGCTCAGTCGATTTTATCAAATCGTAAAGCCGGTTCATCTTTGAACATCAAATGAAATATAAAAACTAGAAAAGTGTTTGGCCTGACGACATATAAATGAGTCATCTTTTTCATTTACCATTCGAGTCCTGAGATATTATGTTGCATATACATGTGCCTAAAAACTACAGTAATTAACTGTCAAGCAAATTTACTAAAAATACATAGAAATGTACAAACTCTATAAGAAATCTTTCTTAGCAAAACATATGTTATTGCAATTTGCAATAAAGTATTAATTAGTTGTATCCGTAGGTTGTAACGTATGTATTTCCAGATTCCTCATACCAACTTGTCTCCTTTCAGATAGCATCTTTCGCACGGCATCTGATGTCCATCATCCATCAAACATTGTATGTGTCGCCACAAAAGTGAATGTCGCTTTAGATCGATCAAGATCAAAACGTTCTCTTGCTAATATATATATACCTAGGATTACTACTACTACAATGATAAATCAAGATTCTACAACTTGATCAAGATTCTACAACTTGAGTATGCACTGCACTAATGCACAACTGTATATAATGATTATCCTGGTCGTTTTTTTAAATCAGAAACTTATATGACTCGGTTAGTTTAATCAGATTGACGCTTGTGGGATATGAAAGAAACAAATTTACGCGTTAAAAACGCTATTGAAAATTGCAGTTGAAAAACAGTAACAAACTTGATTCGAAAAACAGTTTAATAATCTCCGAGCTAACTAAAAAGATGTACGCTTATACAAAATTCTGTTTTATAAATTTGAGAACATATATTTATCCTTGATCACTTTTTCTTTGACATGTATTGTTACAACAACATCAACAATTCAAGATACACCAGCTAGTAGAATTATGAGATCACAGTTATCATTTAATTTCTTTGTCAAAGTGGCGTTTTATTAAGGTTGTACGAAAATGACAATATGTTTTTATCAAAAAGACAAAATATTCATTGGGATCTCAGAAATTACTTCCATAAAAAAATGTTTCAACTTCTTCATACTCATTGCTTTGGCCATAGTTTTCGCTTTCATAGATGTAACCATCAGGATAGCATCACGTCATCAAATTTTTATCTTCAAAATGGTCCAGCTTAAACATAAGGCTATGCACAATGGAAGTGTTCGACGTCCCGTTGTGGAGACTCGGTCGCCGATCAAAAAATTCATGATCCCAGCTTAAACGTCCTGTTGTGGAGACTCGGTCGCCGATCAAAAAATTGCGACTCTCGGTCTAATTTTCGACCTACTTCCTTGGCATGTTTTGTGTGAAATTTTGAAAAAAGAACCGTTTAGTTTGAATTCTAAAAAATAAAAAATAAATAAATAAATTTACTTTAAAAAATTTAAACCCTTTAATTTAGGTCAAATGATCGAAAAAAGTATCATACTTGTCACCATTTGCTTTTGTGGGTAGCGAACAATTTTTTTTCTTTTGTGGGTATTTTTCTTTCAAATTCATCATTTTTAGGGTATTTTGCAAAAATTTTGAACATGTTTGCCTCTCTTAGCTAATAGAAATTTTTTTTTTCCCGAATGGCAAAAATGTCACATAGTACTCTAAAAAGGATAAATGTGAAAGAAAAGTAGCCACAAAAGCAAAAAAATTTGTTCGCTACCCACAAAAATAAATAGTGCCAAGTATGATACTTTTTTCAATCATTTGCCCTTTAATTTACTCTATAAATACCCCATTATCATTTAATACACAATTTATACACACTTTCATCATCTTTTGTAAATGGCTTGTGCGCTTTCACATACCGTCAATGAAATCAAAGCTATGGTTCAGCAACAAATCGAAGAGGATAAAGTTCGTCAGTTAGCCATGATGAACTTAGCCGTTGCGTATGAGAATGCTAGCATAGCTAAAGACGATCTGAGAAAAGCATACTGTGGAGTCCCAAACCTTGGATCTATAACACTTAGCTTGTAAACATGTAGTTGCCTTGGATGGTTCCAAAACAACAATGAGAAACTTTGTTGTAGATACACACAAGTATGCGGAATCTACTTGAATGTACTTAGAATATTAATGTAAACACAAATGTAACACCAACAGCTTCAATATTATTGATTAATAATACGAGTACTCTCCTAGTACTAGGGTTTACAACCTTGAAGCTTTTCTTAAGACGGCTAGAGTATTGGTATATACTTGACCTAGCTAGGATCTCCTTTTATACACTAAGAAGATCCATTACATAGGTAACTATGTATTGAATATTAGAATAGAAGATATGCTGTTACAGACCATACACGACATTCTTAATATAGAACAGTACAAACTCAAACACTATCAGTACTAACTTTTACACTATCAGTACTAACTAGTTAATACTTATCTAATATCACTATCAGTACTAACTTCAACACTATAAGTATTAACTCCCATATGTGAATTTCCCAACAATCCTCCCCTAAACTTGTGATTGGAATTGCAATCACAAGTTTCTTCAGTCTTAGAGGATTCTTCCAAACTTCACTTTCTTCTGCTAGGTCTTCCGGCTTGGTCAAAATCTTCAACAACAACTCTTTGGCCATTTCAATTGCATTCCCATCCTTAGCCTGCATCCAGCATTTGTAAAAGGGTTCCAAGTGCAAGTGGATAAGTTCTTTCAACCAACATATATATGTCTGTTCCATTGCATGTAGTGACCAAGTGCAGTCCACAGGAATCAAGCAAGGTCCAACTGAGGGCTTCATCTCCAGGTTGGAACTTCTATTGTTCTCCTGTTGGATCAGGTTCAAAGATGTTCTGGAGTTCATAGAGTAGCTCCAGATCCTTGTCATTATCTGGATCTCTGTTCTTGAACCTGTTTTTGACTAACTCCCATAGCTTAAGTAGATCTTCCCTGTCAATGAATGCAAACAGATCCACTAAGTATAAGTAAGCACTTATCCTTCCACCAGCTCTGTGAATCCTCCAATGTCTTTTTCCTTCTTCAGTGTAGATATCCCAGTTGATGATTGGATATCTAGTGTTGATGGGCTCTGAGTACAATGCTTCTTCAGGAGCTTCAATTAACATCATCTTGTTAAGCTCTTCTTCAGTGAGTCCACCTTCATCTTCATCAGAGGCTTTCAGTCTTTTAGGTGCAGTTGAGGAAGCACCTTCTTCAGATGGTCTTTTGTATCTTCCAATGGGTTGTGACCTTTCAACAGTATCATCATCTTGCATAGGTCGGAAGTTGAGAAATCTTCTTTGAACTGTGTCAGCAAGTCTTTGGAGAGTCTCCCAAGACAATTGATTAAGCTGCTTCAATGTTCTTACAGAGATACATCTTTTGTTGACTCTTGTTAGGAGGCTTTGAAAGCTTTTCAATCTCTCTTTGCTGTCTGAACTGACTTTGTCTTCTAGCCAAAATCTCATTGAATAACTGAGCTGCTTCATTGGTACTTGTACCTTGATCTTTTTGAAGCTTCTGTTGTACCTCTTTGGTAGCTTCTACTTTGGCTCTCATGTCATCCCATGTCTGCCAGTCTTCAACAATCTTAGCCATCTTTTGCTTTTCTTTCTTTGCAGCTTCTTCCTACAATTATTCCTCATCCCATTGTGCTGCAAGTGCCCTTGCAGCTTCTTCATTTAGCCTATCAATTTTCTTCTTCTTTGGCTTTTCTTCCAAAATACCCTTGCCTTTGTCTTTGGGATCAATCTTTGGAGCTGAGGAGGTTGGTAATGCTGGAACACCTTCTTCTTGGATAACAACTCCCTTTTCTTTAGGCTTGGATGCTGCTGACTTGGACTTCTTCCTTAGATACAAAACTAGAGGCTTCTTGTAAGTGGGAGAGATGGGGACTGTTTTCTTCAAGCTTTGAAGTCCCAATACTGCATGTTTTTCTCTCTCCTCTTCATCATTGTCTTCTTATGGAGTGGTAGTGATGGTAGTGGCCTCTGTAGTTGTTGCTTGTTGAAGATCTGCAGCTACCTGAATGACCGGGCTTAATACTGATTGTAGAACTGCAGGAGTACTAACCATAGTACTAAGAGTACTAACTACAATACTATCAGTACTAACTGGGATAGTACTTATAGTGCATGTAGGAGTACTAAGTAGTTCTTCAGCATCAATAGTAACCTGAACCTCTTCTTCATCAGCAAAAGGACTCTGAAATGCTGCACCACCTTGCCATTGACCAAATTCTTTTCTACCTTGAATATCAGAACTCATCCCCTGTTTGGTAGAATCCTCTGTAAAGGTACTTGAGACTCTGAACTTGGCCTTTCTTTTGTGAGATGCAGTGACTGGAGATGTTGCTGCAGTAGGCTTGTAGAGAAGCTTGACCTGATGCTCTAACTTTTTCATCTTCAGGAGCATCTTGGTATGAACTTTTGCAGCAGCTTTCTTGTTCTCTTCTAAAGCAATCTTCAGTCTGTTCACCTTTTCACATAGAAACCTGTACAATTCTGTCATATCCTTTAGTGATAAGCTGCCCTCACCACTTCCAGTTGTGTTACCTGCTGAGAGAGGTGGGTCATTGGGAAAATGAGATGCACTCCCAGGCCTAGCTGGCGGATACACCCCATTTGAAGCCTTTTCCGGGTCCACCACGGAGTGCTCACTAGGTGTTGGCATGGGTTGGGTCTTATGGATGTTACCACTGTCCTCACCAGCCTCTAAGCTTGGTGGAGTAGTGGCAGCCCTTACCATTCTATCTCCTGCAGCACCTGAGATAGGCTCATCTAGTGCAATGATAGGAGGAGAATGGGGCTGAGCTGTCCCACTCTCCTGTCTGGAATGCCTACTTGTTGATGAATGTTGTTGAGTAGGAGAATTATCACCAGTTGTGGGTGTGTGTTGGGAGTCACCTGTGCTTGATTGTCCTTCACCCTCTACAATTAGCATTTCAGGAAACAATGGCACTACAACCCCACTATGTCCTACCACAACCCTTAACATATTTGAAAACACTTTGGATGTGAGTAGTTTTGATGGATAAACATTTTTGTGAGGCTGCAAGTTTTGTTTCTGAAGATCCAAAAATATTTGAATAAACCTGTGATACATCAGAAACTTGGTTTTGCTAACAGCATTTTTAAGCATACCCTCAAAAATATAATTTAAAAAATTGAACACCCTGCCTGTTGCAAGGCAGATCAAGGTTGTGGCTATGTTTGTAGGAAAAGCAACCCAGCCAGTCTTTTTGTGACTCAAACAATGTAGGAGGGTATGAATTAGAAACCTCCATTGTGGGGAAAACTGACTTTTATGAAAGTTAAAAGTGTTGTCATGCCTATACCCCATCAATGAGAGTTGTTCAATTATGTCAGTGGCTGGCAAAGTGCTAATACCTTCAGCATCCCTAAGATGAAGATGTTCTCTTAGAGAAGCTTCAGTAATAACAATTTGTGTGCCATCCACGGTGCCAATTAACTGTTGGACCCCTTCCTCAGTTGTTGAGGCAATAGCAGTTTGCCAAAACTTCCTGACGGGGGTACATAAGATAGTAAGGTTTTGTTAGGAATTTTGTAAAAGTAGGATCCTGCTGACGTGGTTCCTACTGATAGTAGTATTATTTCTGCTGATAGTGAGGTTACTGCGGATAGTGCAGATTCCTCTTATAGTTATTATGTTTCTGCGGATATGTAGTTTCCGCTTTATTAGTTTATTAGTTACGGTATGCATGAGTTAAAATAGGAATAGATAGTGCATATCTTTTACGTGATTAGCAAGCTGCAAAGTTAGGGTTTCTTGTACTATAAAAGAAACTAGCGGCTAGGGTTTGAGGTACGTTTTTCAATAATAATAATAGTGAATTAATATAGATCCATAGAGGATCAAGTTATTGGTGTTCATTGTCTTCTTGAGTATTGTATTTATTTTCCGCGTGAATACAATTCTTGCAAAGGTTCTCCATAGTTGTTTTGTGATTACACAGGATAGCTATACTCTTTCTAGGCTCATAAGATCTGTCTGGGACTGTACCCAACAAGTGGTATCAGAGCCTCGTAAGAATCTTTCTAAGAAGACAGTCTTTTTCTTCAAAACCATAACAATGTCATCACCAAAACATTCTGATTCTGAGAATGATGAGCAGCCTGAGACAAACACCCAGTCCACTATTCAGCAAGTGGTCACCATGTCCAACACCAATGCAAAATTCCCTTACCTAAAGAAGGATGAGTATGACATATGGGCCATGAAGATGCAAAATTACATCTCCAACATGGATGTCAATCTCTGGAACATAATCCTTAAAGGCAACAATAAGAAGGCTACTGGAAGAGATCCTGATGGGAAAGTAATACTACTTCCACCCACTACAGCTGCTGAACAGATTGCCCTTCAGAGGGAAACCAAGGCAAGGACTACCTTGCTTCAAGCTCTTCCAGATGAGCACATGAGTGATTTTTATCATTTGGATGATGCTAGAGAGATCTGGAGAGGAATAAAAGCAAGGTTTGGTGGAAACGATGAGTCTAAGAAAATGAAGAAGTCTATGCTCAAGCAAAACTTTCAGGAATTCTCAATTTCTGAAGAAGAGGGCATACATAAGGGCTATGACAGGTTCCAAAAGATCCTCAGCCAGCTTAATCAGTTGAAATCTAAACCTGACAATGAGGAGTGCAATCTCAAATTCCTTCGTGCTCTACCTTCTTCCTGGAAGCAGGTTTCTAGCACACTCAAGGCAAAGGGAGGCCTTGACTACCTAAGCTTTGATGACTTATACAATAAGCTTAGATCCCTTGAAATTGATATCAAGGGTTATTCATCTTTTTCTCCAACTCCAACACATTCAGCCTTTGTTGGTGCTACCAGTAGTAACACAATGGTGTCTTATGCTGAAAGTCCTACTTCTTCATCAGCAGCATCCAGAACACACACTTCCACTACAAAAAGATCAAAGTCTACCTCTGTGATGGAAGATGTGATCTACTCATTTGTTGCTGAATCTGAAGACCAACAGGAGTTAGCCTATGAAGACTTTGAACAGGTAGATCAGTAGGATTTGGAAGAGATGGATCTTAAATGGCAGATGGCCATGCTTGCTGTGAAAGTCAAGAGGTTTGAGGAGGGCTCTGGAAGGAAGTTTGGTTACAAAGGAAGGGAAATAGCCAGGTTTGACAGGAATAAGATCAGGTGCTTTAATTGTAACCAACTTGGTCACTTTGCTAGAGAATGTTCAAACCAGAAGGTAGGTGACAGAAGGAGGTATAACACATTCAAGATCAAGGAAGCTGAGGAGGTGCAACCTAAAGTTTTATTGTCCCTGGAGAACAGGGTTGATTGGGATGATCATGTGAATGATGGTGAGGATGAAAAGCCTCAAGTTGGACTGGTTGCTGACACTACTGGAGAGTTTGAAAT
The DNA here is from genome assembly GCA_910596185.1 of Chrysanthemum makinoi. NCBI lineage: Eukaryota > Viridiplantae > Streptophyta > Magnoliopsida > Asterales > Asteraceae > Chrysanthemum > Chrysanthemum makinoi. The sequence goes on along the minus strand of OU343220.1, from coordinate 286,443,483 downwards.
GATGGGCATCACTTCTCAGGTACAAAGTTGTATATTTGGTTGCAATGCTAAATATGATGCTCTTAAAAGTGAACTTGATGATATTAATGATAAATATAAAGAATACTTTATTTAAGTCCAGGCCTATAAGAAAACTGTTAAAGCTTTAGAAAAAAAAAGGCACAGTATGAACAAAATCAATTGGCTCTTGAGGAGAAAATAAATGTTTTGAGAGAGGGACTTAGATAACACCTCAAATAAATTAAAATTTAATAAGAAAGAATATGTAAAGGTTGTTTTAAAAAGAGGGTCTTCAAGCTAGTTTAGATTCGGCGTGGCTAGACATAATCAGTGGCAAGAACAGGCTAAAAATTTAGATAAACTGTGGAATAGCTCTATGTCTGTTAAAACTAAGATGGGGTTAGGCTTCAAGGACTATATTAGTCCAGATGAGGTGTATGACCCCAATGATTACAGTGTTTTTAATCACATCCTGATGAAGAAGAAGATAAATATAGAAAACCTGTTAAATATATAAAACAAGGTGAAATGCATTCAGTTCCTTCTTCTATAAATGGTATTGTTAAACCACCCAACCCTGCAGACTCAGACTTCGGATGAATCACATATGACCTATGGTCAAAAGTCCAATGACTTATCAAGAACGGCGGTGAATCTAACACATTTGTCTCTTGTTCTTCCAGGACTTCAGAGACCCAATCTAAAGACTATGCCAGCTGTGATTCAAATGAAGAGTCTTCAAAGTCTGCCTCTCCCAAGACTTCACCAGCTCACCATGCCCCAAGAGTTGATGTTAAAGAACCTTTTTCAAAGACAACTTCTTTTAGAAATAATTCTTGATCTGTTGATTTTGTTAAAAACAATTATGATTTTGGTTGTGGTTTGAATAATTCTGTTTGTGATAAGACTATTCCTGTTTTGAACAAGCAATTTAAGAAGAAATCATGTTTTGTTTGTGGAAGTGTTTTTCATCTTATCAAAGATTGTGATTTTTATGAGAAACAGATGAATGTTTGCACTAATCAACAGAGATATAGAACTGTTTAGAATGATGTGACCAATATTCCTCCGTTTGTTCCCAATGGAACACATGTGAGGACCAGCAGAATCAATTCTGCTGGTAGACCAGTTGCTGCTGGTAGACCAGTTTCTGCTGACAGGCCATCTTCATCTTGTTGGAGAAGAAATGTTAATAGACCTTTATACAGACCAACTAGTCCTTATTTTCAAAATGAATACATGCCTGTTAACAATGACCATTTGTATAAAAGGGGGCATGGTGGGATACTGCTGTTAAGACCTCAGCAGGTTGCTCTTGTAGACACAATCGACCATCTTGTATGAGGGGTTCCAAGAACAATAGTGGATCTCATCAATCTACATGTTTATTTAATAAGATCCACAAGGTCGGGCCCAAGTCGTGATGACTTGGGTCTCCATGTATACTAATGTTGTTGTATATCCTTTTATCTTGTAGGATGATCCTCTTTCCAATAAAGATTTAGGTATTGTTGATAGTGGTTGTTCTAGGAGTATGACAGGGAACAGAGACAGGCTTTATGATTTTGTTTCTATTTAAGGAGGTAACTTGTACTTTTGGAGGAGGAGATGGTAAAATTACAGGGAAAGGAACTATTAGAACTACTCAGCTGGACTTTGAGAATGTATATTATGTGGAAGCATTAAGGAAATTCAATCTATTTTCTGTGTCCCAAATTTGTGACAAGAAAAATTATGTGTTGTTCACTGATACTGAATGTCTTGTTCTTTCCAAAGATTTTCAGATACCTGATGACAGTCAAGTTGTTCTGAAGGTACCAAGGAAACATAATATTTATACATTCAATCTCAATGAAGTTCAGCCTGCTGGTGATTTAGATTGTTTAGTGGCAAAAGCATCCTTGGATGAATCTAATAAATGGCATAGGAGGATGGCTCATGTGAATTTCAAAACAATAAACAAGCTAGCTAAACTTGGGTTAGTTCATGGACTGCCTTCCAAGGTCTTTACTAATGAGCACAACTATGTGGCTTGTAACAAGGGAAAGCAACACAAGGCTTCCTATAAGTCTATCACTGTTGTCAGCACTATCTCTGAGCCCTTGCAGCTTCTTCATATGGATCTTTTTGGTCCTACATCTATCAGAAGCATTGATCACAAGTACTATTGTTTGGTGGTTATTGATGATTATAGTAGATATAGCTGGGCATTCTTTTTGGGGACTAAAGATGAAACATTCTAGATTCTTCAAGATTTTATTGCCCTGGTTGAGAATCAGTTGAACAAGAAGGTCAAAGCAATTAGGTGTGATAATGGGACAGAGTTCAAGAATGCCAAATTGATAGAGCTCTGTGCTACAAAGGGGATAAAAAGGGATTATAGCACTGCCAGGACTCCACAACAAAATGGAGTTGCTGAAAGGAAAAAACAGAACCCTGATTGAAGCAGCAAGATCTATGCTTGATGATTCTAAGTTACCTACCATGTTTTGGACTGAAGCAGTTAGCACTGCTTGTTATGTTTTAAACAAGGTCTTGATAACTAATCCTTACAAAAGGACACCTTATGAACTTCTGTTAGCACTGCTTGTTATGTCTGGCAAGATTCCTACCATTAGCCATCTTAAGCCTTTTGGTTGTCATGTCACCATCCTTAACACCAGTGATCATTTGGGCAAGTTTGATGGCAAAGCTGACGAGGGATTTGTAGTAGGCTATTCAGCTCATAGTAAAGCTTACAGGGTATATAACCTCTCCACAAAGAAGGTTGAAGAGACACTGAATCTGAGATTTTTGGAGGACAAACCAAATGTTCAGGGAGCAGGTCAAGAATGGTATTTTGATCTTGACTATTTAACTGATCATTTAGGTTATACTCGTTATAAATCTAACCTTTCTGCAGAACCACAAGATGCTCAAACTAACATTGCAGGTTCCTCAGATGATGAGTCAGATTCAGAGTGTGATGAACAACTTATAGTTGTTCCCTCTTTTCCTTCTAACCACTTTTCTGGTACCAAAGACACAGCTGCTGCTGATGTTACTTCAAGTGATCTAGGATATGCAGAAGAACTTGTGAAGTTGCAACGTCAAGAGCATGCTGCAAAAGATGCTGCTGAGAAGTTTGGTTATGAATTCTCCAAAGAAACAGAGGCACTTCTAAGGCAGGCAACTATTGAAGCCCGTAGGAACTTTAATGATGCTGGTACTATACCTGTTTCTGCTGGTAATGTAACTGATCCTACTGATAATGGGTCAGTTGCTACTAATGTTGATGTTGCGGGTTGTGTTCCGGTTCCCTCTGATAGTGAAGTTGTTCCTGCTGTTACCTCAAATACTCCATCTGCTGACAGTTTGGGTTTTGAAGACACTCCTACCAGATTTCCAAGTCCATCTGACTTAGCCAATTCACAACATTCTAGCTCTGAATTGGATGGCATTCATCATATGTCAAGAACTGGCATCTTTGACTCTTCTTCTTATGATGATGACTTTGGTCCCACTCTCACTAATCTAGCCACATCAGTTGATGTCAGTCCAAATCTCACAAAGAGGATTAACACAGTTCATCCACAATCCTTCATCATTGGTTATCCTACTTCCTCTGTGCAAACTAGAAGCAGAGTCAAGAAGAAAAGCTTTGGTGAATCTGCATTTATCAGCTACATTCAGGATCAACATAAGAACAATCATATAGACTATCATCATTGTCTATTTGCTTGTTTCCTCTCTCAAGTTGAACGTACTAGTGTTGCACAGGCACTGGGAGATGAGGATTGGGTAGCTGCAATGCAAGAGGAGATGCAATAATTTTTGAATCAAAATGTGTGGGAACTTGTTCAGTTGCCTCCTGGTAAGTATGCTATTGGAACCAAGTGGATTCTCAAATGTAAAAGGGATGCAAGGGGAATTGTGGTTAGAAATAAGGCTAGGTTGGTTGCTCAGGGTCACAGACAAGAAGAGGGTATTGATTATGATGAGGTTTTTGCTCCAGTTGCAAGAGTAGAGGCCATTAGACTATTCTTGGCATTTGCCTCCTACATGGGCTTCATGGTCTATCAGATGGATGTGAAGAGTGCATTTTTATATGGTGAAATTGAGGAAGAAGTGTATGTTACTCAGCCCAAGGGATTTGTAGACCCTCACAATCCTGACATGGTCTACAAAGTGGTTAAGGCACTCTATGGACTTCATCAGGCACCTAGAGCTTGGTATGCTAGGCTCTCTTCATTTCTACTGAAACATGGATATAGAAGAGGTGCTATTGATAAGACTCTCTTTCTCAAGAAGAGCTCCAGGGATATAATTCTTGTACAAGTATATGTGGATGACATTATCTTTGGTTCTACCAAAGAAGCTTGGTGCAGGGAATTTGAGGAGTTGATGAAAAGTGAGTTTGAGATGAGTGCTATGGGTGAGCTTACCTTCTTTTTGGTTCTTCAAGTGCAACAGAAATCAGATGGCATTTTCATTCATCAAGAGAAGTATGTGCATGACATCCTCAAGAAGTTTGATATGGAAATAGTTAGGACTGCCACTACACCCTATGAGGCACCTAAGGCTAAGTCAAATAATGAACCTGATCATGCTGTTAATGTGCATCTCTACAGATCAATGATTGGTTCTCTCATGTATTTGACTGCCTCTAGGCCTGACATAATGTTTGCAGTCAGTGCTTGTTCTAGGCATGAGGTCACACCTTTGACTTCCCATTTGACTGCAGTCAAGAAGATTTTCAAGTATATCAAAGGCCAACCCAAATTGGGTCTTTGGTATCCTAGAGAATTTCCATTTGAGTTGGAAGCTTATAGTGATAGTGATTATGCTGGTGCTAATTTTGATCGCAAATCTACTACTGGGGGTTGTCAATTCTTGGGAAGGAGATTGATCTCCTGGCAATGCAGGAAGCAGACTATTGTGGCTACATCTTCTACTGAGGCTGAATATGTTGCTGCTGCTAGTTGTTGTGGTCAGGTACTTTGGATTCAAAATCGGTTGTTGGATTATAGGTTCAATTTTATGAACACTAAAATCTTTATAGACAACCAAAGTACAATTTACATTGTTAAAAATCCTGTTTTTCATCAAAGAACTAAGCACATAGAAATTAGACACCACTTTATCAGAGATGCTAATGAAAAACACCTTATTCAAGTGGTCAAAATTCATACAGATGAAAATGTGGCTGATTTGTTAACAAAAGCTTTTGATGGTCCAAGATTTCAGTATTTAATTGTCCATATAGGCATGATCAACCCCTGATTGTGTGTTTGAGGGGAGGATTATGCCTAAGGGGAGGATTCTGGTTTAAGGGGAGGTCTTTATGTTGTATATTTTTTTTATTGTATATAGTTGTATATATTTGTATTCTTTTGATTTTTTTATGTATATAGTTGTATATATTTGTATTCTTTTGATTTTTTTGTGTATATAGTTGTATATATTTGTTTTGTATGTTTTGTGTTCTTCTACCCTTTTTGCAGATCAATTTCAAACACACAATCAGTGGGAACAGATAACAAAATAAAAGGGATGAAAGTCTTTTATTTATTAAAAAACAATTGCATTCAAAGATGCAGTGACTACAGTACAGATACAGAACATAACAAGAAGACTCAACATCCCTTCAGTCTCTACACCCCTCCAAACCATAGTTTCATCTTTCAAGGCCTCCTCTCTGGCCTCATGTTTCCCCACACTAGCATCCTATAATGCTCTCTTCCCCTCCTATCCATCCATTCCTTCACTGGGGCTGCAGCAAGCCCCATCACTGTAGTTCTTTTGGTGGGGTTGGATGTGGAGGGCTAGGGGTCTGGAACTGTAGCATTTGGTGGAAGCACAGCTAGAGGAGCAACACTGTGTGGCCTTTTGTTGCGAGGCCTGTAGGTTGGGTCATTCACCTCATCATCACTTTCCTCATTCATGGCATTGAGGGCTGCCTGTGGAAACTTCAACCTCATTCGTGGAGGAGGGTTGGAGAGATCTTCTTCCAGTAAGTAGTGTAGTAAAATGGTGATCTGCTAGGAGGCTCTCTTGAGATGTAAGTGATACTATTGGAAGCTCAGGAGGAAGTAGTTCAACCAGTTTGGTTCACTATCAGATGATGATAGTTCAATTGGGTGGTTTGGAGAATTGCTCATGGTTATCTGTTCGATTTTCGTACTTAGGGTTATGTGTTTTGTGTGTATGGTTGCTGCTGTAAGGGGTTGGTTTTATAGACTTTTTGGAATCTTAGGTCAGTAAAAGTTATGGTAAATATTGATGGTTGGAATTTGTATCGCTAAAAGTTCTGTATGGAGACAATTAAGGCACTGTTATGGGTCAAAGATTTGATTTGATTCTCTTTTCAATACTGCTGAGATTGTGTTTGATTCTACTAATGGGATGTGGATTCTGCTGATAGCTTTGAATTGTTACTACGGACAAAAGTTAATTGGTTTCTGTCGTTTGACTACTTGGTTTCCGCTGGTTGACTTTTCATTGCTGCTGGTTTTGATGTAATTTGGGGATTTAATTTCGAGTTTATTTTAATTCAAAATTGGTCAAAGATTTGTTCCGAATCATTGGTCAATTTAAACGACTATTTTGGGAAACTAATTTAAATAGTCAATCAGAAGTAACCCACTCCACAATTCCCTCTTACTTTGAATCCTACTCATCTCCAATCTTCTCACTCAATATCAATGGCGACGCTCGATTACAAAGTGAATCACAACAAAACTGCATTTCTGGATCATACTAAAGGGAGCGACATATATGATTCTATGATTGATTTTCTCCTGCGCTCCAAGATCAGGTATGCTCTTACTCACTCTCCATCAATTGTTTATGACTCTCTTGTCAAACAATTCTGGGCCACGGCTCATGAGCGATCTCTCCTGGTTACGCCAGGAGATAGTGGCCACCATTGATGGAAGAGAGTATGTGATAACTGAGTCTCTCATTAGGACTCAATTACAATTTGATGATGTAGATGGTCTCTTTGAGAATAATAGAGATGAAATTATCTCTGGACTAACCAGCTTAGGGTATCCTTATGATGGAAAAAAAATTGGTATAAAAATAAATTTTTCCCTAAGTGGAGGTTTTTAGTCCATACCCTGCTTCAATGCCTTAGCCCTAAATCGGTGGTTGGGATCAGTTCTCGGTTCAATTTCAAATGCTATAATATGTTTGGCCCATGGTAGGCAATATAATTTTTCAAGATATATTTTTGAGGAAATGCTTAAGAATTTAAAGGATACCAAGCATAAGTTTCTAATGTATCCTAGATTTTTACAAATGATATTAAGCATTGAAACCTCTGACAAAACTCCAAGGGTCATTACCAAATTAACTGCTAAGTTGTTTGCTACAATGAAAACTAATTATGCTGGAGAACATAGACCCTTACTACCCACTATGTTTCCTGGTGTCAATGTTGCTGGCGATGCCTCTGCATCGGTTGCCATGATGACCCACAACCTCCTCCTTCACCTCATCATGATGCCTCACCTTCACAAGGTCATTTGCTCTCGAGGAGCAGTGATTGCCTCTACATCACAGGAACAAAATCCTGTTGAGACTGAGGTTAATCCTACTCAGCCTTTTGTTCAACCTCCTAGTCCACCTAGACTTATTTTTGAGGACGACACCTCTTTTGGTGTTGATTTTCATGTGTCTCCTCCAAGGACCAATGAAGCTCCACATAACACAGGTAATCATGCTGGTGGAGCTGAGGATCCTAATGTTCTAATGAATATGTCTAGTTTGCTCAACAGGTTTGTTAAGAAGATTGATGATTTGGAGCTTGAGCTCAAGGAATCTAGGGAAGAGCTTAAGGATACTAAGCACACTTTGGGTGGTGCTATGGTGAAGTTGTTGAAGAGGGTGACTGATTTGGAGCTGAGGCTGGATAGGAAGAGGAGTAGATTTGTAGTGTCTGATGATGAGGAGGAACAGGGTTATGAGAGGGTGAACATTGATCTTGATGCCCTTTATGTTCTAGCATATGTGTCCCTAGGAGAAACTCAACCTCCAAAGGATCCAGCAGTACAAGTGTTTCAGAGGAGACAGAGGAGAAAGAGGAGTTATCTAAGTAAAATGACTCTTAAGTCAAGAGTGGTGGATTCCTCTGAACCTTCTGGTGCTGTTGATCACATTGATATTCCTCCAGAAGTTGTTGCTACTGAGAACCAAGGTGTGGATAAAGTATCTTCAAATCCTGCTGATAAGTCTACCTTTGCTGCTGATAATGCATCTGTTCCTGCTGATCAGTCTGATTGCTTCTAAAGCTTCTTAGTCTATTCCCTCCGATACATTGGATGCTACTATTGAGGTTGAACCCATGCCTGCTTCTCAGATTGATAAGGGAAAGGGTAAAGTGATTCATGAGTGACAGAGTAGTAGCTGAACAAGCTCAGGCAACCTTTGATGCAGAATTTTCAGCCTACACAGCTCCTAAGCTCACATCTGAAAGGAAGAAAGTATTGGATGATCTTGGTATGGGATTCACTGATGACACCTGGAATCAATTGGCTGGTGGTGTATCTAACAATCCATTTCTTGCTCAATCCATTTTAGGAGGTGCCTTTGATCAAGAGAATTATGTAGATGATATAATGGCTTTGGTGAATCAAAGGAAAAAGGCAGATGTAGAAAGAAAGGCTCAAGCAAAAAGGGATAAGCCTCTATCTCAAGCTGAACAAAGGAAACATATGAGAGAATTTATAAAGAACATGAGTTCAGCTGTCTACAATACTGGATGGAATATGGGGTATGTGAAATCATTTCCAGATGATCGGTTGATTAAGGAGTATAACATCATTCTTTCAATATTGGAGAAGGATGGTCTTAGTCCTTATAATCAAGTGAAACGCTCTCCATCTCTACTAGAAGGTCCTACTTCTAAGAGAATAAACACAACTGATACTTTTGCAACTGTATCCATTCCTTCTGAGGAGATATCAGCTGATATTCATTCAACCATTCCTTCTGATAACACTTCAAAGATTTCTTCTGACATACCTGCATCAGTTTCTGCTGTGGATGTTCCACATCATGAGGAGAAGGATCTTTCTGCTGATAAGACAGAGACTGAAAAGGATTTTGATCTTCATGCCACTGAGAGCTCTTTTATAAAGGACTTTGAGGAGGATGATTCAGATGAGGAGTTGGTAGATTGGTCTCCATTGGTGAACTGGAAACTCACTCCTACAGGTCTTGGTGGTTTGGGAGATTGTAATTCATTTTATCGCAAGGATGGGTCTGTTAGGCACTTTACTTTTCTTTCTGAGATCCTAAATTTTCTAGATAGACAGGATCTGATTGCTCTTTATGGTATGGTCTCAAAACACTTTGAATCTCATCCTGCACAAGGGGTTTGGTTTGTTTTGTTGGGTGATCTTCAAGTGTTATTTGATTCCAAATATCAAGATGGTGCTGGCTTTAAGATTTGGGAAGGTCAACCTAAGTGGAAGGTTTTTGTTGGACTTTCTATCCACTCTCTAGTATTCATGTGGTGCGAGACTTGGTGCAGGGTCTATCTTTACACGTTTTCGGATCAAGATTATCCTTTGTGCATCAATGTTGGAACAAATGTTGAAGAGGCATTGGCTTTCTACTGCTCAGTTGGAAATGACATGACTAATGCAGAGCAGCTGATCAAAAGGTTAAAGGATAAGTTAATCGCTGCTTCTGTTGATTCTTCCAATTGATGGGTGGTATGTTGTTATTTGTATCCTTTATTTCCTTTTGTAAATGTTTAATTTATTTTTTATTTGTTTAAAAAAGAAAAAAAAAAAACTTGTATATATTGTCTGCTACTAACTTTCATCTTTGAGGATCATGTTGTACAGGTGTGTTTCATATGGTTTTTAACTCACCATGTCCTTAGTGACAAAGGGTTAACTTACTATGGGGGTACGGCTCTAGTAAGTGTTCTCAAATCCGTTGATAGTTGCTGATTTACTAAAAATCAGAGGGTTATCAATGTACCCTGGTCTCACACACCAAACATTGGCAACTCCATGAGCAAACGGCTCTGGTAAAGAGATGTCAAATCCGTTGGATGGTTGATAACTTGCCAATAAGTTGTATGGTGCTCAACTCACCATGTCCTCATAGATGAAGAGTTGGCTAGCCCACAAGTTCATGGCTTGTGGTAAAGGCAGTGGCACACCATGACTAGTCTGAGTTAACGGATTCGGTAAAGACAAGTCAAATCCGTTGATGGCGTGATGGTTTGCCAAAACCATTAGGGTATTCCAACACACCATTGATTCATGTTCTAAGTGTTGGACTGGTTACTAGTTCACGGGGTGATGCCATGATTCCACTCAAGAACTAGCTAGCCCAAGAGTGAGTAGCTACTTGGTAAAGGCTTATCAAATCTACTCGGAGTTCTGATCGATGGTGGTTCTTGATGTCTGGCGATCTAGAGGTTGCTGATGGAATCTTGGACTTCATTTCTGTCTCTGGTGGTTCTAGCTGTTCTGCTGGTGATTACTATGGTTTCAGTTGCTGTTTTGGTCAATCCTCTTGCGTGGTGAAGATCTATCTGGAAACTTGAAGTTAATAGAGTCAAATTCAAGTTTAGGGGATGATTGTTAGGAATTTTGTAAAATTAGGATCCTGCTAATGTGGTTCCTGCTGATAGTAGTATTATTTCTGCTGATAGTGAGGTTCCTGCAGATAGTGCAGATTCCTCTGATAGTTATTATGTTTCTGTGGATATGTAGTTTCCGCTTTATTAGTTTATTAGTTACGGTATGCATGAGTTAAAATAGGAATAGATAGTGCATATCTTTTACGTGATTAGCAAGCTGCAAAGTTAGGGTTTCTTGTACTATAAAAGAAACTAGTGGCTAGGGTTTGATGTACGTTTCTCAATAATAATAATAGTGAATTAATATAGATCCATAGAGGATCAAGTTATTGGTGTTCATTGTCTTCTCGAGTATTGTATTTATTTTCCGCGTGAATACAATGCTTGCAAAGGTTCTCCATAGTTGTTTTGTGATTACACAGGATAGCTATACTGTTTCTAGGCTCATAAGATCTATCTGGGACTGTACCCAATAGGTTTAAGAGTAAAGCAAACCTGATGCTGCTTCTATTTAAGAAAGCTACTATCTCAGTGAATTCTTCATTGCCTTCTGGCAATTCCAAGCACGCCACCATGTTGTGCTTATCGACAAAATCAATAGGAGCCATGAGCAATAAGAATGAGGGTTAGTAAAGTGGGATTTGATCGCAAAATTCTTTAGAGAATTGTGGTGAAAGCAATTGAAAAGTAATGCAATATATAGAGAGTTGGAAAATTTTGGTTGAACCGCCTTGTAAATATTTATGGGAATAAGTAAAGAGAAACCAATTAGGAAACCCTTATATAAAGAACAGACGGTAAAAACTCAATTTGAAAAAGTAATCATTGCATAACTGACTTTTGGAATAAGTACTAACGGCTAGTTCATCAGTACTAACTAGACTTATCAGTACTAACTTATAACCATCGGTATTAACTTTACCCATCAGTATTATCTTATAGTTTGGAAATTATAATACTGAACCCCAATTTTGAAGGGATTAAGTGTGGTGACAGACACTTAATCAAGGTCGGCCTCACATGGCCTCTGGTTTGGTGAAAACCAATGGTTTCAGTGCTTAGCACTACCTGTGATGTATACTCCCATTAAAAAGGCCTTCCTGACAGGGTTTCCAGCTCTTGGCAGGTGTTGCCTCTAACACAAGTGTTGGATTCACGGTTGCTCGCTGTTTTCTAAACCAGATGCCCTTGGGCTAGTCACACTATATGTTAACAGATAGAATTGAAAAGAGTGGGTTAGTGCAGAATGACCTGATTAACTGAAACCATAAATTCATGTTCATTATTACCACAAGATGCCACATAATGCTTTGGCATTACAAAATCCAGAGTTACAGCAAGTTCCATCATGTGGTTGTATCAGAATGAGCATAAGTGAGAGAACCACATGTGCTGTAACAATCAGTCACCAATCCACTTCCATACTGCTTGTGCTATACCTGAAAAGTTAGTTCAAAACCAAGAAAACACAATCCAAGAGATTTTCTTGGCAATCCGTATTAATTTTACACTAGCAGTATTAACTAGATAACAATCAGTACTAACCACCAGTTTACACAACTTTACAAGATAGAGAGAGATAAGACATATTATGGATGAAGCATCCCAATACTTGTTACCAAGTACTGAAACCTTCCCAATTCAAAAGCTTTTGTTAAAAGATCTGCAACATTAAACTCAGTATCAATCCTATCAACCTGAATGAGTTTCTTTTCATTACAGTCCCGTATAAAGTGATGTCTTATCTCAATGTGTTTAGTTTTAGAATGAGCAACTGGATTTTTTATAATGCATATGGTACTGTTGTTATCTATGTAAATGACAGTGCCCACCCATAATCAAGCATCTGATTCTGGATCCACAGCACTTGACCATAGCAACTTGCGTGCTAGGCTACAGCCTACTCGGCCTCGGTTGTAGAGTTTGCTACAATGCTTTGCTTCTTACCTGCCATGAAATCAACCTATCACCAAGAAACTGACATCCTCACGTGGTTGACTTCCTATCAAGCCTTGCCCCAGCATAATCACTGTCAGAGTAAGCTACCAGATCAAAGGGAGAGTCCTTAGGATACCAAAGGCCTAGGTGAGCAAGGCCTTTCAGATATCTAAAGATTCTTTTAACGGCATGCATGTGAGAAAGCTTTGGAGAGACTTGAAATCTTGCACAGGCACACACTGCAAATATAATATCTGGTCTGGAGGCAGTCAAATACATCAATGATCCAATCATTGACCTGTAGAGGTGTTGATCAACTTCTTCACCATCAGCATCTGGAAGTAGTGGCTTATTATGCTCCATAGGAGTGCTTGCAATCTTTGTATTTTCATAGCCAAACTTCACCAAAATCTCCTTGACATACTTATCCTGATTGATAAATATGCCATCTGTCTTACCTTGACCGTAGCCCAAGAAAGAAGGTGAGTTCTCCCATAGAACTCATCTGAAACCTATCATGCATCAACTTTTCAAATTCTCTGCATAGATCCTGCTTGGTTGAACCAAAAATAATCTTATCTACATATATCTGAACCAGCAGGATATCATTCTTCACATTCTTGATGAATAGAGTCTGATCCATCTTCCCTCTTCTAAAGCTTGCCTTTGCCCAAAAGATACTTGGCTAAAGTTTCATACCAAGCTCTTGGGGCACGATGCGGTCATAGAGTGCCTTTTGAACCCTGTAAACTTTGTCAGGAAAGGTTGGATTTTCAAAGCCAGGAGGTTGCAGACATATACCTCCTCCTCAATCTTCCTATAGAGGAAATCACTCTTCACATCCATCTGGTATACTATGAAGTCCTTATATGATGCATAGGCCAGGACTAGTCTGATAGCCCCAATTCTTGCTACTGGATCAAAGACCTCTTCATAATCAATCCCTTCCTGTTGTGTATACCCTTGAGCCACCAGTCTAGCCTTGTTCTTTATTACCACACCCCTTTCATCCTTCTTGTTTCTAAAGACCCATTTAGTGTCAATGGCTCTCTTGCCATCAGGAAGATCCACCAGAACCCATACATTCTGAAGTTTGAACTGGAGAAGCTCTTCTTGCATCGCTTCTACCCATGATTCATCTTCAAGAGCTTTATAGACTTTCTTTGGTTCTTCCTGTGAAACAAAACAAGCAAATAGACATTTTTGTGTGTCCCCATGGATCCTTTCTTCATAAATGGCACTAAAGAATCCAGTCTCACTATGCTGAACTTTAGATCTTGTAGTTCTTTCAGCATGAACATCCCCAATAACATTCTCCAAGGGATGATCCTGATTAATTCTTCTATGTGGTGTAGCAGGAACATCATAAGATGAAGCTATATTAGTAAAATCAATCTCATCAGCTTCACCATAGGGATTAGGAACCTCTGATATGATGGAATAGAATGGGGACCATCAGTACTAAATTCTGGCTCATCAGTACTAACATGTGGCTTATCAGTATTAACCACATTAGTGCTTATCACTTGAGGTTCTACCACTGTGTCATCTGTATTGGTTACACCTTCTTCAGCATTAGAATCATTGGTCTTTAGAGGCTGATCATCATCTTTTTTTGCCTCCCCTGAAGAAGTGCTTCCAACTGAGTTGTCCTTCCAAATGGGCAATAGGACACAGTCATCATCATCATCAGAATCTGCATAAGGACCTTGCTTTTCTCCTGCAATAATGTTAGAACCTACAGAAACAGACACATAGTTCATAGATTTTGTTAGCATATCAATATCAAAAAGCCATTTTGGTCCTTGCCCTTCTACACTAGGTTTATCCTCAAGAAACTCTATGTGCAGATTCTCCTCTATTCTTCTGGTTCTAGAATTATAAACCCTAAAGGCTTTACTATTCAAGGAGTAGCCAACCAGATATCCACTATCAGATTTTCCATCAAACTTACCTAAGTGGCCAATGGTATTGAGAATAGAGACATGACATCCAAAAGGTTTAAGAAAGTCTAGGGTAGGCTTTCTACCTAAAACACTCATAGGAGTCTTGCCATGAGGCTTTACTATCAGTACTCTGTTCACGAACATAACAAGCAGTATTAACTGCCTCAGCCCAAAATGTTGTGGGTAACTTGGAATATGCTAACATAGTCCTAGCAGCCTCTATCAATGTCCTATTTATCCTTTCAGCAACCCCATTTTGCAGAGGAGTCCTAGCTACACTGTATTCTCTCTTAATACCTTTAAGTTGACAGAAATCATTCATCACATGGTTTTTAAACTCTGTCCCATTATCACACCTAATGATTTTAACTTTCTTATCAGCAAGGTTCTCTACTACAGTTATGTATGACTTAAGGATTTCACTGGTCTCATACTTAGTATTCAAGAAGAAAACCCAAGTAAATCTGCTAAAATTATCAGTCACAACCAAACAATACTTCTTAAAATTCGGTACGCTACAGAGGTGGGGCCAAATAAGTCCATGTGCAGCATATGAAGTGATTGGGTGATAGAGTTAAAAACCTTGGGCTTACAAGAGGCTCTATGTTGCTTCCCTTTGAGGCATGCAATACAGGTATGTTTATTTTCAAATCTTTTTGAAGGTAAACCTCTTACAAGGTTATTTTTAGCTAACAGATTTATTACCTTAAAGTTCACATGACCTAGCCTTCTATGCCATAACATAGATTCATCCAAAGAAGCTGTAGCAACTAAACATGTAAGGTTTTCTTTAGGCACTATGTTTTTCATACTTACACTGTACAGATTGCTCTTCCTAGGGAACTTAAGTAGTACCTCATCATCACGAGGCAACTTAAAATTAGGAGATAAAACCAAGCAATCAGTATATGTGAATAGAACAAAATTCTTCTTGTCACACATTTGTGACACACTAAATAGATTGTATTTGAGTTCTTTCACATAGTACACATCTCCAAAGTCCAAATTACCAGTCTTGATTATGCCTTTACCAGTAATTCTTCCACCTATACCACCACCAAAAGAAACATAACCTCCATTCAAATCAGTGAAGTCTGAAAGATAGGATAGATTTCCAGTCATGTGCCTGGAACACTGATGCATTCGCACGAGGTTTAAAATTTGTAACAAGAATTACCGGTTAACTAGGAACACATTCGGGCAAGTATACCCTAGTCAAGTTGTAGTATAGGTTTTGGTAAATCAAGGTCGTCCCAAGATACTTGGTTGCACTACAAGTGTCGTTTGTTTGTTTAAGTAACAAGTTGATGGTTATGATTATCACGGATCAAACCAACAAGAAAAGCAATATAAGAACAAGCACACAAAGAACATACATGTTTAGACAAATGATCACAAGGATATTATATGAGCCAAACAAGTATCAAGACATTCATAAGACAAGAACACATCACAAGAATCACATAATCATCACAACCAAAGAATCAAACATAAATAAGAGAATTGAACATCATAAAAGTAACAAGGTTTACCCAAAATATGAATTACAATAGGCAAAGATGAAGGATTATAGCACTCCTTCAAGCCTCCAATTGACTACAATAGTTCTACCAAGCTGGAAAATCATATCCAAACGCCTTCGACAGCCCTTGAGCACACTACACGAATTTGGCAGAGGTTTGAGGTCTTTTGGGGAAGATAAGTTGGTGGAAATTCGTCCTTAAGGGTGGAGGATCGAATAATTGGTGGAAATTCGTCCTTAAGGGTAGATGATCGAATTTCACACCTTTGGGATAAAGAGATTGAGAGTGGGTGTGTTTTCTCAAGTTGGGGTTTGCTCACTAGGTGGAAATTTGTCCTTAAGGGTGGAGGCTTGAATTTCACACCTAGAGAGGAGTGGTGGAAAGGGATGAGAGGGATTAGATAGTTGGGTGCTTGAAATGAGGTAGCAAAGGGGTCTATTTATACTTGAACCAAGGCCTAGGGGTATTCAATGCATTTCTTGGAGACCAAGTGGTTTGGAAGGGGCAAGAAACTGAGTGGGAAGGACCTAGAATTGTTTGGGACAAGTTTGGAGTCTTAGTGATGAAAAAATAGCATAACCAGGCCTCCCAGCCGAATCGGTCAGGGCTCCAGCCGTTTCGGCTGGTCTGAAAACTTTGCTCTAACCGAAACAGTTGCGGGCTCCTACCGATCGGTTGGAGCCTTTTGACAGAAAATGATAAGAATCAAACATGTATATCTTTCTCTTAGCTTTCCGTGGCCGTGAACGGGGGGTCAAACGGAGTCCGTATGCAAAAGTTATGGCCAAAATAGTGAAGGTGTGTCGGGAACAACGAGGCTTCCAATATTTTTTCGATTAAGCTTCTTTTCTTCATTTCTTTCTCGTTTTCCTTCTTGAACTTCATTCTTGAGTCTTTGGACCACTATCTTGATGACTTTTACTTCTCGAATATACTCCACAAGTCTTGCTTTTGACGGGAATTCTTCGTATTTGGAGAAATCTTCGTATTTTACTTCTTTTTCCGTCTTTTTCTCCACTTTCACGTACTTGGCTACAAATGAACTAGCAAACACACTTTTGTACGATTAAGCAACAAAAGCATATGATTATAACCAAATAACATACATAAAAGCACGGATAACGCTACTAAAAACATGCACAATTTGAGTGTTATCAAATTCCCACTCACTTAAACTTTGCTTGCCCTCAAGCAAATATAAGAAAAGAAAAATTAAACGACAAACCTAAATGAAAAAATGAAAAGAAAAATTAAAAATTTGAATATATATATATATATTTTTTTAGCAAACATAAAAATAAGCGAAAAATGAGCGAAAACTCCCCCACACTTAAGGTTTTGCTTGCCCTCAAGCAAATCTAGAAATTAAGAAAAATAAATCCCACATGGTGTATGAAATATGATTAGTAAAAGTATGATGCAAATCTACCAAGTACAAGTACGAGATAAGATTTATCGTTTTAAGCTTTTAGAGGTGAAAAACCGAGATGTTTGACAATACCCTATGGATTCTCTCGCATGATAACATGGCTAAGCACCTCACGGCAGGAATGGATGTATAATTCACTCAACACTCAATTTATTTAGTGGTGGATAGTATATGATTAGTACACTCATATTGCCTACTATGATCTAAATATTACCATAGGCTTGTACAAGAAACAAAACTCCACCGACATGGCGTAAGCACCAAGTGTAAACATCTAAAGAGGGCTTTTATTCGGGTTAGGCTAAAAGGGTTTATCGGCTTACGCTAAAACATTACATACAAGAATATAATAGATCGCTGGCGCGAATTCTTGATTAAGTCAAACAACGGATGGTCACTAGAGTATACATTGGATCGTTGGCGCGTTGTTTGCATATAGGTCACAAAAAATATGCGCTAAATCGCTGGCGCGTCATTCAATCCTTCAAGAACCGGATGGTCACTAAAAATATTCACGCACTTCATATTTTCTCAAAGCCAAAAGGGAAGGGATAAGACATGGGAATATTTATGAAATTGGTGTTAAAAGAAAAATAAAGAAAAATAAAGTCAAGTCTGATACCCACGTTGCTAGTTACCGAACAATCCGCGAACCCGAAAATGATTATAGTTACTATCATCTCCTTCTTCAAATATCGATCACCAAATATATATATCACGTCTTAGCACATTGGCTAATCGATATCTCAAACATAATTCATCTTTGTCATCACATATATATATATATATATATATATATATATATATATATATATATATATATATATATATATATATATTGTCTTTCATTTTCTTTTGATGACTTATTCTTTTTCTTTTTTTCATTTTTTTCATTCATTAATCACATCTCCCACACGTATAAGCATACATCACAAAAATACAAATAAGAAGGTGCACTCTTCGTCTTTGTCGAAATGGCACACACGAATGGCAAAGTGCGGCTAACTCATAATCATCAAAAACAATCCAATCATACCAAGCAACTAGCAACCAACCGTTTAGACTTTGACAAGGGGTAGGCTAAGGTTTAAAGTGTAAATTTTTTCTTTTTTTTTGGATTTAACAAAGAGAAAAGAATGGCTCAATGGGTTTAACTAAGGGTATCTAGCGCTAAAGAATGAGCGCTAACAAATGAGTCCATACGGGTGGTTAACTAACCGATGTGGTTAGCTAATATATCATTAGATGTAAAATGGAAGGCCATTTGGTTTTATTTCTAAGGTTTACTCTTTATCACATGAATACACTTATATCACACGAATGTGATCTTACTGCGGTGTAATGATTTACAAGTACAAGTTCTAGAATAAATAAAATCACCGGCACACTCATAGCAAAAGATCCAAGCATAAAAGATGTATGCTATATATGAAACAGGCTCAAATCCTCACAATTTAGTGGAAAGGGCTATAATATGTGTAAGCAAATGTTATCGATCACAGAATGGATTGCAATATTAATCGGGACACATCTCAAGTTTTTCAAAATTTACTGATTTCACCAGTGCGTTGATCCAGTTATTCTAATATATTAACCTATACGCGTGAAAACAACTAGATCACAAGGGCAAACAATTATACAAATTTTTAAAAATTGGCCCAAAAATATAAAATTTCTAAAAACTAGTTTCGTTTTTCACAATAATATTTCCCCCCACACTTAAGGTAAGCACACAAAAGAAAAATGACTTAATGACTTTTTTTTTTTAACCAAACATAACTTATTCTTTTCCCACGAGTTCTCGGTAGCTCCATTGAAACGCACAAAGAAGCGGAGAAGCAGGTCAGCGCGAAGCATATTAAAAACCCGACTTCTTTAGGGAATCAGGGAGACCCGCCTTATACCTCTCACACAGTTTGTTTACAATGGGTGAGCCTTACTTTCGAAGGATTTAAAAAAGTCAATTTATAAAATTATTTACCAACAACCCAACAAAGGAAAAAATAACAAAGAAACAAAATAAAGCAATTGTGAAAAATAAACTACGAAGCGTGTAAAGTAGGGAAAAATAAAACTATAAGTCTAAGATAAACGAAACCTCCCGGGCCGAAGAAATACCGGTCGAACTCCATATGATAAGATGCTAAGCAAACACTAGCATAAGCGTGTGAGATCAATCGATTTCTCATCCAAACATGTCCAATCAAGAGTGTAAGGTTACAATCCAACCAATCCATCCTCCAAGAGCTTATTAAATTTGCAAAAATAAACTAAACTACAAAAACGCGTAAAGTTCTAAAACTCACTTTCGTAGGCATCACGGTTGCATTTAGCGTATGCAACAAGCCTTTAAACCCCTCGGTGGCCCGAGTGGACGAGTTATAGTCTCGTGAAGGTTTCCAGTGAACATACCCACAAAATTCAAAACAATTTTTATTTTTAAAAACATGTACTTATTTATTCACAATGTACTAAAAATTAACAAAACTTAAAAATGGCAAAATGATGAACAATAATAAAAATACTAATGCTCAAGTATCTTAGGAATGATCCTACAAGACACTTAAACTTATTTGATCTAAACACGAACACACAAAAACAAAATACGAAAAATATTTTTTTTACTCATTTATTTTTTTTATTATTATTATCATTTTTTTTTTGCGATTGGTCCAGCCGATCGGTTAGGGAGTCTAACCGATCGGTTGGGATGAACCAAATGTAACCCACCTTCCAGCCGAATCGGTTACGGGAGTAACCGATCGGTTGGAGGATATTTTCTAATTTTTTTTTACGACTTTTAAATGACTTTGAAAAATATTTACCGAGAGCTCCAACCGATTCGGTTAGAGTTGTTTGGGTGGTTTTGGTGGTTTTTTGGCAAGAACTTTTGAACACACTTAGAAAGCAATCATTGAAATGAGCATTTTTAGGACACATGAAACGAAATCCCAACATTAAAAACTTGATTTTGATGCCAAGATCAATTAAGCAATTATGAGAAATTAGAGATTTTGGAAAGAAAACGCAAAGGAGCAATTTAAGCAAACATCATGAGCAAACATCAAGAGCAATCAAACAAGAGCAAAGAAACAATCATTCATTAGCAAGAGCAATATATCATTCGAACAAACAAGCAATCAATTCAACAAGCAAACAAACACAAGAATACAAGAACAAATCCCCGGCAGCGGCGCCAAAAACTTGATGCGTTCGCACGATATTTTAAATTTGTAACAAGAATTACCGGTTAACTAAGAACACATTCGGGCAAGTCTACCCTAGTCAAGTTGTAGTATAGGTTTTGGTAAATCAAGGTCGTCCCAAGAAACTTGGTTGCACTACAAGTGTCGTTTATTTGTTTAAGTAACAAGTTGATGGTTATGATTGTCATGGATCAAACCAACAAGAAAATCAATATAAGAACAAGCACACAAAGAACATACAGGTTTAGACAAATGATCACAAGGATATTATATGAGCCAAACAAGTATCAAGACATTCATAAGACAAGAACACATCACAAGAATCACATAATCATCACAACCAAAGAATCAAAAATAAATAAGAGAATTGAACATCATAAAAGTAACAAGGTTTACCCAAAATATAAATTACAATAGGCAAAGATGAAGGATTATAGCACTCCTTCAAGCCTCCAATTGACTACAATAGTTCTACCAAGCTGGAAAGTCATATCCAAACGTCTTCGACAGCCCTTGAGCATACTACACGAATTTGGCAGAGGTTTGAGGTCTTTTGGGGAAGATAAGTTGGTGGAAATTCGTCCTTAAGGGTGGAGGATCGAATAATTGGTGGAAATTCGTCCTTAAGGGTGGAGGATCGAATTTCACACCTTTGGGATGAAGAGATTGAGAGTGGGTGTGTTCTCTCAAGTTGGGGTTTGCTCTCTAGGTGGAAATTCGTCCTTAAGGGTGGAGGCTTGAATTTCACACCTAGAGAGGAGTGGTGGAAAGGGATGAGAGGGATTAGATAGTTGGGTGCCTGAAATGAGGTAGCAAAGGGGTCTATTTATACTTGAACCAAGGCCTAGGGGTATTCAATGCATTTCTTGGAGGCCAAGTGGTTTGGAAAGGACAAGAAACTGAGTGGGAAGGACCTAGATTCGTTTGGGACAAGTTTGGAGTCTTAGTGATGAAAAAATAGCATAACCAGGCCTCGGCCCGAATGGGTTAGGAGCTCAGCCGTTTCGGCTGGATGAAGCTTTGCTCCAACCGAAACGGTTGCGGGCTCCTACCGTTCGGTTGGAGCCTTTTGACAGAAAATGACAAAAATCAAACATGTATATCTTTTTCTTAGCTTTCTGTGGCCGTGAACGGGGGGTCAAACGGAGTCCGTATACAAAAGTTATGGCCAAAATGGTGAAGGTGTGTCGGGAACAACGAGGCTTCCAATATTTCTTCGATTAAGCTTCTTTTCTTCATTTCTTTCTCGTTTTCCTTCTTGAACTTCATTCTTGAGTCTTTGGACCACTATCTTGATGACTTTATCTTCTCGAATATACTCCACAAGTCTTGCTTTTGACGAGAATTCTTCGTATTTGGAGAAATCTTCGTATTTTACTTCTTTTTCCGTCTTTTTCTCCACTTTCCTATACTTGGCTACAATTGAACTAGCAAACACACTTTTGTATGATTAAGCAACAAAATCATATGATTATAACCAAATAACACACATAAAATCACAGATAGCGCTACTAAAAACATGCATGTTACATATTCGATTTCACAAACACACAAACAATCACAAGTATGGGCGTATAATATGAGGTTTTTAGAGAGAGAAATAGTTAGAGGTTTGGGAACTTAGTGAGAGAAAGTAAAAGTGTTATTATGAGCTCCAACCATCTACCTTGGGAGGTAGAGGGTATTTATAGTCTTACATAAAACGCCACCTACGGGCTGTGGATTAGGCATACAGTGGGTAAAGACCCGTCCGTCCTCCATGGTGTTACTTAACTAAATACTACTTAACATTAAATAACCACGACTACGAGCTTTCTAACGATTACATATACTTGAGGTGACCGACACTTTAATAACTGGATTTACTAAATCCTAACAATCTCCCCCTAAGGGAGGTCACCTCAAATTACATTGAATACAAACAGATATTTCATTAAGATTGTTCTTGGATTCTTGATAATGTTCTTTGCTCTGTAGCCCGTAGTCATTGATTCTTCATTTTGCATGTTTGGTTAATCCAAGTGGAGGTCTTTAACTGATCCACGTGATAATGAGTTTAGAGTCGACATGAGATCATCGGCAAACATAAATCTCTGACTCTTCCATTGTGGTGTTGACATTATGTGAAGTTGTGACTTTGGGCCGACATGCTCACATTCTGGATCATGAAATCTTTTCATCGAGTTGCGGAAGCTTTAGTTGATTCATGATATTTGCGCAGCGTAGCGAGAAGCATGGAGTGAAATATCGAGTCATTGATGCACTTATCATGATTTCTTTAGAAATGAATGTGTTGTGTGAGCATGCGGCTATGGCTTGACCTCATTCGATCATCTGCAAACGTCGGGCGTACGCATACAACGATTAGCAATAAAGCGCACGAAAGTGTCTTTGATCACTTTCGTTGAATTGAGGTACACGGCCCACGGTTCCCGTTGATCAGTTCAAGTACTGCCTGTGATCAATCGTATAATTCGAAGAATCTCCTTGACAGGGTTTCGCAGTTGCTCTAGCGTTCTCAAAGCGGAACGTCTCAAAGACAACGGAGTGAGTGAACCAGCGAATTTGAGATTCACTGATTGATGAAAAGAGATTTGAAAAACAATCGAGTACTAATAAAGTGTTTTTGCAACACATCGAGGGTTTTGAGAAAAATCAATTATCAATCATAAACACCTTTTATATTTGAAATATTAATACTCAGTCGATGTGCTAAAGAAAGAATTTTTAAGCACAACGACGGTTTTTCAAAGGTATCCGTCATCCATAACTGAACCAGATTGATTCATAATTTTGAATCGCCCCATTGTTTCTGTTCAGTTGTCACATGGTTGATCTATTTGATAGATCTCACATGCCACCCACCAAGAGCTTGTATGATGTTGGCTCTAGAAGGCTTTCCATCTTCATTGTGAATATGTTTGCATATCACTCAGATGTTCTAGCAATACCACAAGGATAATGCGTAGGACTCTTAAGGTATAATCTCTCTTTCCATATTGTGTGAAACAGAGAGTCTTCATTGACAGTGTCCTAATGAGAGTTATTTGATGATCTCATGGCTCTAGACTCAATTGTGCACATTTTGGATCCTATGCCGGAGACTAGGGAGAGGGTCTCCTTCTTCAATATCAACAATCTCTAAGAGAAAGTCGATAGATTATGTCGGTTCCCCGTGAGAATGAAACAAGTCCTTTTAAGAGGAACTTGAGTGGCTTGGGAAGTTGTAGTGCAGTGCATCACTGGGTCCATGATGTCTTGTCTTCAATACTAGTGTTACCTTAGTAACCACCAGTAGCATATGAATTGAACCCGGTTTCTGCCCTAAGGTTGAATAAATGGAGGGCTATTTATTTTCACCCTTTTCTCATTCAATTCTTTTTCATTCTTCAACCCCTTCATTGCTTACCGAGACTTCATAACTAGAACCTTGTTGGGTTTATTCCAGTTCTAGCTCTTATCTTAGTCCGCACTCTTCCCATATCTCACTTTTCTCCTCTTTTCATCATACCTAAGGACTCTACACTATCTAGTGGATTGTCCCTGGGTAGATCCCTCCGGCTCTGGCGGGATCGTGGGAATGAATACCTAACCTAACCATCCTTATATCACCATACATAAAGTAAATTTGGTCGGTCTATTTGGTATTGTTCATCTGCCATTGGAACCAATTGAAAACCATTTGAAAATCAATCCAGATACTTGTGATATATTATCAAAGCATTTTGTACCTAAATTGTTTTTGATATTTTCAGAAAAAAGCTCCCCTCAACATGTGCATCATGTATTTGAAATCGTTTTGGCACATGGAGGCAAGAGGAAGGATTCACTTCTTTGATTACCATTTTCTAAAAGATATCAACATCACTTTACTGATCAAAATTGGCATTTTTCATACTTTGTTAAGGATAATTTTTGGAAAGAATGTGGTTTTCAAAAAGTTGCTCCCCCTCAATATGTGCATAGAGATTTGGAAGTGTTTTGCACATATTAGGGAAAATCTGCACATTGAAACAAATCAATCACGTTTCAATCCTTTTTGATTTGAAATAGATGCTCCCCCTTAACATGTGCATGGAAAATTTGAAATCGTTTGGCACATGTGGGGAGGAGAGCTTGTAAATCATTATAAGATCATTTATCGAATTATCAGTTTAAATCCAATTTAAATCACAAATTCTCCCCCGGTCACAATTTTCAAATCATTTGAGATTTGTGATCTCTGTAGATTTAAATTGATTTTGAAAGCTTTTGAGAAGAATTGTGACTTGCTTATGAACACATTTAACCGATAAGGATCAAAGCTGAGACTTTAAACTCCAAGAACATGCTTGAGTATCTTTTGAAAACATGACATAAACCTTGGTCTGAACCAGTTGTATGACAAATAACCTTTTGATTTAAATGAAATCATTCTCCCCTCAATCAATGACATAAGTTTTTGATTGAGAGATAAGTTTTGACCAATGTCAAGTCCATATGATTTTCAAAATTGAGACTGGAGTTATTTTTTATTAGTTTTCAATTAGATAACAAATATTTTTCAGAAGAATTTTTAGAAGGAAAAATACTTGTCACGGAAACAGTTGTCGTTTTAGGGACAAACATTTGTTTTTAGAATCAGAGCATGAGATGTGAAAAATAAGATAAAGCATGGCTCTGTTCTTTCTTATAAAAAAAACGGGTTATAGACTGAAATGACTATAAGCCTTTGTTTTACTTTCTCTAATATATATATATATATATATATATATATATATATATATATATATATACACTAGTTTTCGAAGCCGCCCAATGGGGGCATGTTTTAATTATTTGTTTGTTGTTTTTGTTAGTGTAAGCATCGTAAATACGTTTTAAAATAATATTATTTGTTTGTTGTTTTAAGCATTTGTTTGTTGCTTTTAAATAACTTGTATACATTTTTAATAATTGTTAAACAATATTATAAGACATTTTTTTTTTTAAAATTTTGTTTTATTTTAAAAAAATAAATGATTATAAATAATTGTATGGTTTTCATGGATGGTTAATAAGACATCATATATAATTTTTACAACATTATGAAATATATGCATGTTTGTAAAGTTGTAGATAATGAAAATAATGCAAATTAACTGTACAATATTCATGTTAGGAGGTGGCATTTGAAATCCTGAGTATTCCTGTGTGTTTTGATCAGTTGGACTGAAGAAAACAAATTTCTTATGTTTTTTGTGATTATCTGAATGTTTTGATATATACATGTCACAAACATTCATTATACTGAAATAGTGTCCTTTGAATTTGCAATGTGTCTATAAAAAAATTCCATATAACGCTAACGATGTATTAAAAATCAGTTATTCACAAGCAGGCATGATGCAAGCCTCTCCGAGATAAGAACTTTGTAGATAGCCGAAACCAAGGTAACATCAGTAAATTGGTAACCAAACGTGTTGAGGTAATCTCCTCTATTTCCTTTCAAGTAATTTCACAAGCAAAGTAATCAATTCAAGTAAACACAATACTGGTAAAACTCGAAGACATTAATGGGTGAGGCTTCGGATTGCAAATCATGGCCAAGGACAATAAATCCAAATACTCCTTAAAAGCATCACTTGTAAGTATGTCTTTTGTGACAAATACCACTATCTTTTTCAAATAATAAAATGCATATGTGTTAGTAGTCTTGTACACAAACTAACCACAAAGTTTAGATATTACTACGATTGTTAAAAAACAAACACTCACATACAAACTTTTTAACTGGTTCAGAGTCCAGATAGGGACTCATCTTTTATCTACAAAGTTTTTCGATGCTTATCGATCACTTGAAGTTGAAGACTTGAGGACTACGGGTACCTCAGATGTTATTAAGCTTAGGTTAGCATTAGCATCATTTTAAGAAGCATGATCAGATGGCCTTCCAGATGCCTGTAAAGTGTTAGTTTACATGATTAGTGTCCTTACTTAAGGCTAACAATATTATGCAGGGATGTCACAATTACCAAGACCAAATGACCAGCACGATTTCAAATTTAGTTGTGAACAAAAATGCAAAACTGGTTTTGGAGTTTAGCCAAAGAGGTGCATGTTATGCTATATAATTTCTTGATATTTCACGAAGCCTTTAATCATACCAAACAAAATTAGTCATAATTAACAGGTGAAAGCACTTATATTTGTTCATCAAACTTGACTACATGTGTAATTATGGTTGCTCCTCCTGAATCCCAGAACACGCAAGACATTTGTTTCTAGGAACAACCTGCTCATCCCTTTCTTCTTCTCAATTACAGCCATAGTCGCTTCACGTCTCAACACCACCGATATTGATTAAAGATTGTAAGGGTAATATTTAATGCTTTGTGGATGAGGTATCTAGTGTACATACCAAATATATAACCCCAAGGATGTCTCCGTTATCAGGCCGATAGATCAACTGCAGGAGAAACAAACAAATTTAGCAACATGCCATCGATAAGAGAAAGGCGCAAATTTTGAAGGAATATGTAATTCCTGACTCAAAGTCATAAATGAGTGACCTTACCATTAGAACGGAAAAGATATTCAGAAGATATGTTGTAAGGATTATGAAAATGTGTAGGGCATCGATGCGACAACAAGTTCATAGCCTGATATGGAACTAAGGGCCAGTTTGATATATCCGAATGATTTATGTTGAATGAGTCGTATGTCTACTTTTTGAATGAAGGATTAATTTTTAGCAAGTGTTCTGAATGGCATAATGTGTAGTACTAAATGAAGTATGATTGATCGATAAGTGAACTTCATAGAAAACTGCGGTCTGTGATCCACACAGACCATATCAGTATTCAATTTACAATAAGTTAAGGATTTGATCTCAAAAGTCAAATTGATAGATATGGGTAGACTTAGGGAGTTTCTAATGGTGGCTACGGTAAACTGAAAATGAATGCATACACATACCTCACGAGCCATCAATCTCCGAACATTTTCAGCATACAACTTTGGATCATCCTTCTCTTCTTGTGAGGGGTAATAGACTGGTAACCTTGTTACTGTCATATAATTTACAAATTGACACAGCAACCATCGGTCTAGCCATGGGAAAACCTTGGGAGAGGTAGGCAATCGTGCTGTAAGAACTTCAACTCCAGTCTCAGTAACCTGCATGGTATCTAAACGTGAGAAAAGCATAGACATGGGTGGACTCATATTCCTAAAATGGGTCATTACATGCTAGTCAAGTCTGTCAAAAGTGACTAAAAATCAGCCCAATGTGCACCTCAAAATAAGTTGCAAATTCAGCCATTAGACCTGAGCATATCAACAACATTTAAAGTTGTTCAAGACCTGATTTCAGTCACTCTTAGGAAGAATTTTATTTTGATTACTTAGGAATATATATATAGCTGATGAATAGCTAAAGGGGCTCTTACCATTATAAGCCTTGAAATTGTTTTGTTGCTTAGTTCAGGTGGTTTCTTTTTTGATCATCAGTTGGAAGTTGAGTTGCCGCGCTTTTAGATTTGGATTCTTGTTTCGGGGAATCATTAGATACTTCTTGTTCATGATGAATGGCGCATCTGCAAGTAAGAAACAATGAAGTGTATATTATAGGGTGCAAAAAGTTTATGAAGCCATTTTTTTCGGTTTATAATTGTTCTTGAGCTTATTTCAATATTTCAGTCACAATAAGGTACTAAACCCATTACAGTTATAAAGTATATAACAGTTTTTGGAGGTGGCGTGCGTAATCATTGTAGTATTTCATTAATATACTTGGAAAAAAGAATATTGTACCTGTAAGAGGGTGGTGGTCCGAGTCTGGTATTTGACATTGCTAGTGTGATGCCCTGGTACCCATCTTCCTACCGCATGTTCTGAACTTTTTAAAATACCACGGTGTCGTGTCATCAATCCTTATTATGGTAGCCTCAACCGTAAACCTGACATCCTGCAAATCACTATGTATTTGTTACATAATTCTTGTGGGCTATACGTAGATGAGTGCTACTATGTCATACCACATAGTATTCGGATTGATTTCATTGATAGTAATCAATTTTATTCGGTTTTGAACCTTTCTTGATCTAGCAAGAAACTGCAGCTATCACTACTTGTTTTTCAGCTTCTAGATACTCGTTGATAATGAACGCTTTTGTTATTTCATTCCATAAAGTAAATCGCACGAGTCTACCCCTGAAAAGTAAGTATTTCATGGTTCAGATTTGGTTGGTGGGAATATAAGTACTTGGTTTATAATATACTCACTCGAGGTTATAGATTTCTATGTCCCTTCTAGTGGTTCGCTTTGTAGTGGGGCCACCAGTTGTTCTTTCCTCGTACACCCTTTTCACGCAGCTGATGTAATCTGGTATGACATGAGTTTTGGCTATTAGTTTAGAAATTCAAATGGTTGTTGAAGCATAAGTAATTAACTGTTAGTATTGTGCTTCATTATCGGCTTAATGTTTATCATCTCTAACGTACCAACACATGTTGAAAAGATGACAGAACAAAATTTATAATTCAAAGGTACTTTGAGCCAATGACTCAACATCAAAATATCAACAAATATAATGATGAAGTCATAAAACTACATAGATAATGTGCTATACTTAGCGTCAACATTATTGTTGATAATAAGCAAATTTATAGCGACCATCAAATACAAAACCATATCTTTAGGTAGATATAAATAGGTTGTCTCACAATTGACATATAAATTTACCCAAGCCATTATGATTTGTAGCCGGGGCATTAACTGTTCTACATATGCCCTCTACATGATCAAATTGGGTATCATTTTCATCATGAGAACTGGAAACTCTCTTAACGGTTATTCAAGTCCAAAGAAGAGTAACGGGGTGATGGTATGTGAATACCAGCTACAACAACTCAAGGGAAGTAAATCCATCTGTGAAAATATCTAAATTAAAAATTCCAACCGGGTGTAGGATTACGTGATACATCCATGGTTAAAAAGAAGATGTTAGAACTTTGAACATGCAATAGTTTCATGGAAGCAATGTTTTTTATGTACTTACTTGTGTCCAAAATATAAAATCATAAGATGCTCGAGTGGAAGTCATATGTTGAGCAATTCCAAAGTGTTAGGGCTGATCAATCAAAGGATTTACCTTAGTGATTTCGAGTCTTCATACATTGGAGCACCCAAGCTCGACGACACGCTCGCCAAACACTTTGGTTCAATATGTTGTTTGGCACATGATAATATCCAATCATGTACCGTACACAGCATGTGTAACTATCTTTTAAAGGTATGAGATAAATAAGCTTATAAGTTATCAAATTACCTCGCGTTGTCAAGGGTGCATGGCTGTTATTTTCATGTAAAGTGTTGTAACCTGCAAATTGCCTGATTCATTGGTGACATTGAATTATATAAAATTGACCATATATTCATATTGATAAGCACTTGTAGAGGGATGTGATTGTGTACCCGTGGCATGACAATGAAAATCAGAAGCATTCACCCTAACTGTAAAGACAGTGACAAAAGTTATCGTTATTTAATGCCAAAAAGGTTAGAAAACAATTAAAGCACACACATTACAGGTGCACGTCAACAATGGTATGCAAAATAAAATTATCAAACATATCTTGAACAATTTAAAAAGGGTCTTATGGAAGGATCAATTAGATTGACTAACAGAAGTCCATTTAAATACTAAAAGTGTTCCATATTATGATATTAAGGTTCCAGTCATGTGGAATATGTTCCAGCTTCACAGTGTAGGACTTTACTTGATATATGATAAACTCTAGTATTACATTGCAAACAAAATATAATTACCGGAAATAGAAGAAACTGGTCATAAGAATCTGATAGTTATCATAATAATTTGAATTCTGAAAGTTTTGCCGAGAAGTTAGAAGTCCAAGGTCGACATGTGACATGGACCACAGGAAGTGATTAACAAAGCATACGACATATATACTCTGTAGAAGCTGCCTCAGGATCAAATCATGATTTTGTTGATGTATATGCTCCTATGAAGCACCTAAATACATAACATTCATAGATATGAGCCAAATACTGAGAAACTCGATCGAGACTAAATATATATGAGCAGTACTAACCTTAGATTTTGGACGCCGATGTTTCTGACTGTCATCTTATTTGTATTTAATATTCTGTCACGATCATCATTGGATTACTTTGAATTACAACGCCCAGAATCTGAACCACATTTGGATGCCGTATCTCCTGAAGCAATTCAAGTTCATCCCTAAAAGCTCTCCTGTTTAAACCCGGTGAATTAGAAAAGCAGACACCATATTATATGGGGAAAAAACATAAAAATATTGTTGGTAATTAAAAAACCCACACTTCTTCTTTATCGGTAATAAGCTCGTCTCCAAGCTTTTTAACTGCAACTTTAGTTCCACGCCTATGGTGAAGGTACCCTGCAAAGTTTACTAATTCTGCTACTGCTGTTGTTTTGATGGTGGCGTTTTTTGCTGCGATATGTGTGATCTAAACAACACCTTATCCTGAGACAAAAAGCAGCATAAAAATTAATCTAGATAAATAATACCGTAAGATATAAAAGCAAAGATCTATAGCTTCATCCTGTTATCTTTTATCATTACTTTTATCATCATATATGTTGGACTTCTGCTACTTCTAGGATATAATGCATTTAAATGTGTGATATTCAACCATAAGCTCTTTTAGAATCCTTTTAACGGACTTGAATGTAGTTTGGACCAACTTGTTACTTTGCCTCTAAGGGTCACACGCTTGACTCTTATAGATTGAATAGGAGAAATGCTTCTTCTATGTTCTAGCCAACATCATAGTTCCCGTGTATTCAGTGATTTGATTTTTTTTTTTGGATGTATGCACATGCTCAGCATAATACTTATAGTAACCCCAAAAAAGTGAGTCTCATCATTTTTGAGCTGGTCAAGGTTTCCACTTTTTTCGACGATATCTTATATGATGACAACATCAGTGACTTTTTAAAACCATAACCATTTTTATCAATGAATTGCAGCAATCACAATCAATTAGTTACCTGTATCCCAAACTATTTTTATAAGAATTTGTCAAATGTTGCAATGTTCGTAAAATAACTGTAAGTGAAAACTACACAATTCTGCTAAAGAAGTTATAAACGATCATGTTTTATAGAAGATTTCGTCTTATATACATACAAAAGGTGCAGTGGTTGATTGCTAATGGACCTGCTTCTTCTAAAATCCCTGCTCCACAGATTAATCTTGCAGCTCTGCCTCCAGCTCAACCAAATGCAACGGGACTTTTATGGCTAATCATGAGAATAGGCATTATTGTGGCAAGTGGGATAAATTTGAAGACGAAGGTACGACTCTCTTTCTATATGAGTAACCATTTATCCAGAGAAAAGCAATTTCAGCTCATTCCCGTAAAAATATATTCGTGTTGTGGGTCAATCGAACCCGCGTTCCACACAAAATATCCTTTTTCACCCATACCTATTTCATCTGTTACCTAGCCAGACCATTTTGCTACATCTAATATACAGGAAACAAACAACCTTTTGGAATGAATGAATGTTCTTAGGGTTTTGAGAAAAATAAACATTACCTTGGCATTAACGTATGAGGCATGATGCTTGTTATTCACAAGGGATGTTAACCCGTCAATGAATTCAAAGTAGTTGTATCCAACCATGATCTACAACAGTCTTAAAAAATTAAAAACAAAACAAAACAAAGTTTAACTTATTTAATTAATTCGACATAAATGTATTTAAACCAACCATGTCTATGCCAGCACCAACAGTTTGTTCAATGGAATAAGTATAATTAAAATGAACCAGATCGGTAATCTTGTCAATACCCTGAAAATCTGAGATCACAAATCCCTGAAAAAGCATTGAACAAAGCATGTAAATACCCTATCTCTACAATGAAACGGGAATCTAAATAATAGTAATAGAAGAAGAAAGAGTAGTTTACTCAAAATTTGAGTTTGTTCTTGAGAAATCCAGTTATAAGGTCTTTATTTTTATGCATTTTCACTCCATTCCAGCTAGAATACAAAACCATGATGGTTGAAACACCCTTTCGTATTGCATCATAATAAGGTCGCATATAAAAGAGATAATTCAAATTATGTACCGATTAACATTATGTTCAGCTTTTATGGATACAAAACCATTCTTCAACACAGCGAGCATTAGAAGAAGCCAAGCATTTAAGATCGTCTAAACACCCATTGGCAGTTGCTTTGTGCAAACGTACCACATTTTCCATGTCCTACCTTTGGGAAACATACAAATTCTTTCCTACAAAATGAAGAGATTTCAATTGACATATATGAAACTAAATACATATTAAAAAGAATCAAGGCTTATATGATCTAACCTGCATAGCTTGACCTTCGGACATCTTAAAACTGTATGACTCCATAAGCCGGTGAAAGAAGGGCATACACATCTTCAACTTCCGCATATGATCCTTCAATTTAAAAGGATCGTGATCATTCTATAAACATGTAAACTAAAGTTAGCATCCAATATACAAAGCATGCATCCAACCTACAAAATTACAACATCATAAACGTACCTGTGGTTTTAGAAAATTCATTACAGCAACATGCTTTCAATCGTTAGTAGATAATTAACATAAATAATAACCGGTTATACCGCAAAAATCATACCATGTAACCCTAGCGCTGGATAAGATATTACCAACAAAGAATACAAACAACCTGTACATCAAATCACAAAAAAATATTGTGTGTGATAATGAGTGATATTAAGGTTTGGAAACAAAAATATTCCGTATGATGATGGATTGGGCTTTATTTTTTTTTAAATTGTTACTTTTTTTTTTATCATTATATTTATGGCTTTGCAGAATATATCATAAAAATTAAGTTGATCTAGTGGTAAACACACATGTTATTTATCCAAATAATCAAGGTTCGATTCTTGCAAGACTTATTTTTTAGAATTAAATTTCGAAAATTAATGCTTAGGTAATTAAATTTCAAAAATAATTAATAATAGCTAATTAAATTAAAAAAATATTGCTTAGTTGGACAACAAATTGCTTAGGTGGACATATAATGCTTAGGTGGCATTGAGGTGGCATTGAGGTGTCATTGAGGTGGCATTGAGGTGGCATTAATGCCAAATGCCTCCTGTTATATATAATATAGATATATATATATATATATATATATATATATATATATATATATATATATATATATATATATATATATATATATATATATATATATATATATATATATATATATATATATATATATAAACAGAATATGTACATTCGAAGAACATCTAAAAACCCGTGACATTCTTTGAAAGTCAACACAAAGTCCGTAGATGATATCGAACAAGGAAAATATGACAAAATAACAATATTTTTGGGATTTTTCAAGATTTTCTAAATTTTTATGGATTTTTGAAAATTTTATATTTTTCTATTTGCTTTTTGTTGGTTTTGAAATTTTGTATTTTGCTTTTTGAATAACTATTTACAAGAGATGGATGAAGAAATCCTTTTACTCCTCTTCTTCCTCTTGAAGATGTGTAAGTGTTTCCGGTTGTAGACTCGTTAGACCAAGTCGTGGGAGGATAAACTCAAAACGTTCTCTAGGAAGAGCTTTGGTGAAGATGTCTGCTAACTGGTATTCAGTCCTCACAAAATAAAGTTCCACCACACCGTTTTCAACTTGCTCCCTGATGAAATGATGTCGAATGTCGGTGTGCTTTGCTCTTGAGTGTTGTACGTTGTTGCATGAGAGAGCAATAGCACTTTTGTAATCAAAATACAAAGGATTTTGTTGAATTCAAAGCCATAGTCAGATAATTGGGATCTCATCCATAGGATTTGAGCACAACAAGATGACATGGCTATGTATTCAGCCTCTGTAGAGGATATCGAAGTACTCATTTTTTACTTAGAAGACCAGCTCACAAGCTTATCACCCAAAAACTGAGCACCTCAGCGTACCGGACGTGTATCTTGACATCCTGCATGATCAGCATCTCGCATAGGCTGTTAGTGACATCTTGGTGTCCTTCGTGTACTAAAGTCCCGTATTGATGGTTCCTTGGAGATACCGAAAGACCCGTTTAACCGCTTCAAGGAGCTTTTTGGTAGGCTTAGTCTGGTATCTAGCACACATGCAAACAACGAACCGAATGTCTGTCTGACTGGTGTGAGGTACATCAAGGATCCAATCATACTACGATATTTCGTTTGGTCTACCATGATCCCTGAGTGGTCCTCATCGAGTTTAGTACGCTCTATCATGGGAGTGTCAACAGGGTCACAAGAATCAAATCCAAATTTCTTTAAAATCTCATTTGCATATTTAGATTGATTTATAAAAATGCCTCCGGACTTTGTGAAATTTGTAATCCCAAGAAAAATGACATTTGTCCCATCATTGACATTTGAAATTTGGAACCCATTTCATTTGAAAAACGGTCACATTCATTGGGGTCAGTCGAGGCAAAAATAATATCATCAACATAAATTTGAACGTGAATTAAATGTTTGCCTGACTTTCTGGTGAACAATGTCGGATCAACTGCTCCTTTGCTGAATCCAATAGATAGAATAAACTTTGATAGCGTATCATACCATGCCCTTGGAGCTTGCTTCAAACCGTAAAGGGCCTTCTTCAAGAGATAAACATGAGTAGGATGCTCTGGATTCACAAAACCTTCAGGTCGGCTGACGTATACGACTTCCTTAAGATCTCCATTAAGAAAAGCCGTCTTTACATCCATCTGATAGACTACCATGTTCTTACTTGCATCATTTGCCAAGAAGATTCTGATTGCCTCGATACGAGCAACTGGAGCAAATGATTCTTCAAAGTCAATACCCTCCTATAGACGGTATCCTTTTGCAACCAATCGAGCTTTGTTCTTTAATACATCACCATGCTCATCAAGTTTTACTTTGAAGATCCACTTTAGAGCAATGATTATAGCACAGTCAGGAGCAGGTACTAATTCCCATACATCTAGTCGATCAAACTCATGAATTTCTTCTTGCATGGCATTGAACCAGCTGTCTTCATTCATGGCAGTTTTAACATCTTTTGGTTCGACTTTGGATAGTACGGAGTTGAAAAAGCACCATAAGGCATCAGTTGCAATTGTTTTTGAGTGGATACTGGACAAGAGGGATTTCCAATGATGTTGTCCAATGGATGATCATGTGTCCATTTTCTAAGGTGTTCGTGTGGTTGTTGTTGAGGAACTGAAGTAGCAGAGTCGATTTCTCCTAATGAAGATGGTTCTGATGATGATTTAGGAGCAAATATGTTTTCAAAGGGGGCATCTTCAGGAGTAGCAAAGGGATTATCTCCATCATAGGTGCCAGACACAATTCCATGATGTACACTCGATGATTGATGATTTATTGATGAGACAGAGTGATCGCAGCAGTGAAGCGCTTCTTGAGTTAATGACATAGAAATCGAGGGTTAACTTCGTTGACAGGATAGGAACACCTCTGTTGATGGAATTGACAGATCATTAGCACTTGACTCATAGTGTTCATCAAACATTGGATCAAACAATTTCTTCAATTCATCTTCTGAAGGAGGTACATAAGGAGTTGCTGGTGAGGGATTTAGAACAAGAGTAGAAGCTGATAGACTCGCTTGATGAAGGTTGAGATGCGGGTCCAGAATCTGGATAGTCCGAGCCATTTTCCCAGCTCATCGAGCGTAAAGTGAAATTTTCCATGATATCTCGAGTTCTTTTGTTGTAGATTCGGTAACCCTTCTTGTTTGATGCATAACCTACAAAAACTCCAATGTCCGCCTTAGCTCTTAATTTACCTAGATCTTGACCGTCATTTGTTGGATAGCACAAAGCACCAAACACACGAAGGTAGGAGAGATAAGGTTTTCGATTATGGACAAGTTCGTATGGAGTTTTTCCATGAGATGTGTGTATGAGGGAACGATTTTGGGTGTAGCAAGCAGTGGCAATGGCTTCAGCCTAGAGAAACATTGGAACCTTTGAATAAATTAGTATTGTTCTTGCTGCTTCCACAAGAGTTCGATTTCGTCTTTCGACTACACCGTTCTGTTGAGGAGTTCGTGGAACACTTCTTTGATGACTGATTCCAACACTTTCATAAAATTGACTTAAGTCTTTGTTAACGAACTCTGTGCCATTGTCTGTTCGAACAATTCTAACCGTATTGTTAAGTCGAACCTGAAGCTGCTTGATAAGTTTGATTATGACATCTGGAGTTTCATCCTTTGTCCTCAAAAACTTTACCCAAGTAAATCGAGAGTAGTCATCAACAACGACTAAAATATATTTCTTCCCATTAATCGTTTGCACTCTCATTGGTCCGCACAAATCCATATGAAGGGTATGCAGAACTTCCATTACTGAGTTTGTGGGTTTGGGTTTGTGGGCATATTTCTTGCTTTTTCCCAATTGGCATGCTGAAAAAAGATGATCTTTTTCATACTTTAATCTAGGTAAGCCCCTTACAAGATCATTTCTGGAAAGATTATTAATGGTTCCGAAGTTCAAGTGATTGAGACGACGATGACATAACCATGATTTTGTTTTTGAAGCCTTTGACAACAAGCAGATTGGATAAGACTTCATCATGTCTTCGATAGAGATGGTGTATAGATTTGAACCACGAGTTCCTCTTAACAGTTCCACACCATCGAGTTCTCTAACGAAACAAGTATGTTTTCTAAATGCCACTTCTAAATCGGAATCACAGAATGACCAACAGAGAAAACAAGTTATGACCAAGACCTTCAACATAATATACCCTGGAGATTACACTTTTGCCAACAACATAGTCTCCATAACCCATAATTGCTCCAAAATGGTCGTTCCGAATCTAACAGTCCCGATGAACTTACTCACGAAGTTCATGAGCCGCGAGCGATCTCCAGTCATATGCTTGGAACAACCTGAGTCCAGGTACCACAGAACGATTTGAACGATCTACAGTTGAACACAGACAAGAATGGATAACTGGATAATTGGGATCCCCATGCAAGAATGGGTTCCATTTGGTTAGTAACAGTGATTGGAACACCCACATCGGAAGTAGAAACAATGGAATCATCAGGAATAGATGCAGTGCTAGTGTCCGTATTTGACCTATTCAAAGTATGTTCACTTCTTAAAGGAATAGTTCTACCAGTAGGCATCCATTTTCTAATGGGCATTGACTTAGCAAATTTAGGGCAAAACTTATTAAGATTAAACTTACGGCCAGTAGGTATCCATTGATAACCTATATTACTAAATTTTTTTCCTGTGGGTTTCCAATGTTTTCTAACTTTCTTTCGCCTTTGCCTTTTAGCCTTCTTAGCTTGATTTTTGACATTGACAACTTTAACTGGGCATTTAACACCACATTCATGATCAGTAACAGAAATCAAACAGTCATCATTACAAGGTTTGCAGATAGTAGCAGAATTCGAATTAATTACAGACGCTTATAGCTAATACTAGAATCAACACGATTCGTTTTATTCAACTCAAACTTAGTGTTCCTAAGGTAGTCTTCTACTCTTTTCCAATGCACATTCTTAGCTCCGGGTCCTATCTTGCTTTGTATTGCCTGGAGGCTTTGACC
Organism: Chrysanthemum makinoi; assembly: GCA_910596185.1. Classification (NCBI taxonomy): domain Eukaryota; kingdom Viridiplantae; phylum Streptophyta; class Magnoliopsida; order Asterales; family Asteraceae; genus Chrysanthemum; species Chrysanthemum makinoi. Next base: position 286,405,255 of record OU343220.1, on the reverse strand, counting down.
ACGCTTGCTTTTATGTCACGATTACTCTGTAGAGGGAATTATGGGAACATTAGTTGGTTGGGCTACCTTTTGCATTCCTGAACTAGACGTGCATGGATCAGAACTACTTGCAGGCACTTTAGAGTTCACTTTATTAATACTGGGCATAGAATGGGTTGCACAATTGGCACTAGGCATAAAACAAGGCATCACATCTTTCTCTTTTGCACCTAAAGATTTAGGACATGTTGCTCTTAAACATTCTAGCAGCTCTTGAGATCGTTTGGCCTGAATGCAAGCAAACCTAATCTCTCTATCAGGTGGCTTATTTATAAAATCCTCCTCTACAATCTCACGGAGACATTCTAGACTATCCTTAAGGTGAGCGAAATAGTTATGAAACACAAGTTCGTTATTTCTAAGATGAGGAGGAATGTATTTAACAGTCAGAGTATATTTGCAGTCTGCAGATGACTTTGATGCAACATTCTCATTAAAGACAAGTGGCATTTTCCCTTTTCCTGACTCCTCAGATTCTCAATTTCCTTTTGTAAAGATGTTATTTTTTCGTTGTTCTTGTCACGAGTGACTTTCATTGAATCATATAACTCTTTAAAGTGTCGTTTAACCTTTTCATTTTCTTCTAGAAAACTCTCATTTTCCTTTTGTAAAACATTAACCAAGTTTTGAAGATGAAACGTTTGAGAACACTGAGAATCTAAAGGAGGCATTTGGGGGCCATTCACGTTGTTCTTTTCACCCTTTAATTTTGAAATTTGGGCTTTCAACTTTCTGATCGTGTTACAATGAGCTTGAATCTGTTCGTCACGTTTGTTTATTTCAAAAAGTGCATTAAACTCTGAACATTTGAGGATGTCTTGATGTTTGAGGTTTTGACATTTTCTTTAAGATGTTGATATTTTAGTTGCAAATTAAAATGTTCAACTTCTAGCTTAGATAACTGTTTTACCAAATTATCGTGATCATCCTGATCAATTTTCTCATTCAGTTCTGAGTTTTGTTTTCAAGCTCAATGACACGATCATGGGAAACTTTCAAGGCAATAGTGAATTCATGAAATTGAGAGGCAGTAATAGAATGCTTAGTAACAGTATAAAACACATCTTGAGCCACAAACTTAATACTAAGTTCTCATTTAAGATATGCAAGTTCTTCCTTTCAATTTCATTATATTTGAGTTTCCGTTCATAATCATTTACCTCAACAATCATTGCATCAAATTCCTTTTCCATTTCTTTGATATCTGAGTTAATTCCTTTTTGAAGACTCTCAAATTGACCTTTTAATTGTTTAAAGAAAGGCATGACTTCAGTTAAATAACATTCTTTAGTTTGTTCAAAACCCCTTTCCCCTTCAGTAATCCCAGTGGGTGTGATCCTTTTCTTACACGTTTTCTCAAAATCAACAAACTGTTGATAAACAACATACAGGCTGATTAAGGTCTTGCTATTAGTGGAAATAGTTCTAGGAACTAAATGCATTGGTGTATTTGGAGGATACACAGTAGCTGCAAGCACTTTTCTAAGGGGAGTGTTTGTTTCAACAAATACGTTTGCTTTTTGCTTATCCATGTCTTTCTTCCAAAAAACTTGTTCTGTGGTTAATTGAGTTAGAGGCTTAAACCTGTTCAGGGAGATCCAATTTTCTTTTGTGTAATCATGGGGTTTGATCGTTATGTTATTCTTTTTACACTTAGGATCTTCTAGTTTCTTATCCATTTTCTCCCTAGAGGCATCTTCTAATTTTCTATCCTCTTCCGTGCTTCCAATACATGAAGGTGTTTGCCTAGGCTTAAGGATCTCATTACCATCATATACAATCTTATGGAAAGCTTTAGCTCTTTTGCAATACTCGGGATTTGGTTCCTCTACAAGGGGAGTACTGTGCTTATCGCTTAAGACTCTATGCTTAGTGATCATGTGGGCAGTCTGAATGGTGTTCCCTTGTACGTACAACTTATTTTCAAGCTTGTTTTTCAAAGTTTTTAGATTATAAAAATCATTCAAAAGTTTTGATTCCTTAGCATTGAATTCTTGTTTAAGCACTTTAACATTATCTTGAAGCTCTTGCTTTTGCTTAACAGTTTTAGAAAGCTTTTCTTGTAAGGAGTTTAACTCTTGTTTTAAAACTTCTTCTCTAAAATTACTTTTTCTAATAATTGTACGCATTTGGTTATCCATTTCCTGATCACGGCTAGTTAACTCAAACTTAGCACGTTGTTCATAAACAACAACTTGTTCTTTATAGGCATTGAGTTAGATATAACAGAATCATCAGGGGGCACACGCGGTATATTCATCAAAGACATAGTCATTATTGACTGCAGAAGATACATCACTTGGTACAATCTCACTTTCACTTTGTGTCACATATTGATCATATGGGACAGTATTACTATTACCCTCATTATCAATATCTGATTCATAAGTTTCAAGAGATTGTACTTCGTCATGTATCTTTTGCTCATCAACTTCATCATATAGTTTTAATACCTCTGAAATGATTGAATCTTTGGATTGACCAGCCTGTTGTGGTGAAGAATCCTTAGGAGAGACCATTGGTGATATGCTAGCCATGAAGATGGTCTGGGCAGTTGGTTCATCATCAACATCAGAGTCATATGCATCACAATCAGCTACTTGAAATGCATTTGGATGATTCTGTCCCATGCCCTGCACTGGCTGTTCATCCACATCAGCATCATATGGTTTGGCATTTCCTCAACAGAAAAAAGCAACTCTTCTCATCCAAAACCGCTCCATGTCCGAGCTTGCACTAGCAAGCATCTTGTCCCCTGAAGTACTCTACATTTTGAGGGCGTTTTGGAGATGTGCCGTTCCTTGCAATGTGTCCATCACCACCACAGTTGTAGCACTTGATTGGCTTTACTTGTCCTTGATTGGCATTCCTTCCACGATTCAGATTTGCCACATACCCTCCACCAACTCCACCTCTTCCTTGATCATACTGCCTTCCTTGAACTGGTTGCACCATAACTTTCCCATCTCTGATGGTAGCTTGATTCTGTGGATTGGATGCAGTTCTGAGGTTATTGTTGGTGTGTGGGAGGGAATTCAGATTTTGACTAACCATGAGAGAAAGTTGATTGATGAAGTTTTCCATAAGTGTGTTTGAGTCCGGAGGCTTATATGCTGGATCAGGAATGAGCTTGTAATTACCATTACCCGTGGGTATGACTTAAGAAGCTTTGGTGGTAATTCCAACATTGGTGTAAAAGGCTGTTGAATCATTTGATGAACTTGTTTCTCCCTGTTTAGAATTGAACTGTTCAAGAATCCTTCGTTCAAACATAGCATGTCTCTCATTCTGAAGAAGGAAGGCATACAGTTGCTCATAGTTGGTGTTCTTCAATCCTTTGGTTAGTTTCACAGAGGTGACAAATTTGTGCCATTCGGGATTCATGTTGTTCACAAACTTTGAGTTCAGCTGAATATTTGGCATGGTCATTTTGATATTCCTCGTAATATTCATAGACACTTTCTTCTGGTTTCATCTTAAAGTGCTCAAATTCATCATACAGTTGTGATTCTCTGTCTTCCTTAGTTAATTCAGAACCCGAGAGAAGCATCTTGACATTATCCCAAACCGCCTTGGCTTCAGTGTTGTGATTGATAAGCTTGTAGATATCTTTTGGAAGACCCTGAAGTATAATGTTTGAAGCCCTGATATCAGCATCGAATCTCTTTTTCTCATTATCACTGAGCTCATCATATGTCTTTGGTCTGTCCAATCCAAAGATCATTGTTCCATCTGCAGCAGTATCGAGTATGTCTCTGGTTGTCTCCACTTGATACGGTCCTTCATCAATTGACTTGAGAATGTTGACCCTATTTTCTTTTCCCAAACAATACAACCTAATTCGTTGAGCCCATGAGTCATAGTTAGTTCTGTCAAGCATAGGTGGACGAGTATCTGATCCAGCTGCTTGAACGTCCTCAGCAACAGAAGAGATGATTGTAGGTATGTTGGTAGACATGTTTACAGATTTCACGGGATTTTATAACTCTATGATTAAACCGGGAAATAGATTCTTTCACGGGATTTCACTAAATCAAGAGAAAACCGTATTAGAAACAAATATCAACCAAGTCGCTATAACCCTTGAACCAAGTCGCTAAGTAGCAACTCGCTAAACCTCAAGTCGCTGTGAATCAAGTCGCTAAGACCCAAGTCGCTGAACACAAGTCGCTAAAGCACCAAATCGCTAAGCAGACAAGTCGCTAAAGAACAACTCGCTAATATCCAGTCGCTAAGAATCAACCGCTAAGAACAATAAGGACAAGTCGCTAGAAATAATAGAGACAAGTCGCTAGCCACAACCAAGTCGCTAGCCGAAGTGGAACCTCCACTACGTTGTACTGTTTGTCGGCTTGTCTCAATAGACAAGTCGCTAGGCTCAAGTCGCTACTCCTCTAACTACAAGTCGCTGGAAATTAACAAAGTAAATCGCTAGCAAGAAAACAACTCCGAGAGCCAAGTCGCTAGGTAGAAAACTTTAAGAACAATACTTTTCAATCCAAAACAAGCCCAACCACAGTGATTCAAGCTTTACAAATCAAAACCCAAGCACTTACAATGATTCTAAACACAAAAGTACACTCAAAATTCAAACTTTAACACAAGAAATGATCCAAATGATGCAAAAACCACTAAACTTTTTCAAACCCAAAAACCATATAAAACCACTAGAAATCCAAAGATATGTAAGAAAGATGATCAAACCATGTCTCTTGATACCAATTGTTACATATTGGATTTCACAAACACACAAACAATCACAAGTATGGGCGTATAATATGAGGTTTTTAGAGAGAGAAATAGTTAGAGGTTTGGGAACTTAGTGAGAGAAAGTAAAAGTGTTATTATGAGATCCAACCCTTTACCTTGGGAGGTAGAGGGTATTTATAGTCTTACATAAAACGCCACCTACGGGCTGTGGATCAGGCATACAGTGGGTAAAGACCCGTACGTCCTCCACGGTGTTACTTAACTAAATACTACTTAACATTAAATAACCACAACTACGAGCTTTCTAACGATTACATATACTTGAGGTGACCGACACTTTAATAACTGGATTTACTAAATCCTAACAATGCACAATTTGAGCGTTATCAAACACTCACTCTCTGAATAGCCAAGATCATCATTATTGTTGGAATGTCCCTGCACACAAGATAAAGGAAATTAGTTCCTTTTGGGGACCCAAGCCATTACTGACTTGGATCTACCTCGTGCATCAATGTAATCATATTTCTTGAGAGTAACTAATGCACTGTTAGGTTGAGTGGTCTTTCTCACCCAACAAGCTGAGGGCTTAACAGCATTGCCCTTGATTCCCCAGCAACACTTACTTTAGAACCATCAGTCTTTACTTTAGGCTTAAAAGTATTAACTTTTGGCCTATCAGTATTAAGTTTTGGCCCATAAGTATTAACCTTTTTCTTGTAAAACTTGATTTGATCATCATAAGACTTAAAGGTTTGTGCTGCTCTAACATTAAAGGGCCTTGGTGAAATAGATGGTGATTTTGAAAGGTTTCTTTTGGGTCTTTCACCAAATACTCTGGGTTGAGGTCTAGCAGTATTAACTGGCCTTGTAGTATTCAAAGATTTTATGCCAGTTTTAAGAAGAACTGCTCTTGGGGGCATGATGGGTTGAGGTCTCATAGGGTGTCTGCAATGAGCCTGCAGATGAGAAAAACTTCCACAAACAAAGCAAGATTTATTATACATGACAAATTCATCTCCTAGTTGCTCAGATTTTAGCTGGTTCTAGTTTCTTTTGTTACCCCTAGGACTAGATGACCTATTTCTATACATCTCAAAGATATTTCACTGGCTTCCTAACAGGTTTGTCAGTTGGTCTTACAGGTTTAGTTGCCTGTTCTTGCTTTGGTTCACTAGACTCTACACTTGTCTTTTTGTTTTCAAACACATATACCTCAGGTAAGGAAGTGTCACTGGCACTTTCAAAGGTCTCATCAGTCTTTTCAGCCTTGGACGCAATGGGTTTACGGACAAATGTGGGTGCCTTAAACTCTTCTAAGCCAGTGTGTTCAAGGTCTATGCCAGGTGGTGAGGGAATACCTTTGAATGGTGGTGGTACTGACTTATAACCCATACCTAATTTGGCTTTACCAATTAGAGCTTTTTCAAGGAATCTATCTACTTTCTTAGAGTTATCATGTTGTGTGTCTTTAAGGGTGTCAACACTTAGTTCTATGTTGTCTTTAATTTGTGTGACTTTCTTAAGTTCTTCTTTTAACACACTTATGGTGGTGTCTTTAAGAGAAATCTCCTTATTAAGTACAGTAGTTGCTTCAGTAAATTTTGACTCATTTTCTTTATAATGCACTATTTGTTTTTCTAAAACTGCTAAGCCTCTTTTATGATTAGTTAAGTTATAACTGGTTTTAGAAAACTCATCAGCCAACTTATCAAACTCATTTTTAAGAGACTCATATTTACTTAATGGAACACATGTATCTGAGCAATTTGTTTCAGTAAGTACCTCAATATACAAAGCCATATTGATTGGACTCTCCTCATCATCAGCCATGAAGCTCCAATCATATCCAGCACCATCAATAGCCACCATTGCTTTAGAAGATGAATCATTAGATTCACTACTCTTTCCCTTGCTCCTGGGACTTCTGCATTCCCTGGCAAAATGCCCAAACTTGCCACAGTTGTAGCATTCCACCTTTCCCTTGTCAAACCCAGTAGTATCTCCATCATTGATCTTAATCTGCCTCCCAGTTCTATTCATAAACTTTCTTGCCCTCATGCTAATCAAGGCAATGTTCCACTTGATATCCATCTATTCCATTTCGTCCTCATGGATTTGCCTCAGGTCATCATGAGTGATCTGAGATCCATGTTGTTGCTCAGAGATGAAAGCATAGATTGTACTTTCATTGATGCATGTTGTAGTGGTAACCAAACAATCAGTATTAATATTAGTACTAGAAGTACTAACACCAAAACTGGCCTTATCAGCATTGGTGACTGGATGGGCCACAAAATCTATGTTTTGTGATCCAGCACTGGAAGATGTAGTTGTAGCTCTCTTCATATCTTGTTCAATCACCTTAAAGCTATTGAACAGATTGTCCAACCCCATAGTTTCAAGCTTTTGAAGCCTATTGTAAACTGAGTCAACGGACTCAGTTGCACCAGCAATGAAGTTTTCAAACTCTTGCTTCAAGAGAGCTTTCTGAGTCTTCTTGGTGACAGAGTTCCTACCAAATCTTGTTTCAATGGCTTTGAACAAAGTATGAGCATCCTTGTGTTTGCTGAAATTGAGTTGATTATCATCAGGTAATGCCATAAGAAGGAGACTTCTGACCTTGAGATGATTGCCTCTTAGAGCCATTTCTTCATTAGTGATAGGTTCACATTTGTCTTTAATAACAACTTTGCCAGCCAATTCTTCAGAAATAATGGATTTGTAGGAGTCTCCATTGATCACAATGTTCCATAGCTTAAAATCAAGTACCAAGAAGTACTGCTCTATGCGCATCCTCCAGAGTTCATATTCATTAGGCTGCAACTTAGGAACTCTGGTAACAGCACTGGATTTGCTTGAATCAAAATCCATTTCTTCAGATTTGTCACTCAGGATCTTCTAGAAACAAAGCTTCAGGACACAAGCTCTGATACCACTTGTGGAGTCCCAAACCTTGGATCTAGAACACTTAGCTTGTAAATGTGTAGTTGCCTTGGATGGTTCCAAAACAACAATGAGAAACTTTGTTGTAGATACACACAAGTATGCGTAATCTACTTGAATGTACTTAGAATATTAATGTAAACACAAATGTAACACCAACAACTTCAATATTATTGATTAATAATACGAGTACTCTCCTAGTACTAGGGTTTACAACCTTGAAGCTTTTCTTAAGACGGCTAGAGTATTGGTATATACTTGACCTAGCTAGGATCTCCTTTTATACACTAAGGAGATCCCTTACAGAGGTAACTATGTATTGAATATATCATATCTTCTATTAGAATAGAAGATATGCTATTACAGACCATACACGACATTCTTAATATAGAACAGTACAAACTTAAACACTATCAGTACTAACTTTTACACTATCAGTACTAACTAGTTAATACTTATCTAATATCACTATCAGTACTAACTTCAACACTATAAGTATTAACTCCCATATGTGAATTTCCCAACACATACGCTGAATGTAGTGGCATACCACAAGAGAAACGTGCTTTGATCTACGCTTATTTGAATCATGCATATGATTTTAATTACGAGATGCATAGAGCTTTGTTTAGGAAGGCGGGAAAAGCATAACAACAAATGAATTACAAATTTGTTTGGATGATGTTCAGAATAAATAGAAGTGTTGTATTATTTGTATTACGAATTGTTTTTTAAAATTTTGTATTGTAATATCTATTTTCAATTAGCTGAATACGAACTTTTATTCATTACATAAACAAAGTAGAATACAACACTGAAACGAAAATACAAATTACGATACAGAAATTAAAACACGTAAGTTCGTCAACTAGATGAGTTATTAAACTTTTATATTTATCTGTGCGATAACCATCGTTATAAGCAAAAAAGTCCCAAAAATCCTCTTCCCACTCTTTATACGCTTCGTCAAACCGGCGTTCCTCTTCCCGCTCCTTACGAACTTTTTCTTCCCTTGCTTCTTCTTCTTCTTCAATTTCTCTCAATGTTTCTTCTTCCTGAAGAAGTTTTCGTTCCTCTTCCTCGGTAAGAAACGGATTGCCAACTGGTTCCTCAACCGGTTCATATTCATCATCTTCCGTTGAAAATGACGGAATGATATCTGAGGGTGGAGTATTAATTGTTTCTTCAGGTGTCGGGGGATTGTTTCCGGGAATGTTTTCTTGAAACATTTTTTAGATTTGAGATAAGAAATTATGAGTTGATGTTTAAAAATGGATGAATGAAGGGGTATTTATAAGTAAAAAAAATCTGAATTTAAAAATAAAATAAAAAATAAAATAATAATAATAATAATAAAATTAAAAAGGTCACTGTTGTGAATACTTGATCGTATGATGGTCGGCAGATAAAAAAAGCTGATGTGACAGGCAAAATAAAGGTCGTCGGTCATCATTGCGCATAGCCTAATATTTTTGGCTTAATTAGCTTAACACATATGCAACATTTAACATTATGGGCAAATAATTGTTGCATCAGAATCATTTATTGCTCGTGATTTTTGTGTCATCAAACATTTTATGTAATTAAGATTACCTGAGACCAAATGGACTTCAAGTTAATTGAGAGGTGCGGAGTGCACGCTTGTATAAACTAATTAATTTGAGTTCGAATATGAGAAATTGTCGCTTATATAGCGTCATTGATTCTATTTGAAAGGTGATTGTTTTCACCAAAAGGTGTGATCATTCATGAAGGGTTATGACTTTTTACCAAAAAGTCACTTTGTTTACTATATTAACATGGTTTTGGTCTATCATTCAAAATATAACATATACATCATATTCTTTATATTTTGCTCTCTTACTTTTACCTAGACATTGAGTGTTTATTCTTGTCATTATCCCTGTACAAATTTCTAGTAACCCAAGGCATCAATAGGATAGAAATATTGTATAAAAAAATAAACTTCTACATGATTAAAACATTATCATATAGTTTTAATATAGTTTTAATACCTCTGAAATGATTGAATCTTTGGATTGACCAGCCTGTTGTGGTGAAGAATCCTTAGGAGAGACCATTGGTGATATGCTAGCCATGAAGATGGTGGGCGTTGGTTCATCATCAACATCGAGTCATATGCATCACAATCATACTTGAAATGCATTTGGATGATTCTGTCCCATGTCTCGCATTGGCAGTTCATCCACATCAGCATCATATGTTTTGGCATTTCCTCAGCAACAAACAACAACTCTTCCTCATCCAAAACCGCTCCACGTCACGAGCTTGCACTAGCAACATCTTGTCCCTGAAGTACTCTACATTTTGAGGGCGTTTTGGAGATGTGCAGTTCCTTGCAATGTGTCCATCACCACCACAGTTGTAGCACTTGATTGGCTTTACTTGTCCTTGATTGGCATTCCTTCCACGATTCAGATTTGCCACATACCCTCCACCAACTCCACCTCTTCCTTGATCATACTGCCTTCCTTGAACTGGTTGCACCATAACTTTCCCATCTCTGATGGTAGCTTGATTCTGTGGATTGGATGCAGTTCTGAGGTTATTGTTGGTGTGTGGGAGGGAATTCAGATTTTGACTAACCATGAGAGAAAGTTGATTGATGAAGTTTTCCATAAGTGTGTTTGAGTCCGGAGGCTTATATCTTTGGATCGGGAATGAGCTTGTAATTACCATTACCCGTGGGTATGACTTAAGAAGCTTTGGTGGTAATTCCAACATTGGTGTAAAAGGCTGTTGAATCATTTGATGAACTTGTTTCTCCCTGTTTAGAATTGAACTGTTCAAGAATCCTTCGTTCAAACATAGCATGTCTCTCATTCTGAAGAAGGAAGGCATCAGATTGCTCATAGTTGGTGTTCTTCAATCCTTTGGTTAGTTTCACAGAGGTGAGAAATTTGTGCCATTCTGGATTCATGTTGTTCACAAACTTTGAGTTCAACTGAATATTTGGCATGGTCATTTTGATATTCCTCATATCATTCACAAGCTTGTGGAATCTCACGTAATATTCATAGACACTTTCTTATGGTTTCATCTTTAAGTGCTCAAATTCATCATCTGATTGTGATTCTCTGTCTTCCTTAGTTAATTCAGAAACCGAGAGAAGCATCTTGACATTATCCCAAACCGCCTTGGCTTCAGTGTTGTGATTGATAAGCTTGTAGATATCTTTTGGAAGACCATGAAGCATAATGTTTGAAGCCCCGATATCATCGAATCTCTTTTCTCATTATCATGAGCTCATCATATGTCTTTGGTGCGTCCCAATCCAAAGATCATTGTTCCATCTGCAGCAGTATCGAGTATGTCTCTGGTTGTCTCCACTTGATACGGTCCTTCATCAATTGACTTGAGAATGTTGACCCTATTTTCTTTTCCCAAACAATACAACCTAATTCGTTGAGCCCATGAGTCATAGTTAGTTCTGTCAAGCATAGGTGGACGAGTATCCGATCCATTTGCTTGAACGTCCTCAGCAACAGAAGAGATGATTGTAGGTATGTTGGTAGACGTGATTACAGATTTCACGGATTTTATAACTCTATGATTAAACCGGGAAATAGATTCTTTCACGGGATTTCACTAAATCAAGAGAAAACCGTATTAGAAACAAATATCAACCAAGTCGTTATAACCCTTGAACCAAGTAAGCTAAGTAGCAACTCGCTAAACCTCAAGTCATTTGTGAATCAAGTCGCTAAGACCCAAGTCGTTGAACACAAGTCGCTAAAGCACCAAATCGCTAAGCAGACAAGTTGCTAAAGAACAACTCGCTAAGTATCCAAGTCGCTAAGAATCAACTTGCTAAGAACAATAAGGACAAGTCGCTAGAAATAATAGAGACAAGTCGCCATAACCAAGTCGCTAGCCGAAGTGGAACCTCCACTACGTTGTACCGTTTGTCGGCTTGTCTCAATAGACAAGTCGCTAGGCTCAAGTCGCTACTGCTCTAACTACAAGTCATTTGAAATTAACAAAGTAAATCGCTAGCAAGAAAACAACTCCGAGAGCCAAGTCGCTAGGTAGAAAACTTTAAGAACAATACTTTTCAATCCAAAACAAGCCCAACCACAGTGATTCAAGCTTTACAAATCAAAACCCAAGCACTTACAATGATTCTAAACACAAAAGTACACTCAAAATTCAAACTTTAACACAAGAAATGATCCAAATGATGCAAAAACCACTAAACTTTTTCAAACCCAAAAACCATATAAAACCACTAGAAATCCAAAGATATGTAAGAAAGATGATCAAACCATGTCTCTTGATACCAATTGTTACATATTGGATTTCACAAACACACAAACAATCACAAGTATGGGCGTATAATATAAGGTTTTTAGAGAGAAATAGTTAGAGGTTTGGGAACTTAGTGAGAGAAAGTAAAAGTATTATTATGAGATCCAACTCTTTACCTTGGGAGGTAGAGAGTATTTATAGTCTTACATAAAACGCCACCTACGGGCTGTGGATCAGGCATACAGTGGGTAAAGACCCGTACGTCCTCCACGGTGTTACTTAACTAAATACTACTTAACATTAAATAACCACAACTACGAGCTTTCTAACGATTACATATACTTGGGTGACCGACACTTTAATAACTGGATTTACTAAATCCTAACAATGCACAATTTGAGCGTTATCAAACACTCACTCTCTGAATAGCCAAGATCATCATTATTGTTGGAATGTCCCTGCACACAAGATAAAGGAAATTAGTTCCTTTTGGGGACCCAAGCCATTACTGACTTGGATCTACCTCGTGCATCAATGTAATCATATTTCTTGAGAGTAACTAATGCACTGTTAGGTTGAGTGGTCTTTCTCACCCAACAAGCTGAGGGCTTAACAAAGATTGCCCTTGATTCCCCGGCAACACTTACTTTAGAACCATCGGTCTTTACTTTAGGCTTAAAAGTATTAACTTTTGGCTTCCTATCAAGTGATAAGTTTTGGCCCATAAGTATTAACCTTTTTCTTGTAAAACTTGATTTGATCATCATAAGACTTAAAGGTTTGTGCTGCTCTAACATTAAAGGGCCTTGGTGAAATAGATGGTGATTTTGAAAGGTTTCTTTTGGGTCTTTCACCAAATACTCTGGGTTGAGGTCTAGCATGATAAACGGCCTTGTAGTATTCAAAGATTTTATGCCAGTTTTAAGAAGAACTGCTCTTGGGGGCATGATGGGTTGAGGTCTCATAGGGTGTCTGCAATGAGCCTGCAGATGAGAAAAACTTCCACAAACAAAGCAAGATTTATTATACATGACAAATTCATCTCCTAGTTGCCAGTTTTAGCTGGTTCTAGTTTCTTTTGTTACCCCTAGGACTAGATGACCTATTTCTATACATCTCAGACATATTTCACGGCTTCCTAACAGGTTTGTCAGTTGGTCTTACTGGTTTAGTTGCGACTGTTCTTGCTTTGGTTCACTAGACTCTACACTTGTCTTTTTGTTTTCAAACACATATACCTCGAGTAAGGAAGTGTCACTGGCACTTTCAAAGGTCTCATCAGTCTTTTTACACTTGGGCCTAATGGGTTTACGGACAAATGTGGGTGCCTTAAACTCTTCTAAGCCCGGTGTGTTCAAGGTCTATGCCGGTGGTGAGGAATACCTTTGAATGGTGGTGGTACTGACTTATAACCCATACCTAATTTGGCTTTACCAATTAGAGCTTTTTCAAGGAATCTATCTACTTTCTTAGAGTTATCATGTTGTGTGTCTTTAAGGGTGTCAACACTTAGTTCTATGTTGTCTTTAATTTGTGTGACTTTCTCAAGTTCTTCTTTTAACACACTTATGGTGGTGTCTTTAAGAGAAATCTCCTTATTAAGTACGCAGTTTGCTTGATGAAATTTTGACTCATTTTCTTTATAATGCACTATTTGTTTTCTAAAAGCCTAAGCCTCTTTTATGATTAGTTAAGTTATAAGCGGTTTTAGAAAACTCATCATCCAACTTATCAAACTCATTTTTAGAGACTCATATTTACTTAATGGAACACATGTATCGAGCAATTTGTTTCGAGAAGTACCTCGATACCAAAGCCATATTGATTGGACTCTCCTCATCATCAACCATGAAGCTCCAATCATATCCAGCACCATCAATAGCCACCATTGCTTTAGAAGATGAATCATTAGATTCACTACTCTTTCCCTTGTTCCTGGGACTTCTGCATTCCGGCAAAATGCCCAAACTTGCCACGGTTGTAGCATTCCACCTTTCCCTTGTCAAACCAGGTAGTATCTCCATCATTGATCTTAATCGCCTCCCGGTTCTATTCATAAACTTTCTTGCCCTCATGCTAATCAAGGCAATGTTCCACTTGATATCCATCTATTCCATTTCGTCCTCATGGATTTGCCTCGAGGTCATCATGGTGATCTGAGATCCATGTTGTTGCTCAGAGATGAAAGCATAGATTGTACTTTCATTGATGCCTGTTGTAGTGGTAACAAACAATCAGATTATTAATATTAGTACTAGAATACTAACACCAAAACTGTCCTTATCGGCATTGGTGATTTGGATGGGCCACAAAATCTATGTTTTGTGATCCAGACTTTGGAAGATAGTTGTAGCTCTCTTCATATCTTGTTCAATCACCTTAAAGCTATTGAGCAGTTGTCCAACCCATAGTTTCAAGCTTTTGAAGCCTATTGTAAACTGAGTCAACGGACTCAGTTGCACCAGCAATGAAGTTTTCAAACTCTTGCTTCAAGAGAGCTTTCTGAGTCTTCTTGGTGACAGAGTTCCTACCAAATCTTGTTTCAATGGCTTTGAACAAAGTATGAGCATCCTTGTGTTTGTTGAAATTGAGTTGATGATCATCAGGTAATGCCATAAGAAGGAGACTTCTGACCTTGAGATGATTGCCTCTTAGAGCCATTTCTTCATTAGTGATAGGTTCACATTTGTCTTTAATAACAACTTTGCCAGCCAATTCTTCAGAAATAATGGATTTGTAGGAGTCTCCATTGATCACAATGTTCCATAGCTTAAAATCAAGTACCAAGAAGTACTGCTCTATGCGCATCCTCCAGAGTTCATATTCATTAGGCTGCAACTTAGGAACTCTGGTAACAGCACTGGATTTGCTTGAATCAAAATCCATTTCTTCAGATTTGTCACTCAGGATCTTCTAAAAACAAAGCTTCAGGACACAAGCTCTGATACCACTTGTGGAGTCCCAAACCTTGGATCTAGAACACTTAGCTTGTAAATGTGTAGTTGCCTTGGATGGTTCCAAAACAACAATGAGAAACTTTGTTGTAGATACACACAAGTATGCGTAATCTACTTGAATGTACTTAGAATATTAATGTAAACACAAATGTAACACCAACAACTTCAATATTATTGATTAATAATACGAGTACTCTCCTAGTACTAGGGTTTACAACCTTGAAGCTTTTCTTAAGACGGCTAGAGTATTGGTATATACTTGACCTAGCTAGGATCTCCTTTTATACACTAAGGAGATCCCTTACGAGTAACTATGTATTGAATATATCATATCTTCTATTAGAATAGAAGATATGCTATTACGAACCATACGACATTCTTAATATAGAACAGTACAAACTTAAACACTATCAGTACTAACTTTTACACTATCAGTACTAACTAGTTAATACTTATCTAATATCACTATCAGTACTAACTTCAACACTATAAGTATTAACTCCCATATGTGAATTTCCCAACACATACGCTGAATGTAGTGGCATACCACAAGAGAAACGTGCTTTGATCTACGCTTATTTGAATCATGCATATGATTTTAATTACGAGATGCATAGAGCTTTGTTTAGGAAGGCGGGAAAAGCATAACAACAAATGAATTACAAATTTGTTTGGATGATGTTCAGAATAAATAGAAGTGTTGTATTATTTGTATTACGAATTGTTTTTTAAAATTTTGTATTGTAATATCTATTTTCAATTAGCTGAATACGAACTTTTATTCATTACATAAACAAAGTAGAATACAACACTGAAACGAAAATACAAATTACGATACAGAAATTAAAACACGTAAGTTCGTCAACTAGATGAGTTATTAAACTTTTATATTTATCTGTGCGATAACCATCGTTATAAGCAAAAAGTCCCAAAATCCTCTTCCACTCTTTATACGCTTCAAACCGAGCGTTTCCTCTTCCGCTCCTTACGAGCTTTTTCTTCCCTTGCTTCTTCTTCTTCTTCAATTTCTCTCAATGTTTCTTCTTCCGAAAGAAGTTTTCGTTCCTCTTCCTCGGTAAGAAACGGATTGCCAAGCTGGTTCCTCAACGGTTCATATTCATCATCTTCCGTTGAAAATGACGGAATGATATCTGAGGGTGGAGTATTAATTGTTTCTTCAATTAGTGTGTCGGGATTGTTTAGGGAATGTTTTCTTGAAACATTTTTTAGATTTGAGATAAGAAATTATGAGTTGATGTTTAAAAATGGATGAATGAAGGGGTATTTATAAGTAAAAAAAATCTGAATTTAAAAATAAAATAAAAATAAAATAATAATAATAATAATAAAATTAAAAGGTGTCACTGTTGTGAATACTTGATCATTATGATGGTCGCGTGATAAAAAAAGTGATGTACGGCAGGCAAAATAAAGATTAGTCGGTCATCAATGCGCGCCAACTAATATTGGCTTAATTAGCTTAACACATACAACAACATTTAACATTATGGGCAAATAATTGTTGCATCGAATCATTATTGCTCATGATTTTTATTATTGATGACATTTTATGTAATTAAGATTACCGGGACCAAATGGACTTCAATTAATTGAGAGGTCGCGGTCTTGTGTTTGTATAAGTAATTTGAGTTGAATATATTAACCATTTATATGGCGTCATTGATTCTATTTGAAAGGTGATTGTTTTCACCAAAAGGTGTGATCATTCATGAAGGGTTATGACTTTTTACCAAAAAGTCACTTTGTTTACTATATTAACATGGTTTTGGTCTATCATTCAAATATAACATATATCATATTCTTTATATTTTGCTCTTCTTTCTCTGAGCGTTAGTGTTTTATTAACATTATTATCCCCATTACAAATTTCACAGTAACTGACCATCAATAGGATAGAAATATTGTATAAAAAAATAAACTTCTACATGATTAAAACATTATCCGAGCAACGTAATTATCACGCTCTAATACCAACGGTTCTAAGTATTTTGACACACAAATGAGACTACATTAAAGCATCTTTGATAAAGGGCTTAAAAGCAAATCACTCAAATTTGCTAAGATGTATTCCACAAACTGATATTTAATAATCTTTACTTTAGTTTTAAGTATAAGTACTAGTTTTATTCTATATAATTGAGATTGAAACTTTCATGGAGAATATACGGAGTATAATTTTTTGCCAATGAACCAAAGCTATTTTATTAATCTTCGCATGTACTTCTAAAAGGAAACAAGCTAGGTCGTTTTCTGTGGTACATTTTTATAAACTAAAATGGTGACATTTCTTAATAAATAAGATTAGTGGGCTAATAAACTACATTAAATCCTTAAATTGCATAGGCGGAGAGGTGTGAACCCCAGCCCCAACTCGGATCCAAAACCAAAGTTCCAACTCACTTATGATTTAATCGACTATACCAATCGCAACCGCACACTTGTCAATATGTAATCGGTCGACATACTAATAGTCTAATATAGACACCATATTTCTAAAGGGCCAATCAACAAATTGTGAACACTCATTTTTTCCATCAAAACTAAAAAGACCATTTTTCACATTTTTTTTTTAAAATGATATCTTACAAACAATAAATCGTTAAGCAATAAAAAAAATAAACTATCCCGAATAGAACTTTTTATCTTTTCAAGACGTTATTTTCGATACACTTTCGATGAACTTTTTTGTTTAGTTTCGTTTTAGTGTTAAAATTTGCATTTAGAAAAATCACATGTGATTTGTGTATTAGGTATCATGTGTGATTTCACAAATCACATATGATTTCATAAAATCACATGCGATTTTAAAATAACAAATCAAATGTGACTTTTCCAAAAGTAAATTTCAACACTCACAATAAAAGTCGAAAAAAATTCATCGAAAGCTCATAGAAGTGTCCCTTTATAAAAAGATAATTTAATTCCCGTCGTGATGCTATGTTTCTTTTCACGTAACGACGGTTTGTAAGATATTTAATTTTTTTTTTAAATAATGAAAGTGGAATTTTTTGTTTTGATACTGAAAAAAAAAATTGGATCATCGGATCTTTAAAGAATTTGAGGTCTACATTAAACTTTTCTCTATGTGACTCGGTCCAACTCGCTGAGTTATGTCTTGATGTCAAATAACTAGTATAAATATACCACAGATGTATGGAGATTATTTATTTGTTTAAATCACTTTCTAAAGCAAGAAATGTGTAGGATTTTGGCATAAGTCTTGACTAGGTCTCTTGTTTCCAGTTTCTTGGCAACTTCCATGGTATTAATAAGAGTATAAGAGTCACTAGTTGTGTTGTATTAGTTACTGAACCAGTCTATAATAATATCGAAAGAGGAACCATTCTCGGCTTCTACTTCGCATACACAAAAATCTTGTTCATCAACTAAAGACCTTGAACTTGCTTGTTTGGAATGGGAAGAAACAATGAAGAGCCTAGGATCATTCAAAGTAGACCAAAGGTACGCCTCTATACTAGTCTTTTGTACGTAAAATGGTATAAAAGCTTTTGATCTAAACTTATGGAAAGAAAACTTGACATGAATCAGGGAGGAGTGGAACGAGATATGGTGAAATCCCTTTTTAAGGCAACAGAAACTCCTAGACCAAACAGTATGATCATGAAGGTATGCTGTTATTAGTTGGGTTCATTGCATAAAAATACTACTAACGTATTCTCTTAATTTGTCATGTATAGAGTTTTTCTTGTGTGCATACCGGTTTTGTGTCCCGTTTAGCTCATTTTGTAAACCGGATTATTGATATTTTATAACGTGAACATTTTTACAGTATTTTACAAATTATCAATTAAAAATGCCGGTTTTTAAGGGTTTATTGTCTCTAAATTGACTCAAAGTGGACATAAGTCACACTTTAATCACTCGGTAAATGTACACCGACTAAAACAAGAAAAATAAAAAAGGTGTGTTGGTGTTTTACGCAGAAACTAAAGATCCATCTTTTTAGTTTTTAAATTTTTAATTTTCGATTTTGAATAAGAATCAAGATTTTTTATGATATTAAGCAAACAAGGATGATCTAATGATGAATTTGTATAACAGAAAGTAAATAGAGTCATACCTCCACATATCATAGCGGAAGCCATATCAACGCTTCATGGTGTGGACCTCAGATGGTCAGGACCGATCACGCCTGCAGAAATGCAATATGTGGAACAATATGTTGTAGCAAAATATCCAGAATACTCAAACGCACTTGTTGAAGGAAAAGACAAACCTGACCTATACGAACTTTGTGTCAAAGAAGAGCCATCAGAGCCTTCACCTGACGACAAAAAGAAATCACCACGAGGGGTATTTAGGGAAACATTTGGAAGTAATTTTCACGATCTAATAAGAATCCAGCTTGAGCCATCAAGATTACTCGATATCCTAACAAAAAAATCCTCGTATCTTGGAAGCTTTATATCAATACCAGAAATTCAAGCAAGAAACAAGGTTTTGAAGCACTGTGGATTACCCGATGAAGAATATCTTGTTTTATTCACTTCAAGCTATAGGGACGCCATGATGTTGGTTGGGGAAAGCTACCCGTTTTTCAGGGGGAATTACTACATGACAGTTGTTAATGAAGAACTAGATTACATAAGAGCATTTGCAGGATACAAGGAGTCAAAAGTTATTTCAGCACCCGAGACATGGTTAGATCTAAGGATCAAAGGTTCACAGCTAAGTCAATATTTCAGAAGAAAAAGCAAGCACAGCCCGAAAGGGTTATTTTCTTATCCAGTGAGTGTGAATGGGACCAACTACTCGATGCATTGGGTTTCAGAAGCACATAGAAATCAATGGCATGTTCTGCTTGATGCGACTGCTATGGTCATGGGGGAAGATAGGCTTAATTTGGCACTACACAGGCCCGATTTTGTGCTGTGTAGTCCTGAAAATACGAGTACTTATCCTTCAAAGATTACTTGCTTACTTGTTAGGAGGAAATCGTTTGAAACTACATCCTCGCCGCAAAAGTTTTAATGGGAGTCACTTGTAAGAACTATACAGATGTTTAAAGCTAGCTTGTGCCTTAAAACTTAGAAGTACTCTAACCTGTTTGAGGTGGCATTACATGAGGTTTTTCACTGTTTTTAGCATGTAAAAAAATTTGTTTGTTGAAAATAATAAAAAGCTATCAAAGTGTTCCTTAGCTTATTTTCTTTCCTTTTTTTCGTGAATCGTTTAAAGGTTTAATTCAAGAACATCCGAGAAGGCATCTACTTACAGATAGATAACCATAATTTGAGATTGAAATATGTTGCACAAAAATCTCTATGGAAAACCGATTAATATGAGATACATTCCATTTTGGACTAAAAATTTGGCTCCTTACAATGAAGAATTCTATACAAACAAAGAAGGATCCCGTTCGAGGTTGAGCCTTTTTTTAGTCCACCTACTTGAACCCTTGTCCTTTTTTTTATTACTTTGGAGACATCTTACCACTATACCACATTAGAGATGGTTCAAGTAAAAATCCTAAGTTTCTTCTTTTCTTGGCCCGTTTGAAAATGGCGGAAAATTAGCAGATTTTTATATAAATATGATTGCTGGGATGTCGAACAAGCATGCTTAGAAAAAGGAAGGGTGAGCTCATGCTCATGTGGCACTTTGAGTCCAAGGCCCAATACAAAGCCGAAGCATTTTTATCATTTTATGATAGTAGAAATCTGTGTTTCCAAAGGGTGATTGAAGTCTCACTACCAAGCAAGCTATCACTTTCATTTGAAACAGTCCTATGTTTTAGTCGTTTGTGGTAATGTAACTTTCCCATTAAGCCGCATTCATTTTGTTTCTTCTACCTCTTCCTACTATTAGTTTAGATGTTTCGTTCCCTCTAAAACTTACCTCACACTCAAGGTGTAATTTGAATGGATCTTATTTGTTTCACGTTAAATAAGTATTTCGCTCAAAACAATAAAATCCGTGAATTGATAAGACAAATGTGAACCAAAGCCAAACACCCGAATGAAATCCATTGACCAAACAAGATTTAATTCAGCTAACAAGACAAAGTCATCAACTGTACAAAAGCTAACTAATATGGTTCACAAATCCATTTATTAACAACACCAATCTATATAAGACCATAAGTAAGATGAACATATGTAGCACGGCTTTTCGTTAGTGTTCAAGGCATGATAGACCTCACCAAATGTATATTTATTGTCGTGGATGTGCACAATGGATCATAGTCTTGGACTTTAATGTGCTTTTGCCATCTTATGTCAATAGGTAGTTTCGACACCCAAGTGAACAAAACTGGAACAAAATAGTTGATGGACACAGGGATTTGCCATTTCTGCATATCATTTAAACTTATTTAATATGTGTCTTGGATTTTCGGTAATGCCAAAAATGTAACCACAGTAATTGAAATAGATGTTTATTAGTGAACATGGAAATTATGATATCAGAATAATGGTGAGTATCGGTCAAAGTTAATGAGCAAGGTAAGTTACCAAAAGGTAAATCGAAGCACATCTACTGAATTAGCTAGGATATCAAAACACACAGAAAAAGTAAGAATTTACAGACTATCAAATGCAATAAAGCAGAAAGAAGGTTGTTATAACATCAATTTTTGAGGTCTCTGATTAGAGTTGTTATATGAAATTTGAATGATTTACTTTCTATGAACGATGCATGTGATACTTTCAGTTTGAAGCTTCATATAGAATAGGCAGGCAAACCCCCAACTTATTTAAGATACATCCCACATCGGCTATTCAAAGAAACTAAGAAATAGGAGACTACCTTTCTCAGCCTTTTTGCTGAGGTCAAACTTAGTGCTTCTACTTTTAAACTTTAACATGAAATAAAATTGGTTTCAAATTTTATAGCATCATTACGTGTCCTAATTGAATTTACTCCTTGCAATGTTTATTTCTTTTCAGAAACTATATTGCAATTCATAACAATTTGCAAGTAGAAAGTTGGTCAGTTTGACCATTAAAGTTCAAAGGTATTAATGATTACCTTGAATGTCATCATATTGAACAAAGAGATCTTTCCTCCGGACGCAGACATAACATAAGAATCATTTTTAGTTAGAGCAAAGCAAGCAACAGATTCTTCAGGGTCAGAACCAGTGGCATCGTTAGTCATCAAAATCCCACTTGAAGGTTGCCATAATTGTGGCGAAACACTAGTTGTTGCCTGCATTAAAAAAATGTGCATTATGAAGGGATTTGACTACCAAATTTCTGAATTCAAGCTTCTTGTATTCAGTAAATCATTAGTCACTTTGCCACTTGAATTCCGAACGCTGCCATTTCCAAAGCAAATAGATATTTGTCGATGCTAATGCTAAAATAGCATTTCCTGAATTTGTATATATCAATCTTAAAATCTGTATGATCAAAAATAGTAGCGGAAAATAAGTATGCATAAAAGAAAAACAGCTTATGTCACTAGGCTAATTGCCTATAAAGGAAAGCAGCTTCGGACTTATTTCTGTTTTCGGCAGACAACTATTTTTAGGCCAGAAAACAACCATTGAAGTTTCAAAATCTTGATTTAAGGTCATTACCTTAGATTAAAGTTCTTTTATGCAATTATCTTTATATCATACCTTTGTTAATGCTCTCAGGGAGCTTCAATGACCAACACTGAGAAGCTTCGCTTATCTCAGTAAGTTTCCAAATCTCTGATTTGTCATTAGACTCTTCCGCAATCCTAGGCTTCACATCTGCCATGCTTCTCGCATCTTCGTTCTAGCATTTAGTCAAAAACGGTACAGTACCGGAACCATACCGGTACCAGTTCTCTATACCCAGTACGGTACTGTTACTACGAAAATGGTCGGGAAAAAAGACGGTACAAAAAAATTTGGAACGGGACTATGGCAGGAATTCCCGAATTTGGTAATGGAATACCAAAGATATGTTTGTTTAGTTATTGTTCGTCTTTTTTGACACATTGTTGTTTCAAATTTCTCGGAAATGGCCGTTTTGCCTAAAAATATGCTGCTGTCACAGAAGCAAAATGGGTCAAAACTGGATTTTTTTTTTATTTTTTATTTTTTTAAGTTAACAGATTTTGATGGTTTTGGGATGTTTGTAAGTTACGAATATTATAGTACTATGTTTATTTAGTTAGCGGTTGCATTTTTTAGCACGTTGTTGGTTAAAATTGCTCGAAAAATGTCCCTTTTTACCTGGAAAACTGTTGCTGTCACAGTTCAAAACTGGGAATTTTTTTTTCTTTTTTTTTTTCTTTTTCTTTTTTAAAGTTAACTGAAAATAAAAGACCAAGAAGCTTATTAGAATATGATTGTACTGATTGCACTAATAACTTCCTTCCCAAAACCTACTGCAACAATTATATATATTTAAGTGCTTTATACTTCTTGAAAGCTTCCTTTCCAAACACGCACTGCAACAATCAAATATAACTGATTGTACTCGTATCTTCCTTACTTGTAAGAATTGGATATTTTGAAGTGCTTTATACTTCCAAAATAAGCAGACAAACAATTAACTAAGAATCCCAAACACCCTCTTAAAAAACTTGAAAATGCAAAGCAACTTGTTTTACTTACGGTATGTTTGGTACACCAACAACGGTGCCGGTACGGTACCCCTAGGCCCATGTTTTTATTTTCCAATTTGTGCGCATAGTAACGTGTGGAACATAATGCTCACACATTACACTAAGCTACAAGATAGACTTTCTAGATCGTGGCCCTTAATATATACATAAATTAAAAGATTACTACTTCTACAAGATCAAGGCGAAAATAAATTGAAAATTTATTCGGAAATGCTATTAAAAGAAAATTGTCAATAAACAGCTAAAGAACATTCTTAAGAAACACGAACTAAATACACAACAAGAAAGTAACTTCAAAAACAACACAAACTGCTTAGGCGTTACATACAGCGGTTTTTATGATTTTCAAGTTCAATATTGTGTTCTGCCATCACCCTCAGTGATCACGTCCATAAAACCACCGCCTGCAGGAATCATGGGCAATACATGTTCTTGATGTGGCACAATGACATCTAACAAGTATGGGCCGGGTGTATCCAACATCTTCTGAATAGCCGCTCTAAGATCGGCCTTCTTAGTTACTCTAGCAGCCGGTATATCACACGCTTCAGCAAACTTCAACATATCTGGGAATATTTCTGACTCTTTCGATGGGTTTCCTAAGTAAGTATGCGCCCTATTCGCCTTATAAAACCTATCCTCCCATTGTACCACCATACCCAAATGCTGATTATTGAGTAGCAATATCTTAACCGGAAGATTTTCCACTCGAATAGTTGCTAATTCCTGAACATTCATTATAAAGCTACCATCACCATCA